>CM032456.1:46506889-46639389 GCA_019049505.1 Pachyrhynchus sulphureomaculatus
GCAATCGAATTCGACGATGATTTTCCTCTCTTGCCGTAAATGGAGTGCCCCAGGACCTTTAATACTTTCTTTCTTATTAGATTCCAAATTGTTTACGAGGCAAGGGCGAGGTCGGGAAATGGACCGAAACATCGGATGAACGATTTTCGATTTTTAATTACGATTCCTTTCATTTTTATTGGGTCTATTGCTTGCTTTCTGATTCCGTCGTCTACCGAAATTGTTTTACAGAACGAGTTTAACTTCGTTCTCTTAAAATTAGATCCAAAGTGAAATTATATGTAATAAAAGAGATTTATAGCTGTTTGAGATGGATTATAAAATGAAATTCTCTCAAAAATATATCAGAAAAGTTATACTAAAACAAGCATCATACATAATACAAGTTTATTAAATTACACTGGTCAACGCTAGTCTTGCCACACGAACTTTGATAGCTAATACTGTTTTAGCTAACTACCCTCATTATTAAACTGCAGTTGTTTTGTTTCAATTAGCCTTGGTTTTCTTGTGACACGGTAATACTTATAACTAGTACTACGGCAATAAAAGCAAAGGAACGTTCGCGAAGAAATAGTCATAAAGCTATTTGTCTGTGATTTCATCAAAATATTGTGATTTATTAACAGCGTTAACATGTCGAGAAATTAAGTAATTCTTTTTGTTATGTTTGTGGTAAACTGACTTTCAAAAACAACGACGAAATTTCACAAAACTAGTCTTGGAGAGTTATCACCGGTATTTTGGTTTCGCTGTAGCCCATCAAGACAAATCCTGGGCCGCTCATATTTGTTGCATAACGTGTGTGAACAATTTAACCGATTGGAAGAAAGGGTCCCGTCATATGCCGTTTGCTGTACCCATGATTTGGACCGAACCAAGAGATCACATTTCGGACTGCTATTTTTGACGTAATGGTATAAATTTCAAGAAAAAACACAGTTATTTACCCTAATTTACCTTCAGCCATGAGACCAGTCCCTCATAGTGAAAATTAGCCTGTACCAGTTGCATCTGCGTCCGTTGAGAGGACGATGACTCTGAGTTTGAAGAAATTCTAACCAAGCCACACTTGATAACTCAAGGAGACCTAAACGATTTGGTTCGCGATTTAAATTTGTCAAAAAAGCAGTCAGAACTATTAGGATCTCGATTAAAAGGATGGAATTTGCTACATCATAAAACTGAAATCAGCGAAATCGTGATCAACACTTCAGATCATACTTTTCTCAAGACGTGGACTTGATGTATTGTAATGATATAAATGGGATTACGAAGATTTTGGAAATCGATTTTATTTCCTCCCAGTGGCGCGTTTATTCATTGACTCTTCTAAAACAAGTCTAAAAACAGTGTTACTGCATGACGGAAATATACTTCCTTCTGTACCTCTGGCCCTTGCTGCTAATACGAAAGAAATTTATGAAAACATGAAGTTATTACTTGAATAAATCAAGTACAGTACATATTCTTTCAAAATTTGTGGCAATTTAAAAATTGTTGCGCTATTACTCGGACTTCAGCTGGGTTATACTAAATTGCAGCTTTTTATGTGTATGGGACAGTCGAGACAGAACAAACCCCTATCATAAAAAAATATGGCCTACGGGTGCATCCTTAATTCCTGGACAAAAAAATGTGAAGTATTTACCCCTTGTAGAGCCATCTGAAGTACTTCTTCCACTATTGCATATCAAATTAGGCCTGATCAAATATTTTGTAAAGGCAATGGATCGCAATGGGAGTGAATTTTTTTTATCTAAAAGAAAAATTCCCCAAAATAAGTGACGCAAAGATAAAAGAGGGTATTTTCCTAGGACCTCAAATCAGGGAGTTAATAAAAGATCCGGTATTCGAAGAAAAATTGAGCGATTTAGAAAAACCAGCATGGAAATCTTTTAAAAATGTTGTTGCAAATTTTTTGGGTAACCATAAGAGTGAGAGCTACAGAGAGTTGGTTAGCGAGCTATTGTCATGTCATGTCGCTCAAGATTCATTTTTTAGATTCACACATGGATTTTTTTCCTCAGAATTTGGGGGCTGTGAGCGATAAGCACGGAGAAAAGGTTCCATCAGGACATTTCTAAGATGGAAAAACGTTACCAGGGCAAATGGAACCCAAATATGTTGGCAGATTACTGCTGGACAATCAAAAGGGACCAACCAGGATCTAAATTTGCTAGAAAATCTTAGATGGTAACTTCATAATAAAACTTTTTTACATTTTTGGTTTAGGAGGTCATTGTTTTTTGAAATATTTTAAATTTCTTAAGGGAATAAAATTCTTGGCTAACAGATTTTTTTTAATGTTTGTTTTTATTCCCAACCACCTATTAAAATAAGGAATATCATAAAAGTTATTATGGCACGACAAAGTTACAATTTTGTTTACCAGTGTTATTTTGTTTTTCATTGTTTTTCAGTGCAATAGCAAAAATAAATTTTAAGAATATATATATATATATATATATATATATATATATATATATATATATATATATATATATAATATATATATAGAATATATATATATATATATATATATATATATATATATATATATATATATACATATATAAGAAAAAAATAGAGGAAAAGAAGTTAAAATGATACATAATGAGAATGAATAATGATCGGCAAGTCAAAATGGCGTGGAATGCAAGAGTGACTGGAAAAAATAGAGGGGGAGACCGAGGAAAACATGGAATAATACTGTGAATGAAATACTGAAGAAAAGAGGAAGGTCCTGGGTTGAGGCGAAACAACTAGCACTAAATAGAGATGAGTGGCGTAAATTTGTGGAAAAAAAAGTAGAGAACGACCCTCGACACCTACGGGTAAAAGTGGTTTATGTATGTATGATGTAATGTCGAATTTATTGATCAAGATTAAGATAGTGTGGCGGTGTATTATGGTCAAGGATCCGTGCGTGATAACTGTGGCTCTAAAATGTCACAGAAAATAGATGACATTATAGTTAAAGCACCAGTCTCACGCGATGTGATGAGAGTCTGCTACGGGACCTAACGGTTGCTGATTTGGCGCTACCAAATGAGTGTTGTGACGTCTCAGACTGAACATTTTAATATCATAATAAATGCAAGCATGTGGTTAAGTTGGTAAGGTCAAACAAAAAAAAAGAAAAAAATGAAACCAAGGGAAGAAATATTAAAGTAACTGGTCTATTATTTAAGTTTTTTTTTTTTTTTTACATTACATTACCATAAAAACGTTTTGAATTCATCTAAATAAAAGCAAGATAAGTTTTTTTCCCGTCGCCTGTGTAAGTAAAATTTCCATAAGACCAATGGATTTTGTTTCACCGATTTTATTTCATTCAGTCGACACTACTGCATGTGATTTGTTGCGTATTATGTTGAAAGGTTGGAGAGGAATAAAATTTTATTCCCTTTTCTGTTCGAATAAAGTGTTGCGTCAGCGTTTTTTAATAATAATAAAAATTCTTAAGCGTCTGAAAAGAGAGTTTATATGGAAGTGGCGCAAAGATTCACTTAAGTTTAAAGCGTTTTGTGAAATGATTTGAAATTTTACGAGAAAGCTGTTTATTTAAGACTCGCTCGCATAGAAGATTTTTATTTTGATTTTTTCTTACGAAAAGCTGTTATGAGATTATTAGATTATCTCTGTAAGTTTTGTTTTCAAACTTTATTTGTTAGAAACTGGTAATAACCCAACCGTAAAAATCGGCGTACGGAATGCGTAAACTTCGACATCCTCAAAAGCCAACAGAATTTTCTTGGTCACTTGATACTCTTTAGGCCAAAGCGACTAATAAGGCAAGGTGAATTATAAGAAGGGCGTTTTCTTAAATACTTGGGGGGGGGAGGGACTGAATATACCATAAATAATTGAAAATAATGAAAAAAACAAATAAGGCAATTTTCAGAACCCTGAAATGGACGTATATCACAATATATACAAAGTAATCCCTCTAACCCGCTCAATTTTATTAATCCTTTGTTGTTTGACCATAAATAATCGAAAATAATAAACAAATAACACCAATATATCAACCAGCAATCAAGAAAAATTCTCACATTACGACTGAAATTAATAAAAGTTAATTGACAGCCGAACCCTTGTTCTTGAAGCAAATACTTGAAGTTTTAAAAATATATATATATTTTTCTACATTTTTTTTTATGGGTCTAGTACACGTGCTGCAGGAAGTCCCTAAAGCGCTCCAGGAGAGGCATGTGTGCGGAAAAAGCGATTCACGTTGTTCTTGAATCGCTGTAAATTGTACTCAGTGGGAAACACAGCGCTGGGCAAATTATTCCAAAGAGATGATGTTCTCCCATATAAAAGACTACTTGAAAAGAGTTGTACGCGGAGTAACAAGCTGAACCTCATAAGGATGTGAAGCACCAGCGCGACGTATATTTCTAACATGCACAGCTTTGGGAGGAATTAAGCGTTTAAGCCCTTACATCTTTAGAACACTTTCCATGAAAATACTTGTAGAACAGACTCAAGTCGCCAACCGTTCTTCGATGTTCCAGCGAATCAAGGCCGCAGGTCAATTCCGGGTCACAATCAGACGAACAGCTCTTCTCTGAACAGAACCCAACAAATGCAGTGTATGTTTGGGAGCGGAGCCCCAAACGTGGGAGCAGTATTCCATAGTTGGTCGAATTTGGGCTTTGTAAACAATTAACAGTTGTTGTGGGGTGTAAAGCTTTCTGGTTCGAAATAATATTCCCAACTTCTAAGAAGCTCTCCTTGCTACGCGTGCAACATGTTCATGCCAGGACATATTTGCTCCCAAACTAACGCCCAACAAATTGAGCGACGATGTTAGGGGAATGGAGTGCCCCAACATAATTATGTCGGGTTCAGCAACGTTAACTTTTTTAGAAAAAACTGCCGCCTGGCTTTCTGTAGCGTTAAATTTCACTTGGTTACTGTCACCCCAAGATAGAATTTCTTTCAGATCTTTGTTAAGTGGAACCACCTCCTGCTGTCTGCGGATATTCGCCTGAGCAGCCGATGACCGAGCGTTCAAGGTGAATGAAGAGACAAGCGTACTGTCATCTGCAAAGCTGTAGATTGGATTCCCGGTCTTTTCCAGCAGATCGTTAATGTAAATGAGAAAGAGAGTAGGAGACAGTATGGAGCCCTGGGGCACACCGGCGTTGATTTCTACATAACTACCATCTATGCTAATACACGTAGTCCAGCATTTTTTAAGTTGTTTCATTCCATCCAAAAGAAAATTAACTTGTGTGCGCCACAAAAAACGACGCTACGTCTACTTTCAACTTATCTAAGGAAAATTTTCGACCCTTGAGGTTAAATAAATTAAATAAGTAGAATAAATCGAATAAATCGAATAAATCGAATAACTCGAATAAATCGAATAAACCGAATAAATGAAATAAATCGAATAAATCAAGTAAATTAAACAAATTAAACAAATAAAATAAAATAAATAAAGTGTTTTTTCAGAAGTCTGAACAACAAAAAGTCGCGGGGAGCTAAATCAGGGCTATATGGTGGACGTTGTAAACTGGCTGAACATCTTTCGATAATAGGTTGAACTGTGCAAATCTTGTGGATCTAGTTGTTGTGAGATAGTAAAGTACTGACTTCTCATGAATTTTAATGTTTTTCTTTACTAGCCTGCTTCGGGTCTTGGGTCGTCCTTCCATCAAACTGTCCAATAAGCCGTTTTTATATATTCAACAAGAAAAATCCCTTTACAGTTTCAAAAAACGACTATCTATAACTAGGTAGATAACTTATAAATATATATATATATATATATATATATATATATATATATATATATATATATATATATATAGATATATATAGATATATATATATATATATATATATATATATATATATATATATATATATATATATATATATATATATATATATATATATGTCTTAACACACAAGGGAATTTAACTTAACATCGTTAAATTTACTAATTATCTAATTGGGTCGGCACTTGCGCCGCCTGGCAATGCCAATTAGAAACGCAAATGATGCATTTCCTTGTATCGACAAACTTTTTATTTTGAATTAATTAATTTCGAAGGAAATCGTTTAGACGCTCCTTAGTTAGTCCATATTAAAGGATAATTAATTTTCTCTTTAAACGACTGAAAAACGGATATAGATCGGTAACATTTCGCGCGCTTCCACTGTCATATATCCAATTTAAAATTGGTGAAGTTGCGATAAATTTGGGCTATTTTTTTATCAACTTCTTAGTATTAAAAATGTTTTTCACTATACCACAGAATTACCAGATGTTTTTAATAAAATTGCAAGAACACCTTTTTTATTATATATATATATATATATATATATATATATATATATATATAAACATATATATATATATATATATATATATATATATATATATATATATATATATATATATATATATATATATATACTAAGTTGGGAATGTGGAATCTTTGGCACAATGATACTACTCAGTATATATCACCACTACACCAAACACTTTATTTTTGCACTCGACGTGCGTTTCGCTAACCATGTTAGCTTCATCAGGAGCAATGATTGACTAAAGCTAAACTACAAATCTACCCTATTTATACTTAGCTTAACCCTTGAATTACCCAAGCGGAACTAATGACATAGGCAAGGCCGTCAGTTCCGGTCAAGTAACCAGTAGAGGGGACTATAAGGAATAGGCCCTCTGTCTTTATTTAAACTACTTTTACATTTTATGGTTTCCATACTTTCGTATGCGTTCGACAATCTCCTATCAGATACATTTTTAATTAATCTTAGATTATCTAATGTTACAGTATGATCAGCTTCAAGGGCATGTTCGGCAATGCTAGACTTTTCCGTTCTACTGTATTTTGAGTGTGCTAAATGTTCTTTAAATCGTGTTTTAATTGACCTTTTAGTTTGCCCAACATACTTTTTGTCACAATCATTACAACTAATTTCATAAATTTCACTTTTCTCACAATTAGGAATCATATCTTTGGGATTTCCTAAGATATTCCTCAGATTATCTGATGACTTATAGACTAAAGTGAGTTCTACCTTATTAAAAACCTCATTGAATCCCTTGCTATATTTCGGATTATATGGTATGGAGACATACTTGGAGTTATTTTCTTCGCGTGTAAAAAAGGCGGAATTCTGAATATTAAACCTAAACTTATGCCTGTTTATTAGATTATTTACTAAGTCATCGTGATAACCATTAACTCTAGTTATATTTCTAATGCGATTCCTTTCTTTATTAAAGTTTACTCTATTCAGAGGGAAAGTGACCAAACGATGAACTAAAAAATGTAATGAGGCTAATTTATGTTGTTTGCAATGAAATGAATCATTAGGAATATATCTATCTGTTACTGTGTCCTTCCTATAGATATCAAATTCTAATCTATTATTATTTTTGATAACTAAAATATCTAGAAAAGGCAATTGTCCTTTGTTCTCAACTTCGTACGTGAATTTAATGGAATCATACCGGCTATTTAATTTAGAAACAAAATCATCAATATTTGCTTTCTTTGAATAAAAAATCGCGAAAATATCATCCACGTACCTATACCATACCCTTGGGAAAGCCAGTCAAGAATTCGAATATTTCCCAAGGGTATGGTATAGGTATGTGGATGATATTTTCGCGATTTTTTATTCAAAGAAAGCAAATATTGATGATTTTGTTTCTAAACTAAATAACCGGTATGATTCCATTAAATTCACCTACGAAATTGAGAACAAAAGACAATTGCCTTTTCTAGATATTTTAATTATTAAAAATAATAATAGATTAGAATTTGATATCTATAGGAAGGACACAGTAACAGATAGATATATTCCTAATGATTCATTTTATTGCAAACAACATAAATTAGCCTCATTACATTTTTTAGTTCATCGTTTGGTCACTTTCCCTCTAAATAGAGTAAACTTTAATAAAGAAAGGAATCGTATTAGAAATATAACTAGAGTTAATGGTTATGACGATGACTCAGTAAATAAGCTAATAAACAGACATAAGTTTAGGTTTAATATTCAGAATTCCACCTTTTTTACACGCGAAGAAAATAACACCAAGTATGTCTCCATACCATATAATCCGAAATATAGCAAGGGACTCAATAAGGTATTTAATAAGATAGGCCTCACCTTAGTCTATAAGTCATCAGACAATCTGAGGAATATCTTAGGAAATCCCAAAGATAAGATTCCTAATTGTGAGAAAAGTGGAATTTATGAAATTAGTTGTAATGATTGTGACAAAAAGTATGTTGAGAAAATTAAAAGGTCAATTAAAACACGATTTAAAGAACATTTAGCACACTTAAAATACAGTAGAACAGAAAAGTCTAGCATTGCCGAACATGCCCTTGAAGCTGATCATACTGTAACATTAGATAATCTAAGATTAATAAAAAATGTATCTGATAGGAGATTGTTGAACGCATACGAAAGTATGGAAATCATAAAATGTAAAAGTAGTTTAAATAAAGACAGGGGGCCTATTCCTTATAGTCCCCTCTACTGGTTACTTGACCGGAACTGACGGCCTTGCCTATGTCATTAGTTCCGCTTGAGTAATTCAAGGGTTAAGCTAAGTATAAATAGGGTAGATTTGTAGTTTAGCTTTAGTCAATCATCGCTCCTGATGAAGCTAACATGGTTAGCGAAACGCGCGTCGAGTGCAAAAATAAAGTGTTTGGTGTAGTGGTGATATATACTATATATATATATATATATATATATATATATATATATATATATATATATATATATATATATATATATATATATATATATATATATATATACATATACACCACTTGCTTTCTATATTATTTTTCTGTTATGTTTAACTAATTAACTGGAACTATGAGAAAAAATATTTAAATTAATATTTGAAACTTAACCAACGAGAATTAGTATTAAAAACAACTACGGAACATTTTATTTAGAAGTTATATCATTGTTATAAAAATGTAAACAAAATTAATGTCAAAAAAGTCTCTCTTTATTTGAAACATTATGTTTGCGAACGCGCAGTTTAAGTTCCTCCCATAAATGGTCGATGGGGTTAACATCGGGTGATTACGGAGGTGTACGAAGCTGCTGTCAAACATTATGGATCATACATTCTCGCACCAAGTTTGTGGTATGTTTCAGATCATTATCCTGTTGGAAAATGTATTTTTTTTGAGTGTTAATTTTTGGACACTTTCTCTTAAAATGTTCAGATAAACATGCTGACTCATACCATTAATCAAATGTAAATTTCCAACCCCTCCAGCGGATACGAATCCTCAAAATAGAACGCTGTCACCCCCTTGTCTTACCGTGGAACAAATGTTTTTAATATCGAATATTATCGGTATTATTGCTATCAGACCCACAAAGGTTAATTTTAGTTTCATCACTAAAGATTACAGATTCCCTAAATTCAGGAAGTTTATTAACGTATTCCCTAGCAAAAGCTAACCGCTTTTTGCGATTAGCTTCCGAAATTAACGGCTTCTTCCTAACTGCACATGCCTTATAGCCTGCCCTGTGTAAACAATTTCTCACTGTTTGTGAACAAACTTTTTTTGAAAATAGTTCCCGTACTTCTCTTCTTCTTTTAATTTTTGTGCACATTTCTTGGGATCTATAATTATTTGTCTAACAATACTGGCCTCTTCACGTGGAGTCAGATTCTTGGGACGACCGGAGCGTGGTCGAATTTTATAGGAACCCGTTGATTTATACTGGTTTACAATGTACTGAACAGTTGCATGCGACTTTTTAACAATTTTTCCTATATTTCTGTATGATCTTTCAAACTTGAAATCGAATTTCACAATTTCTCTTACTCATTTTAAATACTACTTTGAAAACCTACTGCACAATTACTAGCAACAAGTGACAGATTATAAAGTATGGCCGAAAATTATTCATTTATTTTCAGTTTAGAGAGTAATAGATAGCTTGATAAAATGTGGCTGATTATAATGTGTTTTTTTCAATGCAGTTCTTAAGTGTATGGAGACTTTATTGACATTTTCGACATTTTGACAATTCGACTGACTACGGAATACTGCTCCCATGTTTGGGGCTCCGCTCCCAAACACACACTGCCTTTGTTGGATTCTGTTCAGAGAAGAGCTGTTCGTATGATTGGAGACCCGGAACTGACCGGCGGCCTTGATTCGCTGGAACATTGAAAAACGATTGGCGAGTTGAGTCTGTGCTACAAGTATTTTCATGAAAAGTGTTCTAAAGATGTAGCCCGCTTAATTCCTCCCAGAGCGGTGCATGTTAGACCTACACGTCGCGCTGATACTTCACGTCCGTATGAGGTTCAGCTTGTTACTCCGCGTACAACGCTTTTCAGTCTTTTATATGGAGAAAATCATCCCTTTGGAATGGTTTGGCCAAAGCTGTGTGTTTCCCACCGAGTACAATTTACAGCGATTCAAGAACAACGTGAATCGCTTTTTTCCTCATGTTCCGTAGTTATTTTTAATACCAATTCTCGTTGGTTATTTTTTTATTTTTTATTTTTTTTTTTTTCTATGGGTCTAGCACACGTGCTGCAGGGAAGAAGTCCCTAATGCGCTACAGGAGCGACACGTGTGCGGAAAAAGCGATTCACGTTGTTCTTGAATCGCTGTAAATTGTACTCGAAGGAAACACAGTTCTGGGCAAATTATTCCAAAGGGATGATGTTCTCCATATAAAAGACTGCTTGAAAAGCTTTGTACGTGGAGTAACAAGCTGAACCTCATCCGGATGTGAAGTATTAGCGCGACGTGTACTTCTAACATACACCGCTCTGGGAGGAATTAAGGGGGCCACATCCTTCGGACACTTTCCATGAAAATACTTGTAGAATAGGCTCAAGTCGTCAACCGTTCTTCGATGTTTCAGCGAATCAAGGCCGTCGATCAGTTCCGGGTCTCCAATCAGACGAACAGCTCTTCTCTGAATAGAATCCAACAAATGCAGTGTATGTTTGGGAGCGGAGCCTCAAACATGGGAGCAGTATTGTATAGTTCGTCGAATTTGAGCTTTGTAAAGAATTAACAGTTTTTGTGGAGTGTAAAGCTTTCTGGTTCGAAATAATATTCCCAACTTTTGAGAAGCTCTCCTTGCTATGCCTGCAACATGTTCATGCCAGGACATATTTGCTCCCAAATTAACGCCCAACAAATTGAGTGACGATGTTAGAGGAATGGAGTGCCTCGACATAACTATGTCGGGTTCAGCAACGTTAACTTTTTTAGAAAAAACTGCCGCCTGGGTTCCACTTGGTTACTATCACCCCAAAATAAAATTTCTTTCAGGTCTTTGTTAAGTTGAATGACTTCCTGCTGTCTACAAATATTCGTCTGAGTAGCCGATGTCCGACCGTTCAAAGGGAATGAAGAGATAAGCGTACTGTCATCTGCAAAGCTGTAGATTGGATTCTCGGTCTTTTCCAGCAGTTCGTTAATGTAAATGAGAAAAAGAGTAGGAGGCAGTATGGAACGTTGAGGTACACCGGCGTTGATAGTGAAGGTGTGTGTGAAAGAAATCCGTCGACTACCACTCGTAAAGAACATTCTTTGAGGAAACATGAGAGCCATAAACAGAACTTTTCAGACATACCATAAGAGCGTAGCTTAGCCAACAGCCCATCGTGCCAAACACGGTCTTGGATATGTCAAGAGCAACCGCTCGAGATTCTCCAAAGTGTTCAATTGCGTTGTTCCAAACGTGTGTAACATAAGTCAGAAGATCTCCTGTTGATCTATTTTTACGAAAGCCATATTGATGATCGCTAATAATGTTGAATTCTTCAAGATATTTTAGAAGATGCTGATTGATAGCCTTTTCCATGACTTTCGATATTATTGAAAGCAGTGCGATTGGTCGGTAGTTATTTGGCAAGGTCTTCTTGCCTTTTTTAGGTATCGGCTGAACTGTGGCATATTTCCAGCAGGAAGGAAATATTCCCTTTCTGTAGGATAGGTTGAAAAGTCTACAGAAAACTGGTGTTAATTCCCTCCCACAGTTTTTGAGAACTATGTATTCCGTCACCGCCAGAAGCTTTTTTGGTGTCTAGCTTCATTAAAATACGTTTTATGATACGGTTAAGTTTCAAATATTAATTTAAACATGTTTTCCCATAGTTCCAATTAATTAGTTAAATATAACAAAAAAATAGTATAGCAACCAGCAGGGTTCGCAACGTACAGCGAAATTTATTAAAGGATTTAAATTTCTTTTTTCAGGCAATTAGTTCTGCATGTCCAGTAACCTAAAACTTGATTTTGACATGTGTCACGTGACCGTTGATAGAGCGGGAAATTTGAATAAACTGATATGGATTCATGGAAAATCGAATTAATTGACTGAATTTCAAAAAAAATATTTAGACCTTGATTTAAACCCTACATGCAAAATTTTAATATCTACATAAAAAATAAAATCCTTGTTAAGGTTTACTCAAGTAAGTAAGTTTATTTTGCAATTACTGTTGCAATGATTTGTATTTTAATAGCTTTATGGATATTTTATAGATCATAATACTCCTAAATGTCAAAACCAAAACTCACCTAAATTAACAAAAGTTCTAATGCTTTGTTTGAACATTTAATTAGATCCTATGAAAATCTGGAGCGCTTGTGATATGCTTTTTTAGATTGAGTTGATCTAAATATTATGCAAAAGATATGAATTTCCGGTCAGAGAAACATAAAAAAATAAATAATAAATGTGAATTTAAATTTACATACAAATATATTTTATAACACTTAAGTGAAACTTAACGAAGACCAGGAAACTGACGCATTTTAAAACACTTAAGGACATGTGTGTATTGTAAATTACCCGAAAAAGCAATTAGATACAAATTATTGCAATCGCTAGTGTGTGCCGAGTTGTCAAAAAGAATATACATATATATATATATATATATATATATATATATATATATATATATATATATATATATATATATATATATATATATTTTATATTATATTATGATCAAGATTACTGGTAAATTTTTTCTTTTAGTAAGTGAATAAATAAATTAGGGAATAACATCAGTGTCGTAGCCTGATGCAAGGCAAGGAGGTCATATGGATACAACGCCAAGGAAAAAGGAGAACAATATAAGCGGAGCTACCTATAGAGGGTGGTCAATCGACCACCAGCAAGGGGTGAAAAAAAGACACTCTTGTACTGGAACCCTAAAAGTTTAGACCTCATATGTATATTACCATTAGAAACAAATATTAGTAAGACATATTTACATAATCTGAACAATATTTTTTAAAATTATTGCTAATTTTCAACTCCTACCAATATACCTCCATTTCATCTAGCTATCAAGGGACATTTTATCCCAACAAACTTGTAAATGCTCTCACAATTGATTTGCATTCGTTGGTTTCATTTCTCGCTCATTCCTATCTAATTCGTGCCACAATAATTCTATAGAATTCAAATCGGGAAATTGCGCAGGCCAAATGATGAATTTCAAATCGCAGTCTCTTTCTTTCTTCAGAATGTAAACCGGACACAATTCGGATATGTGTTTTGAATCGGTATCCTCCTGGAATATGAACTCACGACCGATAAGTCTTGCACAAGAAGGGAACGCATCGTGTTGCCAAAATTCTGCGATACTGATACCGATCCATAATACTATCAGTTTTGACCAAATTTCCTACGCTTTCAGCCGTGAAACATCCCCACACCATTATTTCTCCATCCCCGTGTTTTATGGTAGACATTATGTACTGTAATAACATTCGTTCTTCCTGTAATCACAGGACAAATTGTCTCCATTTTCCTCCAAAGAGTTCAAACTTGGATTCGTCCGTAAAGAGTACTATTTTTCGTTGTTCTACGGACCAATTCTTACGTTTTCGGGCTTATTGCAACCGTTTCAACTTGTTCTGCCTCCGTAAAACTAGCCAGACCATTTTTCGCACTAGGAACAAATTACGGTGGATAATTAACAGCGGTTCGTCAAAAAACCGAAATAGGCTAGTCATTACAATATAAACATTATAACTCAAGTAAAATGCGAGCACGAAATTTTATGCACAGTTTAACAATACGACAATACTAATGCACAGAGCTGACTCAAAAAAAAACGGCTTTTCTCAAGTAATTATAATTATAAGAAGGAACTGATAAAAGGAGGACAATTTCTCACCTTCGGTTCTCTTGTAGAAAACAATTATCGGTTACAGGGTCACATTTCAAACACATAACAATCCTATCGTTTCTATACTTTGAATAGATAGTATTTTGAGCAAGGAAAGGAAAAAAGACAAAATCTTGATTATGTCAGCACAATTTCATGATTTGAATCTTATCAAATTATTTTGGGATAAATTAGATAAACATGTGCGAAAAATGATTCAAATAAATGAGAATCAATTGCGGGAGTATTTACAAGTTTTTTATAATGCCGAAATTATGTGCAGCAGTCTTCCAGGTAAGGACAAAGGGTCAAAAATTAACAACATTTTTACATCGGTCAAATTATTTAAATATGTCTTGCAAATATTTGTTTTTAATTATCATATACATATGTATATATATATATATATATATATATATATATATATATATATATATATATATATATATATATATATATATTTACGAGGCTGGTTTGAAAAGTCCGTGCAAAGTCAGAGAGATGGCACCACCGGCGCGTATCGACGTCATGTTTAGTTAGTAGCATCTCTTGATTGAACGCACACCAAGTTTCAGCCATATTGGTCTATTTCTTTGTGTTTGGCATTCGTGGGAACCAAGGAAGTCGAGTGATTTTCAAGAAATGGACGAAAAAGAATTTCGTGTGGTGATTAAACATTACTTTATGAAAGGCAAAACGCCTCAGGAGACTAAAGAGAAGCTTGATAAACCTTATGGTGACGCTGCACCTTCGATTAGAACAGTTTTATAAGTGGTTTCAAAATTTTCGGACTGGCCATATGGGCACAAGTGACGCTGAACGTTCTGGACGGCCTGTGGAGGTTACGGCTCCAGAAATCATTGATCAAATCCATGATATGGTGATGGATGACAGAAGAGTTAAGGTGCATGAGATTGCTAGTGCTGTGAGCATCTCGACTGAATGGGTACATAATATTTTGCATAAACATTTGGACATGAGAAAGCTATCCGCAAGATGGGTGCCGCGATTGCTCACGCTTGACCAAAAACGGAATCGTGTGAAGTGTTGCAAGGATGGTTTGCAGCTGTTCCACAAGAATCCGGAGGACTTTAAGCGTCGTTTCGTCACTGTGGATGAAACATGGATACATTACTATACTCCTGAGACCAAACAACAATCTAAACAATGGGTTACCAAGGGGGAATCTGCACCAAAAAAGGCGAAGACCGTTCCTTCGGCCGGAAAGGTTATGGCGACTGGCTTTTGGGATTCGCAAGGGATAATCCTCATCGACTATCTGGAAAAGGGTAAAACTATTACAGGTGAATATTATTCATCGTTATTGGACCGTTTGAAAACCGAGCTGCAAGAAAAACGCCCGCGATTGGCCCACAAGAAAGTCCTTTTCCATCACGACAACGCACCAGCACACACCTCAGTTTCAATCCCCCCTATTCTCCAGATTTGGCTCCCTCGGACTAATAGCTGGCGGGACAAAGATTTTATTCAAACGAGGAGGTGATTGCAGACACTAATGGATATTTTGCAGACTTGGACAAATCCTATTATTCGGAAGGGATCAACAAACTAGAACATCGTTGGACGAAGTGTATAAGCCTAAAAGGAGACTATGTCGAAAAATAAAAAAGGTTTACCCCAAACCACATACGTAGTTTTTATTTTTGCACGGACTTTTCAAACCAGCCTGGTATATATATATATATATATATATATATATATATATATATATATATATATATATATATATATATATATATATATATATATATTCCGAAAGTCGAAAGTTGAATAATATAAGGATTTCGTCTTTCGGAATATATATATATATATATATATATATATATATATATATATATATATATATATATATATATCAATGTAACATATTTCGATGCAGGTCGAATATCTAACGAGCATACATATATTATTGGTTTAACACCTTCATACAATAATTTTTTGTCATAAACATCAAGATTAACTGTTTTCCGATACAGTACAACTGCAATAATTTAAAGAAAGACCACACATATTGGAATTTATAACACGCACTCTGGTATACTCAACATTAAATGGTTTGTTTAATGCCAGTTGGCGTACATTTTCAGGGTGGTCTGAGATCAAGAAGAAATTATTATTTTTAAGTCGTCACAGTTGTTGGGTTTGTAAATTATATTGGACTTCAAGGTTCATATGTTGGCGGATAATTTACAATCTACAGCTATAAATTTTATCAACCGAGACCTACGGTAGGGAATTCTACATGCAAACTGATGCTGGTGGTACCACTGCAGACGTATTAGTTTACCCTTCGTGAATTCTTAGGTACCGTACGCCACTGAGCGTAATGTTTCCTTTATTGCCAAGGAGTAGAAAAAATACAAAAATTGAATCGCAATTTTTTGATTAAAATTGTTCTTTTTATGGACGGACATCCCTAAAATGCTACAGGAGCGACGAGTGTGCGGAAAAAAAAAAACGATTCACGTTGGTCTTGAATCACTGTAAATTGTAATAAAAGGGAAACATAGACCTGGAAAAATGATTCCAAAGCGAAGAGGTTCTTCTTTGCTTGAAAAGGGTTGTACAAGGAGTGACAAGCTCAACTTCATACGGATGTGTAAGCGCGACGTGTATTTCTAGTATGTACTGCTTTGGGAGGAATTAAGTGGGCTAAAACTACCCATGAAAATACTTGCAGAATAAACTCGTAGAGTCGCTCACTGTTATTCGATGCTCCAAGGAATTAAGGTTGCTGGTCAGTTTTGGGTCTCCAATCAGACGAACAGCTCCCTTCTGTTTAGAATCCAACAAATACAGTGTATGTTTGGGAGCAGAGGCTTAAATATGGAAGCAGTATTCCATCGTTGGTCGAATTTGAGCTTTACAGAGAATTAACAGTTGTTGTTGAGTATAAAGCTTTCCACTTCGAAATAATATTCCCAGCTTTTGACAACCTCTCTTTGCTATACTTGAAACATGTTCGTGTCAAGATACATCTGCTCTGAAATTAACGCCCAGCAGATTGAGTGACGATGCTTGAAGAATAGATTGCCTCAACATAATTATGTTGTATATAAGGTTAACTTTTATAGAAAAAACTGCCGCCGCGTTTTTGTAGCGTTAAATTCTACTTGGTTACGGTCACCCCAAGGCAAAATTTCTTCCAGGTCTTTGTTAAGTTGAACGACTTCCGGCTGTCTGCGGATATTGGTATGAGTAGCTGATGTTCGAGCGTTCAAAGTGAATGCGTACTATCATCTGTAAAGCTGTAGATTAGATTCCTGGCCCTTTCCAGCAGATCGTTGATATCAGAAAGAGAGAGAGAGAATAGGAGACAATATAGGGCCTTGGGATATATTGGCGGTGATAGTGAAGGTGTTAAAAAAAAATCTGTCGACTGTCACTCTTAAAAAAAGCTCTCTGAAGAAACAGGAAAGCCATAAACAAAATTTTTCCGACATACGAGAAGAGCGTGGCTTAGCCAACATCCATCGTGCCAAACACGGTCGAATGCCTTGGATATATCAAGTGCAACCTCTCGAGATTCTCAAAGTGTTAGATTGTGTTGTTCCAAACATGTGTTACATAAATTAGAAGATCTGTTGATCTTTGCTTACGTGGCTAATTCCGAAAGATTCGTGTACAGATTATTGCAAAGTACAAGAAAACTTCAGACTATTGTGGACAATCACGAATTATGAAATTTATCAAAGCCGTGTGTTTCTGCATAGACAGAAATTCTACCAAAAAACAAAAGATGATGGTATGTGAAATAGACATCGCACTGCACAAAATGTCTTGAATTAATAAAGGAAATATATTATCGAGGAAGTATAGAAGAGTTCTTAACGATTTATTAACAAAAGAATTGAATAAAATAAGAAACACAACGCTGGCTAGCAAGCAAAGGTTATTTTTTTATAGAAGCTGAGAACTGGCTTTCCTTCGCCCAGATTTAAACTACAGACCGAGGGTTATTCTCAAAGAAAAGGTTTTTTTAAACTAGACACTTAAATTTGAACAATTAACGCTAGATAATGATAAAGAGAGAGAGAGATAGACTATACATATATATATATATATATATATATATATATATATATATATATATATATATATATATATATATATATATATATATATGATTTTTGAACACCTTTAATGTAGTTTTTAAATATCCTAAATCAATTGAGTTTTTATTTCAATATTTTGCGTATAAGTAAATATGACTAAACTAGGTGAGTCTTCCTCCTGATATATTGAGGTTAAAGGCTTATTGCCGAAAAAAAAAGGTGACTTTTATAATCTCTGCTCAGCATATAAGATATTTTTTCTTGTCATATCTCCAACTAAGAATTAGATATATTTTACTAAATATCACAAAAAGATTAATTTCTTAATTTTTTTAAAATCAGTGTGTTATCAGGACATTTCTCAACTCTTCGGTAAAATATCTAGCTAAAAATTAGAAGAGTAATATAAAAAGGAAATATTAATATTATTGTAAATAAAACTATTATCCATCTCACCTCTTTCACCCTCTTTCCCTCAAGCAATATTGCGCAAAAAACTATAGGTTCTCACCCTATATCAGACAAACCGACATAGTGACGGAGATAGGCGGACGGAAATTTAAAATGTTTTTCGTGATCTATAAACCCAAGAATGTGAAAAAATGCAGGAATCTCAGAACAGAATTTTCTTACTATCAATACAGATATCTTTTAGAGTTTAACTTTGTGAAAAAAAAGGATTCAAAGGGAATTTTTATGTACTCACCTTGAAACGGTCCCCATGAAACCGAAGTATACCGAAATTCTTTATATTTATTTTATTAAGAAAACTTTATTTCGTTAAAGTTAATAATGAGGATGGATAAGCAGATGTGATTTGGCAGACACTGACCATCTACAATGTTGCCAAGCTGAATCTGGAGAAAACATAGTCTTTTCGTTCCACGACTTTTGTTCAGACGACGTTGTACTAACCTGAAAATAAAACAAACGATGCATCAGCTTTTAATTGAAACCATTGGGTACATTTTTTAAACAACTTCCAGATATCTTGCGTCCTCAGTGGTCTCAGTAAATTAATCCACATTAGAATATAGTCAATATAATATAATCGTTGTTATTTTGGAATTTTTTGTAAAAACAAGTTTTTTTTTCATTTATAAGTATTTCAATAAACTAATGCCTCTAAAATTCTAAGTACTTTTACGTTATTTTAGGCAGTTGTTGCTTACAGTGAAAATATAAGTATTTCAATTCAATATCTGACTTTACAGTTAAGTTAAACGGCCCTATTTTTGACGCCTTTGAATGTACCTAATTGTTTAAGATGAAAATGTCATATATGAAATGGAAAATCTGGTATTAATTAAAAAATCAAAAAAATTTATGAAATAATATATTTATTTGTTACAGTATCTTGTCATTAAGTATAATTGTGAATTGATTGAAATTATTTTAGGAAATATGTACAAAAAAAATGATTTTTCCAATGTTTAACAATTTTAATGAAAAGAGAAAAATAGTATTTATATTTTACAATTTTATTAGACTTGTACTCATGTATTAGAAAAAATAAGTAACTGCTAAGTTTGGTTCTTCCATTGTCTAATAAATGATACTAAGTTTGCAAATTGAATATATTTTACAAATTACAGGATGAAAATAAAATTTACTAAAATCACAGTAAAAGATAATAAAATATAAGCAGCGACGTAGCCAAGTTCAAGAAGCGGGGGAAGGGGGCATATGGATACAACAATTATGTCTGTAAGACAAAAAAGAAAACCATAAAGTCGAAACTGTTTATAGAGGAAGGTCGTCAATCGACAACCTTTCATGCTGTGGAAATTTAAAAGCTTAAACTTACTTTAAAAATCGATGGTCCTCGCGTGGAAATTCTTTACAAAAAGGATGCTTTCATTCAATGAAACCTTAATAGCCTAACTAATAGCAAATACTGCTCCGCCTAACTCCATCAATAAATTGGAAGAAGAATTCTAAGATTTATATATTACACTATGTATGAAGCAACCTCTTTGACAATCACCCTCACCTCATAAACTGCTTATTTAACGATAATTAATCGAAAATAGTGAAAAACAGCACAATTTATAGTTTGCTGAAAAAATCTATAATAGGATATATACGAAGGACACACTACTCTATTATTTTAATAACATAGATATACAAAAAAAAATCCCTTTCTTTAAAGTGAGACACGTGCTTTATTTACTATTTTTTTTCTGCTGAATCCAAAAAAATCATAAGACATCCACCGTGAGGTTTTTTTCAGAAAACACACTTAAAGTTGACAGAAACCTATTAAATTGAAAAAAATATATTTTAATAAATACAATGTAAACCTGTACAATCATTAAAATTATTATTTCGGGCATCTTTAAATGTTCTGAATTTATCATAAAAACTTAAAAATATCAAGTTTTAGTGTTTATATTTCACAAAAAACACGCATACACGCACCCACCTTTAACTAAGCTACGTAGCAAAATGCTGTTTAAAATAACTATGTGGAAACACTAAATTAAAAAATTGGTTTCAATTAATATTGAACAAAGCACTCACTCACTCGCTCCCTCAGTCACTCACTCATTCACACATTCACTTACTCACATACTCCCATATTTACTCACTCACTTCTACACTCACTCACTCGCTCGCTCACTCACTCACTAGCTCATTCACTCACCCACTTATTGGCTCGCTCACTCACTCACTACCTACCCTCACTCACTTACTACCTCACTCACTTACTACCTCACTCACACATTCGATCGCTCGCTCACTCACTCACTACTTCACTCACCCACTCACATTTTCCCATATTCACTTAATCAATCTATCCACAAAATTGACTTCTAAAATTATCAAGGGATATACATTAGACTGAATTTGCAACCTTTTGTTCCTAAACACTAAACACTATTTCTCATGTTTTTATATCAAATTCGAATTTGAAACTTAAAAAACTACTAGAAATTATAGTTCGTTCGAAAATAATTCTTGTGCATGCATGCATTTATTTACTTAAAAAGGCATTTTACCAATCACATAGCATCCTTGTAAGTGTTGAAAAGCGAAGCGAGTTTTTTGTCAAAACTGAACATAAAACTTATGTCAAGTCAGGATTAAGAACTTCAAAAAACCCTGGAAATAATATGTTAGTTTTGGTCAATATTAATAAAAATTAAAAACAATATTTATTTTAAGCAGTGTTTTGCTACGTAACTTAGTGAAAGGTGGTGTATGCGTATTTTTTGTTAAATATAAACACTGAAACCTAATATTTTTAAATGTTTATGATAAATGTAAATTCAAAATATTTAAAGATATCCGAAATAATAGTTTTACTCCATAATTTTAATGATTATACAGTTTTACATTATGTATTTATTAAAATGTTTTTTTTTCAATTTAATAGTTTTCTGGCAACTTTAAGTATGTTTTCTAAAAAAACCTCACGGTGGATCTATTTTTTTAGATTTTTTTTGGATTCAGCGTGAAAAAATACTTAAGGAAACACGTGCCTCACTTAAAAGACAGAGAATTTTTTTATTTTGTATACCTGTGTAATTATTATAAAATATAACAATTACGCTTAAAATTTGTTTAATATTGCAACCAAAAACCCCTCACCCAAACTTCCGGCCTTGGTAGCGTAGTGGGTTAAATTCTGCATATTAAACCGATACCGATGGTCGTTAGTTTGATTTCGGCAATCGACTGTTCTATGTATCTAAAAAGTGCAGTGAAATACAAAAGTATGGTCAACGTGGACGGATATTATGACACCCCCGTTAATACATTTTATCAGAGATGGGATAAGTGGTGGAGAGGTAACCTATAAAAAATTCTTTCAGCCTCTTCGTTACCAAGGCTATGTTTCTCAAAAAAGTTTTTACTTCACGTATTAGATGTTTACCAAATTTAAAATATATATTTCATTTGGTTCGAGAGTTATCGTGCCCTACGGGTAGGTAGACCGACAGACAAATCTAGGGACGTTAAAACACGAAGAAACGCAAAAATCTCGGACGATCATTTCACGACTAAAATACCTTCCTCTCGCAAAAAAAAAATAAAATGAACAACTCGAGTTGCAGGAAACTAAATTCTCGCTACTGAAAAAAGAAATTCAGGCTAGTTAGGGGCAGGCTTTCTTCAAGTCAGCAGGAACTTGGCCCAGTAAGAATCGGGGAAGTATAGCGCAGCGCTACTAAGATGTAATTTATTTCTTTTAAAGTATTATAATTATGATTTTTTGTTTTCCGTTATTCATGTTGTTGGTCTAGGTAAGCTCTTACATTCATTATTTAAATATAAGCAGTGGTGGATTCTAATGGTGGGAGCTAGTCAAAATTTAATGGAAGCGATGTTAGTGGTATTTACTTATATTTTTAAACATTTAGTTATTTATTGCAGGATGATAAATTTAAAAATACTTATAACTTATTTTTTTAAGTGTCTATTGATTGCTTATAAAGATTAAAACCCATAACTTGGATTCAGTTTTATATTTATTATTATGAAACGATTGTATTTATACTTCTCCTTAGCAAACTAAAACAAATTTTCCTTAATATGCAAATACACTGAGTTCTATAGTCACATGTCACGTACAAGGTAACAACCAAAAATATCAAGTTAAGGTTCGATTCATACTATGAGGCCCGCACCTGATATGCTCTCGGTTCGATTTTCTCATAATTCACATTGCTATTCCGATTTAGATCTTGCTTCAGTTTTTCTGCGTTAACGATTCAAGTTAGATTGGAATAGTTGAGAAAAGTGCATATATAATGTCATTTAGCTTTTCAATCGAAGAATTAGCAATTATAGCTATTCTTTTACACAATGAATCAAAAATCATCGGAAAACCGAGGAAACCGAGAAAAAGGATATGGATACATCCAAGTTTAAAGGCTCGAAAAAGTGAAGGTGGTTATTATACACTGTATCGTCATCTAATTGACAACGAAGAAAAGTTTATAGAATATTTTAGAATGGATTCTAGGATATTAGAAATGATATTAACAAAAATAAAACCAAAAATTAAGACGTAAAATACCACAGCGTGGAGTAGGATCGAAAACATATTCATACTACCGTGACAAGTCATGACAAGTCCAATCACGCTCCGGCAAAATATTCTCTGAGATGAAGCGAAATTGGAGCGTTATGAGATCGAAATTTGAACGATAATGATAGTGTGAATACACTCATTGTTTCTTTTATAAACATATTTTATCGAACCAAGAGCGAACTGAGAGCATATCAAGCTCGGCCTCATAGTGTGAATCGGGCCAAATAAAGCGAAAGGTTTCTTTTTTTTATGGGTCTAGCACACGTGCTACAGGAAAGTCCCTAAAGCGCTACAGGAGCGACACGTGTGCGGAGAAAGAGATTCACGTTGTTCTTAAATCGCTGTAAATTGTACTCGGTGGGAAACACAGTCCTGGGCAAATTATTCCAAAGGAATGATGTTCTCCATATAAATGACTGCTTGAAAAGCGTTGTACGAGGAGTAACAAACTGAACCTCATACGGATGTGAAGTATTAGCGTGACGTGTACTTCTAACATGCACCGCTCTGGGAGGAATTAAACGGGCCACATTATTCGAACACTTTCCATGAAAATACTTGTAGAATAGGCTCAAGTCGCCAACAGTTCTTCGATGTTCCAGCGAATCAAGGCCACCTGTCAGTTCCGGGTCTCCAATCAGATGAACAGCTCTTCTCTGAATAGAATCCAACAAAAGCAGTGTATGTTTGGGAGCGGAGCCCCAAACATGGGAGCAGTATTCCATAGTTGGTCGAATTTGAGCTTTGTAAAGAATTAACAGTTGTTGTGAAGTGTAAAGTTTTCTGGTTCGAAATAATATATATAAATGAGAAGGCGAGTAGGAGACAGTATGGAGCCTTGGGGTACACCGGCGTTGATAGTGAAGGTGTTAGAAAGAAATCCGTCGACTGCCACTCGCAAAGAACGCTCTCTGAGAAAACATGAAAGCCACAAACAGAACTTTTCAGACATACCATAAGAACGTAGCTTAGCCAACAGCCCATCGTGCCAAACACGGTCGAATGCCTTGGATATGTCAAGAGCAACCGCTCGAGATTCTCCAAAGTGTTCAATTGCGTTGTTTCAAACATGTGTTACATAAGTAAGGAGATCTCGTGTTGATCTATTTTTACGAAAGCCATATTGGTGATCGATAATAATGTTGAATCCTTCAATATATTTTAGAAGATGCTGATTGATAGCCTTTTCCATGACTTTCGATATTATTGAAAGCAGTGCGATTGTTCGGTAGGTTTGTTTAGTAAATGTTCCAAAAAAAAAGGGAAAACTGTGGGCGTTTGTACTTAAGAAAAAACGTTATTTTACAACAATATAAACAAAAGAGCGCGAGGAAGATGTTTATAGCAACGCGAATTTGGCGGGATTAACAATACCAATCAAAACAGACAATAGAATTTTTGACTGTCTGTTTTGATTGGTATTGTTATTCTCGCCAAATTCTCGTTACTATAAACATCTTCTTTGAGCTCTTTTTTGTTTACAGTTTTGTAAAATGGCGTGTTTCCCTAATTACAAATGCCCATAGATATTTATTGCGGATCTCCATTAAATATATTTCTATAAAGCAAGTTACCATTTAATAAAGTTGTTGGTAAATGGTAAATGCGTCAACCAAAATATTTCATGTCCCTCTACCTCCGACAAATTCCTAGATCCGCTCCTGTCTAGAGTCAATATTGCCAGATTATTCTTTATTATTTACTAACATTAAAGAAACTATTTTCAAGGGTTCCCAAATAGTTAAAATCGAATAGAAAATCCTGCTTTCGCCAAACTCATCAACGATCTTTAGAGAAAAATTCGAGGTGCTGGAAACTAATTTCTAGTTTCCCGAGAAAATAAGCTCAATTAAGGAATACTTAGAAATGTAAGATTTATTTCCAGAACATTTATTGGCATAATGAAAAGCTATTATCTGAAACGGTATTGTTTTCTCTTCCAATTACGCCAAAACATTACTTGTGTGATTGATATTTATGGCTACGTTACTGGTAAATTTAACTGTGGAAACTGGCCTCGGCTCTATCGATTTTCTACAGTCAAGAAGACGGTGCGATAATTGACCTGCAAGAGTTATAACTAGGAGTGACGCTAAGTTGGAAATATCGATACTGATTGTTGAAGTTCGGGCTCTTAGGGATGGGAAAGTTGAGTAAGTTTCACTTACATTTGTGTGTAAGCGCAGTAATTATTAATAGTTAATAGTTATTTCAATACTCAATATATTTATTAATATTGTTACGCAAAATTTTTACAATCGTCTGAAGAAAAGTCTGCAAATTAAATGAAGATAATAAGAGGAATATTTTCCACGTAAGCACCATTCTGAATTTGCCGGCTATATACCCAAGTTTACGCCCAGCAAAGTAAGTGACGATGCTAGAGGAATGGTGTCACCCCACATAACTATGTCCGGTTCTGCAACGTTAATTTTTTTTAGTAAAAACTAAGGGCTAAGTTTTTGTAGCGTTAAATTCTACTTAGTTACGGTCATCTCAAGATAGAATGTTGAACGACATTCTGCTATTAGCAGATATGTCCATGGAATGTTCGAGCGTTCCAAGTGAATGAAACGATAAGCATAGTGTCATCTGCAAAGCTGTAGATTGGATTTCTGGTCTTTCCAGCAGATCGTTAATGTAAATGAAAAAGAGAGTAGGAGATAGTATGGAATCTCGTCGGCTGCCACTTGTAAAGAACGATCTCTAAGAAACCCGGGAGCTATAAACAAAACCTTTTAGACATATCATAAGAGCATAGCTTAGCCAACAATCCGTGATGCCAAACAAGGTCGAATGCCTTGAATAAATCAAATACAACCATTAGAGATTCTCCAAAAAGGTTCAATTGCGTTGTTCCATACATGTGTTACATAAGTTAAAAGATCTTCTGTTGATCTTTGCTTACAAAAGCCATACTGTTGATGGGTAATAATATTAAATCCTTCTAGATATTTGAGAACATGCTGATTGATAGTATGTTCTAAAACTCTCGATATTATTGAAAGCACCAGTCCGCAGTTGTTTGGCAAAATCTTCTTGCCTTTTTTGGGTATCAGCTGAACTGTAGGGCATTTCCAGCAGGAATGAAATATTCCCTCTCCGTAGGGTGAGTTGAAAAGTCTACAGAAAACTGGTGTTAGTTCACTCGCGCATTTTTTGAGTAGTTAAAATGATTTTTCTGATACGGCGTCTAATCCTTGACTACATTATCGGAAGAGTGGGTGGTGTTTTTCCTTGGAAATCGACAGTAGAATGTGCAGCAAAGAGTTTAGCCAACAAGTTGGCTTTCTCAGCAAGTGTTATTGCAATCTAGTGGTGCAAGTGGGGGTATGGTGGTTTTAGTGAAAGTTTAACTAATGACCTTAGCGACTGATCTAAAGGACCTGGAATTGTTGAGTCAGGCAAGAAGTTTATTTTTAATTCTTTACTTGTGTGCCTCCTTGGTTTCGCCGATAATTTCTTTGCACCTATTCCGGGTACGAATTTTGATGTCTGTGAGTCTATCTGAAGAGTCCAATTAAAGTTGTCAAAATTTATTATTAAATAGTTTACTCTTTAAACTAAACTGGGAATGTGGAATCTTTGGCACAATAACACTACTCAGTATATATCACCACTACACCAAACACTTTATTTCTGCAATCGACGAGCGTTTCGCTAACTATGTTAGCTTCATCAGGAGCAATGACTGACTAAAGCTAAACTACAAATCTACCCTATTTATACTTAGCCTAACCCTTGAATTACTCAGGCGGAACTAATGGCATAGACAAGGCTATCAGTTCCGGTCAAGTAACCAGTAGAGGGGACTATAAGGAATAGGCTCTCTGTCTTTATTTAAACTACTTTTACATTTTAATAATAATAACTCCAAGTATGGAGACATACTTGGTGTTATTTTCTTCGCGTGTAAAAACTAAAAGGTCAATTAAAACACGATTTAAAGAACATTTAGCACACTTAAAATAGAGTAGAACAGAAAAATCTAGCATTGCCGAGCATGCCCTTGAAGCTGATCATATTGTAATATTAAATTATCTAAGATCAATGAAAAATGTATCTGATAGGAGATTGTTGAACGAAAGTATGGAAAATATAAAATGTAAAAGTAGTTTAAATATATATATATATATATATATATATATATATATATATATATATATATATATATATATATATATATATATATATATATATATATATTTGGAAGGCTGAAGAATAACTGACCATTGCCCCTTAACAGGTGATTTTTCAAAGTAGAGGAGAATAGGGAAATCGACCCATTAAATTTAAATATTACTAAATTATTAAATATTAACGTTGGTTAAAGTGGATTTTCCACCATTCAGATAAAAATATAAAAAGTTTTAGGATTGAAAAGGAGGAAATAAATCGGCGCAATCACAAGCGGGAAAATAGGCCTTGTGTTGTGCCAGTGTGCCTGGACAGTATGTGCCACCAATGCTTATATTCAAAAGAATGAGACAAAATCCTGAATTGGGGAATGGCACACCTTCCCAGGGTATTGTCACCATTCCAAACAGTAGCTATATTAACTGAAACTTATTTGTAAAATGGATGAAACATTTTACAAGCGCCGTAAAGCCAACTCCTGAAAATACAGTGTTACTTTTGTTTGATGAAAATACAACGCTTTCGAAGAATCTGGAGGCGAAACCTAATATTACAACTGCCAGGCATCACACATCGGCTTCAGCCACTGAACGTATAGTTTTTTTAAACCTATTAGCAATTATTATATTCAAGCAAGAGAAAAATGGTTGAGGATAAATCCAGGTCGTCAAGTAACGCAATATAAAGTTTATTTGCAGAAGCTTAGCAATGAAGTAACTACTGGCACCATTGTGAATGGATTTAAAACGGCTGAAGTTTGGCCCGTAAACAAAAACGTCTTTCCTGAAAATTTGTTTAAAGCAGCTCAAAATATAAATGTTTTTTCTCTATCTAACCAAACGCTTCTGTTACTATCGAACCACATTTTAATAATGAACCGTTTACATAGGGATTTAATGCGAAAGCTTTAAGAAAAAGTAAAATCTTTATAACTAATACTACAAAAAATACTGTACAAAAAACCATGGAAATTACTTCAAGTCAAAAAAAATATACCTAAAAATCCCTTAGCAACCACATACAGCCGGTATGCGTCATCCAACAAAATGCTTTGAAGCTCAGCTGCTTTTTTCTGTTGACAACAGACGAAAGCGGAAGAAGTTGAACGACACTTTTGACCCGGGTCAGTCATTTATTTTTGAATAATTTTTATACAATCACGCAAATAAAATTTTCGTGAATTACATATGTTAAAATATTTACTAATTAGAAAATATATATATATATATATATATATATATATATATATATATATATATATATATATGTATGTATATATATATATATATATATATATATATATATATATATATATATATATATATATATATATATATATAAAGTGCAAGTAATTTTCTTAATTTGAAAGTATTTTTCAATTCTCTTTAAAAAGCAATCCACAAAGGGTCAATTTCTTAACACAATACTTTCTGCAGTGTATTTATTTCAATGATTGCGGCGTATTTTTCCGGAAATCAGCTGTAATTCAAAATCGTCATGTAATTACACGGTACAGTCCGTTTGAAGTAAACATGAATACAAGGTAATTTCAATTAGCGAAGGAAAGAGTTCACAATTTGTTTCTTTCATCGTGTCTAGCGATTTAATGGCATGATCATACAGTGGTTTAAAACTGTCCTTGTGAAACAAAAATATATCTTTTAACCTGACTCCGTACGTAAGGAAATGAAATTTTTATCATGGCAACGTACATAAGTACGTTTTTCTCTTTATTCTTTAGAAAAATCTCAGCTAGAGAATAGATTTTAATGAGTTAGGACGAGTGAAACTGACAATATCTGGATAACTGACTGGTTTAATTCTGGCTAAGTTAACCGAGCACCAGAGTAAGTAAAAACATCATCACCTTTCAGTCTGGAACCAATACTTTTGTTATATATTGGACCTTTTTAGTGTTTCATAGGGAACAGTTATGGGAACACTTCGGTGTCCCTCGGTCCGTTTGTCTGTCTGTCTGTCACACCCGATTTTCTCCGAAACTATTTGACGTATAAAGTTGAAATTTGGCACAAATATAGGAATTGATGGGCCAATCAAAGCCAAAAGTTTTGAAAGTTAAATTTTGACTTAAGGGCTTAGTTATGTAGAGTGAAGTCGGAAGTGAAAAAAAAAATTACGAAGTCATCGAGTGGCGTGTCAAATTAAAGCTTGTTAAAATATGCGTTCAAAAATATATACGACTAGCCGTGCTCACGGCTCCGCTCACGTAGATGTGATTCACGATTATCGTTACTGCTTACCATATTCCTTATGTTACCTAACGTAATAAAATATATCCTATAACCTGGCCAGAGAACATATGTATGAATTTAAAAAAAAAAAACACGTAAATCGGATAAATGGTTCTCGAGTGATAAACGCACTAACGGACAGACAGAGAGACGTTGCGTTTTATATATATTATATAGATTATTATTATTATTATTATTATTATATAATCTGGCCAGAGAACATATGTATGAATTAATAAAAAATAAAAAACCGGTCAAGTGCAAGTTGAACTTGCGTAATTAGTGTTCCGTACATTGATTGCTTTCAAAATGAAAAATTTTGTTACACAAAACACACCCCAAATGAGTTTTCAACAAAGTTTGTTTCCAATCTTTACTGAAAACTGATGACCTTGAAATTTTTGTTTTTTTTTATATACCAGATAAATTATTAAAGGTAATGTACTCGTGATAATTTTGGTTCAATCTACACCCCGTGGAGAACATTCCAGAATTTTTTCAAAATTTTTTGATAAGTACTTTTCGAGATAAGGTGGGTGGACAGCGATTTTTCGCGATTTTTTAAAAATACTACAAAGAAAAATGCGCGCAAGTATTACATTATATATATATTTTTTTACTCGTGTTTTCAAAAGCTTTCACTTGACACCACACTCGATGATCTAGTAAAAAAATTTTTTTTCACTTTCGATTTCACCCTCCAAAACTAACCCCTTAAGTCCAAATTTAACTTTCAATACTACATGGCTCTGATGAGGCCATCAATTCCTATATGATTACCAAATTTCAACTTTCTATGGCAAATAGTTTCGGAGAAAATCTGGTGTGACAGACAGAAGGACAGACAGAAGGACAGATAGACGGACAGACGGACAGACATCGAAGTCATCTTATAAGTGTTTCGTACAGAATACTAAAAAATACGTAACAGCGTAAACAGCGTATGGCAAGAGAGTGTGCTAGAGGTTAATTTTTTTCCGACTTGATTCATTATTATCATCACTGCTTATTCCTTATAATACCTAACGTGGTAAAACATATTCTATAACCTGACCAGAGAATATATGTATGAATTAAAAAAACACGTAATTCGGATAAGTGGTTCTCGAGTGATAAGCGCACTAACGGACAAACAGACAGAGAGACGTTGCATTTTATATATGTACGTGTATATTATAGATGTAATTCTTGAGTACCCTTTTCTTTGTATTATTTCATCCCCTATCTCGAAAAGTACTGATGAAAAAATTTGAAAAAATTCTGGAATATTCGTCATAAAGGGTAGATTAAGCGAAAATTATCACGAGTACAACACGTTTGATAAATTGTCTGGTATTAAAAAAAAAAATGAAAATTATGTCCCTTAACAATATGGTAGAGGTTTTGTTAATATGCTTTTCAGTACATTACTCCTCGCGCGTCGCTACTGTACCGAGACAAAAGAATTTCATTTTATTTGTTTATAATTAAATAAATATTTAGTTAGTAAATATTTGTTTTAAACTTTTATTACCCAAGTCTAGATTGAGTTACGTTAACTTATTGGCTATTAAGTAGCTAAGATGTTATAACTATTTTACATTATTAACTAAAAAAAAACGTGAAAATACATATTGTGTCTTAAGATGTATATATGTCAGGGACCTAATTAAATTTGCCTACATAAGAATTTTATTTTATTTTAAAAAGCAATCATCGTACGCAAAACTAATTGCGCAAGTCCGACTTGCACTTAGCCGATTTTTCTCATAAATTGTATATGTATAACATAATAATAATTTACATTACCCTCTATCAGTTACAATAATTAAAATTTTCTCTGTCATTTATACGGAAAAGGCCGATTATTCGGTGAATTTAAGAATAGACAAAAAAAATTATCATATTTGTCATTAGCGTTTTCATAAAATCCACATTCACAAATTTCGAATCACCCTGTTTCACTGCAGCAACACCGAGTTAAGTACAAAGACCATATCCTTCATTTCAGTAAATCATTACACCGACCGGTCGAGCTCGTTTCACTCGTAGACGTCAACCACTTGAGCAGTAGACCTCAAACTATTAAAGTTATTTATGTTGGTAAAATAGTAAATTTGTTGATACCTGGGCTACCAATCTATTGTATCCATTATGTTTACGTTGATTTATTGGAGGGTTAACTTTGAGTTTACTTATTAGGTTTATAGCGTAAAGCAAATTGAAAAAAACCTCTGCTACAGAGGCGGCCTTACGTTACTAGATCGTAACTCTGCCCATTTCGAATTTTGGATAAAAACTTACTCTGTTTGAAGAGCCAGCAACGACTTCAGTCGCTTTCTTTCTTACGTAAAAATCATAATAACGATCAAGCTCGTCGTTCTACTCATAAATGTCAACGGCTTGAGCAGTAAACTTGAAACTCCCAAAGATGATTTTGCTAATATATTGTGTTCATTATGTATTTTCGAATGGGCTCTAAGTTTCTTGATTAAGTGTACGGGGTAAGGCTACTCCAGGTCCCAGGTCAGGGAAAATTTTTCAAGAGTATAATAAAAGCAGTCGAAAATTTATTTAAAGTAATTAATTAAACGAACATTTAAGTGTATAAAACATACTTTTTTTTATCTTTTTAATTTAAAAAGGCTTCTTCAGAGACCAAGGAGACAAGGTATCTGTTATGTGAGGCCTCAAAACGGGCGAAATGATTGCTCCGGTAGATTTCAACCTAGAACAAAAAACCAAAAAATGTTTATTAATATACGTCAAAAACTGATGGATAACGTACAGATTTTGCAATAAGTTTACTATCCAAGTCCCGAAATTGCCATCCTGGGCGACTTTAATGTCCACAATATCAACTGGCTTAAATATTCAAATACTACCGACGAACAAGGTCGTGAAGCTAAATCATTCTCAATCAGTTGTGGCTTAACTCAGCTTATTGACGAACCAACACGGAACCCTGATCGAGACGGGGAGTTCGCCAGTCTTCTTGATCTGTTTTTAACCACCAGTCCGGAGATTTACACGGTCACCGTAAAGCCGCCATTGGGTTCTTCCGACCATAAACTGCTTTCGACATCGAGTATCCTGCCAATCAGTGACAGAGAGGCGCCTAGGCCGCGCAAGATTTGGCATTACAAATCTGCTAAATGGGAAGATTTTATGGAATATTTTCGAACTTTCCCTTGGATGGACGTTTGTTTTCGGTCCGACAACCCATCTGACTGCGCCAGAGAGATCTCCGATGTTATTTTGGCTGGTATGGAAATTTACATCCCTTTTTCGAAGAAATGTCCCTCCAACACCATAAATCGTAACGCCTTTGTCCGTGCCCGGAACCGATGCAAAGGAATTATCGACGAAACCAAGGAGGCACACAATCAACGAATTAGAAACAAACTTCTCGCTTGTCCCAACAATTTCAGGTCCTTTTGGGCAGTCGCTAAGGCAGTTAGTCAAAATTTCACCAAATCCACTATACCACCACTCACACGGCCAGATAATTCCATTGCAACCACACCTGTTGAGAGAGCGAACTTGTTGGCTGAGCTCTTTGCTTCACATTCTACTGTCGATTTCCACGGAAAAACACCACCTACTATTCCCATATTGCAGTCAAAGATACCCGATGTTGTCTTCAGACAGCGTATCATAAAGCGTACTTTAATGAGGCTAGACACCAAAAAGGCCTCTGGCGCTGACGGAATACCTGCCATAGTTCTCAAAAACTGTGCAAGGGAACTAACACTAGTTTTCTGTAGACTTTTCAACCTATCCTACAAAAAGGGAATATTTCCGTCCGGCTGGAAATGTGCCACAGTTCAGCCGCTACGTAAAAAAGGCAAAAAGACCTTGCCAAATAATTACCGACCAGTCGCACTGCTTTCAATAATATCGAAAGTCATGGAAAAGGTTATCAATCAGCATTTTCTAAAATATCTTGAACGATTCAATATTATTAGCGATCATCAATATGGCTTTCGTAAACATAGATCAACAGATCTTCTGACTTATGTAACACATATTTGAAACAACGTAACTGAACACTTTGGAGAATCTCGAGCAGTTGCTCTTGACATGTCCAAGGCATTCGAACATGTTTGGCACGATGGACTGTTGGCTAAGCTACGCTCTTGTGGTATGTCTGAAAAGTTCTGTTTGTGGCTCTCATGTTTCCTCAGAGAGCGTTCTTTACGAGTGGCGGTCGACGAATTTCTTTCTAACACCTTCACTATCAACGCCGGTGTGCCCCAAGGCCCCATACTGTCTCCTACTCTCTTTCTCATTTACATTAACGATCTGCTGGAAAAGACCGGGAATCCAATCTACAGTTTTGCAGATGACAGTACCCTTGTCTCTTCATTCACTTTGAACGCTCGGACGTCGGCTGGTCAGGCGAATATCCGCAGACAGCAGGAGGTCGTTCAACTTAACAAAGTCCTGGAAGAAATTCTATCTTGGGGTGACAGTAACCAAGTGGAATTTAACTCTACAAAAACTTAGGCGGCAGTTTTTTCTAAAAAAGTTAACGTTGCTGAACCCGACACAGTTAAGTCGGGGCACTCCATTCCCCTAACATCGTCTCTCAATTTGTTGGGCGTTAATTTGGGAGCAAATATATCCTGCCATGAACATGTTGCAGGCATAGCAAGGAGAGCTTCTCAAAAGTTGGGAATATTATTTTGAACCAGAAAGCTTTACACTCCACAACAACTGTTAATTCTTCACAAAGCTCAAATTCGACCAACTATGGAATACTGCTCCCATGTTTGGGGCTCCGCTCCTAAACATACACTGCATTTGTTGGATTCTGTTCAGAGAAGAGCTGTTCGTCTGATTGGAGACCTGGAACTGACCGGCGGCCTTGATTCGCTGGACCATCGAAGAACTGTTGGCGACTTGGCGACCTGTTCTACAAATATTTTCATGGAAAGTGTTCGAAGGATCTAGCCCGCTTAATTCCTCCCAGAGCGATGCATGTTAGTCGCGCTGGTGCTTCACATCCGTATGAGGTTCAGCTTGTTACTCCGCGTACAATGCTTTTTAAGCAGTCTTTTATATGGAGAACATCATCACCGAGTACAATTTACAGCGATTCAAGAACAACGTGAATCGCTTTTTCCGCACACATGCCGCTCCTGGAGCGCTTTAGGGCTTTCCCTGCAGCACATGTGCTAGACCCATAAAAAAAACTCCTGTTTTATAAACAATTTTTCGTGAAATTTTTTCAAAATCGAAATTTCGAGAAAACGATATTTTCAAATTTTCGTATGTTATCCACTAGTTTTTGACATGTATTAATAAAAAAAGATTGATTTTTTGTTCTAGGTGCAATCTAGGGAGCAATCGTTTCGCCTGTTTCAGGCCTCGCATTCCTTTTCGTCTCGGATTCTGAAGCGGGCGTTTTGAATTAAAAACATAAAAAATATATTTTTGTATACTTAAATATTTGTTTAATAAAGTACGTCAAATAAATTTTCGACTGCTTTTATTATACCCTGCAGTGGCCTTACCCCTTAAAGCACACAAGCAAGTTCAAAAATGTTCCCTCTGCAAGGGTGGATCATATAATAGGGCCAGAATGATCATATAATAGAGCTAGAGTGGCATGGTATCATTGTATCTGCACCAACCACATGAAATAGCAGCATAGGGTGAAATAAAAAAAAAAACTACATTATACAAATTTTAAAAGAAATAGAGTTTGTCATGTAAGAACGTGTCTGCAATAATTCATTTTTGGTAGATACCATTCTAGCGAATCAACAAAAAAATCGGTAGAGAGAACCTTTGTCTACAACGCATTTTAGTAAAAGTATCAGTTGGTTCCGACCTTTCGTCGAAATCACGTAAAATCCAAAATGAGTCACTGGTTTGCGTGTCGGTTCGAGATTGTCTTTCTTTGTTCCCATCCAAAGGGGCCTAAAATGATATATTCTGCGGCCGCTAGATATATTAAAAAGTCGGTGTCGTTCATGAAGAAGTGGGTAAATCGTTTTAACGAGACGAAAATTATCGACGACTTGCCAAAACCTGCCTTGGTAGGCAAAGTCACTCCAAAAGTCGAAAAACGAATTGTGTTTTTGTTTTCACGGCACACACATTAAGGGGCGGCAAAATTAAGAAAACCGGGTTTGAATGTGTCCCATGAGATCATTCGATAACATCACAGTAAACATACTACAGTAGTGAAACTGAGCTCCAATTTGGTAACGAGATTTTGACGGCGCGTGCGTCGACGGGTCCTTTCTCAAAATGGCCGCTCAGTGTTTACATCCGATCTCGGAATGTGTCTTTGGCAATGTATTGTCCATCGTTTCTTGATGTGACTGCAGTTTATATGAATATAAAGACAGAAGGAAGAGAGAGTTTCTAGAAAAAGAGAATTAAAAACGTTTGTAAGTGAAGAGAATCGAAAAGGTTGAGAAACAATTTATATAATCATGGGGAAAGGAGGTTATTGTTGTGCCGTTGAGAATTGCAAAAATAGTTCAAACTGTACGCGGGGCGTTAGTTTCTTCTTCTTCCCCAAAGATGTTGAAAGGTAAGTGATTTAATTAAAGAATATCAATTGCGTAAGAAATCGTAAGCGGATAAATTGGTTTATTTTGGTTATAGGGCAAAAATTTGGCTTGCAGCAACTAAACGCATCATTAATTATTTGCATCACATGTAATCATCAACAGTATTATCCATCAAAGTTTAAGTTGCTGCATTAATGATTTTTTTTTTTGCAGTTCCTCTGTTTTTAGTTGAAACAATGATTTCATAGAAATCATGGTATGCGATTAAAGTTGTTGGAGTTGTTGATTATTTTAATAAACCTCTATTGCTTGCTTTCACAAGACAACTTTTCACTATCTTAAATGCATTTTTAAAAAAATATATATGCATGAAACAATATTATCATTACTAATGTACATTTTTTTTGGGCGTATTTGCTCAAGAGACGGCCTTCCAGGGAACCTTGATTGATTTAATAAAATGTTCGTATTGGTACAGCTGATTATTTAAAAATCCTGACGTAATCGCTGAATTCTGACATTGGATTCGGTTTCAGCGCCCCAAAAATACATATGGGTATAACCGTCTGTTCGGTAGTGAAAAACTTTTTTTGTGTGCCTGTGTAATTTTTTTTATGATTAATAAATAATCCTTCAAATTCTGGTTTTTAGAAAGATTTATTTTTGTGTAAACTAGTATTCAGTTATTTAAAACTATTTATATATCTATCTATATATTAAGTGTATTCGCAAGAGGCTTTTAGTTTTCAATAACTTCATCTTTATTAATTGTTTGACACACCCTTTCTAATAATAAACCTGATAAATTTAACACTGTTTAATTGCAAGTACAGTTAAGACTCTGAAAGTGACTTTTTTTTCTATTTTTCTCTATAAATTACATTGCTCCTTTTTCATGCCAATCTTTCAAAAGTTTCTGTGAATATATTGTAAGGAATACAGAACCTATAACAACATATTTATTATTTTCAAATTTTAGACAGTATATTTTATTTTCTTATAAGCTGGGTTTGAAAGTTTAAATATTAAGTGTCGTGTTGAGATCACAAAACCACTGGGGAATGGGATTATTGAAATACCGGATATAAATCGATTATTGAATCAAATATGCTATTAAAATAAGAAAAATTTTAATGTGATTCCAAAGAAATTTTTGTAATATGATTTTGTCAGACGATTAAGTTGGGAATGTGGAATCTTTGGCACAATGATACTACGCAGTATATATCACCACTACACCAAACACTTTATTTTTGCACTCGACGCGCGTTTCGCTAACCATGTTAGCTTCATCAGGAGCGATGATTGACTAAAGCTTAACTACAAATCTACCCTATTTATACTTAGCCTAACCCTTGAATTACTCAAGCGGAAATAATGACATAGGCAAGGCCATCAGTTCCGGTCAAGTAACCAGTAGAGGGGACTATAAGGAATAGGCCCTCTGTCTTTATTTAAACTACTTTTACATTTTATGATTTCCATACTTTCGTATGCGTTCAACAATCTCCTATCAGATACATTTTTTATTAATCTTAGATTATCTAATGTTACAATATGATCAGCTTCAAGGGCATGTTCGGCAATGCTAGACTTTTCTGTTCTATTGTATCTTAAGTGTGCTAAATGTTCTTTACATCGTATTTTAATTGACCTTTTAGTTTGCCCAACATACTTTTTGTCACAATCATTACAACTAATTTCATAAATTCCACTTTTCTCACAATTAGGAATCTTATCTTTGGGATTTCCTAAGATATTCCTCAGATTGTCTGATGACTTATAGACTAAGGTGAGGCCTACCTTATTAAATACCTTATTGATTCCCTTGCTATATTTCGGATTATATGGTATGGAGACATACTTGGTGTTATTTTCTTCGTGTGTAAAAAAGGTGGAATTCTGAATATTAAACCTAAATTTATGTCTATTTATTAGCTTATTTACTAAGTCATCGTCATAACCTTTAACTCTAGTTATATTTCTAATACGATTCCTTTCTTTATTAAAGTTTACTCTATTCAGAGGGAAAGTGACCAAACGATGAACTAAAAAATGTAATGAGGCTAATTTATGTTGTTTGCAATGAAATGAATCATTAGGAATATATCTATCTGTTATTGTGTCCTTTCTATAGATATCAAATTCTAATCTATTATTATTTTTAATAATTAAAATATCTAGAAAAGGCAATTGTCCTTTGTTCTCAACTTCGTAAGTGAATTTAATGGAATCATACCGGCTATTTAATTTAGAAACAAAATCATCAATATTTGCTTTCTTTGTATCAAAAATCGCGAAAATATCATCCACATACCTATACCATACCCTTGGGAAATAATCGAATTCTTGACTGGCTTCGATTTCAAACTTACTCATGAATAAATTGGCTATGAAAGGTGACAAGCAATTACCCATAGCTGTTCCTTCTTTCTGAACATAAAATTGATTGTTATATTGGAAATAATTTTGTTCCATACAAAGTTTAGAAAATGTTAAGTATTCACGAATAATTTCGTCTTCAAAGTCATTCACTCTAAGTAATTCTTCGAGATATTGTAAAGTTTGTAGAATTGGCACACTTGGGAACAAAGAACTAACATCAAAAGAAATTAAGACTTCACCTTCAGTAAGAACTAGATTTTTTTGTTTTATTAATGAATTCTAACGAATTCTTCACTGCGAAAGTATTTAATGGTAACTTCTCAAGTTACCATTAAATATAATACCATATAATCCGAAATATAGCAAGGGACTCAATAAGGTATTTAATAAGGTAGGCCTCACCTTAGTCTATAAGTCATCAGACAATCTGAGGAATATCTTAGGAAATCCCAAAGATAAGATTCCTAATTGTGAGAAAAGTGGAATTTATGAAATTAGTTGTAATGATTGTGACAAAAAGTATGTTGGGCAAACTAAAAGGTCAATTAAAATACGATGTAAAGAACATTTAGCACACTTAAGATACAATAGAACAGAAAAGTCTAGCATTGCCGAACATGCCCTTGAAGCTGATCATATTGTAACATTAGATAATCTAAGATTAATAAAAAATGTATCTGATAGGAGATTGTTGAACGCATACGAAAGTATGGAAATCATAAAATGTAAAAGTAGTTTAAATAAAGACAGAGGGCCTATTCCTTATAGTCCCCTCTACTGGTTACTTGACCGGAACTGATGGCCTTGCCTATGTCATTATTTCCGCTTGAGTAATTCAAGGGTTAGGCTAAGTATAAATAGGGTAGATTTGTAGTTAAGCTTTAGTCAATCATCGCTCCTGATGAAGCTAATATGGTTAGCGAAACGCGCGTCGAGTGCAAAAATAAAGTGTTTGGTGTAGTGGTGATATATACTGAGTAGCAGACGATGTGTGCCAGAGGGTAAAATATTCTCAAAATAAGGTCGTTAAATGGACAGTACACTTAATCAAAGTCCATTTTGATGATAATTATGGTTACTATTAAAATTTTAAAGATTTAGTTACCTGTTATTAATATTCCTCCTATACTATAAATTAAATATAGTTTTTTCCTTTTAAACTGTATTGACAATACTCAGTATATATGAGTCAATTATTTCTCCTAATGAAGCTAATATGGTTAGCGAAACGGAGGTCGAGTGCAAAAATAAAGTGTTTGGTGTAGTGGTGATATATAGTGAGTAATGTCATTGTGCCAAAGATTCCACATTCCCAATATAGTTATAATTGACAAGTCAGCTTGGTCATAACTAAGTATTGTATGTAAATATAATTAGGAAATTACCGTATTGACTCTTTGATCTAAATATTAATTCATTGTAAATAAAAACAAGCGTTAATTACGTTATCAAAAAGCAATACGGATAACAGAAGACAAAAAGGTATAGAATCTCTAAGAATCATTCACTTAGAAAATACAGGTCTATACATATACGTTCATAATTCATTAATGATATTATATTAACCTTTTTCGAAGTTACACAATACAGTTTTGTAGTTGAAGAAAAAATAAGTAGCAAAAAAGTAGATACAGTGTTTTTTAATTAACAAGAGATCTATCACACCAAACAACACAACACTGCTTAGAAAAAAATGATCTTATTTTAAAAGTTGTTGACATCTTAGTAATGACAATATGTCTTTATTTCACGGTACAAGAAAAATAGCATTAGGTATTAACGTATGTTAAAATCAAATTAATTTAGTCCTTAAAAACATCTTTAATCACAAATTTACTTGAAAAATGATGTAAATAAAACTTTAACCTCACACAGTGACGTTTAACTTTCATAGACTTTTGAACACCTTCCTATCAAGTTTTTCACCTGTATTCATTTCTTTTCTAACAAAGTGCTCCATTCTTTTTGTTTTTTTTTTTATATTACTCATGCTGCATTAACTTTTATATTACATGCTGTGTTAAATAACAAATCAAAAATTTTCAAACATTTCTATATTCTATGATTTTGAATGATAAAACTTTGCACAACTTTATTTGTATTTCAAATCTCGCGCTGGTCTACTTTTTAACATGGCGGATTGCCACGTTACCTCATGCCTCGAAGATGCCAGGCGATTATTGATGCAGGAGATGATTGGACAACTTACTAAGGTAAGGCGCCGTTGTTAGCATACCAAAGAAGACATTTTTCAAGAACGGTCACGTTCTTACTTGACGGACTGTAAGTTACACAGTGCCAACACTGTTCTCCACTTGTAAAATACTCATCGTACCAATTTGCTGTTAATCTAAAACAAATCTGCATACAAGCGTAACTAAAAACGAAACTAGTAATGGTTTTTAAAAAAAAAAAAGCAACAACTTATCACTTGAAAACCAGAAATTTATTTTAAAATTTATATTCATTTTGTGTATATCTAAATAAAATCTCCCCAGAAGCGTATTGAAGCCCCTAAAGACCATTAGAGAAAAGGAGTTAATCAATCACATGGCTTAACGTATTCGAGTCTGCAAACGACGACGACGACGCATCCTCGCGCGATTTCTTTTCATTCCTGAAAAAGGATCTCCGTCTTGTTCGTGAGTGGTTGACAGGGTTGTATTGAAAATTGAACGGGTTTAAAGTTTCAGGTTATCAGGATTTTGTACATTGGTCTGATAAAATAAATCATTTATATTTATATTAATGTAAAAGTGGTAATCGTTAATACATGCCTTCATTTGTTACATTTCGGGTGGAATTCTCCAGGCCTTTCGCAGTTTTAGTTAAGGACCTAAGTGGGAGCGAAACGTTGCTGAGAAGTGTGAAAAAATATTTCAATCTCTAGACAAAATATAAGTAACAAGAACGGAAGCTACAAAAACAATCAAGATGGCGGAATCAACTATGACTAATCAGTGCCATTATAATTTGCGGCCCAGATATAAAATACTTCCGACAACAACCACTTAATTCCGACGAGTCAGCATTAAAAATGTCAAGTAAGAGCTTGGCGAAACGTCTGCAAGATTTTTACCCGAAATGTAACGAACGAACAGAAATATTCTCGAATTAACACTTTTACACATTTCTCCATCCATCATATATGCATATACCATGTGTACAGGTATGAAATGTGGATTTCAGACAATAGATGGTGCAACAATGCAGTTTGTGCAGTAAAGATTTGACCCTGCGCCATTTTGTTGTGTCATCAACAAGTGTCAGACGCGCACGAGTGATAAATTGGAAAAGTGTGTGCATAGTGTTGTGTTGTTGTGTTCAATATGACGAAATTTATACCGAACAAAGAGCATTCGCGGACAGCATTAATTTTAAGTTTTCATTTAAAGAAAACTGCTGTTGAATCATACCGATTACTTCGAGAAGCTTATGGTGAACATGCTCCATCGCAAGATACGTGTGAACGATGGTTTTGGCGTTTCAAAAGTGGTGACGTTGCAGACAAGGAACGTGGAAAACCGTCAAAAAAATACGAAGATGTGGAATTGCAAGCATTGGTGGACGAAGATGATTCGTAAACACAAAAACAACTCGCCGAGCAATTGGGCGTTAGTCAACAAGCTGTTTCCAATCGGCTACGAGAGATGGGAAAGATTCAGAAGACCGGTAGACGGGTACCACATGAGTTGAACGACAGGCAAATGGAAAAGCGCAAAAACACGTGTGCTCGCTCGGTACAAAAGGAAGTCGTTTTTGCATCGTATAGTTACAGGGGATAAAAAGTGGATTTATTTTGAGAATCCCAAGCGCAAAAAATCATAGGTAAACCCAAGCGCACCATCCACATCGACCGCAAGACCGAATCGCTTTGGCAGAAAGACGATGCTCTGTATTTGGTTGGACCAGAGGGGTGTGGTCTATTATGAGCGGTTAAAACCTGGGGAAACGGTTAATACGGTTAAACGTTACCAACAATAATTGACCGATTTGAACCGTTCGCTGCTGCTTGAAAAAAGGCCAGAATACCAAAAGAGGCAACACAAAGTCATTTTTCTTCATGACAATGTTTTATTACATACGGCAAAACCAGTTCGCGACACGTTGGAAGCACTCAGCTGGGAAGTTCTACCCCACGCGGCTTACTCACCAGACTTGGCTCCTTCCGATTACCACTTGTTTGCATCGCTTTGGTTCGTACGAAGATGTGAAAAAATGGCTCGATGAATGGTTCGCAGCAAAAGGGGAAGATATTTACTAGCGTGGTATTCACAAATTGCCCGAAAGATGGGAAAAATGAATAACAAGCGATGGAGCATACTTTGAATAAAGCACTTTTTATCATTCTTCCGAATTTAACATGTTTTTTTAGAAAAAGAATCCGCATTTTCATACTTGTACACCTGGTATTCTTACGAGGGAAATGGATTCGGTTCAATTTGAATCGCGTCATACTTCTAAGAATTAAGTTGCACTGCTATAAATATGAAAAAGAAATGTAAACGAATTAAAAAGAAAAGTATTAGTTAAAATCAAAAAATAAAAATTGTCAGTTTTAATTTCATCGAAAACCATAATTTTCGCGAAACAAACATTAAACCGACCTAACATAAATTTTTATGCTGTTTATATTGGCTATCAGATCCCAGTTTTGTTTCACAAAATGAGTTCTCTTGAGGGTATTTTATGTTACAATTTTAGTCACAAGACAAAGTTATGGTGATTAAGGGACTCAAAGATATCTCCAACTGAAACCTGACGTTAAGCTCTACAAAGTATTTTTATAAAAATTGGAAATAATGAAAAATCATTTAAAGATTCCTTTACTTCAAGAACCTCTCCAAACGCCTTCCCCACTCGTTGAACCCCTTATATGTTTAATATCATATAAATAACTAAGCTAAAAAGTTTCATAATACTTAACGCTATACAATACTTAAGAACTGCCACCCCCTTTAACTCGCCTTCTACTAAAGCGATATCGCTCAAAAACTACATATGTCTTTCCTTTACGTATTATATACCATATTTGAAATCCACATCTATAACACAGGGCAACAAAAAAATATTTTTGTTTTGGTGCCTGGAATTTTAGAGCTGATTTTAACTATATTTGGGACGCTAAATCTATACATGCAATCCGTTTTTCTCTATCAGCTCTACTTTTTTAGATACATCAACTTATCTACCAATGTGGTTTTTATTCAGTATATTCATTTATGAGAGTTCTAAAATTATTATATATTCATTAATGTAGGTACAATTGTTTTATTGTCAGTCTGTAATTGAGTAAATTCCAGGTAAATCTATAAATAGTGGAACCATTGCCTATCAGGTACCTGAACTGACCCTTTTAATCATCTAACTCGGGTAAGTCTCGTCAGTTTGTGCGTTCTTACTAATGAGATTAGATCGAATTCGGCGTGTTATTTTATGTTAAGAAAAGAGTGTTTTTGAACAGAATTAAAATGAGTTCAGGTTCCAGTTCAAGAAGAAGTTGTGTAAATCAACCTGATGTGTTTTGCTATATATGCGGAGAATACATGTTTCAACAAAACAGACAAACTATTACTGACTTTGTAAAGCGAGCGTATCTTGGATACTTTGGAGTTAAGCTTGGTGATCAGGACAAAACGTGGGCCCCGCATCTCGTATGTAAAACTTGTACAGAGCATTTACGGCAGTGGACTACCGGGAAAAGAAAATGTCTAAAATTCGGCGTACCAATGGTTTGGAGAGAACCAAAAAACCACTTCAATGATTGTTATTTCTGTTCAATAAATACTAATGGAATCAATCGAAATAACCGCAGTAAGTGGACTTATCCCAATTTAGACTCGGCAATACGCCCTATCCCGCACTCAGATGAAATACCGATTCCAACATTTCATCAGCTACCACATATCTCTGATGACGAATATTTTCCCTCTGATCGCTCTTCTGATGCTAATAAAAGTTCTGATGCTAATGAAAACTAACAGTGACTATGAGGGGACGTCATCAGTTCCTCAACGCTTCAATCAAAATGAATTAAATGATCTCACCAGGGATCTCAATTTATCGAAAAAAAGCTTTTGAAGTACTGGCTTCTAGGTTGAACGACAAAAATTTACTGGAACAAGGAACCAAAATTACCTTTTACCGTACAAGAGAAAAAGATCTGCTACCATTCTTTTCTCAAGAAGACAATCTTGTATTTTGTCACGAAATTAGGGGACTCATGAAAGAAATGGGACTTTCTGAATATATTCCAGATGATTGGCGCCTATTTATTGACAGTTCAAAGCGAAGTTTAAAATGTGTCCTTCTACATAATGGGAATAAATATGGTTCAATACCACTAGCTCACTCAACGAAACTGAAAGAAGAATATAATACCATAGCTTTGGTCTTGCAGAAGATAAAGTATTACGAACATCAATGGATGATTTGTGTAGACTTAAAAATGGCAAACTTTCTTCTTGGGCAGCAAAGTGGTTACACGAAATATCCGTGTTTCTTGTGCCTCTGGGATAGTAGGGACAAACACACCACTGGGTTAGAAAAGATTGGCCTCAGAGAGAAAACATGGACGTTGGGGAAAAGAATGTCATTAACGACGCTTTGGTTTGAAAGAGAAAAAATCATACTTCCTTCGTTCCATATAAAGTTGGGCTTAATGAAGCAATTTGTAAAGGCTCTTGATAAGAATGGGTCTTGTTTTACATATATAGGGGTAAAAATGCATCAGTTGAGCACAGAAAAACTCAAAGCAGGGATATTTGACGGCCCACAAATTAGACAATTAATTAAGGATCCTGCAAACATAAAGCTCAAAACTATGTTGAAATGGTTAACAAGATGCTTAATAGTTTTAAATCCTTAGGGTGCAATATGAGTATTAAAATACACTATTTACACAGCCAGTTAGACAGTTTTCCCAGAAAATTTAGGAGACATGAGTGAGGAACAAGGTGAAAGATTTCACCAAGATATTAAAGTTATGGAGGCCCGCTACCAAGGAAGATGGGACATGCACATGATGGCAGATTACTGCTGGAGTTTAAAAAGGGACTGTTTAAAAAAACATTCAAGAATGTCGCGGAAAAGAAGCTTTCCAAGTGTTGAGTGACTATTTCATTTCTTCAATGTTTTTTTTTTTGTTTGTAAGTACGACATAATATTGTATTTTGTATAACTAAAATAAAAATTTCGTATCTACTTTTGTTTACTACACTTACGGATTTGAGTTACAATAATGTAACTTATATTTCTCTAAAATTGTATATCTTAAAAATTTGAGCTCCTAGGTACAAATGAATACGTTATTTGAATTCAGGACATCAAATTGATATAGAATCAGCTCAAAAAACCTCGACACCAAAACAGCTGTTCCCCTGTGTAATCTATAACATATATAAAATCAACGTGTCTCTGTCTGTCTGTCTGTTAGTGCGCTTGTCACTCGAGAACCACTTATCCGATTTACGTGTTTTTTTTTTTTAGATTTATACACATTTTCTTTGGCCAGGTTATAGGATATATTTTATTACGTTACGTATTATAAGAAATAAGCAATGACGATAATAGTGAATCAAGTCTAAACCGTTAAATATGGAACAACATCATGTAACAAAGAATACAATATATATAAAATGCAACGTCTGCCTGTCTGTCTGTCTGTCCGTTAGTGCGCTCATCACTCGAGAACCATTTATCCGATTTACATGTTTTTTTTTTAATTCATACATATGTTTTCTGGCCAGGTTATATAATAATAATAATAATCTGTATAATATATATAAAACGCAACGTCTCTTTGTCTGTCCGTTAGTGTGCTTATCATTCGAGAACCGCTTATCCGATTTAAAATTTATTAACTTATTTATTTATTTTTGACACATAACCTATCGCAATCAGCAAGACGTAATTTCATTTATAATTTCATATAATCAAAAAAAAATATATATATTTTAGATCAAGCATCGAAACAATATTTAACTGATCAAATTGGTCAAAGGTTTTCTAAAATTCTTTAATATCATATTTTTTTTCGTAATTAAATGAACTGTGGACCGAATAAGCAGTGGCGTAGCCAGATTCAAGAGGCGGGAGGAGCATATGGATATAAATGACGTTTCCTTAAGAAAAAAAAGCGAAATTCCTTATAGAAGGGGAGGGCGAGCGTGAATCGACACATAGAAAGGCGTCAAAGGACAATCCAGGAACAAAAATTTTTGATAGAAAAAAGACCCTGTTGCCTGAAACTCCAAAAAGCTTTAACCTCTCCGGGCACAGTCAACTAAAAATCGTTGACCGGAGGAGAGAGCGGAGATTTCTCACAAAAAAGGCCACCTATCTACAAGAAAACTTTAATAACTTACACCCAATTTAAAAATCGATAACGAGAAGAGAGGGTTCAAACAAAAAAGAACACCTATCTACCGTAAGACTTTAACAGCTATTTAAAAATCGGTGACCGGTGGGCAAATATTTTTCGTGAAAGAGAACGCCGAATAAAAAAGTTTCGTTCACATATATTCACTCTGACGCGGCGTTACGTCACAGTGAATAAGGTATGATATATTTTCAATTTATTATTGCATTGTATTATTTATTTGTAAAAAATAAAATTTCATGTCCTGATGAATTTTACAATGACATTCCCGGCAGTTCCATTTTATATCATCCTCAACCTTTACGAACATCACTTTACAAGGAAAAGCGAGCGTATCATGCACGTTCCTAAACTATTTAAATTTTCCATTTCCTATATAACGAACCATCCTTTCTATTCGAAAATGGAAATAGAAATGCCACCGAACACAAAAAGCCACTTTTCCCACACATATGTGGGAAAAGCGACATTGCCGCTTCTTTATTTGCTATTTATTTCGTTTTAGACACACAGAACGTTGGAAGTCTTATGTGAGAGAGTACAGCGAAAGCCATTATTAATCGCTATTCAAATCAATCATCTTATTAAATGGAAATTGTTCTTTTATGCAAAAGACGATATAAACAGAATACCATTTTATCAAATAATATAACGATTTTTTCGTTCATTAAAAATGAGCCGCCACAGATGAATATTTGAGTTTTGTAAACATTGAGTAGGAGTCGGGGCGATGACTGGACACTATGCCGATCACCAGCACAAAGTTTTTAAATCTGTTTGGAAAGTAGATCTGGGCCTAAGACTAGCTTCTGTTTATCTAACAAGTTGAGTGATTCCTTATTTGTACACGCTGATTTTAGTTATGCACCATGATTTTGAGTTTCTAAGGTAGGAAAAAAGAGCGGGAAGATCATGCATGGACAGACGTTTACTCCTCAGTAAATATTAGAAAAACGGAGAGCTCGAAATCTACCGACTCACCTCGCATTCCTAGATCTTGAAAAAGCCTACGATTCAGTAACCATGAAAAAATTATTTAATGTATTAATGAAAGTTGGCCTTAGTAGTTTACAATAATATACAAAGCGTGAGAATGACTGGAAACGAAATATCTTCACTGTTTAAAGTAATTAAAGGTTTGAAACAGGGATGTAGTCTATCACCCACCATTTTTAAAATGTATTTACAGGAAGTATACAAGAATGAGGATAGGGATTGGTGACCAGTTGCTATCAACTCTATTCTTCGCAGATGATTAGATATTCATAGCAAATTGTCAAGAAGATCTAGACTATATAATAAAAAAAGGTGAGAGAAGAATAACAAATGCGACGCTTGAACATAAACATGAAAAAGACAGAGTATCTTAGGGTGGCTGAGGACGGGGAAGAAGAACCAGATTTGCAATTAAGAGAAATAACAAGATGCGAGAAGTTTAAGTACTTGGAAAGTGTAATTTCCAATAAGGGATTATATTAGAGACACATAAAGTACAGGACTCAACAGGGCAGCCAATGCATAGGGATTCTAGACTATTTACTTTGGTCAAGCCGGATAATAATGAAAACAAAACTGACAATCTACAGGGCAATTGTAGAGCCGATTTTGACATATGAATCAGAATACTGGTAAATGACAAAAAAATAAACCAAGGATAGACACGATAGAAGTGGATTGTTTAAGAAGATCATGTAAAATATTACATGAACAAAATGAAGAAATTAGAAGACGGACAGGAAGAATACGTAGAAGAATACGTATGGCAGAAAGAATAGAAACCAAACAGCTAATTTAGTACCAGACACGTGAAAAGATTGCCGATACTAGATGATCAAAAAGAGCTTCTGATGAATATATTCCGTCAAGTAGAAGAAAGAAAGGAAGACCCGCACAATCATGGATTACAGGTATTACTAGAATAAAGAAAGATAGACTGGAAAACATAGCGGTCGAAATGTTAGATGCGGTAGAAGCTGTAGCTCGTATCCTCGTATTTATTCGTATATATATATATATATATATATATATATATATATATATATATATATATATATATATATATATATATAAAAGACTGGAGTAGGCTTCTTGTTCCCGTGCCATACGTTTATTTAGTGTGTAGGCGTTCACATGTTGCAATACGAATTTTAAATTCCGTGACGCTGTCCCATTTATCGCTCAGCTTTATACCTAGGTATTTAAATTTATTTACTCTGTCAACATGTTAGTCATCTATAAAGAATTGTGCGTCATTATCATATTCAAGTTAGTTTGTGTTTACATTAATACCGACGCCATAGTTTTTTTCCTCTCCTGTTGATGCTGTTTATGGTTTCTTGCACATTCTTAGCCAGTATTGCTGTATTTTCAGCGGACTGTAAGTTATTGACGGGGACACCATTAACTTTTATTCCTTTTGCCTCCTTTACTATAGTCAGCTGAATTATCGATTTATTTGTTACTGAGAAAAGAGGTGGCAAAGCTTCAGTGTTTGATTTCAATATAAATCATGCATTATTCTTATGTCTTTTCATCAATTTCTATCGTTTCTAATAACATCATGAATTTTTTAAAATACGCGGTATCTTAGTATCCATTAAAGTGGTTGTTTTTTAGGTCAGTAGAATTATAATTTACTTCAGTAAAAATTCTCATGACATTTATTAGGTTAGAAATAAAAGTACGTTTTGTAATTAGTGCAGTAAAAAAAGGCCAAAATAATGATGAGATAGACCTAGTTTAGATACAGCGGTATTACGATTTTATGCTCTCTGGGGTATCACCAGGAGTATTGTCCTGAGTTTTGGACCTCGAAAAACTTGTGCTCTTTTGTTTATAAACAATTGAAGTTTTCAAAACGCGTTTTTTTTTTGAGCTTAAAATGTAAATAACTCCGGTTACCCGCCTGCTCTCCACCATTCAGAAGTAAATTTTTCTTCATATTATTGATGTATTTTATGGATTATTTTTAAAAAGGTTTTTAACAAATGATTCATCAGGTCAAGTCGATGTATTTCCCCAGTTTTTAGTATTTCCGTTCCACTTATAAAATCACTACGGTGTCTGTCTATCTGTCCGTCCGTCCGCCTGTCTGTCTATCACACCTGATTTTCTCTGAAACTATTTGACATAGAAAGTTAAAATTTGGTAGTAATGCAGAAATTGAGGGCCTCATCAGAGTCGTGTACTTTTGAAAGTTAAATTTTGATTTAAGGGGTTAATTTTGGGGGGTGAAATCGGAGGTGAAAAAAAATTTTTTTATGCGTATCTGGTTTCTCTGATTTTACAGGGCATGTCCAAATTAGGATTTTGTGTACATTTCTCTTTAGTAGTCTTCTATTTTACATCATATTAAAGACCTCATCAATTGTCTAAACTTCTTTGCTTATTTCTCTTTGAATTCTGATACTTCGTGCTGTTTCACACAGAATACGCTGTCGCCCTTCTGAAAGCTTCCTGGCTGTCGAAATGATTTTAACTGGAATAACGATTCCAAGTCAGAGTGGCCTGCCTCTTAGTGGCGCGACAGAAAATGATCAGTGTATAAGTACTGCTCTTTTATATTGCCCTTCTGAAAAAAAATCGTTGTCGGTGTTAAGTATTTATTCACTCATTTTTTAATTGTTAGCACCGTATATTTGTTGAACAACTATTCTAACCTTCGGAACACTTTGTCTGGAAATATTTTTTAGATTTTTTTACGGTTAAGGGACGTTACCAAGGGACAAGCGTGCTCAACTTACAGGCAGATCCCTCCTACCATACGTACAATAAAAATAGTTCCTGTCCCATATGCGCAGAAATACAAAAATAATCGTACTGCGTAGTATTTCTGATCTGGCAACGTTACATTCTTAATCTGATCGAAACACTAGTTGTTTATGTTGCGTTTTAATGCTTTAGAGTATTTTTGGGTGTTACGTTTATATTGGTCATTTTTAATAGTGCATAAATAATGACTTCGCGATTAAAGAATGGCAGATTTGTAAAAAGAAAACTGCTGAAAAAATAAATATAGTATTAGCAAGTATGTTTGTTGCAAAAAACAGGAAATTCAAACAACAATTAATGAAATATTTCAATATATAATTCATGATGAGAATAGTACAGCAGTTTCATTGTGAGTTGAGTGAAATCTGAAATGCACCGGCTGCAGAAGTTTTTTAGATATGAGAAAATTGAGTGATTTCAAAAGGGAAGGGGTTTATTCAAAGTTCAAAATAAAATGTCAACTGTACTAAATGTAATTTAGTAATACTGGAGTGATCTGATATTAACTTATCCGTGATTCTAGGTAAGTCGTTAAAATAATATTCAGATTTATGTGTAAGCAGTGCGACGTTGCCAAGTCGCGAACTATTATTTATTAAGTTATGCAAGGAAAACTGAAAACGATAAAAAGTTTTCAAAATTTTTTATAAAAAAAAAACGAATACCGTTGCTATAATTTTCTTTACAGAAAAATATTTTTTATTTTTTTAATTAATGATTCTAAGTTTTTCAAACCAATCGTAAGAAAATTACCACTGTTATATAATAAAAATCCGTTTCATCATAGGCCGGGCTAGGGTTTGTATTTTAAAAATGTAAATTTTAACAGCCAATATTAAAAAATTTAGTGCCTTAAGGAGTATTGAAATTTCTACGTATAAAGGACACTAATAAATATATAAATTCAAATTTTCTAAATAATCATAAGAAAACTTATTTTCTTGGGAACGTTCTTAAACTCTCGTTTTTACTATTGAATTACGACCGGTGCACAGTGTCTCGACTAGTACAAGCTAGCGGGACAATATTATTTCTTCACTTATTTCAATTGTCCAAGGTCCAATATTCCAGGTATCTTAAGCTATTTTAAGAAAAAAAAAGTTGAAAAATGTGTACTGTATGTGTATTAATCGAAATATGTAGCTGCAAGACGTAAATGGTTTACTAATGTGTCTCATTTGTTCACTATTGTTGCTAATTGTTCTTTAATTAGCTACATACGTCTACCTACTCATTATGTGTGAAAAGCACAATCATGTTTGTTTACAAAGAAATTTCTAGGAAAAAAATAAAAATCATAATGATAGTACCCACATTTTATTAATTTACAAAATATTATTTCTTTTAAAATAAATTAGTACAATAACAGTATCTATATATCAATTATTTTACAATAACAAGGTGTATAAGTAAAAGAATATAATATTAAATAACTTATATACTAAAGCATGAATTATAAGCAACTACAACACACAATAAAATAAGAAATAATAATTACAATAAAAAAATACTTAAACCTACTAATCACCATCAGATTAGTCGTCATCACCGGTCTCCCATTCAGTAGAATATCAGAGAGTAAATAATCCTCCTCATTTAATTCGTGATGATGACTTACTGATGGTTGTTTCGGATGGCAATGAAGGTGGGGATAATCAACTGCAGAACCTCCGATGGCAAAGAAGTAAATTTTCTTCGCGGTAATTCTCTATACAAGTTGATAACAGGATCAGACGTAATTAAAAGCATTCTCAAAAGATCTGTATTTGTGGCAATACATGACCGCTTCCTGGTGTGCCGTTCACGGAATCTACGACAGTCTTTATTTCTTGCCTCCTGGGCTTCTTCGGAGAGTTGTCCAATGGGAAGAAGAAAAGACTTTATAACTTCCGCGCTGTGTACAAGAATTTTATGCACAGTAAACGGGCATAGAATACCACGAATACAGAGATCAAGGTATAATTTTCTAGTATCAACACAAAACTTTTTTCGAATTCTATATAATTTATGTCATATCCCGATGACAAAGTTCTTAAAATTACATGAAATCTACGAATAAGGTTTACGTCTAATCCTGTAATTTCGCTGCTCAATTCAGCTTTGGAAAAAAAAAATCTACGTGCTGTGTTTCCATCGTTTGTGTTACCATACCCAGGTTTTGGTTTATCTACAATGAGACCCATACGATCATTAAAACACTTTTTGTATCTCTTGTGAGCGTTGCTTCACAATAGCTTTGTCGTTATCTCCCCTGACTTGCCACTTTTTTATTTCTAAACGATAGCTGATGTGAAGCAAACATTCAAACGTGCGGATCCATGCATGTAAAGTAGATAAACCAAATGCAAGGCGTTCTTCGTTGCTGGGATATTTCTTTGACTCCCCCCGTTCATAGTAGACGGGGTGGCACCGCAAATATAACACTTTTGTGTTGAACTTGTGGTCTGTTAAGGCATTGCACACTTTGCCATCAGTCATTGTCAACAACAAATCGTGTTTAACAGAGATTTGAGATCCAGCAACGTTACATAATGTTGGAAGAAGCTGACTTACTTCATCTAAAATTTTAGAAGTTTCTTCTTTCGTAAACTCTTTTGTCTCCTTGGCAAAAATAAACTTAATAGGACGGCAATATAAAGTAGAGGAAGGTCTTGGATTTTGCCAGATCACAGTTTCGCATCAAGCAGTCTCAAAGGGACAAATGAGTATACGAACAAAAATTCGTCTGTAGCGTTAGTTTATGTTTGATTAGAAACATTTCTTTGTTACACTTTAAAGAAGTCCACTTTTGATTGAATTTTGCTGAAAGGCTTGATATTTTCATTTTGAGTCGTTTTAGAGAATCGTCAGAAACATCAGGCATATTGAATTTTTCACTTATATAATAAAAAATGCCACTGTTTCGTTCAGTTTTGTCATGTTTTAGCCATTCTTCAAAAAACTCCATTTTCGTCATAGTCACGACTCGTTCTGAAAAAAAATAAAATACTTTTACTTTCGGGCCTTTTCGGGGTCTATAATATACAGGAATCTGTACCTGAATGTTGTAGGTATTACATATAGAAAAATCTAGGTGGATATATGTGGATAAAAAAAGTTGCTACTTTTAAAGTTTACAATTAATGTAAAATTTGCTGGATTTATCTATACATTTACAAATTGATATTACACCAAAAGTATACATATTTTTTTATAAAAAATATAAGTCATAATAGAGTACATACCTTCAACAGAATATTCCATCACAAAAAAACTCGTTTCACTTTGCTACCAATTTTAAAATATGTTATCACAAGTGTGCATAAAATGCAACTGATTTGCAAATGAAAATGACCTCTCTTATAAGGGTTACTTTGACCCCCTGATAAGATACCTTTATGAGGTGATAAACAAATTAATTCTTGGAATTCGTTAAATGGGGGGGGGGGGGGGGGGGTTTACAAGTCGTTATCAGTGGTTCCTGGAAATTACGTCATGAATATTGTCCCGCTAGCATGTTCTTGCCAAATCACTGTGCGGTAGTTTAAAAATAACTGCTAATAATATTTCAACCTCCAAAATAGGTAATTTTTTTATTATTAATTAAACACGGAATAATTTAACCAAAAAGGGATATTTTATTATTTCTATTACATCAGTTTCTCTCTCCTATTTGAGTAATAATGTAAAAAATCATTTGTAACATTATTGTTTTAATAGAAAATTATATACAACCGAAATTCTGCTTTTAAAAACATTAATTTTGTATTGGAGTAGATATTCGAGCAATAGGAAATAAATTATTTGTAAATTAATCTAAATTGCTAAATTAAAATGACAATGAAATTTAATTAATCGTCGTTATTTGCAATAAATAGGGAGAGAAAAATATTGAACAAAGAATTTAAAAAATAATTGGTAGAATTTTTTGAAAAAAAAACCTTCCTATGGGAATGTTTTTTTTTGGTTAAATATTTTCATCACAAATAATTGGAAAATACATACTTTGTTTAGTGAGATATTACTCTTTATAATTTCGACTACCTTATCTACTCGGCAAATGAGCTGTAGAGGGAAACCAATGCACGCAAGAAATCCTTTGGATTTAATTGTTTGGCTTATCAAAATATACGTGCGGTACCTTTACACAGAAAAAAGAGCATTAATATTGGCTTAGGATAACCATGTTTATATATCCTCTAGTTCGTCTATGACCAAGTTAGTGTGGCAAATAATACGACCCACCTGGAATATATCGTTCGAAAGGAATACCCAAAGTGAGGATTAAATCTCGACACGCAACTAAATACTATTGGCAGAATCGATTAGTATCTGGACAGAAATAGAAGAAATATGAACTAGTACTAATTATACCTACTTACGAGTAGATTTCGATAGAAGATGAGAGATATCAACCAAAGAGTAAGACACGCTCAAAAAATATGGTAAAGCTACATAGGAAATCATGGGAAACATTAGTTAATGATCATGGAATTTTATATTAATATTTATTTTTATTCAGAAATATTTAAAAACCTAGATTTGCCCGGTAAAGATACAAATGTTCATGTATTATTACTTAAAATTGATTAAATGTATGATATTTCAATGTTTTTTGTGCAACTGTCCATAATAGTATGTAATATTTACATTATAAAATGTATAAACCAACCGATCAACTATCCAGGTATTGTTTAAGACTAGTGACGATACTTCGGTCTTGCTAGTACGGATAAGAGTTGAAAAGCGGATGTGTACCAACATATTTACACACATACAAAACTTATACACCCTAAGAAGGTAAATTTTATTATTTCGCACTAATTATTATTTGATTTAAATAATGAGTTGTGCTTTATGATGTCACGTTTATCATACAAATGGTGGGACAGTATTTCCAAGAAAATATTTACAATTGTTTTATCAGATTACGATTTTTTGTCCACATTTTCATCTTACTAACAATGCTAAATTTCTTCATTTTTATTTTAGAATGCAGGCATGATTTGAGCGCATGAAGGCCATGAGTGTCGAATTTTATGTATAATTTCTCCACTCCTTTGTAAGATTACATAATAAAACAAGATGTACGTGCACACGATATTTTCAATATAAAATATTCCTGTAAATATTATAATATATTCCATACGTCTATGTAAACTTGCTTACATAATTTTATGAAAGATTACATAAAGAATTGGTAGTTAATAAATAATCCTAACACTATTTATAGATTATTTTTTACAGTGCATGTAGGGAACAAAAGTTTAATACGAATTCAAATAGAATACCCTGGAGCCATGAGATTTTTTTAAAACGCTGATTAGAAGTAGCCTGATTTAAAGTACAGAATGGAGGATGTCATACCAAAGCATAGGAAACCTAGTAGATATACAAAGACGTGGAAAGAAAAATCTCCAGAGCATGTTGCTCTGGAGAGTTGTCTTTCCACTTTCTTTCTCATTACTAGATGTGGACCGTTGTTCGGGCATACCAGTGACAAATTTAACGTTTAAAATTACAGTTGAACGTAAAAAATAAACTTTGTATTGTATACAATATAGCTGTGACAACCTATCGAAGTTTATATTTTTAAAAAGATCTCTTTATTACAATCTGTGTTATTTTTTAAAAAATTTTAAATTGTACAAAAATATGCATAATTACACACCTAAGAATCTCTGTATTAGAATAAATTATATTTTGCTTCTGATGATATATTTTTGGTAATTTGCCAATCTTTATTTACTCGTATTTTAACCTACGAAGATATAAAGCAAAATACTCAGGCCCATAGCTGCAATCTGGGAATATAAGAAAAGACTAAAAGCATTAGAAATAACTAAATCTGGATATATGCTTCAACCTACTTCCCCAACATTCCATCTTTCTCATTTAACATTATGGTTCACGAAAATATTTAAAATAAACAATTTTTACATTTGAATTATTTGAAAATAATTTAATATAGAAACAGGGTACACTATACAAAAGATATAATACGTAGTGTTTTTTTTCGCTTTAATTTTGATACTAGTCGTGCTCGCAGCTCCGCTGGCGTGAACTTGATTTACTATTATTGTCACTGCTTATTCCTTATGTTACCTAACGTAATAAAATATATCCTATAACCTGGCCAGAGAACATATGTATTTTATAAAAAAAAAAAAAAAACTCGTAAATCGGATAAGTGGTTCTTGAGTGCTAAGCGCTCTAACGGACAGACAGAAAGACAGACAGAGAGACGTTGCGTTATAGATTTTTTTTTGATAAATATTAAGTTAAGAATTAAAAAAAAAAAACACGCAAATCGGATAAGTGGTTCTCGAATGATAGGCACACTAACGGACATACAATACAGACAGAGAGACGTTGCGTTTTTATATATACTATTATTATTATTATATAACCTGGCCAGAGAACATATGTATGAATTAAAAAAAAAACACGTAAATCAAATAAGTGGTTATCGAGTGATAAGCGCACTAACGGACAGACAGACAGACCGAGAGACGTTGCATTTTATATATATTGTATTCTTTGTTACATGATATTATTCCTTATTTGACGGTCTAGGCAGTATTGCGCGAGAGTATTTCAAGAGAGTGCGGTAGCTGCAAACTTTTTTCCAACTTGATTTACTATTATCGTAAAAAAAAATAAGATATCCTATAACCTGGCCAGAAAACATATGTATAAATCTGAAAAAAAAATACACGATGAGATCGAGTGATAAGCGCACTAACGGACATACAGAGAGAGACGTTGCATTTTATATATATATATATAAATATATATATATATATATATATATATATATATATTTATAGATTATAGATTATTATTATTATATAACCTGGAAAGAGAAAAAATATGTATGAATAAAAAAAAACACGTAAATCGGATAAGTGGTTTTCGAGGGATAAGCGCACTAACGAACAGGCACACAGAGAGATGTCACATTTTACATATATTATATTCTATACTACATGATATTATTCCATATTTAATGGTTTAGGCAGTGTATTGCAAAAGAACGCGCTAGCTGCAAACTTGTTTTCCGACTTGATTCACTATTATCGTCACTGCTTAATCCTTATGTTACCTAACGTAATAAAATATATCCTATAACCTGGTTAGGGAACATATGTATGTTTAAAAAAAAGCACGTAAATCGGATAAGTGGTTACCGAGTGATAAGCGCACTAACGGACAGACAGACAGAGAGACGTCGCATTTTATATATATTAGAAAAGATTATAGATAACCTGGCCAGAAAACAACAGTAGTTCTCGAGTGATAAGCACACTAATGGACAAACAGACAAACAGGCAGAGAGACGTTTGCATTATATATATATATATATATATATATATATATATATATATATATATATATATATATATATATATATATATATTATAGAAGATAATAGATAACCTGGCCAGAGAATATATGCATAAATTAAAAAAAAAGACACGTAAATCGGATAAATGGTTCTCGAGTGATAAGCGTACTAACGGACAAACACAGACAGAGAGAGACATTGCATTTTATATATATTATAGAAGATTATAGATAACCTGACCAGAGAACAAATGTATTAATTAGAAAAAAACGCATGTAAATTGGATAAGTGGTTCTCAGTTCATAAGCGCATTAAGGGACAGACAGGCAGAGAGACGTTGCATTTTATATTTATATTATATTCTTTGCTACATGATATTGTTCCATATTTAATGGTTTAGGCAGTGTATTGATTGATTATTAGCGTCACGCTTATCCCTTATGTTACCTAACGTAATAAAATATATCTTATAAACCTGGCCAGAGAACATATGTATGTTTAAAAAAAAAAAAACACGTAAATCGGATAAGTGGTTCTTCAGTGATAAGCGTACTAACGGACAGACAGACAGAGAGACATTGCATTTTATATATATTATAGAAATAGATGGATAGCCACCAAAAACTACTTAAATATAATCAGGGCACAACCGGGAATAACTGGTGAATTTTTGCTAGGGAAGTAAATAAACAACTCCATTTTTTTTCATAAAAAATAATTTTGAATTACCAAGAAGCATGAACACAGCTTCTAAATTTGTTAGACATTAGTAACATTACACACGGTAAAAATCTATGTAAAACTACGTAGAAAATCATAAGAAATAATAACTTATTTTTTTCCGAAATTTTATTTTCTTGTTTTTATTGAAAAAAAAATTGAAAAACCTTAATTTAAGCGGTCATGTTAACATATATCTGCACTTGATGTTCATGTCTGCTCCGTGCCATTTCCTTGATACTGATATTTAAAGTCGTCGAAAAAGGAATTTGAGTAGTTAGTCTGATTTTGTTAGGAGTTGGTTGATAGCGGCGCACATACAGGTATTTGAACGATCTACGCGGCCAAAAGTCAAAAAATCAAAACAGAAAATATTGCCAGGTAACCGACTACCAGAGACAGACGACCCTTACGAGAACAAAAGACTTCCAACCCCACCCATGCAGTCTTACCTGTTTTATGTCAGTCGGAATTCGATCCTGTTACCTCGTATACGTTATCAGTTCTCAGCGCTCTTAAAAATCATAATAGTGGAATTTTATGTCTATAAGTTCTAAAGTAGTGAAAAAAGTAATGGATTCTCAAAGTACAGGTATGTAACTATGTTATTTCATAAAACTTTTATCATTTACTTATTTGTGAGTCAACGTAAGGGACGGTAAAGAAAGGTTTTTTTCACGAGTATTATTTTGTAAAAAAAATATGTTTTACTGTCGTTTTCATACTTCCCTGTTAAATTCGGCTATAATTTTGATAACATTCTAAAGTTGATAGTTTCAGTAAATAATAAATCAAAAAACTGGCCCCGGATAAGTCCGGATAAGTTACATTTTGGGACTTTGAAAATTATGGTCAAAATTGTGAGAAAAAATAGATTTTGATTTTATCAATTTTAACTTAACGATTCTTTGTTGTAGGTTCACTTAGTACATCGGGATTGAAGGTTGTGACCCCGAAATATTTGTTTCTCGGCATGACGAAGGAAAATTTACCTTATTTGGAAGACAAACTAAATTGCTTGAAAGAACAACTTTTGTCAATTGAAGGATATACACAAGAGCAAATACAAACCTTAAAAAGGATTTTTTCTCATTTTAAATCTGAAGTTAAACGTAGATGGATTAAAGCCCATAATAAAAAAGACATATTTGTTCAATACAATAGTTCATAGCTAGAAGGAACCTTTGAAATTCCAGTGGTTGACAGTCGATCTGGTCGACCAAGCAAACCTTTTGAACAATTGAGCGAGAGAAGTAAAGGAAGAAAGACGGAGGAGCTTCACTCTACCTTTGAAGAGGAGGTGATAGTGCCTGCCGCGCAAGTTGGGTTGAAAAAAATGGGAAAGTGAGATGCTTCAAATGTACTCAAAGAAATCATCACTACACCAACTCGGGCAACGAAATATAAAAAGGTGTATTTATCACACAAAATCATCAAAAAATAAAAGTAGCCCTTTGACTGTCAACGAAGCAATCCAAATGTACATAGACGCAGATCTAACAAGAGAACAGTATGAAATCATAAGAAGGACGAACAAAACATATTTTTCCGTGTTATAGTCTCCTACAAAAGGAAAAAAAAAAATAGTGTTACCCGCCACCAGAAGCGTGCAAGGATAACTAGCACTAGTGCGGAAGCTCAATTACAGCCCTTGGTGGATCTTACTATTACACGATTGTCCGACTACATGGAAGAGGTATTGCAAACACTAAATGAACAAAAACGGAATATCCTAACGATGATTCATAAATGGGGTTGCGACGGATCACAACAATCCCAATACAAACAAAAGTTTGACAGTGATGTGGATTCAGATAGCAATATATTTCAAAGTTGCTTCGTGCCTCTAAAATTAGTGTGTGGAAAAAATAATGAAAAAACCGTGTGGGAGAATCCGACTCCGCGTTTTTGTCGGCCAATAAGATTTCGTTTTATCAAAGAGAGTACTGATGTCACAGAACAAGAAATTAACTACCTGAATAAATCAGTTGATTCTCTCATTCCTACTAAGGTTGATTTGGATGAGAAAAAGTTTACAGTCAAACATAAATTTATCATGACAATGGTGGATGGAAAAGTGTGTAATGTCGCCACTGGAACTACAGCAACAAGCGGTGCTATATTTGTGGTGCAACCTCAAAGGATTTTAACCAATTGGATATAACAAAAGAAGTTAATCCTGAGGCAGTACAATTCGGTCTCTCAGTATTACATGCCAGGATAAGATTATTTGAGAGTGTCCTACATCTGGCTTATAAACTGCCAGTAAAAAAAACATAGAGAAAGAAAAACAGAGGCTGAAAAGGAACTCGAGAAAGAGAGGAAACTTGAAATCCAGACCCGGTTTCGCAATGAAACCGGGTTATTGGTCGATATGCCAAAGGCAAATTTTGGAAACACCAATGATGGGAACACCAGTGGAAGATTTTTTGAAGACCTGAAATTGGCAGCAGAAATAATGGGCCTTAGCTATGACCTGTTATATAGGTTAAAAAAAAAGTCATTTTGGAGACAATCTCAAGGGGACATAAAGTCGACCCAGAAAAATATGACAAGTATGCATCAGAAACTGCTCGTCTATATGTGGACCTCTACCCGTGGCATTCCATGACACCCACGATGCACAAGATACTTGTTCATGGCGCAGAGATAATAAAAAATGCTTTGTTACCCATTGGGCAGCTGTCTGAAGAAGCCGCAGAGGCAAGGAACAAGCACTTTCGGTCTTACCGACAAGATTTTGTACCAAAGTTTTCACGAGAAAGCTGCAACAGGGATATTTTTAATCGTTTACTTTTAAATTCCGATCCTTTGTTGAGCAGTATGAGGCGAATAAAGAGGATAAAGTCACATTCATTCCTACCAGAGACGCTAGAAATGCTCCTGCCTGCAGAGCCGAACCCACTGTGTTCTTCTGGAAGTGAAGATGAAAATACGTTTGTAGACGACAAAATATGATTCTTTATAGTGTATTTTTAAATTTAAAATATTTTTTTTGTAAAATTAAGTTTCGTTTTTTTATTTTTTATTACAAATTAAGTAATTTTATGCAAAGTAACTGATTAATTTAACTTGGTAATATAATTTAGCATACAATAAACCGAAAAATAGTTTGGCCGCGTAGATCGTTCAAATACCCCTATGTGCGGCATCTCAAAATATATGCGCATACGTCCACATGTAAACCTTTAAAACGGAAGTTTTTTTTATTGTATTTCATATTTAATAATTATGATTTGGTTTATTACCTGCGCCTTATGTAATAATGGCTGTCATACAAATGATATGACTACACATTAAATAAAAAATATTTTCAAAGCTATTTATCATCTTCAAATTACTTATCCACATTTTTATTTTTTAATGGTTTTTTTAGAACGTACAGTTTGAAAAATTTACATAAGTTTGTGGGTGTCTTTTAATGCTAAGGAAAATTTTATCTCAATAATAAAGGTTTTTACCATTATTTTCGGTTTATTTTAGTTTTTCCATCCACGCAATTTACATATTTGATATGTAAAGTATTCCTGTGAATAATAATATTTTATATAGTTAAATCTCATTACATATTCTTTTTATTGTATAGTCCACATCTATCCTATGTAATACTGTTTATTACGATTCTGTTAAAATATACGAGAGCTTGAAGGTTACCTTATTTGTGTTTAATTACACAAATCATCGATGGTTATCCAACATATCATTAATGCTACCAAAACTAGCCATCCAGAATATGAACCAAAACTTATGCTTACATTAATGCTACATAAAAGCAGTTGTTATCATCTCTACAATTACGAGGCTGGTTTGAAAAGTCCGAGAGATGGCACCACCGGCGCGTATCGAGGTCATGTTTAGTTAGTAGCATCTCTTGAATGAACGCACACCAAGTTTCAGCCATATTGGTCTATTTCTTTGTGTTTGGCATTCGTGTGAATCAAGGAAGTCGAGTGATTTTCAAGAAATGGACGAAAAAGAATTTCGTGTGGTGATTAAACATTACTTTATGAAAGGCAAAACGCCTCAGGAGACTAAAGAGAAGCTTGATAAAACATTATGGTGACTCTGCACCTTTGATTAGAACAGTTTATAAGTGGTTTCAAAATTTTCGGACTGGCCATATGGGCACAAGTGACGCTGAACGTTCTGGACGGCCTGTGGAGGTTACGACTCCAGAAATCATTGATCAAATCCATGATATGGTGATGGATGACAGAAGAGTTAAGGTGCGTAAGATTGCTAGCGCTGTGGGCATCTCGACTGAACGGCTACATAATATTTTGCATAAACATTTGGACATGAGAAAGCTATCCGCAAGATGGGTGCCGCGATTGCTCACGCTTGACCAAAAACGGAATCGTATGAAGTGTTGCAAGGATGGTTTGCAGCTGTTCCAGAAAATCCGGAGGACTTTGAGCGTCGTTTCGTCACCGTGGATGAAACATGGATACATTACTATACTCCTGAGACCAAACAACAATCTAAACAATGGGTTATCAAGGGAGAATCTGCACCAAAAAAGGCGAAGACCGTTCCTTCGGCCGGAAAGGTTATGGCGACTGTCTTTTGGGATTCGCAAGGGATAATCCTCATCGACTATCTGGAAAAGGGTAAAACTATTACAGGTGAATAATATTCATCGTTATTGGATCGTTTGAAAACCGAGCTGCAAGAAAAACGCCCGCGATTGGTCCATAAGAAAGTCCTTTTCCATCACGACAACGCACCAGCACACACCTGCAGTTGTGGTCGCAAAATTAATGGAAATAGGATTCCAACTCGTTTCACATCCCCCCTATTCTCCAGACTTGGCTCCCTCGGACTACTATTTGTTCCCCAATTTGAAGAAATGGCTGGCGGGACAAAGATTTTATTCAAACGAGGAGGTGATTGCAGACACTAATGGATATTTTGCAGACTTGGACAAATCCTATTATTCGGAAGGGATCAACAAACTAGAACATCGTTGGACGAAGTGTATAAGCCTAAAAGGAGACTATGTCGAAAAATAAAAAAGGTTTACCCCAAATACATAAGTAATTTTTATTTTTGCACGGACTTTTCAAACCAGCCTCGTATATTTTTTACCATTGTGGATGTAATAATAAAACCAACATTTCAACGTCATGCCTTGGGAATTCCTATTCCCAGATACTAAATTGTTAATTGAATTTGACGCAAGTAAATTTCTCCTATCCTTTTTTATAGAGTGAAGTGTTTGGTAAATTTGGCGGGATATTTTGTTAAGCAGTATGATTGACAGTAAACGTGATTTTTGTAACGGTTCTCAATCTGTCAAAAAGATGTGATGCAGCTATAGCAAGTGATCGGTGTACGTTTCGTAGTAGTATTGAGCCAGTGGAGATTATGTAAATTTTTGTTGTTGCAAAAAATGTGATTTACAGTGTTTTTTACAAATATTTTTAATCCACCTTTGTATATATTGCAGATTAGTACATACTGAATCCATAACGCATAGCCCCTCCCTAGGAAATGACTGGTTAATTAACGGAAGTAATTATTTGATTGTGTTCGAAATCTTTTAGAGTCTACACAATGCTAAGTTTGCTATAATGATTTTTCATTTTTGTTATTTTAGGTAAGTGCGTAGCTAAAAACGTATATGAGTAAATCCAAAAAAAAAAGAGTATTTAGAGCAGTCAAAAACGGAAAAAAAAGGTGACAAGCACATTATTTTTTCGGAAGTCTAGAATATTTGGAACATGATGCCAGGGTGGTGCAAGCTCAAATTGGGTATCAAAAAAGCACAGATATTTTTATATATTAACAGAAGTCAAAAATGTTTAATAAATCAATACATTTTTTTATCAAAAGAGCAGCGTAACCACACCCTAGAATGATTTAGTGTTTTTAGTGTTCCTTGCAGAAGGCTTATGGGATCACTTTGGTGTCTATCTGTCTAACTGTCTGTCACACTCGATTTTCTCCGAGGCTATTTAACATAGAAAGTTGTTTGGCACAGATATAGGAGTTGATTGCCCAATCAGAGCCGTTGTAGTTTCAAAAGTTAAACTTTGAGTTAATAGGATAGTTTTGCGGGGTGAAATCGGAAGTAAAAAAAAAATTACCAAATCATCGAGTGGAGTATCAAAGGAAAGCCTGTGAAAACACGAGTTCAAAAACATCTCTGAGGTAATACTTATGCACAATTCTCTTTGTATTGTTTTTAAAAAATTGCCAGAAATCGCTGTCTCGCCCCTTATCTTGAAAAGTAACCTGAAAATTTTTAAAAAATTCTAGAATAGTCTAAATAAAGCATATATTGAGCGAACAAAAGGCATATTTTTTAAAAAAGGTAACGCACTGGTGATACTTTTTTTTCAATTTATACTTTATACAGAATATTCTAGAATTTTTTTCTAAATTTTTTTGATCAGTACTTCTTAAGGTGGCGATTGGCGATTTTTTAAAAATATTACGAAGAAAAATTTGCACGAATATTACATTATATATATTTTTGACCACATATTTTCATAATTTGTTTTTACTAGGTCATCGAGTGGGGCGTACTCGATGACCTGGTAAAAAAAAAAATTACACCTCAAAACTAACCTCTTAAGTCTAAGTTTAACTTTCAAAACTACACGGCTCTGATTGGGTAATCAGTTTCTATATTTGTGCCAAATTTTAACTTTCTATGGCAAATAGTCTCGGAGAAAATCGGGTGTGATAGACAGACAGACACGTTATGTACGGAACACTAAAAACACTAAATAAAAAAATATATTGATTTTTTAAATATTTCTGAATTTTGTTTTACGAGCATTAACATATAAAAATATCTATGCTTTTTTGATACCCTCAATTTGGACACAACCATGTTCCAAATATTCCAGACATTCGAAAAAATACTTCTGAACAAATGTGCTTGTCAAAATTTCTTTTTTTTTTTGGATTCTGACTGCTCTAAATACTCTTTTTTTTTTGGATTTACTCATATAGTCGTTCAATTATATTACGTTACTCAACAATAAAGTGAATATGTGAACAAAACCCCAATAAATCATGTAGGTAGACAAATACCGATATAGATATGTGTTGTGGTGTGCTGTTTGAAAATAATATTGGGTAAAATTATATAAAAAACAACACTATGTTTTAATTTCCAATATATTTAAAGTCACTTGACAATTGTTTCACCATACAATGGCTTCTTCAGAAGTAAATAAGCAAGAAAAATATTTGGTAGTAATCCTGGTTATATAGTGCTTAAAACTATCCTTAATTATCTAAGATTATGCTAATCATTTTATTATATTATTTACAGACAGAATTATTTTAAGAATGCAAATCTGTGGTACTATTTCCGAGAACTAATAAAGATTAAGTAAGGGGAATGGTTTAAGTCTACCTGTTCGTTTAATAATTGATTGGAGTTTTCCCGTTTGTTAATTTCAAGACATTCAAGCCAATTTAATTTTTTAGGTTTATTTTCTACATGTAGGATTTTTAATGTATCATCAAAATTATGGGATTCGTTTATTATATGGGTTGCGTAATGTGAACTATTCTTATTTTTTAAATAACTATGTTTATGTTCTTTAATGCGAGTTTCAAAAGATCTACCAGTTTGTCCAACGTAGGTTTTAGTACAAGATCCACAATTTAATAGATAAACTCCTGATTTTAAGGATTTCTTAGATTGTTTTGTTATTCAAAATTATACTCCCTAACTGAACTAAAAATTCATCAAAACGCGGTAAGCAAAAATATTGTTTACTGGTATAGATATGTTGACGATATCGTTTACTGTTTCAAGGGAACAGATAGACAACTAACAATCCTCCTTAACTTCCTAAATAATTTGCATCCTAATATTAAATTTACCATAGAATTAGAAACCAATAACTCCATAAATTTCTTAGACATATCAATATCAAAAGTGAACAATAAACACGATTTCTCGATTTTTCGCAAACCTTCACATACTGATACAGTCATACACAATAGTTCATCCCACCCTTATCCTCACAAAATGGCAGCTTTTAACTCTTTCATACATAGATTGTTACATATCCCTATGACTAAAACTAATTTTAACAAAGAATTCAACATAATCAAACAAATAGCAATTAATAATGGATATGACCCCAACATTATAGATAATATCTTAAATAAAAAATCCTTTAAACAAGTAATCTCTCTAATTTATCCCACAATTAATTACAAAAAAGGAAAATTTAGTACACTCACATACACAGGGAAAATAACTAGAACAATTTCCAAACATTTAATAAAAAAGAACAATAAAATAGCATTCAAAAACCAGTAATTCCTTAGCGAGTATAATTTTGAATAACAAAACCAAATCTAAGAAATCCTTAAAATTAGGAGTTTATCTATTAAATTGTGAATCTTGTACTAAAACCTATGTTGAACAAACTGGTATATCTCTTTAAACTCGCATTAAAGAATATAAACATAGTTATTTAAAAAATACGAACAATTCACATTACGCAACCCATGTAATAAACGAATCCCATAATTTTGATGATACGTTAAAAATCCTACATGTAGAAAATAAATCTAAAAAATTAAATTTGCTTGAATGTCTTGAAATTAATAAACGGAAAAACTCCAATCAATTATTAAACCAACAGGTAGACTTAAACCATTCACCCTTACTTAATCTTTACTAGTTCTCGGAAATAGTACCACAGATTTGCATTCTTAAAATAATTCTGTCGGTAAATAATATAATAAAATGATTAGCATAATCTTAGATAATTAAGGATAGTTTTAAGCACTATATAACCAGGATTACTACCAAATATTTTTCTTGCTTATTTACTTCTGAAGAAGCCATTGTATGGTGAAACAATTGTCAAGTGACTTTAAATATATTGGAAATTAAAGCACAGTGTTGTTTTTTATATAATTTTATTATGAATTTCCAACAAGTATCGGCTAACACAATCAAAAAAATAATATTGGGCATGTTTCTCTGCTCACTGAGAATAGTAGGTGGTGTTTTTCCCTGGAAAGTGGTTCAGCCAATAGTACCACTATACTGAGCCATCACTAATTACATTTCAGCTCTTTGTAACCACTGAAAGTACAGAATGGGAAAGTGAAAATGAGAAATGTCTCGCCATCAAATTAATAGAACTCCTTTTATGAACCCGCCATCGATCGAAAAGCATAAAAAATTTAATAACCCCACACCGCATAATGAAAACTAACGATATGCGATTATTGGCGATGAATATAAAGTAAAAAAAAATAGTACTCTTATTTCTTTCAGCTTAATATTAATAGTCCTGTGACTAAAGTGAGTGGTAGAAGAACCACAAATCGGCTAGTTGTATTTAAACTTCAATGAACTTTTCAATTGCATCTATATTTGGATTTGTTAACTGAACTAAGTATTTTAAGTACAAGTTACGGTAAATTATATCCCATTAAAATTCAATATACTCCTAAAGTATCTGTTATTATTAAGACACATAATTACGCCCATGACAAGATGTAACAATTGGACCATTTACGGAATTTCTAATTAGTAATAATTGGACATTATTGTGTCTATGTATATTAGCAATTCGCTCATATTGTTGCATTATGCATGTAGAAGGTCAAGTGTCTGCACCCAATAGAACATCTAGAGATGCTAAAAATAGAGAAAAACTCATTGGCGTTCTATAACTTGATCTTGAATTTAAACAAGCAATAATATCCTCGTTCATTTGGTTCCAATATCTATTCCATCTATTGCATTTTCTGGCTTTTTGGTTAATAGCTTCTGCTGCCTTTCTGTTCTCCGTGATTATCTCTTGGATATGAGCTCAAGTCTGGTGATGTGTTCAAAGCCTGTTGTGGCGGTCACTGTTTAGCTCATGCCATTTGTGAAAGGGATCATCAGTGCTGGAAGGTTCTTCTGCAGTTTCTAAGTACTGTCGCAAACCAAATATCATCACTAAATTTATCATTGAGCGTTGCCACAAAATAATATGGAAACCATGTGGGACAGATCTAGAGACATACAGGCACACACAGATAGTGAGCTAAAAGAAAATAGGGGAAGGAAGAAACAGAGCTGAATGACTGATGGCATTTTAGACCTTATGGACCAGAGACGCAAGTACAAGAATAGAAACGAGGATGAATATAAGAGAATACATTGTGAAATAAGAAGAAGATTAAGTCGAGCAAAGGCAGACTGGCCCACTAGGAAATGTAAAGAGATTGAACACTATGACGCAAAGCACGACTTGTTTAATTTACATATAAAAAAGGCGGTTAACGGCAATAAAAGCCCGAGTACAACCCACTATCTGAAAGATCGAAATGGACACAAAATAAGACATATAACACAATAGTTCGCTGTATGGAATGCTTATATCACAGAACTGTTCGATGATGAGATATGTGAATGTGGCATAACTGATGCTACGGCAGGCTCACCAATTACTAAAGATGAAGTGGCACTAGTAATAAAGCTAGTAAAAAATGGAAAGGCAGCTGGACCGGACAAGCACTGAAATTTTAAAACTGTTGGGTAATATAGGAATAACAGCTTTGACAAAGCTTTTTAAGACCGGAATACTACCGACTGATTGGCTGAAATCAACATTTGTCATGATTCCAAAAAAGAACAGAGCAACCAATTGTAGTGATCATCGAACAATTAGTCTCATGTTTTAAAAATATTTTTGAGAGTGATGCATAGCAGGATATATAATAAACTTGAAGAAACAATTAGAAACAGTCAGTGTGGTTTTCGAAACGGATTAGGAACTACAGAAGATGTCGCGATGTCAACCAAAATGTGCTCCTTTGGTCAATTGACTTTGAAAAAGCCTTTGACAAGGTACGCCACGAGAAGCTTTAGAGATTTTAAAAACGACCGGTAGAGATGACAAAGGTATTCGTATCATCGTCAATTTGTACTGGCAACAGACACCTGAAGTACGTTTGGAGCATCAATTTTCGGATGAAATTAAAATCAAGCGGGGAGTGCGTCAAGGTTGTGTGTTGTTCAACCTCTTTCGGATTTTTTCCATTGTTTTGCAATATCAAAAGTAGCGTCACTAAAACAACTGTAACTTGTAAACTAATCGTCGAAATGTCATGAAATTTTGACACGTATCGTTTGAAGGTTGGTACTTCCTAAAAATCCTATGGAAATTTTACAATAAATTAAAAACTGAAACATTTTTATTCAAAAACAAATTTTCCTCGCATATTCTCTATTACACACCATATAAACATATACCAGGTGTACAAGTATGAAATTCGGATTTCAGACAACAGATGGTGCACCAATGCAGTTTGTGCTATAAAGATTTGACACTGCGCCATTTTGTTGGGTCATCAATAAGCCTCAGACGCGCACGAGTGATAAATTGGAAAAGTGTGTGCATAGTGTTGTGTTGTTGTGTTCAATATGTCGAAATTTATACCGAACAAAGAACATTCACGGACAGCATTAATTTTTTATTTTCATTTGAAGAAAACTGCTGTTGAATCATACCGATTTCTTCGAGAAGCTTATGGTGAACATGCTCCATCGCAAGATACGTGTGAACGATGGTTTCGGCGTTTCAAAAGTGGTGACTTCGATGTTGCAGACAAGGAACGTGGAAAACCGCCAAAAAAAATACGAAGATGTGGAATTGCAAGCATTGTAGTGAACGAAGATGATTCGCAAACACAAAAACAACTCTCCGAGCAATTGGGCGTTAGTCAACAAGCTGTTTCCAATTGGCTACAAGAGATGGGAAAAATTCAGAAGACCGGTAGATGGGTACCACATGAGTTGAATGACAGACAAACGGAAAAGCGCAAAAACACGTGTGACATTTTGCTCGCTCGGTATAAAAGGAAGTCGTTTTTGCAACTTATAGTTACAGGGGATGAAAAGTGGATTTATTTTGAGAATTTCAAGCACAAAAAAATCATGGGTAGACCCAGGCGCACCATTTCACATCGACCGCAAGACCGAATCGCTTTGGTAGAAAGACGATGCTCTGTGTTTGGTGGGACCAGAGGGGGCGTGGTCTATTATGAGCTCTTAAAGCCTAGGGAAACGGTTAATACTAAACGTTACCAACAACAATTGTCCGATTTGAAACGTTCGCTGCTTGAAAAAAAAAAAAAATAAGGCCAGAATACCGAAAGAGGCAACACAAAGTCATTTTTCTTCATGACAATGACATGCTCCATCATATACGGCAAAACCAGTTCGCGACACGTTGGAAGCACTCAGCTAGGAAGTTCTACCCCATGCGGCTTACTCCCCAGACTTGGCTCCTTCCGATTACCACTTGTTTGCATCGATGGGTCACGTACTTGCTGAGCAGCGCTTTGGTTCGTACGAAGATGTGAAAAAATGGCTCGATGAATGGTTCACAGCAAAAGGGAAGATTTTTACTGGTGTGGTATTCACAAATTGCCGGAAAGATGGAAAAAAATGTATACAAGCGATGGAGCATACTTTGAATAAAGCACTTTTTATCATCCTTCCGAATTTAACATGTTTTTTTTAAAAAAAAATCCGCATTTCATACTTGTACACCTGGTATATGTATATATATATATATATATATATATATATATATATATATATATATATATGTATATGTATATATATATATATATATATATATATATATATATATATATATATATATATATATATATATATATATATATATATATATATATATAAATATATATAAAATATATATAAATATATATAAATATAAATATATATATATATATATATATATATATATATATATATATATATATATATATATATATATTCATTTTATTTTTTTGCCACGTTATTGGTTGGAATAAAATAAAATGATTTTATACTATATCAGTAGTGGTAAATATTTATCAAGAGCGGAACTGCAAATATATGTATAGTGTTGTCCTTTATCAGGTTAACGATGGCAATCATCAGGTCCACGCGGCTATAACAGAGGGTACATGCTGATATAAAATAAAAAATGGGATAATAAAAGGGTAAAGCTAAATAACAAAAATACTGGCTATCTGATTTGGACACTGAAACGGTTTTGTTAGTGTTGGCAGAGTTAAAGTAGTCTCAAAAAAAATCTGTAAAAGGAGATATATCTCGACCAGAGTTTTAAAAAGACCAGTCGAGATTGACCTTTTAAACACAGATGTATGAATATTGTATGTTTTTCTTTTGTCGTCTACGTCAATGAAAATAGCATATGTATTTTACATATAGTAGTATGTGAATTTCCCACATTACATGCTTAAGAAGCACAAAAGGTTTCCTGTTATGTATTGCTATGAATATCGGCTAAAAAATGCGCTAGTCTTATACAGAAAGCCGTATTGTCGATATATCATTAGCCTTTAGAAAAACGTGGTATTTGTAAGAAATAATCTACATATTTGGTACAGTGTTAATCTAAAAACAAAAAAGTGAAGTATCAGTTAAAAAAAAAAAAAAAACTAAATAACTTAAATTAAATAAAAATGTAATCTATAAAACGATTGCAAAATTGTAAATATGTAAATACAAGGATGGATTGAAAAGTTCGCGGCCTCACCAGAAAACAATTATAATATTTTTATTATAGTACCCTCAATAAGTTCATACTTTCTTTGGTTGTCACAGTGTAAAATTTTGTTGCTGTGGAATTTGTGGTTTTTAGGTCAGAACGAGTTTAGTGAGACCAAGTGCAGGGTTTTTGAAAAAATGGAAAAAAAATTGAACAACGTGCGTCATCAAATACCTGTTAAAAAAAAAAGATTAAACACCAAAGGAGATCCACGATGATATGAAAACAACACTAGGCGAATCTGCTCCATTATATACCATTGTGAAAAAATGGGTTGTAGAATTTAAACGTGGACGAGAGAGCATCGAAGATGACCCTCGTTCCGGACGACCCTCGCCGTCTACGACTGACGAAAGCATCGGCAACGTGGTTAATCTCATATTGAAAGACCATAGATTAACTATCAGGGAGATTGCAGATACTATAAGCATTTCGTATGAACGAACACAAACATCGTTGCCAACGAACTCGGATTTTCTAAGGTTTCCACTAGGTGGGTCCCCAGATTGCTTTCAGTTGAACAAAAACAAATTCGACTCACGATTTCTCGCGACTCTTTGGAGATGTTTGAGGCTGATCCGCAAAATTTTCTTAACAGGTTTGTGACAATGAACAAATCACCACTATACTCCAGAGTCAAAACAACAATCCAAGCAGCGGAAAAAATCTGGTGAACCGGCCCCAAAGAAAGCGAAGGCAATTCTGTTGTCTGAAAAAGTGATGGCGTCAGTTTCTTGGGATGCTAAAGGTATTATTATGGTGAACTACCTTCCGAAAGGCGAAACAATAAACTCGACTTACTATTGTACCCTTTTGCGTCATTTACGTCAAGAAATTAAAGAGAAACACCCAGGATTACTGAGAAAGAAAGTTTTGTTCCATCAGGACAACGCTCGCGCTCAGACATCTGTTGAGTCTATAGCTCAAATTCGTGATTGTGGTTTCGAATTGCTGCCCCACCCAGCTTATTCTCCTGATTTGGCACCTTCAGACTTTCATTTGTTTCCAAACCTAAGAAAAGCACCTCGGTGCAGTTAACCAGTATTCTGAAGACCTTGAGGTTGAGCTAGGTTGAGATTACGTAGAAAAATCAAAATATTGTTGTACGTATTTTATTTTGCTTTCTTGACTAGGCCGCGAACTTTTCAATCCATCCTCGTAGTTCTTACATTTATATGTAAATACGAATGAATGGAAAGAATGAATGGACAGAAGTATAAAAGCGAGAGAAAGGGAGAATGAAACTAGAAGTAATATAATAACCCTCTTTGGCACACTTTGTCTCTGAGTAAATATCAAGTCTTTTATCATATTTTTTCTCAACGAAAATAAAAATAAATGGCTAAGTGCAAGTCGGACTTGCGCAATTAGTTTGTTTGTTTGTTTCTGTTGGGCAGGGCGCATCGACAGCTAAGATCATTTAGCGCCCACTAGAGTTAGTTTGGTATAAATAGATTAGACTATGAAATTGAATTCTTTTAAGTAATTGGTTATCTTTTCTTTAAGTGGGACAAAAGATTTTATGAGGATGATGATGTTGGATGGGATGCCGTGGGTGTCTCTCAAGTTTTGATGTTGAATGGATTCGATTAGATGTAACACTGATAAGGGGGAGTCACATTTAGGACAGAGTGGAGGGGGATCTCTCTTTAATAGGTGTACATGTGTGGAGTAGTGTGTCCCAATGCCAGTCTTCTCATTATTACATTATGTCTTCGGTTCAATTCTGTGGAGTTAAGGGGAGGAAATACATTGGTTTTGATGGACCATAATTTGTTGTTGGGTTCTTCCAAGTCCCATTCAAGTTGGAAGAGAGAGCTGTGTAGGTGTTTTATGAAGATGTTAAAATCAGAGTAGTGATTCTCTCCCATGTTCATACTGCCCCTTTCTATGGCAAGTTTAGCAAGATAATCCGCTCTGTCGTTATGAGGGTTGCCTATGTGACTGGGCAACCAAAGCAAGGATATGGTACGTTTCTTCAAGGTGGCCGTGTACATCAAATCCAGAATTTGCCTGATATAGTTGAAATTGAGATTTCTAGAATTGATGGCTTTGAGAGCGCTTAGGGAATCAGAAATTATGAGAGTTGGTTGTTGGATGTTTGCTTGGAGGGAATATCTGATAGCCTCCTTTATTGCCAACAATTCTGCGGAGAAAATAGAAATATGTTTAGGTAATTTAAACATTTGAACGATATTATCAAAAAAGAAGGCAGCCCCAACTCCCTTTTCTGTCTTTGATCCATCTGTGAAGAAAAGTAAATGATTGGGATAGATATTGGATAGTCTGTCAAGAAAGAGCTTGTTAAAGAATATGTTTGAATGTTCTGATTTTTTTATAGGAATGCAAAGTTAGGTCAATGTTGGGGAGAGGGGAGAGCCAGGGAGGAAAGGTGGTTTGGAGGGGGTAGTTGTAATAAGGGGGGGAGATATTGTGCTGGATGAGTAATTTGTTGATTCTGTGGGGAATAGAATCAGTGGGGAATGTAATGTTTGGTCTGTGGACATTGACCAGGTTGAGTGAGGATCTGGTATGAGGCCGATGTAGGGAAGTTGAGTAAAATTTTAACAGTGAGAGTTGGCGAGATAGTTGGAGTGACTGAGTGGATGCGATGCACTGTAAGCTAGTGATTGGGGGTGGTTCGGAATGCGCCTGTGGCCAGTCGGAGACAGCAATTTTGTATAGTTTCAAGAGGCTTCTTGACATGAGGGCTTGCGGAGTCATAGATGAAGTTGCCGTAGTTGATTCTGGAAAGGATAAGAGACTTGTATAGATGAGAGAGAGAATGAAAGTCTGCGCCCCAGGTCGCGCCAGAGAGCATTCGAATGAGATTGATGTCAGAGAAAGATTTGGTTTTAAGGGATTCTATGTGAGGTTTCCAGGTGAGTCTATAATCGAATATTAGGCCTAGGATTTTTAGTTGGTCTGTTGAGGGGATGGAGATGTTTGCAATGGTTAGCGGATTCATTCTAGGACAGCATTTCTTCTTGCAGAAATGAACGGATGAAGATTTATGAGGGGAGAAAATATAGCCGTGTTTGGTTGCCCAGGCGGATAGTGAGTTAACGGAGCGTTGCATCAATCTGGTGCAATCTGAAGAGGAAGGAGAGGAGGTGTACATGAGGATATCATCAGCGAATATTTTGTATTTTATGTTGGGGGCAATGTGTTCTGAGAGTGTACTAAGGGCGATGTTAAAAAGGGTGGGGCTGAGTACAGAGCCTTGTGGGACTCCCAGAGAGGTAGTGAATGGAATGGAAATAATACCGTTGGCTTTGACTCTGAATGTTCTGGATTGAAGAAAGTTGATTAAAAATTTAGGTAGGGCCCCTCTGAGACCCGCTGAAAACAACTGAGCAATGATAATGTTTTTATTGGTTATGTCGAATGCTGAAGAGAGATCCAAGGAGATTAAAAGGGTGTGATTATTGTTAGAAAAGGAACGTCTGATGTCAGTTTCTAATGATGCGAGGTGGTCCATTGCGGAACGGTGTTTCCGAAAGCCATATTGAAGTGGGGACAAAAGTTCTTTGGTTTCGATTATCCAGGTCAGGCGAGCTAATACCATGCGTTCGAACAGTTTACAAAGATGGTTCGTTAGTGATATAGGGCGGTAGCTACTCAAAGATGTTCTGGGTTTGCCTGGTTTATGGATGGGGATTATTGTTGAGAGTAACCAGGAAGAAGGGAATTCAGCCTGTAACCATATGTGATTGTAAAATGTGAGTAGAGAGAGAAGCATATCATAAGGGAGATGTTTGATCATGTCCGGATGAATGTTGTCTGGTCCTGGGGCAGAACGTTTCATGTTGTTTAAGGCTTCCTGGAGTTCTTGAAAAGAGAAAGGGGAATTGTATGGAAGAGATTGGTTGGTGTTAAAATCATTGATGTTGATGGGGGTAGAATGAGAAAGTTGAGTAGATTTGGTGTGGAAGTAGGAGGCTAGTCCATTGGAAATCTCAGAATGGTCAGTGGTAAAAGAATTATTGATGGAAATAGTGGGAATGCGATTACACGGAGAACCCTTCATTCTTTTGACCGCAGTCCATAGATCGGCAGATGTAATTGGGGATTTAATATTGGAGACAAATTTGTTCCAGGATTCAGTTTTGGCTAATTTGACAATTCTCCTTGCTCTGGCCCTCATTTTTTTATAGGTTACAAAATTTGCAGAAGAGGGGTGATGTTTGAATGCGTTTAAGGCTTTTTTCCTGTCTTTGAGGGCATTTGCACATTCTTCAGACCACCAGGGTACAGGGGGTCTGTTGTGATTCAGGACTAGTTTTGGGATAGATTTGTGGGCAGAGGAAAGGATTGAATCGATGTAACTTCGCAAAAAATCGTTGATATCTGTTATGGGAAGAGGGGGGGGAATGACAAGGGAAGAAAAGGAGTCCCAATTTGCTTTAGACAGGTTCCATTTGATGAGGTTATCATTGTTTTCTAGAGATTTAGGAGGGTTGGGGTTAGGGTGTCGGATTATTACAGGGAAATGATCGCTGCCATATGTGTCTGAGGCTATGTCCCATTCCAAGAGAGACGACAGACATGGACTACACAGGGCTAGATCCAAGGTGGAGAAGGAGCCTGAGGAAGAACTGATGAAGGTGGGGGTATCATGGTTTAGTAAAATGAGGTTGTGAGTTATGATTAGATCCTCAACTATTCCGCCTCTGGGGGAGATCGTATTGGAGCCCCATATGGGGTTGTGTGCATTGAAGTCTCCCAGCAGCAAGATCGGCGGAGGGAGCTTATGAACTAGATCAGAGAGAGTGTTGAGGGTTATAGCAATGGATGGGGGCAAATAAAGATTGCATATAGTAAGATGGGAAGGAAGAGTTACCCTGATCGCAATCGTTTCCAAAGGAGATTCCAGGGGGATCTGTGTGAAGTCAAGAGAGGAGTGGACATATAGTGCCACCCCTCCAGATGCTTTGTTGTTGCCGTCTCTGCATTTGTGAACAGCATTGTAGTGTTTTGAGTTTTGTTTGGGAACTGGGTTTAAAGTTTGTTTCTTTAAATGCCATTATTAATGGCTTGAATTGTTTGGTTAGGATTGAGAGGTCCTCTTTCCTTTGTGAAAACCCATTCATATTCCATTGTAAAATGGAGAAGAGTGTAGTTGAGGAAGAATTCATTTTTTTTTTTTTTTTTTTTTTTTTTATTTAGTTTTGGAAGATTGAGAGGAATCTGAATCCATGATGCAGTCTGTTAGGTTTATATCCAAGATGGACTCATTGGAGCTGTTCGGCGAGGGTTTAGCCGAACGAGATTGATGTGTTTTCTTGTAAGGTTTTAGGGAGGAGTTGGTGGGGCGGTTGTGAGAGAGTTTGGAGTGGGGGGGATTGGAGGGTGTCTGGGAATGGGTAGAAGGCTGGGAAAGGGTGGTGGAAGGAGGTTTAGAGTTGTGAAGTTTTTTGATTTCAGGAGGGGGGGGAGAGGGGGGGAGGGGAGGGGAGGAATAGGATGGGGGAGAGGTTTTTTTGGGATGGTCAGGGGAAGGGGAAGGTGGTAGTGTGGCAAGGTCACACTGTGTGGAGGCATTCGCCATTTTGGGTCTAGAGCCCTTGGTTATGGTGCTAAAAAGTGAAGTCTGAAGGGGGTGAAGGGCCAAATACTTTCGCTTGGCTTCAAAGTAGTTGATCTTTTCCGTAGTTTTGATTTTCATGATTTCAAATTCTGTTTTGTATTTAGAGCATCCCCTGTATCTTGGTGAATGTGATTCTTCGCAGTTTATACACTTGGGAGTTTTAGAACATTGAGCTTCAAGATGTAGATTATGTCCACAAGAAGAGCATAAGGGGTCAAATGTGCATTTGGCTGCCGTGGGTCCGAATCTTTGGCAGGCAAAGCATCTCATCGGCTGCGGAAAATAGGGTCTGACCCGAATGGAGTACCAACCCGCATGTATCCTGGTTGGCAGTTGGTGTAATTTGAAAGTTAAGACGAAGTTGTAGGAGGGCTTGTTGATTTCTTTTCTTTGTGGGATACGATAGATATCTGCTACTCCCTGTTCCTTCAAGTTCTCCAAGATTTCCTCATCGGAGCAATGTTGAAGGTCACGGCAAGTGATGACTCCCTTTATGACGTTGAGTGTCTTGTGTGCAGCAGAGATTACGTCAAAATCATGGAGTTTTGTTAGGTTTTTGGCGATAATGGATTGTTTTTTCATTTTCTACTTCGATTAAGATGGATCCATCGGCGATTTTTCTTGTGTCCTTCAAGGTACCAAAAGTTGCCTGTAGAGCTTTATGTAGTAAAAAGTGTGATGTATTTGCAAATGAGCCATTTCTCTCTAGTAATTTTGTAGAATCTGTCATAGATATTGGGTAGAGGTAAGTTTGGATTAGTATCTATTCTCGGTCTTTTTTGACCGGTAATTGGGGGGTAATTAATTGGGTTGAGGTTAAAATTCATTGTGTTCCCACGAGAATCCTGAGAAATATTCTGGTCCGCCCCAGCAGAGCTCGGTTACTGGGGTAAGGCTAATTTCAACGGAGGTTGCCCGGTATCCGAGGGAACCGTTTGCGACCCTTCTAAGCGCAGGGTCATGCATCTCCTCGCCACGGTCTCTAACAGCATGAGATTGCGCTATAAACTTAAGTGACAGGACAGACAAAGGGGATTGAACCATACGACACTAAGAAACTTGGGTACCTCGGGGTCGTCACTCCCCATAATAGAGCAGTAAAACTACCCTAGCCCCTGAGGGGAATTCTCATATGTAAAAAGGCTACGTTGGAATGATTCGAATATTCCTTTATTAAATCTAATGCTTCTTCAAGTAGTGCTTTACTTTCTGATAATAAATGCTCAGCAAGTAATATTTTTGCTTTCTCGTATATAATCGATGCTTTCATCGATATTATTTTTAAATATTCCTTTTAGTCTTTATTAGGGTTGGCCAGAATGTCTTCAATTTTGGTGAGAATAATTGTTAACTGCTTGTGCAAAGGATTTTGCATTTCGTCACTAGCATTTTCATGCATTTGTCCTAATTTGTAAGACACCGAATGCCTTTTTAGATCATTAAAACATTCTTGTAAGTCATTGGATAAAACTGATTCTGTAAATTCGACTATTTTTGTGATTTTAAATTTACTGAAAATTATGTTGAGTAACCTGTCACTGTCACTATGAAAGTCTTGCGCAATTAGTGTTCCGTACTTTGATTGCTTTTAAAATAAAATTTTTTGTTACGAAGGTGTAAAATGACTTCACAAAACACAAATGAGTTTTCAACAAAGTTTTTTTCCAATCTAATTATCTTGAAATTTTTGTTCTTTTCTTATATACCAGATAAATTATTAAAGGCGATGCACTCATGATAATTTTCGTTCAATCTACACCCTGTGGAGAATATTCCTGAATTTTTTCAAAATTTTTTGATTAATACTTTTCGAGATAAGAGGGGGGCGGCGATTTTTCGCAATTCTTCAAAAATAATACAAAGAAAAATATTTTTTGAACTCGTGTTTTTATAAACTTTCATTTGACACCCCAGTCGATGATCTGATAAAAGAAAATTTCGCTTCCGATTTCACCCTACAAAAACTAACACCTTACGATAAAACTTAACATTCAAAACTACATGGCTCTGATTAGACTATCAATTCTTATATTAGTACCAAATTTCAAGTTTCTATGTCAACGAGTTTCGGAGAAAATCGGGTGTGAAAGGCGGACAGACCGACACCAAACTGTTCCGTACGGAACGCTAAAAATACTAAGTATAAATAGAAACAATAAAATAACAAAAAATCCCTCAATAAACGCTAAATAAAATCGCTGTGAAAAGCAACTGGAAACAACGTCATATTTAAACCAAACAGTACCCAAATTATATATTGGATCTTAAGATATATCCATTATGAGGGACCTAATTAACTGAGCTCAGGTAAGAATTTCATTTTATTTTAAAAGCAATCACCATACGGAACACTAATTGCGCAAGTCCGACTTTATTCAACTAGATATCCAACATAGATAACTCCGGGTTATTTGGTGACCATCTCAATTTTCTAAATTTACCAATTTATAAAGAGAAAGTTTCTTTTAAAATAATGGTTGCCGTGAAAATGTTATCATTATGTGGTACCAAATTTGCTGCCTTATTTAAATTTCTATTAAAAAAGATTGTTCAATATATAGACCAGATTGATAGCCAGAGTGTTTTTTTTTCTCATATCGGTTAAGGATTTTCTTTGACCCAAAAATAAAAACTCTAGCTGTTGAGAGAACTGATATCCATCCAAACAATTTTATTAAATAGTTACGTATTTTGTTCCATATGTTACATTATTTACTGATAAAAGCCTAAATGTAATTCTTTGTTTTTACTGTGTTAAGTACTGTAGTGATAAAACTTTATATGGGTTTCTGTAAAATGTTGTGAATTCGATCTTCAATAGCATCTATTGAAAAAACTTCTGTCCAAGATAGTCTAAGCAGGTGCCTGTAGAGCCACATCTCGAATCCTTCCAACTTTTTATATGATGCCGTAGTTACAGTCCAGGACTCCGCCCCATACAGATGCCCCGCAAAGACGTAGCATTTGAGAAGTCTTATTTTGATTTTTAAAGTGAGATCATGACTTCTGAACACTTTGGTCATTTTTGTATAAGCTGATCTCGCTTTTTCTGTTCTGCATCGAATCTCCAGTCTTCATTTACTGTGGTATCCAAGTAGCAAAAGGTATTGACTCTACCAATCTTTTGGTTACTAATATAGAGTTGTCCTTGTAATGCAGAGTTTTTGCTTATAATCATGTGTTTAGTCTTCTTTGCATTTATATCTATTCTGTATTCTCGACTGACACGTGTTACTCTGTCCATCAGCATTTGTAGGTCCTGTAAATTGTCTGCGAATATTATAGTGTCATCAGCAAATCTAATGTTATAATTCTTCTTCCATTAATGTTTATTCATGCTGAGATATAGTGGAGTGCTATGCTAAATATTTCTTTTGCGTATACATTAAATAAGAGTGGTAACAAAATACATCTTTGGCATTGGATTTCTGTTTTCTGATTTTCCCCTCCATTCCTATTCTTTTTAATCTGTCTATAAGTTTATGGTGCTGGATGCTTTCTGGTAGTCTATAAAACACGGGTGTATACTACAACTGACGTCTCTACATATCTGAAATAGAACCTGTGTGCAGAATATTACCTCACAGGTGCCTATGGCCCTCCCGAATCCAAACTGAGTGTATACCATGTGTTCTTCACAAACTGTATATAGTCTTCGGTGTATAATCTTTAGAACAGTTTTTAACAGATGAATCATAAGCTTAATGTTCTAAAGTCGCTGCAGGTTTCATAATAATACCTAGGAAACGCTAAAGAATTTCCAGTACATTATTGAATCAGTCTTATTCCTTCGTTTAAACGTTGTGTCTGTCAAAATGTGGTGACATATTCTTAAAAATGTATTTAAGATAGGGATTGTTCTATGCTTTCCATAAAGTCTTGCATATTGATTTTTATTATAACCATTTTTAATAAATACACCCATTTATAATCAATTACCTTGTACAGGGTGAGTCAACGATATCTTATTTGTTTCGGGAATGACAAAAAAATGTTAAATACAATAGTTTTAGGGAATGTTAAGGTACACAGTTTAAAATTATTTTTGAATATACAGGGTACTTCAAAAAAATGTGGCCGATATAACATGTTTTTTTTTTTAAATGGAACATACTATTTTCTAATTTATTTTTCAATTCTGCGTAAAGTTTATAACTTTTTTATTAATAATGTTTTATACCTAAACTTAGTAGTTTTTGTAATATTTCAATTTTTTTTTAAAAAAAAATACTAGTTTTCAGTTTTGTAAAAATTGCCAGTAGCGCCATTGTTTCTGAAGGTGGAATACTCATAACTGGTACGAGCGTTCTATAGAGATGGAAAAAAAGATATATGTAAAGAAATTTGAGTTAGATGCCACAGGGTGTTCAAAATAAATTTATACATTTCGACTATATTAAATTGAAAAAACTCAAATATTATTATTGTTTCTGATAGATTTTACAAAAGCCTTCAACTTTTATTAAGTATGTCATATACCTATTTCTAATAGTTTTCGATCTATTTTGAATTTTTTCAATTTTTACCCTTGTTTTTAGTACACTTACGCTATTGTGAAAACATAAACAAATAGTTAATAATTTTAATATAGTTTAACGTATCTAATGATTAATTATTATGACGTAATAATTGTTCAAAAATATGCTGGTCTACTTGAATACACATGTTTAGTCGTTTTACTATATTTGCCCTCACTTTCCTTAGCATAAAGGGCGTTATTGTCCTGCACGCATCCCGTATCCTATTTTCCATATCTACTGGTGTTGTTCCCGAACTTTCCAGTGATAATGAGCAGGAGCTCCGTTTTATTGAATCTACATTTGTTCTCTTTCAAAGTTATCAAATTCTTCAAGCTGGGTTAATTCGTTTGCAAAAAATTTAGATATCTAGGCCCGTTAAGCTGTTCGCGGAAAAAATATGGACCAATAATTCAAAAATTTAATATTTCATACCATACATTAAGCGACCAATGGTTTTGAACTTCCCGGACCCAAAGTGGATTAACTGTTAAATAATATTGCATGTTATGGCTGTTAACTGCTCCATTACTGCGAAAAGTAGCTTCATCAGGAAACATTATTTTGGATAAAACATTTGGATCGGCCTCTATTGCTCTATTCATGGTGGTACAAAAGTTTACTCGTTGTTCTAAATCAGGGTCTTGAAGTTCTTGGTGTAGTTCCATATAAATAATACTTGTATTTTCTTGTGGTGCGATTAGCCGTATATTGGGATGTGTCAGATAAGTCAGCTAGTTGACGGCTGCTAACCTGGAGATTATCTTCAACATGAAGTAAAATCTCCATTTCTTTTTCCTCATTGGTAGCATTCTGGTTTACTACTTTCCGTTTCGTATACTCAACGCTACCACTACCATCAAGCCATTCTATTAAGTACTGAAAAGATTTTCTAAATGGTATACGTCTATTAGGGTGCTTCGCTCCGTAAAGCCTTACTGCCAAAAGACAATTTTTTTCCGCCTCGCCCAGTATATTAACCATATCAATTAATTCTTTTTTAGGAAAATCCATAACTATTACCTTTATACGTTACTTACTACAACAAATTAAACGATTTTTACTTGCTTAATAGACATGTCAAAATTTGACAATGCCTACACTTTTTTTTGTCTTGGCAACTATGATGTTATAGCGTAAATGAATTAAAAACAAGGGTAAAAATTGAAAAATTCAAAATAAATCGAAAACTATTTAGAAATAGGTATATGACATACTTAATAACACTTGGAGGGGTTTGTAAACTCTATCAGAAAAAATAATAATATACAGGGTGTTCCATTTAAAAAATTTGAAATTTTTCAATTTAAAATAGTCGAAATGTATCAATTTATTTCGTACACACTGTAGCATCTAACTCTTCGTTACATATATCTTTTTTTCATCTCTATAGATCGCTCGTACCAATTATGAGTATTCCACCTCCAGAAACAATGGCGCTACTGGCAATTTTTTACAAAACTGAAAATTAGTATTTTTTTAAAAAAAAAAAGAAATATTAGAAAAACTATTAGGTTTAGATATAGAACATTATTAATAAAAAAGTTATAAAATTTTACGCAAAATTTAAAAATAAATTAGAAAATAGGATGTTCCATTTAAAAAAAAAACATGTTATATCGGCCGCACTTTTTTGAAGTACCCTGTATACTCAAAAATAATTTTAAACTATGCATTTTTTCGTCATTCCCAAAAAAAAATGAGATAATAACTTTACTCCGTCGTTGACTCACCCTGTACTAAGTGTTTTTAAATCTTTACTTGGCACACGTAACATCTTATCGTAGTTTGAGGATATGAGCATCTTGAAAAAAAAAAATCAAAACAATGTGTCGAGGAAATCATGTTTTATGATTCTTATCATTATTAAACTGCCTCTATTTTGGTTAGGCCCACTTTTTTGGTGTCTGGGCATCGTAAAATATCAAGGTTCACCAAATTATCAAAGCTGAAATTTTTTACCCACTTTGGGATAGTTGAAAGTAATAAAAATATGTAACAAGAAACGGTCTTATCCAGATTATAGTAAATATGAAACAAGTAATGAAAATTTTTCATTGCGACTTATGTACACGATAAATTGCTTACTATGTTAACGTTTTCACTTTCGAAAAAACTGATCGCCTTCAGTAATCAGTCAGTTTCAACCAACATGAAAGAATCCAGCCGATATGCCATTTAAAAAACTCTGTTATTCACTGAGTTATTTAAATTAGCATTTAATCTTTTCCACTAACACAAAAACCTTCGCCATTTTGAACATCCCACACTCGCCTTTTATCGTCGCGCTTCTATTGTTTCGCAATTTAGTCCAAAGCCAACTGGGTAATGTTTACGGCTTTCGCGGCACTAGATAGATCCCGCTACATCCACTGATAGTTCAGTATAAAAGATATATACGTGTACGTTATTAAAATGTTCACGTTTACGTTCAGTGTGGTGTACTACGTCCTAAAGTAATGTTACTTGCAAATAGATGCAAGGAGGTTCCATCATCATCTCATAAATTTTACTGAGACTGTAAGCCTAGATCTTAACACCAAGAAGATTTATTCTTGGAAAATGAGTTATTGTTTTAAAAAAGACATGCTCTAAAATTAATTAGTTGACATTCTTAAGCAATGTACTACGTACACAACTTTTACGAGGCAAGGAATGCAATTTGAGTGTCCTCCTAAGTGACGCGATAGTGTGGTAGCTTCTTTTTACAGGAACCTAGCTGTGTTAAACGGCGGCTCTTATGTCGAAGAGAATCGATTCTAACTGTAAAGACGCTACTAAATATTCCTTTTTTTATTTTTAATTGTCAAAGTGTTTTCCTTGCACAGAAATAAGAATTGCTAGGACTTGTTAACATTGTTAAAATATACCGAATTGTCACTGTACTAGACAATAAAATAAAGAAAATAACATCAAATGAACGTAGATTTATTTCTACATAAGTACATATCAGACTTGTAACCGAGTATTGTACTAAAAAATATGAAAATGTAATAGATATAAAAGAAGATATATATATATATATATATATATATATATATATATATATATATATATATATATATATATATATATATATACATATATATATATATATATATATATATATATATATATATATATATATATATATATATATATATATAATAAATTCCTGGACAAAATTAACGCAACAATCTGAAAATTAATTTATCTTTTTCTTATGTCAGTTTTAAAGTTTATCGAGTATTTCAATAGTAGGCTATGCATATTTTATTTCGTTGTTCATGGCAGAAATCACAACAATTCTTTTAGATTTACAGTTTTAAAGAATTTTTTAGAAGATAAACAATTTTCTATAATAATGCGATAGATTTTCTTTAAAAGTAAGCTTATAAATTGTTCCCTTTTTCAAAGTAATACGTTTTTGTGGTAGACTGTTTGATTTTTGACCCCGAAGAATTAGAAAAAATGAATCGAACAAGGAATTTAACTGAACACGAAGTAGTGCGAGCCTCAGTTTTATTGGACGAGGGATATTGTCAGAGTTATGTTGCCAATTTGTTAGGCAAACATCGTTCCACAATAAGTCGTATGGTAAGACGCTTGAATAAAGTAGGAACTTATTCTAGAAGGCTAGGGCAAGGGCGAAAACGATGCACTAGCGACCTAGATAAACGTTTTACAAGACAATATGTTTTAAGAAACAGGACTGTCACTAGTTCTATAATAAGAAACGAACTCGAAGCTGTTAGCAATGTCACAATTTCTTCTAAAACAGTTAGAAGACGGTTAAATGAAGCTGGATTAAATAGTAGGAGACCAGCCACTGCGCCCTTGCTTACTAGAGAGAACAGAGTTGCCAGGTTACGTTTTGCTCGAAATCACGAAAACTGGTCTGTGGATGATTGGAAACAAGTTTTCTCCACAGTTGAAACTAGGGTTAGTCTAAAACATCCAGATGGTCGTGAGCGAGTATGACGAAGACCAGGAGAGAGGTTTGCTCCTTGCAATATCTCTGCAAGGATTCCATTCGGAGGTGGCTCTGTTATGTTCTGGGGTGGCATTTGCTTTGATGCTCGCACAGAGTTAGTTCCTGTCCGTACGAGATCCATGAATGCTGACTACTATCTTGAGAATATTGTAATAGAACATGTGATGCCTTTCGGTCATTTTGTTGGGCCCAATTTCCTGTTTATACAAGACAACGCTGGACCTCACGTGGCTAGGGAGGTACTCGATTATCTTAATCAAGTTGATATACCGATTATGCAATGGCCACCAAAAAGCCCGGATCTGAATCCGATAGAACATGTATGGGATGACCTTAAGAAAAATGTGAAACGTCATATACCTGCACCTAGAAACCTGAGGGAACTTGAAAATGCAATTATCACAGAATGGGAGCAAATTCCTCAAGATTTCATCCAAAATTTAATTAGAAGCATGCCTAGGCGCATAAACGCTGTCATCCGAAGTAGAGGAGGCAACACACGCTACTAGTGTCCCAGTTACACCATTAATTTTGCTACTAGTGTCCCAGTTTATTTTTTTCATTATTATAATAATTTCAACGATTTTGTTATTAGGTCTTAAGAATAATTTTAATTCGAATCTTATCGAGAAATTTGGTAGCTAATTCCCTTTTAAAGTATCCGAATAGGTTTTTTCTAACTTTTAGTGTAACCAATGTTCATAAAAAATTATTAAAATTAATTCATTATAGAGATTTGTATGATTTAATATATTGTTGCGTTAATTTTGTCCAGGAGTGTATATATATTATATATATATATATATATATATATATATATATATATATATATATATATGTATATATATATATATATATATATATATATATATAAATATATATAAGGAATTTGGGATATATATCAGGTATGCGGTCTATCACTAATTAAAACTCAATTGCTGTTGACGCAATGTTTCGCTGCTATATTGCCACTTCATCAGGAGCACTATAAATTACAAAACAATGTGTCAGTAAATATAAAAAATTAATATGTATAAGGCTTACCAGCCCAAAGTTACTCATATAGTTGCACAGTACTAGAAACACTGTTAAGTGTACCATTATAGTTACTAACTACCTCCACAATTCGCACAATAATGAAATATCAACATTAAATCAGATCCACAAAAAAATAAAAAAAATTTCTAAAGGAGCATCCCGACATATCTTTTGCAATCTAATAAAGGAGGGTGCATGGTAGTAATGGACAAGCTCGAGTATATAACCAAAACAGAAACATTATTGAGCGACTCATCAACTTACAAACAATTAAGTCGTGACCCAACTACAAGAATTCAAATGTCTTACATAGGCTAATTACAGAGCTAAAAATAAACAAACAAAATAGCGATAAAGAAGCCAAACATTTAACGATTTATAACTCAAATTTCCCTAAATTGTATTGTCTACCAAAATCCATAAACCATATACACCGTTAAGGCCGATTGTAAGTTCAATTAATTCTACAACTTACAATATTGCAAAATTTCTATTAAATATATTAAAAAAAAATGCTCTATCTGAAATTACATACAACATAAAGGATACCTTCTCCTTTGTCAATACCATGATAATTTTAAATTACCAGAAGATTATGTACTAAATTCCTTGGACATGGTCTCCTTGTTTACCAACATACCTATCAAATTAGTAGAGATTATGGAAGACACATTAGTTCTCATCAAAGAAAAATTTTTTCTTCTTTTTCTTCTTCTTCTTTCTTCTACGTACTGTAGGCCTCAGGCCTGTAGTTTCCAACTCAATTTTCTTGAGATGTTGATGTCAATGATTCGAGCCATCTCTTTGGAGGTCTTTCCAGGGGTCGTCGTGTCCGTGGTTTACCATCTCGCGCGATTCTCGCTAGTCTCTCCTCAGTCATTCTCTCCACGTGATCTCTCCAAGCTCTTCTACGTTTACGTCCCCATCTGATTATGTCTTCCATTTCGCATTCATGTCTTATGTCTGTGTTTCTTTTCCTATGTCTTAGTGTGTATCCTGAAATGTTTCTAAATAATTTCATCTCTGTTGTTCGAAGAATGCTTTTTGCTCTTTTATTGTCTGCTCTTATTTCCATAGCGTATGTTAGTATGGGTCTGACACATGTTTTGTATATCCTTACTTTTGCCTTTTTATTTATAAAGGCATTGTTCCAGATGATGTCCCGAAGTGCGCCTGATATTCGGCTGGCTTTGTTTGCTTGGTGCTTTTTTAAAACTTATCAGTTTTTATTTTTCAAAATACTTATTTCGGTTTCAATGACAAATTTTATAGACAAATATTCGGAACTCCAATAGGATCACCCATTAGTTCAGTTCTAAGCAACATAGCATTGGAACATCTACAAGATGTATTACCACCATTACCTTTTAAAATACCTTTTATCTATGAATATGTGGATGACATCATTTGTTCTATACCAACGGCTTACCATGGAGCTGGAAAAAAAGAGTGTTCCAGTTCTAGATACCCAAGTCATTAGGACTGAAGACAGAAAAATTATTTTGAATTGATATCAAAAATCAACTGCGTCCAATAGATTCATAAACTATTTTTCAAACCACCCCACAAGTCAAAAATATAATACTGTGACAGCTTTGAAGAACAGAGTGATTACATATTAGCCATGAAAGTTTCCTACAAGTCAATCTGGAGAAGCTATACCAAATCTTTTTAAATAATGAGTATCTCAAACATATCTTAAAAAACCTCATTTATAACTCCAATAATTTTGATGGCCCTATAGAAGACAATCACAATCAAATCAAATACAAAAAACTACTTTATTAGTATGCTAAATTTAAACACGGTCATATAGATACAAATGATGCTGAACGCTCTGGACACCCAAATGAGGTGGTTACACCGAAAAACATCAAAAAAATCCCCAAAATTGTTTTGGATGACCATAAAGTGAAATTGCGTGAGACAGCTGACACCCTAAAGATATCAAAAGAACGTGTTGGTCATATTTTGCATGAACATCTGGGCATGAGAAAGCTCTATTCGAAATGGGTACCGCGTTTGCTGACAGTGGACCAAAAACAACAAGGTGTTGATGATTCTGAGCGCTATTTGGACCTGTTTAAGCGCAATAAAAAGGATTTTTTTATGCGATATGTGACAATGGATGAAACTTGGATCGATGACTACATATCAGAATCAAATCGACAGTCAGCTGAGTGGATAGCAGCCCGTAAAAGCCGCTCGAAGCGACCAAAGACACAACAGTCGGTTGGAAAGGTTTTGGCCTCTGTATTGTGGTATAGGCATGCAATAATTTTCTTCAACTATGCTGGGAACGGAGAAACTATCAATAGCAAATGTTATATAAAGTTATTGGTGCGTTTGAAGGCAGAAATCGCAAAGAAATAGCCCCCAATAAACAAGAAAAAAGTGCTCATCAAGACAATGCACCGTGTCACAAGTTAATGGTTACGATGGCAAAATTGCATGAATTGAAGTTCGAATTGCTTCCTCATCCACCATATTCTCCAGATTTGATCCACAGCGACTATTATCTAATCGCAGACCTCAAAAAAATGCCCGCGGGAAAGAGATTTGGCTCCAATGAAGAAGTTATCGCCGAAACTGACGCCCGTTTTGAAGGCAAAGACAAATTCTTCTACAAGAAAGGTATAGAAAGGTTAGATAAGCATTGGACTGATTGTATTGCTCTTGAAGGAGACTATATTGATGAATAAAGTCGAATTTTGCAACAAAAATGTGTAGTAGCTAGACCAAATCTTTTCAGCCTAAGTAGTATATACTGAAACCTGGCCAGAGAACATATATACAACTTAAAAAACACGTAAATCGGATAAGTGGTTCTCGAGTGATAACGCACTAAAGGACAAACAGGCAGACAGATAGAGAGACGTTGCGTATTATAATATATATGGATATAGTAAACACAGAAATTTGACCTGCTAGACCAAATTATAACAACAAAAGAGCGCTGAGAAGATGATTACAACAATTAGAATGGTGTTTCTCTTAATTAAGAATACCAATAGATTTTAATGCGTATCGAAGTCCGCAAGCATTTGTGGACTATTTTTCTGTTTAGTTTGCCGTTTATGACTGAGCATGGCACTGAACAACTCTTGGCGAGATTTGACATAAACATAAACTCTCGGGATCACATTATAGATTAAATTTGGATTTCAAAAGTGTCTTCATAAACAGACAACTTACACGAATTGTATAAAACTGTATATGTAAGTATTTAACCTATATACGTCACAATGGCGGGCCATTATTTTTAGAAACTTTTACTTATATAAGTGATATAGGACAGTATATAAACTACTGACATTTTTAAGAGGTATGTACACGAAGAGCTATTAAATCATTAAATGAAATTAAAAAAATTTTTGGTAGCCAGAAAATCATACCTAAAAGAGAACAAAAATAATTTAAAATGTCAATTTCAAAATATTTCCGTGGTAGTGATTTAACACAGTAGTTATCACCACTAAGCCAAACAGATTATTTTTACACTCGATGTGTTTTTCGCTTATCATGCCAGCATTATCATGAGAGATATTTGACTAAACCTAAGATTAAAACTAGATATCACAAATCAGTATCGTTAGTCACATATACAAAATACATATCGGGCATAAATACGGCCAAGGATATAGGCTAGTAACACAATAACAGAAAGATTGAAATATTCCGCAAATAAATCTAAACGGCCATTGTTCACCTTCAACCCTCAGACGATGTGTGCCAGAGGGTAAAATATTCTAAAAATAAGTTCGTTAAATGGGCAGTACACCTAATCGAAGTCCATTTTGATGGTAATTATGGTTACTATTAAAATTTTGAAGATTTAGTTACCTGTTATTAATATTCCTCCTATAAAGAACTTATTTCTATTGTTGTATACCTACACTATAAATTAAATATAGTTATTTTCCTTTTAAACTGTAATTGACAATAGTCAGTATATATGAGTCAATCATTTCTCCTAATGAAGCGAATATGGTTAGCGAAAGGACCAAGAATTTTTGAATGCACTCTCAACAGTCTAAATTGCGCGTAGGAAGAGTACGTTGGTCGATCCAGATCGCTGTATATTTGGTTTTTGTACGAGGGTCATTCAATAAGTAAAGAGACAAATAGCTCTAGTTTTTTAGTTTATTGGATTGCTACAGAATATGGCCTACTTTTCGACATAATCCTCCCCAACGCTAATACACTTGTCTCACCTTTCTGCTAGCTTCCTGATTTCTGTGGCAAAGAATTCTTTCAGTTGACGTAGAAGCTACTCTTGCCCTTTTTCCTTCACTTCTTCATTGTCGGAGAACCTCTTTCCAAATACGGCATCTTTGAAAGGTTCGAACAGGCAAAAATCACACGGAGCCAGGTCTGGGCTGTATGCGGGATGAGGCAAGATCTCCCAAGTCAGTTCTTGAAACTCTTTTTCGGCATGAGGGCCCACATTGTAAAAGGTTCTGAATAATATCGTGAACAGTTCCAGCGCTTAATCCAACCTCCTGAGCTATCATTTCAACAGTACTTTCTGTTATCACGAATAATTCCACCAATCCTCGATTACAACGAGGGATCGGAAACTTCGACTTGACGTCCACTTCACTGCTCGTCACACACTCTTATTCGACCACTTTTGAATCGATCTATCCACTTTTAAACGTTCGCACGGTCCATGCAACTTTGTCCATACTGTAATAAGATTCTAGAATGTATTTCACTTGGCTTAACATCTTCTGCTACTAAAAATCTGATGACAGAACGATGCTCTTCTGTGTGCTGTCTTCCAATAGACTCGCCATGGTAAACTGGATATTTTGAGGTTATGTTTACATTAGATGATCCAACTGATTAAAACTCACACAAGGTTGCCAATTTGCACTTCTAGAAGTATGGAGCGATTTCGTTGAATGAGTTTAAGCTGAGACCAATTGTCTTCTTGAATGACCACTTAGTAAGTCGACTTTTTAGTAGCTTAGACTATCTGACTATCGTTAACATGGTTACTCACAATAAATGCAATCTACAATTTATAGAGGCAGATTCACTGCACTGCAAACACTGCTGACAAATGGACCTTGTCCAAGTTCCTTGGTTTATATTGAGTTTTATGGACTTGGTGTAGAACCCTATAAAGCCCTGCCAAGCGGTAATTATTAGCAACCCGCTAACACTATCGGTCTGAAGCCTTAAACAGCCCCCAACAGAGGGCAAGTAAGCCTTCAAAGCTGTGTTTACATGAGCCAGAGGTGAAAATTGTATCTTACTTCTTTGTTGTGCTAGTACTGCGACCAGTACTTTAAGTTATGTTCTCTTTCGCGATCGATCCTAGCTCGGCTGAATAGCCGTGATGCGGCGAAATGCGTTCCGACATGGATTGACGGATGAGAGAACACAAAAGCTGCTGAAAAATGGGTTTTTTTTTCCAAATTTATTGGTAATTTTTTATAAACTGGGAGTAGAACCTTCTAAAGCACAGCCGAGCGGTAATTGTTAGCAACTCAATGACCAATTCTCCTATGGATCTGCGGCCTTAAACATCTCCCAATAAGCAGATACGCCTACAAAGGTGGGCTTACATCAGCCAGAGGTGCGAATTGTTGTTGCGTTACTTATTCTTTGCGCTAGTACTACGATAAGTACTCTAAGTTTTGTTCTCATTCTCCATCGATCCGAGTTCGGCTGAGGAGTCGTGATACGTCCCGAAATAAATTGATGACTGAGAAAACAGTCAAAAACTGCTGAAAAATTGACTTTGTCCAATTTTATTTATTTACATTGATTTTTATATACTTGGGGTAGAACCCTATAAAGCGCTGTAAGCGGCAACTGGCTGCACAATTCCTTTATCGGTTTGTAGCCTTAACCAGCTCTGGACAAGGGGTAGGTACGCTTTCAAAATTAGGCTTACTTCAACGAGGGGTGCAAATAGTTGTATACACTTATCCACCCTATAATTTTGATTTAGCGCCCTGCGACTTCTGTTTGTTCACACATCTGCAAAAATCTGCAAAATCATAAATCAAAATAAAATTTCCTGTCTTGTACTGGATCGTATCATTTGACTTACTGGTGCTCTTGTCATTTTAAAACCCTTTCTACAAAATTAGACCAGTTTAAAGTAAATGCGACAGTTAGTTAACATTTAAATGTACCTTTTGATAATGATATAATAATGAATTATCTATATCCTATATCAAAATAATATAAATTTAAGATATTTTGCCATTAACATGAAGAAATACTGTCACTTGCATGGCCAAATTTCATCAAAGATAAATAGGTTTTCCGTAAATTAGTCTCCACAATTCTTCAACAATTTTTTTATACCGTTTAACGCAACTTGATTGCAGAACATTTTTGACGAATAATTTACTTATTCACCCTTGTGGGCTTGATATGGTTAGTGTTAGTTGTTTAATATATGAACAATGTTACTTTCATCTTTTCGATTGTGAGAAAGTAAAAAAAAAAATCAATAGACCATTATTTTTCTTAAATGTTTTTTCTAAAACTTGCTCACGTTCTGAACCAAATTTAATTTCCAAAATTCCCAGAAAGAAAATTCAAAACTCCACGAATGTGTTGTATATCGTTATTGTAAACTTTTTCCGCCTTGATGCGCTATCGCATGCAAAAATGTGCAATCCTAAAAGTTAAAGAAGGTAAACTCAGCTTTAAATTGCGACAAATAACAAAAAGAATCATAAATAAAACAGTATTTGTCAGCCGAGGATTTGTGTATATTATGTAAACAGAACGAGGGACGCTCCTATTGTAGTAGATTTCTGTATTTGTGTTTCGTAGTAGGGGCTCTTAAGTAATAAAAAGGGTAAAATAACGTGCACTATATTTTTGAGCAAGTACATTACCTTTTTACTTTCTTAGCAGAGGAAGTACCGTATTCGTAATACACTTTTGGGGATATCTACATTTTCTGACTTTTCTAACCACTTAGAACACGAAGAACATTTAAAAATATATGTTGGTCTATGTGTCGATCTATTGCTATAATACTTTTAAGATGAAATGAGATCGGTTTCAAATTTGTATATTTTCAATAATACTTGAAGGAAGGATGGAATAAAAAGTTTTTGAGTGACATTGCTGCAGGGAACAGGTGAAAGGATTGAGGCAGATCAATTTGGTAGCTTTTATAGTATCTCAGAAATATTTTCTTTATAATAAACAAAGTTTAAATATAAATAATAAATAAATAAGCTTTTATTTCATAAGACCAAGGTACATGGTATGGAAAACATCGGATCATTACCAAAGAATATACAGATCCTGTGGCAATGAAAAGCAAACAAGACTGTCATATAACAAGAACTAGAAAATTCATATAAAGGGTGTTTTTTATAGAGGTATAAAACTTTAAGTTGGCAACACTTTTTTAACTGGCGGCCATTTTGTCAGCTGTCAAGTGATTTATGTTTAGTTTGGTTTGGCATTTCAACATGAATAGACTGACGCCTGAACAACGCTTCCAAATTGTGCAAATTTATTTTGAAAATCATGGTTCTGTTCGAAATACGTATCGCGCACTACGTCCATTTTACGGTCAACATAATCGTCCATCAGAGCAATTAATTCGATTAACTATGGAACGTTTTCGGACCACGTTTACTCTAAATGATAATACGCATCCACAGAGACGTCGTACAGTGCGTACAGAAGAAGTCATTGCTGCTGTAGAGCGTAGCGTAGAGGAAGACCCGAATCAGTCTTATCCGCCATCGTGCACAGGAATTGGATATGTGTCCATCCACTTTATGGAAGATTTTGCGGAAAGATCTTGGTTTGCGTGCTTACAAAATCCAACTCGTGCAACAATTGAAGCCACACGATCACCTAGCAAGGCGTAGATTCGGTGAATGGGCCCAAAACAAGATTGCCGTTGATCCCGATTTTCATAAGCGAATTTTGTTTAGCGATGAAACTCACTTTTGTTTGAATGGATACGTCAATAAACAAAACTGCCGTATTTGGGGTGATGATAATCCTCAAGTGTATGTTGAGACACCGTTACATCCAGAAAAACTGACTGTTTGGTGTGCTTTATGGGCGGGTGGAATCATTGGTCCGTACTTCTTTAAAAACGATGCTGGTCAGAACGTTACAGTCAATGGTGACCACTATAGAGCCATGATTACTGACTTTTCCGTTCATCAATTGAACAACCATGATATGCAGGAGCTCTGGTTTCAACAAGATGGCGCAACATGTCACACAGCTCGTGCCACAATTGATTTATTGAAGGAAACGTTTGGTAACCGCATAGTTTCACGTTTCGGACCCGTGAATTGGCCTCCAAGATCGTGCGATTTAACGCCGCTAGACTATTTTCTGTGGGGATATGTGAAGTCGCTAGTCTACGCCGATAAGCCCGAAACGATTGACCACTTGGAGGACAACATTCGCCGCGTTATTGCCGATATACGGCCACAAAAGTCATCGAAAATTGGACCTCCAGATTAGACTACGTCCGAGCCAGCCGTGGCGGTCACATGCCAGAAGTCATATTTAAATTATAATGCCAGAAGATTATCTTTCGAATAAAGTAAATTTCATGTCAATTTAAAAAATTCATCTTTGTTTTATTCCATTTCAAAGTTCTATACCTCTATAAAAAAAAACACCCTTTACAACACCCCTTAAGTATTCATAGTGTAAAATTTTCTATTTTAAAAAATTTTGTAAATACACTGAACATACAAATCTTAAATAAACGTACATTTATGCCCATGTTATAGAGACTTTTCTCAAATAAAGAAAAGTTATATTCGGAAACAACTGAATTTTGCTTATACCTACTATTATAATTAACATATGTATGTAAAATCTGAAAAAAATCTCAATATAACAACGGATGAAATAATGAACGCCATACAATATATGCACAACAAAGCACCAGGGGACACCGAAATAACTATGATAGTGATAAGGTATGGAGGTATATGGGATAATCCAATCTCTTCAAGCTCTAACAGGTGCCTTGTAGAAAGTAAAATGCCAATACCTTACGTACGACCTATCAGCTTGTTACTGATACTATACAAAATCCACACTAGAATCATAACATATAGATTAACGAACAAATTAGACAGTTATCAACCACGTGAACAAGCGAGATTTAGACAGAGATACAGCACTTTGGACCATCTTCAAACAATTAGACTACTACTGGAAAAAGCAAATGCAAGCAAAAATATAAGGTCACCTTGTGGATAGCAGTGGTTGACTACGAAAAAATATTTAATTCGATATGGGCAGTCCTTAACGCCTTAAGTAATAACAGAGTCGACGAAAGATGCAGATCTCTTCTGAAAACATCTATAAAAATGCCACATCACAAATAATGCTTAAAGAAAAAACAAATAAAATCGAAAAAAGATCCATTAGACAAGGCGATTTAATATCCCCAAAGCTGTGCACGTTAACTCTAGAAGACATATTCAAATCGCTAAAGTGGGAAAATAAAGGAATACTAATAGACGGCGAACGATTAAATCACTTAAGATTCGCAGATGATGTCACTCTGATTGCAAACACAAGAGAAGAATTATAAGAAATGCTAATATAATTAAATAACAGCTCTCGAGAAATAGGTCTACAAATAAACTTCACCAAAACCAAACATTTGAACAACGAAACTTAAGATAACACCCAAGAACTGTAAATAGAAGGTGAAGGAATAGGAAAGGTACAAATATTCACATATTTAGGCAAAAATCGAAATATCAAAAAATAATTTAAAAGCTGACTTGGATAGAAGAGTCTCGTTAACTGGGTCTGCGTTCGGAAGGTTACAATATTACAAACATTTGAATTGGACATCCCAAATACAATAAAAGCCAAAGTGTTCGATCAATATATGCTACCGGTATTAACATATGGCACTAAAACGTAGGCTTTATATAATATATAAACTCCAGGAAACCCAAAGAGCAATAGAGAGGAGAATGCTAAATATTAGACTCCAAGATCGTATATCCAACATCGAGATATAAAAAAAACCAAAAGTGACAGATATAACATTACGAATATGTATATTAAGGTGGAGTTGGGCTGGGCATATCGCAAGGATGCACGATAACAGATGGAAATACCATATGGTTGAATGGAGGAATATAGAACATAGAGGATGCAGAGGTAGACCACAGATAAGATGGACGGACGACATAAAAAATTAGTAGGACACGATTGGATGCAAAAGGCAAACGACAGAGCTCAGTGGAGACAACTTGGAGAGGCTTACATCCGACTATGGATGGAATAAGTTAATGATAATGATGATGTCCTTCAAGGACACCAAACTACTCCTAACGTATACATACATACATATATATATATATATATATATATATATATATATATATATATATATATATATATATATATATATATGTATATATATATATATATATATATATATATATATATATATATATATATATATATATATATATATATATATTATATATATATGTAGCAAGTAAAGTAAGTAAAGCATACTCCTTATAAGTTTCCAGCATGAATGCCTAGATCTGACACCAGCAGTGTACTCTTTTTCGGTACCCTAAATATTCTAATTATACCAAGAGCAGTACCCCAATATAAAAAACCATATTTTAAGCGGGCTACAAACTGGACATAGTAATACGACATGATCATATTAAAATTAACATTTTTCATACGAAAATTAGCAAAACATACAGACGAAAGCTTTTTGCACAATTCATTTACACGACAACCTCAATTTAAACTGTTATCCATATAGATACCTAGAAATTTAGTCCCTCTCTTCCATTCATTTAAGATGTTTTTGGTGTAAAGTTTAGAAAAACAGTTTTCTTGTATTAAAGCCTATTTATTGTAAACCACTGCTCAAACACATATAGAGATATTTATAATCACACATATAAACAGTTTGGGGTTGGGTTGAAAATCATGCTCTTTTTTTACATAATTCCAATCTAATCTGAAACAGAGATTAAAGAGAACTGTACAAATTTCTCCTGTAACATAGCTGAACATAAGTAACATAGTTGAACATAATTAATTCTATTACTGTTTAGTTGGAACTTTTGGGCTATTAACTGCCCTACATTGTATTTTCATCAACCTACATAAGGAAGGAAGAATAAGAAAATTATCGTCTGAAATAGAACATTTTACTTTTTACAAATAATCTGTTTAAAGTATATTTGTAGCATTTGGCAGTGCAAAAATTATTTATTTATTTATTTATTTATTTACGGCTCATTAGAACCTAATTTAACTATCGGAGAGGCATATTCTTACAATGTCGATATAATAGTTGCTTAAACTTATTTATGGTTTCACAATTTTTAATATTATTTGGTAGGTCATTAAAATGTTTAAGATTTGCTAGATCAGCTTCATTTGTAATTCCCACTACTCGGAAGTCGTTTCGTCCTCTGGTGTTGTAGTTGTGTATCTGATTGACGTATCTAATTTTCTCGGTCAAATATGTGGGACAATTTTCTATCTTTATGTTATAGATGAATTTCATTGCGTAATAAAATAAGCTCTGCTTTGCACTCAGCCAATTTAATCGATCTAACATATCTTTTATATGCGTATCTCTAGGCTTCCGCAATATAAATCTCATTGCCTTGTTTTGAAGTTTTTGCAGTAGTTCTATTTGTGTATCCTTAGCAAGAAATAATACCGAAGGACAATAAATAAAATGTGGCTCAATTATGCTTCTATATATTAATATTTTATGGTATTCACTTATGATGTGGCAAGTTCTATACATGAGATAAAGTTTTTGGTTTATTTTATTCTCTAAATATTGAAAGTGTGCATCAAATTTAAGTTTACAATCTATCATTATACCCAAGTATTTAATTTCGTTTACTTTTTCTATTTCACGATTATTTATGTATAATTTATGATTATTATTATAGTTATTGTGTGCTATTATCATATATTTAGTTTTATCTGTATTTAGTTTTAACATATTTATACACATCTACCTGTAAAGAATATTCATATCAGACTGCATTTTATTAATAGCCACATCCAAACTAACATCACTAATTGCAATCAGTGTATCGTCTGCAAATAGTCTAACATCCCCGTACTTTAAACCGTCTTTAATGCCATTTATGTATATGACAAACAGTAGCGGCGCAAGGACAGAGCCTTGCGGTAGACCAATATTCACTAGTATCGCTGACGATGTCGTGTTTCCAATTTTTGTTTGTTGCTTTCTATTCGATAGATAATCTTCAAACCATTTTAATTCCATATCACGCCCTCCAATTTTGTGTAATTTCTTAAGCAATAATTTTCTGTCTATAGTTTCAAATGCTCTTTTTAAATCTATGAAAGTTAATACAATGTATTTTTTATTCATCAAATCTTCACGCCATTCGCTTATAACATAATTAATTGCAGTTTCACATGAGTGTTTGCTTCTAAAACTCGATTGCTCTGGAATAATAATATTGTTATCATTCAAATATTGCAGTAACTGATTTTTTATCACTGTTTCAAGGATTTTTTCGTCACTTGGAAGCGTATTTATTGGCCGCATCTCTTCAGGTTTTATAGTATACTTTTTTTTCAATTGGCACAATTTTGGAAATTTTCTATTCGTTAGGCACTTTTTCTTGCAGCCTGCCATTATTGATGATATTGGCGTAAAAAAAAGCCGTGTACGTTATAGACCTTCAGATAAAATATTCTTACCGCCAATTTTATTGTTAAATTTTTTAACTATTTCAATTATTTCGTTACTATCTACTGTTTGAAATTTAAATTGGTGATTTATGATTAAGCCGTGTGTATTGCCCGCGTTGTGATCTTCTTTTGCTGTGAAAACTTGAAAACTACTCGTTTGTTTAAATAACCAAACAGTAATTCAAACCTAACCTTTTTTCAAGTCAATATACTTTAATTCTAACTAAAACTGGGACAGCTTTTTACTGCTTGATAGGATGACCTATTTTCACTATTAATAAATATTTTTAATCGGATATTTCTCTACTTGGAGCTTGTGAAAGTTGGAAGTAATTTCCATTGGCTATCTGTCAAGAGTAACATTTATTTGATATTAGGCTCCCAGCGAAGTCTGCTAACACAGGAAGTTTGAATTCCCTGTGTTTTGGAGTATTCAAATTATATTAAACGTAATGTGGGCAACTAAGTATAGTGAATATTTAACAATAGAGAATAGCGCAACACAATTTTGAATATTTTAATTAATTTATAGGATGTTTGGACCAATACTCTTCTAGCGAATTTAAGGGTACTTTGGTTTTTTTTTTCGTGGACCTAGCACACGTGCTACAGGGAAATCTCCAAAGCGCTACAGGAGCGACACGTGTGCGAAGAAAGCGATTCACGTTGGTCTTGAATTGCTGGAAATTGTACTCGTTCGGAAACACAGTCCTAGGCAAATTATTCCAAAGGGATGAGGTTCTCTATATAAAAGACTGCTTGAAAAGGGTTGTACAAGGAGTAACAAGCTGAACCTCATACTGATGTGAAATATTAGTGTAACGTGTATTTCTAGCATGCACCGTTCTGGGAAGAATTAAGTATGCTACATCCATGGAAATACTTGCAGAATAGACTTAAGACGCCAATCATTCTACGATGGTCCATTGAGTCAAGGTTGATAGCCAGATCCGGGTCTACAATCAGGCGAACAGCTCTTTTCTGAATAGAATCCAACAAATGGAGTGTATGTTTTGGAGAAAAGCCCCAAACATGGGAGCAGTAGTCTATCGTTGGTCGAATTTGAGCTTTGTACAGAATCAACAGTTGTTGTAGAGCATAAAGCTTTCCAGTCCGAAATAATACAAGATTGGTTGTATTGTGTGCAAGTAAGACTTGGTAGCTAATTTATTTGAAGGAGAATTGATTTGAGCATATTTTGGAATACCAAATGGCGTATATTACACTTTTGTTATTGATTCTGTAATAAGCTGATGATTAAAATAGTAATGTCAAAGATTTTTTTAAATTTATAAATAGGCGCACAGTTTTGAATGAAATTGTGGTTTAAATAGTACCTAGATCCTGTTGTATCAGTTACAAAATAAATCTTAAGAAAGAAAAAAGAGTAAGTCGAAAACATATTTACTCCTCTTTAACTTACGGAATTCAAAGTAATAGATCCATTAAGGCTGTCACAAACTTGATTATTTATATAAAAGATTAACGATATTTTTACTTGCCATAAAATTGTAGATACAAAAAGTTCATCGAATACGAATTGTAAGGGAAGTACCAGATAAATAACTTTACCAATTTTTTAATACACTGGTGAACAAAAAAACCGACTCAAAAGATTTTGCTTCATTTAACACCGATCCTTCAATTTAATTTTTCCGATCCTTCAATTTAATTTTTGGTATCAGTAGAATGCTGATTTTCTACTCTTTCCAATAATGCCAAAAACATTTTGATTTTCAAAGAGTTTTACTGATTAAAACGGTTTTACTCAATGGGACCGTTTTTACTCGCTCAGCAATGTACTAGTTGCATGCTATTTATCCCTATAAAAACACATGCAACTATATTTTGCCAACTGTTATTTATCGGAACTTGAACCATTAACATCTCTGCTATACCTGCTTACTAATTACGTCATCGGAAAATGGATACCACCCCGGAAGAAAGGTAACAAGCCACTGCCCTAGTGCAAGAAGGGCACAGCCAACGTGTAGTCGCTCTACAACTGCACCTGAGCCAGTCAGCTGTCCCTAGAGTCTACAGACGTTACCAAGAGACTGGCACCTTTACACGGAGATCAGCATCAGGAAGAAGTAGATGTAACTCGGAGCGAGACGACAGCAGCCCATCGACAAGCGCGACTCAGATTTGCCAGAGAACATGTCGACTGGATCTTAGAGCAATGGTGCTCAGTTCTATTCTCTGACGAGTGACCAGTGTGCCTACATGGCAGTGATGGAAGAAGACGAATCTATAGGAGGCCTAGGGGGCGCTATGCGCAGTGCTGCATTAATGAAAAGGTTCTATTATGGTGTTGGGAGGCATCTCACTGGATACGAAAACAGATTTGATTCTTGTGACTGATGAGACTTGTAGTGGAGAATTAACTGCTCAACGGTACATCGAGGAGATCCTGCAGGAATACGTCATTCCGTACGATGTGTTTGTTGGTGATAGTTTCGTGCTAATGCACGACAATGCGAGGCCACATGCAGCTGCGTCGGTGCGGCAATACCTGGCGGAAGTGGGAATACCCACATTAAACTGGCCTGCGCGGAGTCCTGACCTCAATCCAATCGAGAACATGTGGGATGAGCTGAAAAGGGTTCGAGCTAGAAATCCAGCCTCTGCATCGCTGAGGGACTTAAAAGTTGCGGTGGCTGAAGAGTGTGAGTAAATTTAATTGTTAAATTTAAAATTTGTTTCTCTTACTCTTACCCCTATTTTCAATCCTTGTTCTTCTTGTTTCCCCATTTTAATCAGTAAAAAGCATGAAGTATGTTATGGAATTTAATATCATTAGAAAGATAATGGAATGGGTTTTCAAATGATACTAAAATCCTTAAAAATATATGAATACTAAATTCTAGGAAACGTGTTAAATGAAGCCAAATGGTTTGAGTCGATTTTTTTGTTCAGCAGTGGTATAAAACAGTTTAATATATTCAAACACATAAATCCATGAGTCTATTGAAGATACACCTAACACTTATCTTGAACAGATTTTTAAATAGTTGAAAATTTATAAAATCACTAGACTACGTAATTTAAAAAAGTCTTGGTCCACCACTGGCTTTAGCTAGGACAACATTGACTATGATTGAGTGAGAGAGAGGGAAGGAAGTTAAAAGCGAGTTGAAAAGAGATAGCAAACCAGGATTAGCTGTCGAAAACACTACGTATTGTAAAAAATAAATATTTTATTGGAGAAATATTGCAACTGGATTATATGAAAAGTGACACATTGATGTTGTCAAAGCTTAGTGACGATTCGTTTTTATTACAGTGTGTTTAATTATTAAAAAAAATAAGTGATGATCTTAATGAATATGTGTCAAATCAAATTTTTCACCTGTATCTAATGTGTTTAATGCATAGTAATGACATTTTAATTGCTGAAGGGACCCAAAGTTTTAATAAAATTAAAGGACATAGACAGAGTGAGCTGCAGTGAGACGAAACATCTAGAATAGAATCACCAAAGATGTATAGTCGTATCCAAGGATTATCCTGTATCCAAGAATATTCCGAGAAAAGGAATGTTATAAAAAATAAAATTTTGCTTGTTTTGCGAAAATCTAAACGAGCTCTTCCACTACAGCCTCTCGTATAGAACCTCGCATGTGTATAGAAAGAATAGAAGGAAAAAGAAATAAGAGAAACTCTACCGTCGGGTCGCTTTTCTAGAGAATATTTACTTCTTTTGTGTGTAGGTACGCAAAAATAGCGTATTTTGTTTGCCCTCTAGAAAAGCCAATAAAATATACGAACTGTTTTAAAATTGCCTGTCTCGTTTTTTCCACTCTGAAAAGAAATTTTATTTTTGAAAATGGATAGTTACTTTACGCCAATATAAATGTTGGTGTATTCAGAACTAAATTTATTGTTATATTGTATATTGATGTTTTATACTTTTTTTGTATAAAAATTTTATTTTGAAGAAGATAGGTGTCAAAAAATTTTAGCTTTCCAATTAAAATATTTTTATACTATTTCCTAATTTAAATATTCTAGAGATGAGGAAACGGACAACTAAGATTTAGGCTATAAAAACATAAATACGGGGATTATATGATAAGTACTTGGCCTCGTCCAGAGATGGCACTACTACTACTATTAAAAAATTATATTTTTCGTAAATATAACCTTTCACAAGATTCCTGTCAAATTGTCAATTCGCTGCGCGATTTGAGTTTGTGAGTGGCAGCCATTTAAATAGAACAACTTTTGTGATTTTACAACAATGGAAAAACCTAGATATATTTGTTTTGGGCTTTGAGACAAGAACTTGTAAATTTTGTTATATACCTAATATTACATATATATACTCTCATGCGGCATCTTTACGTACCGCTATGGAAGCAGCATTTGCCAATATGGACAGCGTCTGAGCGCTTCAGGCCATGGATGGAGGCGATTATTGCGGCTGAGGGAGGTTACATCGAATAATTCCCGTAAATTTTTTTTTAACAATATATTTAATATATATATATATATATATATATATATATATATATATATATATATATATATATATATATATTATATATATATATATATATATATATATATATATATATATAGAAAGAGAGAGAGAGAAAGAGAGAGGGTACGAAGCTTAAATCTGCAAAAATTAAATATTTTGTTAAAAAAAATTTTATTCGTCAAAAAGTTAAAATTAAAAAAAAATCCTTTTGCATGTCAGTTGTGTGGCCTATCCAGAGGGGAATTATTCGATGTAACCTCCCTCAGCCGCAATAATCGCCTCCATCCATGACCTGAAGCGCTCAGACGCCCTTTTTTAAAGTATGGCTGTCCATATTGGCAAATGCTGCTTCCATAGCGGTACGTAAAGTAAAATGCCGCATGAGAGTGTCTGAACTTGTTAGTAACTCTTTCGATTACGCTTCAAACAAAGTATTCGAGGTGGTTTAAATCCGGGCTATTGGGGGGCCAGAACTCTTTAGACCAGAACATGTCCACGTTATCCGATAACCAGTAACCAGCTAAATGGCTCATGTGTGCCGTTATACCATCCTGTTGATACACATACACGCCTCACATTGTACACAGGTGATCTTGGGTACCCGAAGAACCGAATTATTTCAGGCGCCAAACGTCCGACGCGAAGACTTTTGATAATCACGGTTTTTTCAGTTGTACAACGGCTCGGTCATTTCGAGGTTATAGCTGTTTACTAGAAGTATGTAGCTTTCATGAACGTCAACAATGACCTATAGCGGAACTACCATATGACGGAAAATTCAAATTTAAATTTATCCGGATTTAAGCGCCGCACCCATGTATATGTATATATATATATATATATATATATATATATATATATATATATATATATATATATATATATATATATATATATATATATATTATATATTATATATTATTATATTATATATATTATATATTATATATTATATATTATATATTATATATTATATATTATATATTATATATATATATATTATATATTATATATATTATATATTATATATTATATATTATATATTATATATTATATATTATATATTATATATTATATATTATATATTATATATTATATATTATATATTATATATTATATATTATATATATATATTATATATTATATATTATATATTATATATTATATATATTATATATTATATATTATATATTATATATTATATATATATATATATATATATATATATATATATATATATATATATATATATATATATTTCCTTTGGTATGTTTTTTACTTAAAAATAAGCGAAACTGACCACTACATTTCGGTCTCTTAGTAGTGGTCAGGTTCGCTTATTTTCGAGAAAAGAAAAATATACCAAAGAAAAAAAATTTTGAAAATGCCTGAATCCGGGGGCGAAACCCCAAATATAAAAATTTTTAAAACAAAAAACTCAAGTGTGTTAATTAAACAAACCCAAAGCCAAGATTAAAATTAAAAGATTTATGTACGTAAAGGTTAAAAAAATCAATTATATATATAATGTATATATATATATATATATATATATATATATATATATATATATATATATATATATATATATATGACAAACAAGGGAGGGCCAAATGAAAACTGTGGAAATAAAAGCCATTGATGAGCACTAGGGCACTGAAATTTCAAAAGCTTAAACTCCTCCCAGCAGAGGTAACTAAAATAGATGCTCGGGGAGAGATTTTTTACAAAAGAAAGTACTTTTTACAGTGCAACTCTAAAAATGTATTCTACTTTTACAAGTCGATGAACGAACGGCAAAAGGTGATTTTTTCATAAAAAGAACCTCTACCAAAAGTTGAACTTTAAAAACTCACAGTCAATTTAAAAGTTGATGGTTGGAGGGGGTGAAGATATTTTGTTTCACAAAAGATAACCCTCATTAGAAATAGTAGAGGCGTATTTTTTATATCCATGGGGCCGGAGGAACCACGTTGAAAGTTGAAAATTTTAGAATCTTTGTTTCTAAGGTTGGTAGATTAAAAAAAAATATGTTACATACATTAGGTCTAAGTATAAGAAATACAAAGGTTGCAAAATTTTGTTGTATCAGTTTTGTTAGATAATATTTTATGAAAAATAGAAAATTGTAGGGTGTCGTCTGTGGAAGGGTACTCTAACCATGTAAGGCTGATGATAAATGCTCCGCTTCCCCACATAACTGTGGCAGATATATGAAATCAAAAATCCAGGGCTGGTAGCCTAGTCCTACGGAAAAACTGCCGACGGCATGAGGACCCCTTGAACCGTGTTCCTGATTAAGATATGGATCTGTTGTCGAGCTAGAATGATCAAGCTCCGTCACCGACGAATATATTTCGCCGCAATACCACAGAGACATTCATAAGTATTAAGGTTGGTCCACGTCAAAACTCGTGTCTGTCGGGAAGTAAACAGAACAAGACCGTAAAAACAGCAGGCTGAGAGTACCATCCGGCGATCATACGCGTTGGATCTCATCTGCACCGTAGGTGCCGTCGGGCTGACATTACCCAGAGAATAATAGGGAGTCGATAAAAAGGATCTCTTTGGTCTGTTTGCTTGGCTCCGTACCCATACTACTACTACTACTACTACTATTACTAAAAGGATTTTTTTCTAATTTTAACTTTTTGACGAATAAATTTTTTTTTAACAAAATGTTTAATTTGTCCGGATTTAAGCTTCGCACCCTGTATATATATATATATATATATATATATATATATATATATATATATATATATATATATATATAATATTAGGTATCTAACAAAATTTACAAGTTCTTGTCTCAAAGCCCCAAACAAAGTATATTTTAATCAAAACTTGACAAAGTGACCTCTTGAGATAGATGCTATCAGAAAGATATAACGAACACGTCTATATGAACCATGGGACTAAATAAATCGACATTGGAAAACTCAGGGGAAGGAAAACTAAGAAAGGGAATCGAAAACACATTGAAACGGTACAGATTACAGATAGACGTATCTGATAAGCAAGAAAAGTGTCAAGAAAATAACTGACCTATTTTTATGATCGTACGACAGCTACGACCAACTTGTTATTGGCACTAAAAAAGAAAATTTAATATAGGATTGGATGTAACGCAGGAAGCGAAAATAAGGGTTTTATGTGACGTATAGTATGGGATATCAAAGTGGATATTGCTTTCGGATGATTTAGGTATACATTCATCAATTTTTAAATGATTTCGATGGGTATTGTGCGTAGGAACTGAGTGGATTTTATGAAGACAATAAATAAACTTGTAATAATAACGACGAATTATTGTTTATAGTTAAAGTCTGCAGCAGAATAAAATTAAAGATTGATTGTTGTTTGATGCACTTATAAAAGACATCAATGAGACGAAACTGTTCTTTCTTTTCTTGTAAATATTTATGGTGAAACTTGCAGAATTCTTTTTTCTTTCTGTAAAGCTAGTTACAGAAATGAAAAAAGCATGTATCTCAGAACTTAAATTTGAACTATTCAGGTTAAGTCTTAAGTCATTTTATTACTGAAGTAAAAAATTTCAGTCATTGCATTTTCGCCATATCTTGCATTAATGAACTTTTTTTGCTATAATCTTATCAGGCAAGTCGGACTGACGCAATTAGTGTTCTGTACGTTGATTGCTTTGAAATAAACATTTTTGTTATGGAGGTGTAAAATGATCAGTGACTTCACAAAACACACACCAAATGAGTTTTGAACAAAGTTGTTTTCCGACCTTTACTGAAAACTGATGACCTTGAAATTTTTGTTTTGTATATACACCAGATACATTATTTGGGGTAATGCACTCGTGGTAATTTTCGTTCAATCTACACCCTGTGAAGAATATCTAAGAATTTTTTCAAAATATTTTGATCAGTGTTTTCGAGAAAGGGGACAGCGATTTTTCGCAATTTTTTACAACTTTAATACAAAGAAAGGTGTGCGCAAATATTACATCTATAATATATATAAAATGCAACGTCTCTCTGTCTGTCTGTCTGTCTGTCTGTCCGTTAGTGCGCTTATCACTGGGGAACCACTTATCCGATTTACGTACTTTTTTTTTAAAACATACATATGTTCTCTGGCCAGGTTATAGGTTATATTTTATTACGATAGGTAGCATAAGGAATGAGTAGTGACGTAAAATAGTGAATGATGTCGGAGAAAAGTTTGCCGCTAGCGCGTTGCCTTGCAATACACCGCCTAAATCATTAAATATGGAACAATATTATGTAGCAGAGAATATCTATAATCTATAAGATATATAAAATGCAATGTCTCTCTGTCTGTCCATTAGTGCGTTTATCATGGGAAAACCACTTATCCGATTTGTGTGACTTTTTTTTTAAATTCATACATATATTCTTTGGCCAGGTTTCATAGTAATAATAATCTATATCTATAATATATATAAAATGCAACGTCTCTCTGTCTGTCTGTCTGTTCATTAGTGCGCTTATCCCTCGAGATCCACTTATCCGATTTACGTGATTTTTTAAATTCATACATATGTTCTCTGACCAGGTTATAGATATATATTTTATTACATCTATAATATATATAAAATGTAACGTATATCTGTCTGTTTGTCTGTTTGTGCGCTTATCACATACATATGTTCTCTGGCCAGGTTATAGGATATATTTTATTACGTTAGGTGACATAAGGAATAAGCAGTGACGATAATGGTGAATCAAGTCGGAGAAAAGTTTGCCGCTAGCGCGTTCTCTTGCAATACATTGCCCAAAGCATTAAATATGGAACAATATCATGTAGTAAAGAATATAATATATATAAAATGCAGCGTCTGTCTGTCTGTGTGTCTGTCCGTTAGTGCGCTTATCACTCGAGAACCCCTTATCCGATTTACGTGTTTTTTTTTAATTCATACATTTGTTCTCTGGCCAGGTTATCTACAATCTTCTATCTAGAATATATATAAAATGCAACGTCTTTCTGTCTGTCTGTATGTCCGTTAGTGCGCTTATCACTTGGGAACCACTTATCCGATTTACGTGTTTTTATAAATTTAAACATATGTTCTATATAATTCGATATAAGCCTAGATAATGGGAGATAAGGAGAAATAATGGGAGATAAGTTGAGATAAGGCTCGATAATGGGAGATAAGTGAGATAATGCGAGATAAATATAAATAATGGGACATAAGGAGAAATAATGGGAGATAAGCAAAGATAAGTCTAAATAATACGAGTTATGGTGAGATAATGGGAGATAAGGAGAAATAATGGGAGATAAGGAGAAATATTGCGAGATAAGTCGAGATAAGCCTAGATAATGGGAGATAAGATGAGATAATGGGAGATAAGGAGAAATAATGGGAGATGAGCAGAGTTAAGCCTAGATAATCGAAATTATGTAGAGATAATGGGAGATAAGGAGAAATATTGAGAGATAAGGGGAAATAATCGGAGATATTTTATTACGTTGGGTAAATTAAGGAATAAGCAGTGACGATAGTGGTGAATCAAGTCCACGCGAGCGGAGCCGCGGGCCCGGCTAGATATATATATTTTTGAACTCGTGTTTTTACAAGCTTTCATTTGACACCCCGCTCGATGACCCGGCAATTTCACCCCCCAAAACTAACTCCTTAAGTCAAAATTTAACTTTCAAAACTACACGGTTCTGATGATGCCACAATCTATATTGGTACCAAATTTCAACTTGCTATGTAAAATGGTTTCTGAGAAAATAGGGTGTGACAGACGAACAGATAGACAGACAGACACCAAAGTGATCTTATGAGTAAAAGCTAAAAACCAGTCAAACCCTTGCAGCTTCCACACTGAGTCACTCCATCGTATAAATACAATAGGACAGCGTTCTTATCTTTAATTGACTAAGACAATGTCTGCTTCCATCGAATATACATAAAAGAGGTATTACACCTTTATTAAAAACACTACTCAAGAAGCACCATCATGGCTAAAAAAACTTACAAAGCAAATGCCGGTAGAAAAGGAATTCACCATGCAGACTCGTTTATTCATATATGAAGGAAATAATTAGAAAAGTCTGTTAATTGAAAGGCTATAAAACAAATGCATTTTTTCGGTCATTTTGAAAAAAAATTGAAAATTTTTTATCACATCTGGTAGAGAATCGCGAGACCTTTATTTAAAAAAAAAATCATTTTCGTTAATTTTTTTTGTTTTAAATGATAAATAATTGTTGTTATTTGATTAATAAATAAATGTAAAGAAAAAACTATTAAAATGACTCTAAAAAAAATATTTTAATGGTATCGGAAAGACTAAATGACATAAAAGGCGGGCAATTCAAATTTTAAATAACAAATTCAATTGGATTCAATATTTTCGTACCAATATTTCAGGGTATTTTTGCTCTAAGTTTGCTTCTAGTTTCGAGCCGATCGGCTCACTTAGTCGACCTGTACAAAAAAAAGTTTTTTGCCGGTTTTGTCAATTTTGTAGGTTATGTACACATCTGAGCAATTTAAAACCAAGGATTTGTTGGAAATTTCATTGCAAAAACTTCAATTTTTTATTTATCTCGATCCGACTTATATTACCAGAGTTATTAACATTTTAAGCTTAAATAACCGGTCAAGTGCAAGTTGAACTTGCACAATTAGTGTTTCGTACGTTGATTGATTTTAAAATAAAAAATTTTGTTAGGGTGGTATAAAATGATCAGTGACTTCACAAAACACACCCCAAATGAGTTTTCAACAGAGTTTGTTTCCAATCTTTACTGAAAACTGGTGACCTTGAAATTTTGTTTTTTTCTATATCAGATAAATTATTAAAGGTAATGATAATTTTCGTTCAATCTATACCCCGTGGAGAATAATCCAGGATTTTTTCAAAATTTTTTGATCAGTACTTTTCGAGATAAGGTAGGGGACAGCGATTTTTCACGATTTTTTAAAACTAATACGAAGAAAAATGTGCGCAAGTATTACATTATATATATATTTTTTACTCGTGTTTTTACAAGCTTTCATTTGACACCACACTCGATGACCTAGTAAAAAAATTTTTTTTTCACTTCCGATTTCACCCCTCAAAACGAATCCATTAAGTCAAAATTTATGTTACGGTGACATAAAATGATCAGTGACTTCACAAAACACACCCCAAATAAGTTTCAATAAAGTTTATTTCCAATCTTTGCTGAAAATTGATGACCTTGAAATTTCTGTTTTTTTATATACCAGATAAATTATTACAGGTAATGCACTCGTGATAATTTTCGTTCAATCTACACCCCGTGGAGAATATTCCAGAATTTTTTCAAAATTTTTTTGATAAGTACTTTCCGAGATAAGGCGGGTGGACAGCGATTTTTCGCGATTTTTTAAAATAATACAAAGAAAAGTGCGCGCAATTATTACATTAAATATATATTTTTACTCGTGTTTTCACAAGCTTTCATTTGACACCATACTCGATTACCTAGTAAAAAAAATTTTTTTTCACTTCCGATTTCACCCTCCAAAACTAACCCCTTAAGTCAAAATTTAACTTTCAAAACTACATGGCTCTGATGAGGTCATCAATTCCTATATTACTACCAAATTTCAACTTTCTATGACAAATAGTTTCGGAGAAAATCGGGTGTGACAGACGGACAGACAGACGGACAGACACCGAAGTGATCTTATAAGTGTTCCGTACGGAACACTAAAAACGCGTTTTAAAAACTTAAATTGTTTATGAACAAAAAAGGTCCCAAACTCAGGACAATATTCTTCGTGATACCCCAGAGAGGATAAAATCATAATATTGCTGTATCTAAACTATACCTATCTCATCTTTATTTTGACCTTTTTTTATTACCCTAAGTGTTCAAAATAAAACAAAATCATAACCAGTTTAAATTAGTTATAATGTAGGCAAGTAAATATAGGCAAAATATGTAAACACAATCTACATGTATATATGTACATAAAATGTATATTTTTTTTTACATGTAGTTTATGGCTTGGCGTATACCAATTTGTCAGCATCTCACAAATTTAGACATTCACACAAGGGACAAATCACAAACACCCAGCCCTCACACGGAATCGAACCGCTGACCTCTCGAACAACGGCAGGCAAGGCTAACGCCTTAACCCACTGCGCCAATCGGTCGGGCAAAATGTATATAAGTATAAAAAATTGCAAAATTCTAATTATCAGAATATGTAAATATTGTAAAATATACACAAGAAAAAGTGAGAAGGAAGGATGAATGAACAGACGGCGGAAAAAGAGAGAGTGAGAGAGAGACTTAAAATAAATGATGAATAGTAATGGATATGGCACATTATTGTTCCTGATAAAAAAATCGAGTTGTGTTTTTTAACCCTTTTCTTAACAAAAATACATAATAACTAAGCAAAAATAAAACAATAAGCTACAAACAGCATTTTAAAAAATAACAAACATAGCATCATGTAAAGTATTAACTGAAAATGATGAAACCAACTCATCAAAAGGTACGAGGGCTCACCATGTGGAACAACACCAGCCAACCGAAAGGTTTTGCTTGCATATGGATATGTTTTTAACAAATCGTATTTGTAACACCTAAAAGAACTTTTTAAGCCTAAGCATCTATGAACAAATTTTTCAAACCATAAAGAGATTTTTGACTTTGACTTTGATCTTCAGAGTTTACCTCAGGCCCTGTCCGCCTTTTGTTTTCCCAAAATTTATTTTTAGCCCGGCTTTATTTGCCGCTAATTGAAGTTCATTTAGTCTTTTTGTTGCATCTCCGATATCATCTGATATGATTACAATATCGTCGCAAAAGCGTAGGTGATGTAGGTGTTCTCCGTCAATGTTTGTTCCCGTTTGTTCCCAGCCCAAGGTTTTAAAGATGTACTCTAATGTTGCAAAGAATAGTTTCGGTGACATAGTATCGCCTTGTCGTTCTATTTTGAATTTACCTGTTGACTGATGCATTTTTACACTAGCTGTTGCATATATCTGTTTTATTACTTCTGTGTATCTATGGTCTACCCTGCATTCCTCAAGTGCAGACATCAATGCTGGTAGTTCAACAGTATCGAAGGCTTTATGGAAATCAATAAATGTTAGTGCGAGTGGTTTGTTTGTTTTCTCTATTAGCAGTTTCATTGTTTCATAGCCTTTTCTAAATCCGGCCTGCTCTCGAGGTTGGTAGAAATCCAGTTTTGCTTCTAGACGTATAGTGATTATTTTGTGAATAATTTGTACATATGGGTTAGGAGACTTATTGGTCTGTAATTTGCAAGATCTGAAATGTCACCCTTCTTGTGTATGACGATGGTACAGCCTTATTCCATGCACCAGAAGTGGTATTGTTTTGCAAACATAAGTTGTATAGATTTAAGATTTTATCTTTTAGCTTACTCCCTCCGATTTTAATAGCTTCAATAACTATTTGGTCTTCTCCGGGTGCTTTGTAATTTTTCATTTCTTTAATAGCTGCAATTCTGCTTTTGTTATGTCGGGCATCTCTTTGGACCCTTGATTTATTATTACCACCCTTTTACCTTGTTCTTGGTTTTCTTCCTCTTTTTTCCATCTACTCTTACTGAGCCCAATACAAAGTATTTAATAGAGAAGTATAAAGTAATAAGTCTATATTTTACAATGTAAATAAGAATCAGCACAACAAACGGCACAAGTTCATAAAACAACAAGAAATCCGCGAGGCTACGAACAAATTGTTTAAAGATCATGCCGAGATCACATTGATGTGTTACTCGGTTATAAACTGAACATATGTTATAAACTCAAACATAACAATCGTAGTAGCTCTTGGCAGATAGAAATAGTTTCTTGATGTACCAGGACCCCTGGGAACAACAAAGTTGGGTGCTTCTAACAAAGAAGGACAAACAATACTATCATTAATGATTTTAAACAAAAATATTATCGAATGAACTTCTTTGCGTTTCTGAAGGCTATCGACCTTCACAGCTGCAATAATAATGCATTGGCTATCCCTGTCTGTGGATACATTGCATCCTCTTTTAAAGAAGAATATATGAAAAATTTTCTTTACACTAGCTCCAATGCTCAAATAAATTTACCATAAATTAGTGACTATATCAAGGTACCATATTATAATTTGCTACTGACTAAGGATGTAAACAAGGTTTTAGATACAAGTGTATATTCTCAAACGATTTAGATCTTCTATTTGTGTTGTTTTCGCTATTATTTTGTGTGCGCTAAAACTTAGCTTAGAGTCAAATTTAACCCCCAAGTCACGTGTATTTTCTACTTTAACTAGCATTGATCCATGAACACAATAATAATATAAGAAAGGACACAATTGTTTAGCAGACAACATAACTAAGCTCTTACTAGCGTTGAGCATCAGTTTATTGACCCCACATCAATTATAAACTATGATGGAATGACAAAATCGGTAGTAAAGATAGAAAGTGAGCAAGTATGATTTACAGTCTGTCAAGTAAAAACGTGACCGCTCATAATCTTGAAAAAATGTGTTTCGAGAAAATTTTTTGCTATCAATATATTCTTTGGAGTGTTAACAGCGGCGCAATTACTTTAGTAAGTTGTCCAATCATCTGCTGCATCAATAATCGCATGGCATCTTCGAGACATGCTGTGGACGAGATTTTCTGCATACTCGCGGAGTAATAATCTCCAAATTTTTCGAATCTCGCGAGACAACTGAGTTAAAGTCCTCAGAGTCTTCCTTCTGAGTTTTCTTTTTACAAGGGACCAAACGTTTTCAATACGGTTGGCGTCCAGCGATTGTGAAGGTTACTCTAGTATCTTATCGTGGGCCCAAGCGAAACACTTTGCGAGGTGATTTTCGCGCAGCAAAGGTTTCCTCATCCATCATGAGCATAAAGATGTTGTCGAATGGTCTCATGGGGCCCATTCAAACCCGATTTTTCTTAATTTTGCCGCTCCTTGACGCAGCGTCAATTTTGGATCCCGTCAAAACAAAGACACAATTCGTTTTTCGACTTTCGGAGTGACTTTGCATACCGAGCTGCGTTTTGGCAAGTCCTTGATATTTTTCGTCTAGTTACCAGGTGTACAAGTATGAAATGCGGATTTGTTTTCTAAAAAAACATGTTAAATTCGGAAGAATGATAAAAAGTGCTTTATTCAAAGTATGCTCCATCGCTTGTTATACATTTTTCCTATCTTTCGGGCAATTTGTGAATACCACGCCAGTAAAAATCTTCCCCTTTTGCTGCGAACTATTCATCGAGCCATTTTTTTACATCTTCGTATGAACCAAAGCGCTGCTCAACAAGTGCGTGACCCATCGATGCAAACAAGTGGTAATCGGAAGGAGCCAAGTCTGGTGAGTAAGCCGCATGGGGTCGCGAACTGGTTTTGCCGTATGTGATGGAGCATTATCATGAAGAAAAATGACTTTGTGTTGCCTCTTTCGGTATTCTGGCCTTTTTTTCAAGCAGCGAACGGTTCAGATCGGTCAATTTGTTGTTGGTAACGTTTAGTGTTAACCGTTTCCCCAGGTTGTAACAGCTCATAATAGACCACGCCCCTCTGGTCTCACCAAACACAGAGTATCGTCTTTCTGCCAAAGTGATTCGGTCTTGCGGTGATGTGGATGGTGCGTCTGGGTCTACCCATGATTTTTTGCGCTTGAGATTCTCAAAATAAATCCACTTTTCATCTCCTGTAACTATACGATGCAAAAACGAATTCCTTTTGTACCAAGCGAGCAAAATGTCACACGTGTTTTTGCGCTTTTCCATTTGCCTGTGGTTCAACTCATCCATCACCTATATACCGGTCTTCTGAATCTTTCCCATCTCTCGTAGCCGATTGAAAACAGCTTGTTGACTAACGCCCAATTGCTCAGCGAGTTGTTTTTGTGTTTGCGAATCATTTTCGTCCAACAATGCTTGCAATTCCACATCTTCGTATTTTTTTGGCGGTTTTCCACGCTCCTTATCTGCAACATCGAAGTCACCACTTTTGAAAGGCCGAAACCATCGTTCACACGTATTTTGCGATGGAGCATGTTCACCATAAGCTTCTCGAAGTAATCGGTATGATTTATCAGCAGTTTTCTTCAAATGAAAACAAAAGATTAATGCTGTCCGCGAAAGCTCTTTGTTCGGTATAAATTTCGACATATTGAACGCAACGACACAACACTATGCACACACTCTTCCAATTTATCACTCATAGGCGTCCGACACTTGTTGATGACACAACAAAATGGCACAGTGTAAAATCTTTATAGCACCAACTGCATTGGTGCACCATCTGTTGTCTGAAATCCGCATTTCATACTTGTACACCTGGTAAAACGATTTACCCACTTCTTCATAAACGACACCGAGTTTTTAATATATTTAGCGTCGCGGTCATTTTTGACCCCTTTGGATGGAACCAAGGAAAGACTGCCTCGAACCGACGCGCAAACAAATAGATTTTATGTGATTTCGACAAAAGTTCGAAATCGACTGATACTCTCACTAAGAGACGAAGATTCCCTCTACCGATTTTTTTGTTGAATCACTAGAACCACATCTACCATAAATGAATTATCGCGGACACGTTCTTACTTGACAGACTATATACTACAAAATTATTATTTTTTATGAATGTGACACACGTGCTGTAAAGAAATCCCTAAAGCACTACAGGAGCGACGCGTATATGAAAATTGTAAAAAACTGGATCAATATTTCTGTTGCTAGCTTCTTCAGTCGCAAATATCAACTGTCATTCCAAATATTTTTAAAAAAGATGACATAATTATTTAATTCCTCGAGATACAAGTAACTCCATAAATTATTAGAAAGAGTAAGTCAATAAGAATTATACTTCTTAAATAGAATTAGTTACACTACGCATGTGGATATAAGCTTTAAAAGTAAACGAAGTGAGACACCCACTGAGAATTGATAAACCGACATCTTTATTCTTAATGGAAAAAAAAAAACGGGTTATCGACAAATTCTTGGCACGCGATACTGGTCGTAACATTTAAAACATTTACATAATATGGGCCAGATGTTTCGCATAGTTTCCCATGCTGAGCGCCAAAATGTATACTAAAAAGCTCCAACTATAATTATCTACTTCACAAAATTCTGATACTGGTTTGGTATAGATCTAAAGTCGAGCCACAATAACATTTCACAGCCGTAAATTGCAAATGTAAAACGGGACCCTACCCAAAAGGAATTAATTGAGCGAGTTACAGCCGCATTAGAAATACAGCCCCAATGCTAATAATAAATAAAACCTTCGATCGGTAAATTATAGTATTTTGTTAAACAAATTGTTCACTTCTGACTTCTCCAACAAGTTACTGTTAATATTCAAGCCATATTGTGTCAACTCCATAATTGTTAGATAGAATTAAATAACTCTTTGATTGTGTTAGCCGATACTTGTTGGAAATTCATGATAAAATTATATAAAAACAACACTATGTTTTAATTTCCAATATATTTAAAGTCACTTGACAATTGTTTCACCATACAATGGCTTCTTCAGAAGTAAATAAGAAAGAAAAATATTTGGTGGTTAAATAAACTATCCTTAATTGCCTAAGATTATGCTAATCATTTTATTATATTATTTACAGACAGAATTATTTTAAGAATGCAAATCTATGGTACTATTTCCGAGAACTAATAAAGATTAAGTAAGGGTGAATGGTTTAAGTCTACCTGTTCGTTTAATAATTGATTGGAGTTTTTCCGTTTGTTAATTTCAAGACATTCAAGCAAATTTAATTTTTTAGATTTATTTTCTACATGTAGGATTTTTAAAGTATCATCAAAATTATGAGACTCGTTTATTATATGAGTTGCGTAATGTGAATTGTTCTTATTTTTTAAATAACTATGTTTATGTTCTTTAATGCGAGTTTCAAAAGATCTACCAGTTTGTCCTACGTAGGTTTTAGTACAAGATCCACAATTTAATAAGTAAACTCCTGATTTTAAGGAATTCTTAGATTTGGTTTTGTTATTCAAAATTATACTCCCTAAGGAATTACTGGTTTTGAATGCTATTTTATTGTTCTTTTTTATTAAATGTTTGGAAATTGTTCTAGTTATTTTCCCTGTGTATGTGAGTGTACTAAATTTTCCTTTTTTGTCATTCATTGTGGGATAAATTAGAGAGATTGCTTGTTTAAAGGATTTTTTATTCAAGATATTATCTATAATGTTGGGGTCATATCCATTATTAATTGCTATTTGTTTGATTATGTTGAATTCTTTGTTAAAATTAGTTTTAGTCATAGGGATATGTAACAATCTATGTATGAAAGAGTTAAAAGCTGCCATTTTGTGAGGATACGGGTGGGATGAGCTATTGTGTATGACTGTGTCAGTATGTGAAGGTTTGTGAAAAATCGAGAAATCGTGTTTATTGTTAACTTTTGATATAGATATGTCTAAGAAATTTATAGAGTTATTGGTTTCTAATTCTATGGTAAATTTAATATTAGGATGCAAATTATTTAGAAAGTTAAGGAAGATTGTTAGTTGTCTATCTGTTCCCGTGAAACAGGAAATGATATCGTCAACATATCTATACCAGTAAACCATATTTTTTGCTTATCGCGTTTTGATGAATTTTTAGTTCTAAGTGATCCATAAAAATTTCCGCTAGTAACGGACTTAAAGGATTACCCATTATTAGACCTTCTTTAGATGTATAAAAGTTGTCGTTGAATTCGAAATAGTTTTGATCCAAGCACGTCGTAAGTAAATCTAAAATATCCCGTTTAATAATTTCGTTTACTTTATTTTTGATTAAGAGCTTATCTACTAATTCTATGACTTCATATGGTGGGATACTAGGAAATAAGTTTTGTACGTCAAATGAGATAATTCTAGAATTTTCCGGTAAGTTAATATTTTTGATTTTATCGATTAGTTCATAGGTATTGGCTATACTATATTTCGGTTTAAATTTGCAATGTTGTCGAAGTAAAGGGATGAGTTTTTGTGATAGTTTGATAGATGGTGCAGTAACAAACGATACAACTGGTCTAATAGGGAAATCCTTTTTATGTAATTTAATTAGGGAATATAATTTTGGAGCCTGTGGGTTCATTATTGTTAAAGTACTTTTTTCAAAATCATTGAAAATTGTGAGATCTTTTAAAGTAGATTTTATTAATTTTTGGTAGACTTTTGTTGGGTCATTATTTAATACTTGAAATTTGTCTGTGTTCAGAAAAGAAAGAGTTTTAAATATATATTGTTCTCTAGAAATAGCTACCACAGACTTACCCTTATCAGCTCTAGTGAATATTATGTTGTTTTCTTTGGCTTTGGTTTTGATGGATACTGCTGTTTTCTGTTCTTTGGCTTGTCTTGGTTGTGGTTGTTCAAATAATTCTTTTTTAATCTTGTTGGCTGTCATGTATTTAAAATGTGGGTCTTCATTAGATAACGCTAATTCACATTCAACTCCGAGGATTTCTCTTGATTTTTGGGTATCCTTAGGTTTTAAATTGTACTGTAATCCTTTTTCAAGTAGTCCTGATTCCTCTTCGGTGAATGCTGAGTTAGTAAGATTAACAAATCTCTTGTGAAATGTATGGTCCGTAAAGTGTTTGGTTTCTGGCTCTATTGTCGGGATTTTTCGTTTGTTGTTTGTTCTGAGAGTTTGAAGTTTTTTGTTTTGTGTAGTGAATTTTTTGGAAATTATAGAATTTACTTGTTCTCTGACTTTCCTATCGAAGATATCAAATTCAATATTTGTTGATCTGTGAGCAATTTCAGTATGTATTACTTTGAGATATATGTTGTAGTTATCCCTTTTACTGTATTGTTTTTTCATATCTTCAAGTATCCATCTCTTAAGTCCAGTTTGTTGTCAATCTAAAGCCGCTAAAATTGCACTTTTATTTATTTATATATATATATATATATATATATATATATATATATATATATATATATATATATATATATATATATATATATATATATATTACATATATATATATATATATATATATATATATATATATATATATATATATATATATATATATATATATATATATATATATATATATATATATATATATATATATATATAAATATATAAATATATATATATATATATATATATATATATATATATATATATATAAATATATAAATATATATAATATATATATATACATATATAAATATATATATATATATATATATATATATATATATATATATATATATATATATATATATATAGTTGTACTAAAATCAGGATGTACTTGTCAATGCATCCTCATATGACAACTATTCTCTGGTACCAATTTGAAAATCGTATTGTTAAATTAAATTTGTAATTTTTATTTATTTATATATATATATATATATATATATATATATATATATATATATATATATATATATATATATATATATATATAGTTATACTAAAATCAGGATGTACTTGTTAATGCATCCTCATATGACCACTATTCTCTGGTTTCGTCGTATCGAGAGCAGAACACAAAGTACTTAGCGTCCAAATAGTACAATATGATACAGGCCACAATTGAACCAACTCCATATTGCAGCAATTGTTTACTGTTCTCCCATCTATCGAACTATTTCAGGGCGCATTTCGTCGTATTACGACTCACCAGCTAAGCTAGGATCAATAGGGGGAACAGAACTCAAAATACCGATCGCTATAGTAGTAACAATTTCTTACAGTCAAACATACATACATAAAAATCAAATCAGTAATAACAGGCAAAATTGAGCAAAGTCCATATTTTAGCACTTATTTAATGTTCTTCCATCTTTCAAACCATAGCTGCCTTGCGCTGATCTTTGCCAAATGGTGACTTTACCTTTGCCAAAAATTCCCAGCAGAGAGCAAGTATACTTTCAACATTGGGCTCCTATCAGCCAGAGATACTAACTGTTGTATCTTATTGTCAAATTGCACTAGTAGAGGTATGGTGTTGAATTGTGATATTGCGTCCCCAGATGATTCTATAGATAAGAGACTATTAAATAATTTCTAAGATATAGACTTTGTTCAATTTCGGCCGTTAATATTAATTTTTAGATATTGTAAATCTTAAATAGAAAGATAAAATGCACATACACATAGAATGGCTGAAGAACGAAAAACGTTAAAGCTACAATCATGTCAACATAAGACAGATGAAGGCAGTAATAAACAGGCACAATGCCTATATAAAGGAAAAAGAAAAAAAAAGTTGTGCCATGTTTACTTATTGTATAATGAACTGGAATTTTTTGTTCTTTTAACGCAGAATTTTTTCGTTTTGATTCTATTAAAAATGACCTAAGAAGACATAAATTTAAGTAGTAGACATAAAAACCAGTATTGACAGCGACAACAGTAGCGTTTACGCTTGCTGTTAAAGTTTACGACGTACTTGCGACTATATCATGTCTTGTTTAGCTACATTTTTTACTCGATTTCTCCTCAGCAACAGACAAGAGTTCAGATTTTACATAAATTCTAACAATGTATATTATAGCTTTGTTAATATGAGACGTTTCCCCATTAAAATTTCTACAAAAGATTTTATTCCTAAACTATAATAAGCACAATTTAATATCTTTTCCAATCAATGGTAATTCTCAAATTCTCGAGAAAATATCCGAAGAAAATATAACAAATAACGTCGTTTTCGAGAAAAATTGGATAATGATGGAACATATTATTTGCTAATAAATAGCATACGGCCGAAGCGAACCCATAAGAAATTTAATATTGAGAAGAATATCCCTTATACGTTTTGGTTATAATAGAGTTTTGGCAAAATAAGTTTGAGTTTTTGAAAAAAATATATTTTTCTTAATAAAAATGTAAAGGTATTTTATAAAATGCAATATAATCTTTTAATTTATATCTTGGATGAAAAGGGGCTTGTTAAAGATATGGCTTACTTTTCAACTAAGATCCGTTTAAAAAAAAAGGAACAAAGCTGAGAAAAACTTATTACTTAGGCAAAAAAACTATATTTTATTTATTTATATTGAAGGCAAATGCTGTAAAATTTTCATGATTTTTGGAAATTTTTATGTACAGGTTGGAAATCGATTTAACTACTTTGAAACAGTGCCAAGATAATGTAAACGAGTTTTCTCAGTCTAATTTTGACCGCAAGACCACTTTTCTTCTATTTTAGTGCATTTTTTACGTTTTAACGCTTTCATCTCACTATTTCTTAAATATCTCCACTTCTGTTCGTTATGCGACAGAAAAAAGTTCATTTTACCCATCATAAAATTGCTTAAAAAACTGCGTAGATTTCATTGAAAAATATTAAGTACATAACCTAAAATAAAATATTTACTACAGTAAATTGAAAAATGTTTTTTTACGGGTAACTTCCGTTTAATTCGATACTATGGCTTCAAATTATAGGAAAATATAGCTTTTATATTGACAAAAAAGTGTGCCAATTTGCCAAATGCGAATTTTGACCAATCCTCTTAATATTTTTTAATAAAAGTTGCCACACTTTTTTGTTAGTATAAAAGTTATATTTTTCTAGAGTTTAAAGCCATAATATCGAATTGAACGGAAGTTATTCGAAAAAAAACAGCTGAGAGCGTTGAAATATGAAAAAATGCACTAAAATAGAAGAAAAGTGACCTTGTAGTCAAAATTAGAAAACTTGTTTACATTATGTTGGCACTGTTTCAAAGTAGTTAAATCGATTTTCAAGCTGTACCCCAAAATTTCCAAAAATCATGCAAATTTTACGGTATTTTCCTCCACTATTATTATGTGCTCACATAGTTAAATTCAATTTCAAAACATTTTCATATCATTTTTCTAATTTCTTCATTTCCTCTTCAAAAAAATGATGCAACCAGTGATTTAAATTAACCAACCAATTTGTCGTTTTTGTCGAACCTCTACGATGTAAGCCAAGGTTCAAGGTCAAGAAAAGAAAACGCTAAAAGCTCGATTAGGGTTATAGGTTGGATGATCAAAGATTTCTCAACTAAGTCGTTTCAATTTCTTCACGACCTGATTTACTGTGTCTGTCCGGCATGGCCAGACAAAAACAAATCCCGCGGGACAGTATCCATTATTTGCTCGTTTAATATTTTTTAACTTATAAAAAGACGCATTCACACAAACAGAAAATTCAACAAGCCAGACACCCTTTCTGTCCTAGAAAACAATAGCCATGCCGCTTTACTCAACGGTCTTGCTTGAATTTTTTTTAGCTCGGCGATAATGAAGGTGAAATCCAGGTTTACATCCGGTAAATATAATCAAACAATTCGTCACCTTCATTTTCATAATGTTACAAAAAGTCATGAGCTACTGTAAGACTCTTCTGCTTGACTATGTCGATTTACATCTTTAGCATCCAATTGAGGCGCAATTTTTTAGAAACCAATTTCTCAATTAAAATTAATTAGTTATAGATAATTGTAACATGATGAGGTGGTCGTTTTCACGAGTTTTTTCAACCACTCTTTTAATTAACTCATCCGATACCAACGATGCGCGACCGCTACGTTCTTTGGTATGAATACCATGGTACATGTATGTCACAAGTTTGTCTGTAAACTTACGGCTCAAAATTATTTTTTAATATCAAAAATCCTATAACTACTCGTACTTCACACTAAGGAGTATCATTAATAGTACCACTCCTTACCCACCCACGACATGCAAACTATGTGATGATGAGGAAGAAACGTCTATGTACATTCAATTATGAATGTGCGGCTTTAACTTGGAACAGGTGTAATTTATTCAGAGGTCTACGTCTTGGCGATAAATTACTCCATGAAAGACTTGGAAAGAAGCTAATACACTTACTTAAAAGGAGGACGCTCATGTAACCAAAAGACGCAAGCATGATAAGTCAAGAGACTGCAGTGCACAAACAGGCACAATCGCCTACGGTGCCAACAACCAACCAACCAACTAATCAATGTAAAAGGATGAATAGAGACAAATACAACAAAATGACTAAACTAGCTAACAGCTGACTATTGATTGATGTCACTTAGCTACACCAGCGCGATCTACATACGCATACAGTATATGGATGGAAGTTTTAAAACGGACCTTTCTTGAAAATAATGGGTCATGATAACATTGAGAAATACCCATGTTTACTAATTCTATAATTAATAGGACACTTTTGTTCTTTTAACGCAGGTTTTTTCATTTTAATTCTATCAAAAATGACCTAAGAAGACATAAATTTAAGTAGTAGACATAAAAACCAGTATTGACAGTGACAACAGTAGCGTTTAGGCTTGCTGTTAAAGTTTACGACGTACTTGCGACTATATCATGTCTTGTTTAGGTCCATTTTTTATCCGATTTCCCCTCTACAAGAGACAAGAATTCACATTTTACATAGAATTTAGCAATGCATATTATAGCTTTGTTAATATGAGACATTTCCCCAGTAAAGTTTCTACAAAAGATTTTATTCTTAAACTATAATCAACGCAATTTAATATATTTTCCAATTAATGATAATTCTCAAATTCTCGAGAAAATATCCGAAGAAAGTATAACAAATAACGTCGTTTTCCAGAAAAATTGAATAATGATGGAACATATTATAGCGCCATCTACATACGCATACGGTATATGGACGGAAATTTTAAAACGGACCTTACTTGAAAGTAATGGGTCATGAAAATATAACTGGCTAAACAATGTATAAATAATACATGTAAACGTATATCAAGATAAAAATTGGTTTTCTTTTATCTTAAATTTAACTTCAATAGTAGTATATCTATTTTAATAAAAGCACTATTTCTAGAAAAATATAATATTCTTAAAACAGGTTAATTTAAGTTGGTTTTAGCCCAAACATGACGTCATTAAAGATAGAAGGCAAGATAGTATCATGTATTAGCATTTTATTATCGTGATACATGTCGTATTTAATCAAATTTAGGGGTTAATGTCATTGGATAGAGCAGCTAAAATAAATATTTTTTTACATACGGTGTACCCTAAGTCAAAGTCGGGGAAAAATGTATTTGGAAACAAGAATCTTATAACTAAGTGTATTTAAATTCGCCATAATTTTGCCCTTTTCTGTTTTATTTCAACTAATTTTTTAAAATAAAAATTGATTTGTAACCCGTACATGCTTATATGGATTTTTGCCAGGATATGTTATATTCATACTGGTGTGTCAGGAATTTCGCGTTACGTGATTGCGAACGCATCAATTAAGAAATTTTCGTAATCTTAAACAGACGTCTCATATTCCCACACTTCACGTTTGTTGCCAAAATATGTCTTCATCTTCCCTAATAATTACCTACGGTCACATTACGTATCAGAATGTATAGTCAAATGTGCTGTTAACGCATCCCAAGTTAAGCGCCAATATCTACACCATAAATTAATAAATTATAGTGCTACGATATGTTCTTCAGTACCAAATTCATAGAGACCTCGGAGTGCCAACCGTAAAGGCACACATGAGGAAAGCTCAACTGAAGTTCATGGACAAGGCGTCCCAGCACACCAACCCAACTATCAAGGACGCCTTCCGAATCCCCCCGCCGCCAATTCCCGAGACCCTCGGACCCTCTCACGAATGAAGACGATGGCCCTTCCCACCCACCATGATAGAAGACTGTAAAACTAGATTAAGTTAACATAAGTCCTAGGTTAAGTTAACATTAAAGCCTAGGTTAAGTTAGCACAAGTCCTATGTTAAGATAGCATAAGTCCTAGGTTAAGTTAGGCTAGAACAATCATGTATACAAACCCATTTCCTAAGTTAAGTTAGTATAGGATCACTAGTGTAAATGCTTAGGTTAAGTTAGAATAAGCACTCACAGCATGCACATATGTTACATATAGAATGGCTGAAGAACGAAAAACTTTAAAGCTACAATCATGTCAACATAAGACAGATGAAGGCAGTAATAAACTGGCACAATGCCTATATAAAGGAAAAAGAAAAAAAAAAAAGTTGTGCCATGTTTACTTATTGTATAATGAACTGGAATTTTTTGTTCTTTTAACGCAGAATTTTTTCGTTTTGATTCTATTAAAAATGACCTAAGAAGACATAAATTTAAGTAGTAAACATAAAAACCAGTATTGACAGCGACAACAGTAGCGTTTAGGCTTGCTGTTAAAGTTTACGACGTACTTGCGACTATATCATGTCTTCTTTAGCTCCATTTTTTTACCCGATTTCTCCTCGAGAACAGACAAGAGTTCACATTTTACATAAATTCTAACAATGTATATTATAGCTTTGTTAATATGAGACATTCCCCATTAAAATTTCTACAAAAGATTTTATTCTAAAACTATAATCAACGCAATTTAATATATTTTCCAATTAATGATAATTCTCAAATTCTCGAGAAAATATCCGAAGAAAATATAACAAATAACGTCGTTTTCGAAAAAAATTGAATAATGATGGAACATATTATAGCACCATCTACATACGCATAGGGTATATGGACGGAAATTTTAAAACCGGCCTTACTTGAAATAATGAGTCATGAAAATATAACTGGCTAAACAATGTATAAATAATACATGTAAACGTATAACAAGATAAAAATTGGTTATCTTTTATCGTAAATTTAACTTCAGTAGTATATCTACTTTAATAAAAGCGCTCTATTTCTAGAAAAAATATAATAATCTTAAAATAGGTTAATTTAAGTTGGTATTAGCTCAAATATGACGTCATTGAAGATAGAAGGCAAGATAGTATCAGGTATTGGCATCTTTCTTGTGGGAAATAAAAACTATCGAGATAATTGTCGTATTTCACCAAATTTAGGGGTTAATGTTATTAGATAGAGCAGCTAAAATAAATATTTTTTACATATAGTGTACCTTGCGTTAAAGTCGGGGAAAAATATATTTGGAAAAAACAACCTCACAACTAAGTGTACTTAAATTCGCCATAATTTGGTCCCTTCTTCTATTTCAACAAATTTTTTAAAATAAGAATTAATTTGCAACCCGTATATGCTTTTATGTATTTTTGCCGTTGGATATGTTATATTAATAATGGTGTCAGGAATTTTGAGTTACGTGATTGCGGACGCATCAATTAAGAAATTTTCGTAATCTTAAAGCAACATCTCACATTCCCACACTTCACGTTTGGTGCCAAAATATGTATTCATCTTCACTAATAATTGCCTACGATCACATTACGTACCAGAATGTATAGTCAAATGTTAGTTCTGTTTCCGCACCCTAAGTTCAGCGCCAAAATTTATACCATAAATTTACAAATTATAGTACTACGATGTGTTTTTAAGTACCAAATTCATAGGGACCTCGGAGTGCCAACCGTAAAGGCAAGGATGAAGAAAGCTCAACTGAAGTTCATGGACAAGGCGTCCCAGCATACCAACCCACTATCAAGGACACCTTCCGAATACCCCCGCATGCTCGCCGCCAATTCCCGAGACCCTCGGACCCTCTCACGGATGAAGACGATGGCCCTTCCCACCCACCATGACAAAAGAGAAAGTTAAGTTAACATAAGTCCTAGGTTAAATTAACATTAAGTCCTAGGTTAAGTTAGCATAAGTCCTAGGTTAAGTTAGGATAGAACGATCATGTATACAAATCCATTTCCTAGGTTAAGTTAGTATAGGATCACTGGTGTATGGTAAATGTTTAGGTTAAATTAAAATTAGCCAACACTTACAACATGTATTAACATCTGTCATAAATTAAAGTAAGAGGTTATGCCTTACTTATAAGTAAATAAAGAAAATGGAAAATGTGTTTAAGTTATAATGATTTTGCCCATTTTTTAAACAATAATTAAAATACTAAGTTTAATAGAGAATAAACTATCATGTAATTAGTTCCCATTGCCATTAAGTTCCCAATGGCAACATTGCCGTAATCTACATCGGGTGCCAAAAAGGTTTACTAAGAAATCCACTATAATTTCCTACCGACGCACTGGGCACCAGAACATATGTTAAAATATTAAATGTTTTCCCACGTGCCCCACGTTGGGTGCCAAAGATTTGCCCTAAGAAACTCTTGACTACAGTTCCTGCGGTCACGTTAATCCCCAGATTGTATGTTAAAATGTTAGTGCTATTCTCATACCCCACGTTAAGTGCAATAACTTATACCTCGAATGCACAATTTTAATGCTATGACACTATGCTTTTGAATTCCGATTAGTTTCACTCACTTTTTCAAATATGCTTAAACTATTATCAAGAATCACAGAAGTTTACATCAAACATAATAATTTTTAACATAAGCTGGAAAAAACAATTTCGGGTTTCTGTTGATACGAAAATCATATAAACTAGCCTCAGTGGACTTTATCCATTTTTAGTGTTCCCTACGGAACACTTATAAGTTCACTTCGGTGTCTATTCTTCTGTCCGTCCGTGTTTCGTCACACCCGATTTTCTCCGAAACTATTTGACATAGAAAGTTGAAATTTGGTACTAATATAGGTATTGATGGCTTCATCAGAGCCTTGTAGTTCTGAAAGTTAAATTTTGACTTAAGGGGTTTGTTTTGGGGGGTGAAATCGGAAATGAAAAAAAAATAATATTTTTACCAGGTCATCGAGTTGTGTGTTAAATGAAAGCTTGTAAATTCAAAAATATATATAATGTAATATTTGCGCACACATTTCTTTGTATTATTTTTAAAAAATCGCGAAAGATCGCTGTCCCCCCCCTTATCTCGAGAAGTTCTGATCAAAAAATTAAAAAAAAATTCTGGAATATTCTCCACAGGGTGTAGATCGAACGAAAGTTATCACGAGTACATTACCTTTAATAATTTATCTGATATATAAAATATATATATATATATATATATATATATATATATATATATATATATATATATACACATATATATATATATATATATATATATATATATATATATATATATATATATATATATATATATATATATATACACATATATATATATATATATATATATACATATATATATATATATATATATATATAAAATTCAAGCTCATCAGTTTTCAGTAAAAACCGAAAAAAACTTTGTTGATAACTCATTTGGGGTGTCTTTTGTAAAGTCAGTGAAGTGATTATTTTACACCTTTGTAACAAAAATTTATATTTTAAAAGCAACCGACGTACATTAATTGCGCAAGTTCAAATTGCACTTGACGCGTTATTTTTTTAAATTAGTAAAAATATTAAAAAATGTTTTTTTTTGCTATAAAAAAAAGCACCGAGCGCATTTTTGTCTATGTCCATTAATATTTTGGAACCACCCCATATTTTTATTTGATTCGGTTCAGTGGCTGATTGAAATGTTAATTATTTTCTTTTTCAATTTACTTAATCCTTATAAAGTATACTAAATAAGTGAATAACATAAAAACAAAGAGTTGACATCTGAATATATTCCAATAAATAATTATAAAGGAATAAATAGGTATAACAACATACATACAAAACAAATTAATATTCCTTAAACAGAAACATTCACACTTGACGCGTGTATAAACGATTTAAAAGGTAATAAATGAAGACATCCTATTCAGAATTAATAAACAAGATATCCTTTATTCTTTACCGAAAAAACTGGTTGTCGACAACTCTTCGCCACGCGATGGTAGCCACGACATTTAAAAAATTTACATAATCTTGGCCAGATGTTCAACATTCCCACATATTATTATTTATAGCCCGTTCGATGTAGTGCATCGGTTCAAATGCCACTAGATTGCAGTTTATATCTTACGACGTTGCCGATGTTTTCTTGGAAATAAAATAGTTTAAAAACAAGCCTGTCTCAAAATATAAGATCCTGATTTCTGCCGTTTCAAGTGGGCAATATAAAAATTGTGACTTTTTGTTATGATAGTTACAGAGATGGACTTAAGAATTTTATTCATTAATGCAAATAAATAAAATTATAAGTGTTTTGAAGATGTTTATTTATAGATGCATGTAAAAACAATGGATTAGTACAAATATATAGTAGGCGACTATGGTAACTTGTATTGTGCATAACTATAATGTTCAGGAACATTTGGCAAAAGATAATTTTGAAGCCAATTTTCAAAAAGTTCTGCGGTCGTGTCTTCGTGATAGTCCAAACTAGAATCTTTCATGTTTTTTGCAGATAATAGTAGGCAATTTGAAACCCAGCCCTTTTCGGATCTAGCATGAAAAATGGTTATTCGTTTACCTTTATGTGAAGGTGCGTTAGTCTGACATTTTGTACTGTTGTCAACCCACTCTTTTTGCACAGTGTCATGAGTATCGAACCATGTTTCGTCAAGGTAAATTATTGGCCAATTCTCTGATCGAAACTATTTAATTTCTTGTAAATAAGTATGTCGCAAGATTCGTAATCTTTGTGACTCCATCACTACTCGCCTTTTATTAATTTTTATGAACGTGAATCCCATTCTTAAGAGAATTCTGTGAAGGATTGATAGGCCAAATGTATATTGGTCCCGTCCTGCATCAGTCTTAATTTTATTTTGTCTAGTGTCGGCACCAACTGCTCTTCATACAGAGAATATATTTTTCTTCTGATGAAGTCTTTTTCACAATCGTCTACATGATGCATTTGAAAATCTTTCCATTTTTTCCTGTTCCTGAGTGATGATTTTCCTACAATACCCTTAATCGTAAAAATTGGGGTTTTTGTTAGTTCACTGGTTTCTTGGAAAGCACTTTGTATATTCAAATTTCTTTTTACCAAACTGTCATAAACAATTTTCACTATTTGTTTAGCGTCAAGTGATAAATGTTTTCCCTTGCCACTATTGCAATTTTCCTACGGGCGCCACTTAATTAAAATAGAACCGTTACGTTGTAAGTAAAACTAAAAATAAAAATAATAAAAAGTATCTTTCGAATCTTAATGGGGACGTGTGGTCATTAGGCCTATATTATCAAATACTTAAAGAGCTCCAAACCGGGTTGCCAGGTAGTAAATATATAGGTAAAAATAGATCCAATATGATTGCAGGTGCAAGTGAGGGCGGTATACAAAGCAGGTAAAATAAAAATACGTTTATCGTAATACCTGGCAACTATGCATAAATCCCTAATAGGGTCGATTATTGCCCCATTGAAAAAGCAAAAAAACAGGATCTTGTATCTTGGGATTTACTTTACTAATATTAACGAATCTATTACAACCTAAAGAGTTTGACCCTGATTAACGATTAAATGCTCTTGGTAAGACTAATACATCAATATTTTCTGAGTCAGAAGGTAAATTCAATAATTTAAATTAACTTTTAGTCCTATTTTAAAAGCAGTATTAAGTTTGAAGATCTAGTTTATTTTTGTAAAATGGTACGTTTACAATAAATAGGCCGACAATAAACGCAAATTTTTAAACGAAAATTTTAGAATCAAATCTATATAATATTGGTAAAAAGTCTATTCCTAAACGATTAAAAGTATTCCTATCAATTGACCGGCAACAATATATGTAGGATCCAGTAGCATTCATTCATTTGAGTCTAAAGACTGCTACTTAATGGTAGCAAAAAAAAAACTTAGAGAATTATTTGATATAAATGTTTCATCGGATAGACGGATAACGATTCGGTAGTTGCCCCTAAAGTTAAATTATTTTATTTAAATTAAAAAATATTTACTCTTATTAGGACTTTGAACTCTGAATTCAGAAAATGGTCTACGCTCAACAAAAAAGGCTTCTCTCTAAATTCAGATATTGTTCTTTAGATAAAAACTAATTTTAAAGTTTTTTTCTCCAAATTTATTACTTAAACTCTGAAATGTAAAAAAACTTTTAAATGGTCCTATTATCCTCAACGTTCATTTTC
>CM032456.1:46644389-46645971 GCA_019049505.1 Pachyrhynchus sulphureomaculatus
AGATTATTTGTTAGTAAAAAAAGGCTTTAATTACACAGACCAACTATAAAAAACTTTTTTAATAATTTTACCTGATTCCTATGTTTTTTTGGTGTGCTGAGTCCGAAAATAATAATAAAAAAGTCGTATCGTACAATTTTTCACATTTTAAATATTCAAAATGTGAAAAGTTTATTTTTTATCATTCGAATGTTATTAGGTTAGCAATAAAATCAGAATTTTATAAGATTGGCAGTAAAATCAAATGTTATTAAGTTGGCATTTCCAATAAATGGCACAGCTGTTTGTTTTCTTCCAGTTAATATAACCCATGTGCTTTAATTCATGCTCAAAGTATGGCTAATCACGGTTGTAAAAACCCTCCCAACACTTTTTGTTATATATGTGGTGAGTTTGTAGTTAAAAAACATCAAAGAAACATTACTGACTTTGTAAAAAAAGTACACCTTGCATATTTCGGTGTAGAAATCGGTAATCAAGAAAAATGTTGAGCTCCTCACAAAGTATGTTATGTTTGTGTCGAGGATCTTAGGAAATGATATAAGAAAGAAAAGAACGCTTTTAGATTTGCAGAACTCATGGTATGGAGAGAGCAAGAAAATCATTTAAATGATTGTTATTTTTGCAGCGTTGATGTTTCTAGATATAACTCCAAAAATAAGAAAGTAATTGTCTCTCCTAACTTTACTTCAGCTAATCGGCCGGTAGGGCATGGGCCGAGACTTCCTGTCCCTGAGCCAGCTCAGTCTATTGATGACGTTTTACAGTCCAGTCCTGAATTTAATGAAAGTCGACCGGATGATGATGAGTTTCAATGTTCTCTAGAAAATTTAAAACCACAGTTGTTTACACAAGCTGAGTTAAATGATTTAGTGAAAGATTTGGGTTTGACTAAGGAGAAAGCAGAATTGCTTGGTTCTAGGCTGAAAGAAAAACATTTATTGGAATCTGGAACATCTGTTTACCATTATAGAACAAGAGATCAACAGTTTGCTCAGTTTTTCAAGCAGGAAGAGGATTTGGTTTACTGCGATGATATTGGTAGTCTAATGAACGATTTTAGCATTGAGTACAAGAAGGAAGATTGGAGGCTTTTTATAGACTCATCATAAACTAGTTTAAAAGGTGTTCGGTTACACAACGGAAATACTTATGCTTCACTGCCTGTTGCTCATTCAGTCCATATGAAGGAAACTTACGAAAATCTTAACATGATTTTACAGAAAATTAACTATCCAGCTCACGATTGGATGCTATGTGGAGTTTCAAAAGTTGTCTCCATGATCCTTGGTCAACAAAAGGGATTTACAGAGTTTCCATGTTTTATATGTGAGTGGGACAGTAGAGCAAGGGATCAACATTGGTCCAAAAAAAACAATGGCCCGTAAGAAAAAAACTTTAACACCTGGCGAGAAGAGCATTTTGCCTAAAAACTTTAGTAGACCCAAAAAAGATTCTTCTACCACCACTACACATCAAGTTAGGCTTAATGAAACAATTTGTGAAAGCCTTGCCTAAAGATGGTGAATGTTTTAAATATTTGTGTAAAAGATTTCCTCATTTATCGGAAGCCAAACTGAAA
>CM032456.1:46646071-46653571 GCA_019049505.1 Pachyrhynchus sulphureomaculatus
TATATATATAATATATATAATAAAAAGGTTGTTCTTCTTGCAGTTTTAATAAAAACATCGTCTGATAACTCTGTGGTATACTGAATCAACATTTTTAATACTAAGAAGTTGATAAAAAAATAGCCCAATTTATCGCAACTTCACCATTTTAAAATTGGATATATGACAGTGGAAGGCGCGCGAAATGTTACCGATCTATATCCGTTTTTCAGTCGTTTAAAGAGAAAATTAATTATCCTTTAATATGGACTAACTAAGGAGCGTCTAAACGATAACCTTCGAAATTAATTAATTCAAAATAAAAAGTTTGTCGATACAAGGAAATGCATCATTTGCGTTTCTAATTGGCATTTGCCAGGCGGCGCAAGTGCCGACCCAATTAGATAATTAGTAAATTTAACGATGTTAAGTTAAATTACCCTTGTGTGTTAAGACATAAATATATATATATATATATATATATATATATAATATATATAATATATATATATATATATTTATAAGTTATCTACCTAGTTATAGATAGTCGTTTTTTGAAACTGTAAAGGGATTTTTCTTGTTGAATATATAAAAACGGCTTATTGGACAGTTTGATGGAAAGACAACCTAAGACCCGAGGCAGGCTAGTAAAGAAAAACATTGAAATTCATGAGAAGTCAGTACTTTACTATCTCACAAACAACTAGATCCCACAAGATTTGCACAGTTCAACCTATTATCGAAAGATGTTCAGCCAGTTACAACGTCCACCATATAGCCCTGATTTAGCTCCCCGCGACTTTTTGTTGTTCAGACTTCTGAAAAAACACTTTATTTATTTTATTTTATTTGTTTAATTTGTTTAATTTACTTGATTTATTCGATTTATTCTATTTATTTCATTTATTCGGTTTATTCGAGTTATTCGATTTATTCGACTTATTTAATTTATTTAACCTCAAGGGTCGAAAGTAGACGTAGCGTCGTTTTTTTGTGGCGCACACAAGTTAATTTTCTTTTGGATGGAATGAAACAACTTACATAAAAAAATGCTGGACTACGTGTATTAGCGTAGATGGTAGTTATGTAGAAATCAACGCCGGTGTGCCCCAGGGCTCCATACTGTCTCCTACTCTCTTTCTCATTTTACATTAACGAATCTGCTGGAAAAGACCGGAAACCCAATCTACAGCTTTGCAGATGACAGTACGCTTGTCTCTTCATTCACCTTGAACGCTCGGACATCGGCATTGCTCAGGCGAATATCCGCAGACAGCAGGAGGTGGTTCCACTTAACAAAGATCTGAAAGAAATTCTATCTTGGGGTGACAGTAACCAAGTGAAATTTAACGCTACAAATAGCCAGGCGGCAGTTTTTTCTAAAAAAGTTAACGTTGCTGAACCCGACATAATTATGTTATGGGCGTTAGTTTGGGAGCAAATATGTCCTGGCATGAACATGTTGCACGCGTAGCAAGGAGAGCTTCTTAGAAGTTGGGAATATTATTTCGAACCAGAAAGCTTTACACCCCACAACAACTGTTAATTGTTTACAAAGCCCAAATTCGACCAACTATGGAATACTGCTCCCACGTTTGGGGCTCCGCTCCCAAACATACACTGCATTTGTTGGGTTCTGTTCAGAGAACAGCTGTTCGTCTGATTGTGACCCGGAATTGACCTGCGGCCTTGATTCGCTGGAACATCGAAGAACGGTTGGCGACTTGAGTCTATTCTACAAGTATTTTCATGGAAAGTGTTCGAAGGATGTAGCCCGCTTTAATTCCTCCCAAAGCGGTGCATGTTAGAAATATACGTCGCGCTGGTGCTTCACATCCTTATGAGGTTCAGCTTGTTACTCCGCGTACAACGCTTTTCAAGTAGTCTTTTATATGGAGAACATCATCTCTTTGGAATAATTTGCCCAGCGCTGTGTTTCCCACTGAGTACAATTTACAGCGATTCAAGAACAACGTGAATCGCTTTTTTCCGCACACATGCCTCTCCTGGAGCGCTTTAGGGACTTCCCTGCAGCACGTTTGTACTAGACCCATAAAAAAAAAATGTAGAAAAATATATATATATTTTTAAAACTTCAAGTATTTGCTTCAAGAACAAGGTTCGGCTGTCAATTAACTTTGTATAATTTCAGTCGTAATGTGAGAATTTTTCTTGATTGCTGGTTGATATATTGGTGTTATTTGTTTATTATTTTCGATTATTTATGGTTCAAACAACAAAGGATTAATAAAATTGAGCGGGTTAGAGGGATTACTTTGTATATATTGTGATATACGTCCATTTCAGGGTTCTGAAAATTGCCTTATTTGTTTTTTCATTATTTTCAATTATTTATGGTATATTCAGTCCCTCCCCCCCCCCCCCAAGTATTTAAGAAAACGCCCTTCTTATAATTCACCTTGCCTTATTAGTCGCTTTGGCCTAAAGAGTATCAAGTGACCAAGAAAATTCTGTTGGCTTTTGAGGATGTCGAAGTTTACGCATTCCGTACGCCGATTTTTACGGTTGGGTTATTACCAGTTTCTAACAAATAAAGTTTGAAAACAAAACTTACAGAGATAATCTAATAATCTCATAACAGCTTTTCGTAAGAAAAAATCAAAATAAAAATCTTCTATGCGAGCGAGTCTTAAATAAACAGCTTTCTCGTAAAATTTCAAATCATTTCACAAAACGCTTTAAACTTAAGTGAATCTTTGCGCCACTTCCATATAAACTCTCTTTTCAGACGCTTAAGAATTTTTATTATTATTAAAAACGCTGACGCAACACTTTATTCGAACAGAAAAGGGAATAAAATTTTATTCCTCTCCAACCTTTCAACATAATACGCAACAAATCACATGCAGTAGTGTCGACTGAATGAAATAAAATCGGTGAAACAAAATCCATTGGTCTTATGGAAATTTTACTTACACAGGCGACGGGAAAAAAACTTATCTTGCTTTTATTTAGATGAATTCAAAACGTTTTTATGGTAATGTAAAACAAAAAAAAAAATACTTAAATAATAGACCAGTTACTTTAATATTTCTTCCTTGGTTTCATTTTTTTCTTTTTTTTTTGTTTGACCTTACCAACTTAACCACATGCTTGCATTTATCATGATATTAAAATGTTCAGTCTGAGACGTCACAACACTCATTTGGTAGCGCCAAATCAGCAACCGTTAGGTCCCGTAGCAGACTCTCATCACATCGCGTGAGACTGGTGCTTTAACTATAATGTCATCTATTTTCTGTGACATTTTAGAGCCACAGTTATCACGCACGGATCCTTGATCATAATACACCACCACACTATCTTAATCTTTGATCAATAAATTCGACATTACATCATACATACATACATACATAAACCACTTTTACCCGTAGGTGTCGAGGGTCGTTCTCTACTTTTTTTTCCACAAATTTACGCCACTCATCTCTATTTAGTGCTAGTTGTTTCGCCTCAATCCAGGACTTTCCTCTTTTCTTCAGTATTTCAGTCACACTATTGTAAACAACATCATCTCCGCCTCTGTATAGAAAAATGCAGCGTGAGAAGTAAAATATCAATTAATCACCAATGCCCTCAACTTGTTTAGATTACCTAGATTAAGTTATGTTTAAGTTACTGTTATTGACATGTCTCAAATTGCAGACCCTTAAGAGTATTTTTATGTGACAGGTTTGGCTATATATTATATTAAGATTATGTTTTTGGGTAACGAATGTAGGGGGTATGCATTTCATAGATTATTATATTTTTGAGAGCCGAAATAGACGGCCAGTTTGTTAAATATTAATTGCAATTCTTAATAAAAGTGTTTTCCCCAAAAATTAGTTTTTAGCGCAGCGGTGGGATTGATCTCACTGTGCCAAGTGTCTGTTGATTTTAAGTTTTTGTGCCTGCACAATAAAGGACTTCCTGTGTGTTGTTTTCCTATCGGGGTGTGATCTAATGTTGAGATTGTTTTCGTAAATATTGTGTTAGGCTCACAAAAGTGCATTTAATTAACGTACAAATTAAATTACACTTTTGAAGTGAAGTAATAAGTTAAAAAAAAATATATATATTAATAAACAAAAAGAATAAATTAGGCCTACGTAAGTACGATATTTGATTGTTTATTTTATTCGACTGTTGTGTATCCTTCCAGGAACTGGACTCGATATTTAAGTTTACCTCTTTGTTGATAAAACAAGTAGATATAAATTTTATTTGTTGGAGGTTTCCGATTTAAAATATTTTGTAATATAATATATTTTAATTCTGGAACAAAAAAAAAAACAAATTTAGAGTCTAATTAACGTACAAATTAGGCATCGTATTTTATAGTTGGAATTACTATCATTACTAATCTAAATGTTATAGGTACACAAAGTTTTGATACTTGTTTATTGTATTAAAATTATTATAGTAATATATTAAGTTTTATTATTAGAGTTGACACATTTTGAGGGGCACCGTAGTTAACGTATAAACTTTACGGTGTCATTGCGTCATAGTTAATTTAATATATATTTTTTTTTACCAACTAAGCTTTAGAACTAGGGTGTAATCTTAAATGAACCCAACATTAATAACGCTGATTGGGTCTTGCACGCCCAAATGATGGACGAAAGGTGCAAGTTTCCTGTCGAAATATGATATTCCTTATTTTAATAGGTGGTTGGGAGTAAAAACAAACATTAAAAAAAATCTGTTAGCCAAGAATTTTATTCTCTTAAGAAATTTAAAATATTTCAAAAAACAATGACCTCCTAAACCAAAAATGTAAGAAAGTTTTATTATGAAGTTACCATCTAAGATTTTCTAGCAAATTTAGATCCTGGTTGGTCCCTTTTGATTGTCCAGCAGTAATCTGCCAACATGTTTGGGTTCCATTTGCCCTGGTAACGTTTTTTCCATCTTAGAAATGTCCTGATGGAACCTTTCTCGGCGCTTATCGCTCACAGCCCCCAAATTCCGAGAAAAAAAAAATCCATGTGTGAGTCTAAAAAATGAATCTTGATCGACATGACATGACAATAGCTCGCTAACCAACTCTCTGTAGCTCTCACTCTTATGATTACCCCAAAAAATTTGCAACAACATTCTTAAAAGATTTCCTTGCTGGTTTTTCTATTTCGCTGAATTTTTCTTCGAAATACCGGATCTTTTATTAACTCCCTGATTTGAGGTCCTACGAAAATACCCTCTTTTATCTTTGCGTCACTTATTTTGGGGAATTTTTCTTTTAGATAAAAAAAATCCGCTCCCATTGCGATCCATTGCCTTTACAAAATATTTGATCAGGCCTAATTTGATATGCAATAGTGGAAGAAGTACTTCAGATGGCTCTACAAGGGGTAAATACTTCACATTTTTTTGTCCAGGAATTAAGGAGGTATCCGTAGGCCTTATTTTTTATGATAGGGGTTTGTTCTGTCTCGACTGTCCCATACACATAAAAAGCAGCAGAATTTAGTATAACCCAGCTGAAGTCCGAGTAATAGGGCCACAATTTTTAAATTGCCACAGATTTTGATAGAATATGTACTGTACTTGATTTTTTCAAGTAATAACTTCCTGTTTTCATAAGTTTCTTTCATATTAGCAGCAAGGGCCAGAAGTACAGAATGAAGTATATTTCCGTCATGCAGTAACACTGCTGATTAAAATCGATTTCCATAATCTTCATAATCCCATTTTATATCATTACAATACATCAAGTCCCCGTCTTGAGAAAAGTATGATCTAAAGTGTTGATCACGATTTCGAAAATAGCTGGTTTTAGTTTTATGATGTAGCAAATTCCATCCTTTTAATCGAGATCCTAATAGTTCTGACGGCTTTTTTGACAAATTTAAATCGCGAACCAAATCGTTTAGGTCTCCTTGAGTTATCAAATCTGGCTTGGTTAGAATTTCTTCAAACTGAGAGTCATCGTCCTCATTAACACATTGGCTTGAAGTGGAGGATTGTGTTTCGTCAATCTCAACGGACGCAGATGCATCTGGTATAGGCAAATTTTCACTATGAGGGACTGGTCTCATGGCTGAAGGTAAATTAGGATAAATAACTGTGTGTTTTTCTTGAAATTTATACCATTTACGTCAGTGAGACAAAAATAGCAGTCTGAAATGTGATCTCTTGGTTCGGTCCAAACATGGGTACAGCAAACGGCATATGACGGGACCTTTTCTTCCAATCGGTTAAATTCTTCACACACGTTATGCAACAAATATGAGGGGCCCAGGATTTGTCTTGATGGGCTACAGCGAAACCAAAATACCGGTGATAACTCTCCAAGACTAGTTTTGTGAAATTTCGTCTTTGTTTTTTGAAAGTCAGTTTACCACAAACATAACAAAAAGAATTACTTAATTTCTCGACATGTTAACGCTGTTAATAAATCACAATATTTTGATGAAATCACAGACAAATAGCTTTATGACTATTTCTTCGCGAACGTTCCTTTGCTTTTATTGCCGTAGTACTAGTTATAAGTATTACCGTGTCACAAGAAAAACCAAGGCTAATTGAAACAAAACAACTGCAGTTTAATAATGAGGGTAGTTAGCTAAAACAGTATTAGCTATCAAAGTTCGTGTGGCAAGACTAGTGTTGACCAGTGTAATTTAATAAACTTGTATTATGTATGATGCTTGTTTTAGTATAACTTTTCTGATATATTTTTGAGAGAATTTCATTTTATAATCCATCTCAAACAGCTATAAATCTCTTTTTATTACATTAATTTCACTTTGGATCTAATTTTAAGAGAACGAAGTTAAACTCGTTCTGTAAAACAATTTCGGTAGACGACGGAATCAGAAAGCAAGCAATAGACCCAATAAAAATGAAAGGAATCGTAATTAAAAATCGAAAATCGTTCATCCGATGTTTCGGTCCATTTTCCCGACCTCGCCCTTGCCTCGTAAACAATTTGGAATCTAATAAGAAAGAAAGTATTAAAGGTCCTGGGGCACTCCATTTACGGCAAGAGAGGAAAATCATCGTCGAATTCGATTGCGAGCGTGATTTTCCGCTGGGTGCGTTGTGCGTTTCCTCGAAAATTTAAATAACTTTTGGATAGATGGCTTTTGAACGCATCAGACAACTTGGCAGACAGTAGGTAGTACACTTGCTTAAATCAGGAAATTGTATTTTATTTGGTAAATCGAAGAAGATTCGCGAGAAATACGCGCTTCGTTTCCTTATTAAGAATTGTATTAGAAACCCACCTAGAGAACCTGCAAATTAGTAATTAATAGAGTAATCACGTCTCGTAATGAATATGGACTGACAGAAACTAAAAGTACAAAACAAGAAATATATCTTTATTACAAGATAGTACACAATAAGAGACAAGTCTATATAAACCACGATCTAATGGACCGATGCAAGTATTTGGACAAAAAACGTAACGTTTGCTCTCAGGAAATAAAAATCAGTTGGTTTTGGTTTTTTCGTATTTCAGCCTGCTCTAAGACGTCAAACTGTTTACCCTTGTTTTGTGATTTTACATTTTTT
>CM032456.1:46656071-46671045 GCA_019049505.1 Pachyrhynchus sulphureomaculatus
GTACATTTTAATGTTGTGATTTTTTAATGTATTTTTTAGTGTGCGTTGGTGTATGGGAGTGGTAGATATTTTTCATTTTTAGTGTTCCGTACGGAACACTTATAAGATCACTTCGGTGTCTGTCTGTCCGTCTGTCTGTCTGTCACACCCGATTTTCTCCGAAACTATTTGTCATAAAAAGTTGAAATTTTGGTAATAATATAGGAATTGATGGCCTCATCAGAGCCATGTAGTTTTGAAAGTTAAATTTTGACATAAGGGGTTTAGTTTTGGGGGAGTGAAATCGGAAAGTGAAAAAAAAAAAAATTTTTTACTAGGTAAATCGAGTGTGGTGTCAAATGAAAGCTTGTGAAAACCCAAATACAAAACATATATATAAGAAAACACAAGTTAAAAAATATATATATAATGTAATACTTGCGCGCACTTTTCTTTGTATTATTTTAAAAAAAATCGAAAATTGAAAAAATTCTGGAATATTCTCCACGGGGTGTAGATTGAACGAAAATTATCACGAGTGCATTACCTGTAATAATTTGTCTGGTATATAAAAAAAACAAGAAATTTCAAGGTCATCAATTTTCAGTAAAGATTGGAAAAAAACTTTGTTGAAAACTCATTTGGGGTGTGTTTTGTGAAGTCGCTGATCATATTTATACTTCCGTTACAACATTTTTTATTTTAAAAGCAATCAAACGTACGGAACGCTAATTGCGCAAGTTCAACTTGCACTTGACCGGTTATTTTGTTCTTTTGTGGCTCTGTTGGTTTTTCAATCATTATAAAATTTGTAGGTTCTTTTTTTTTATAGTGTGATTGATGTCTCTTTCTTGAAAGCCATTTTGTTACAATAAATAAATTTTTTACTTTTTTTAGTGTATCTGGTCTCAGTTCTGGGGTAGTTAAGTTTATTGCTCTGTCTATTAAACCTTCAATAACACTGATCTTTTATGCCATTGCATGACTCGAATAAAAGTTCAAATATCTTCCTGACCATGTCGGTTTTGTGTACCATTTTGTCTGGATGAGACTATTTTTTCTTATGAGTGTTCGATCTAAAAAAATTATTTTACCATGTTTCTCGACTTTAGATGTGAACTTTAGTCTTGTGGGGAAAACTGTTAAATTTATGTAAGATCTCATCAATTTTTTCGTTGTTTACTGCAAGCAAACAATCATCTACAAAAAACCTTTTAAAAAATGTAATGTTATTACTTAGATTTTCTATTTTTCTCTAGGTGTTTCATCACTTACTACTTCGGAAATCATAAAAATATGTTTTTTTTTTTTTTTTTTTTTAATTTACAATTATATGTTTTTAGAAAGTAACGTTTATAGTGATAAGAAAAATTTAAAAATGTGATAGACAATTCTGTTTGTTTAAGGAATCTAAAATATGGGGGGCGAAACGTCAACCAAAAAGAAAAAAAATAAATAAATAAACAATCGTTTCATTACTAAAAATACATTAAAATTCCGGGTTTTCAATCCGTTCGTCTAACAATGAATTTGCACGACTTTCGTCAAAATCTCATTTGGCATTTTCAAGTGCTCTTGCTTCTGCTGCTACTCGGTACGGTGATCTTACTGCTGCTGCCCCTCGAAGCTAACTGAGTTAACTTCGAGCGGCATGCCAAATGAGATTTTAGCGAAACGTCGTGCAAATTCATTGTTAGATGAACGTGAAACCGTGAAAACCTCTATCGTAACATATATATATATATATATATATATATATATATATATATATATATATATATATATATATATATATATGTATGAGCGTATTTTTTAATATTTTCAGCATAACCAAAAAAATAACAAAAGTGTGAAATTATTTTCACGGTTCTTTGACGAAATTTCATACAAATTCGCTGCGTTCTGCAGTTTTTAGGATTGCTTTTCTTCTTCTGAAGAAGTGTAAGTAATTTGGAGCACTGCACAGTGATATATATATATATATATATATATATATATATATATATATATATATATATATATATACATATAAAAGAATTTCTCGCCATATGGCAATGACGATCCAACTTTTTTTCATGTAACATTTGATATAAATAGTTTCGATGGGGTTGAGACTCATTTCAGGATGACCGATGACCCCGGATCTGTAAGACTGATTGAAGCAAGAAATGAAAAACTATCAGGCTTGTTGTGGATTTGCTGCTGTGACACCAACGAATTAAGATCTCTAACCAGCTAAAGAAGCTGAAGTATCCGAAAGTACAACCAAGATGTGCACGATGATTTAGAAATTAAAAAATTTCTGCACGATTCACCAGAGCAGGAACTGACGTGAAATGATATTTCTCAAGAACATTGTTGTAGGCAACGAGCTTAGGGTATTCTATTGGGTTCCTCACATAAAGCAGGAGTCGATGCAATAGAGTGATAAGGGTTCTTTATCTTTGAAGAAGGTGAAAATTAAATCGTCTTCTGGAAAGTTGATGTCGGCCGTTTTTTTCGTAGTGAAAAGAAATTTTCCTTCATGAATATATGGATAAGGGTCTTCTTTTAATGAAGAAATTTACATAGAAGAACGATCCAAAATCTGAGGCAAGCCACTAGAGAGACACGTCCGACTTCATGGAGAACGAAAATTTGCGACAACTGCAGGGTCCACACGACTCACACAGTTAAAATCACTGCCGATAGTTATGGATTCACTTAGTTATATCCATCCTGCAGCCCTGATTTAACGCCCTGTAACTTCTTTTATTGAAATATTTAAAAAAAACCTCAGAGATGGAAAATTTTCCTAAGGTGCTGTGAATCATCAGTTGAAAGTACAAACTGAAGCGTCATATTTTAAGGCACAAATAAAAGATTTTTTTGTAATGAATGAAATACCTCGAAAAACGCTGGACCAAGTGTATTAGTGCAGAAGTGCTCTGTACTAATACGGTGGAACATTGCGCTATTATAAAATCGCTAAAACATGCTAGAAAGACAGCAGATATAGAGACTATATATCTATAAGTTTCCACATTTCAACTACACGAAAGTACTAACCCAATTAAACATTGAAAGAGTTAAAAGATAGGGCGATACCCTATCGCCGAAATTGTTCACATTGACGTTGGAGTGCGTTCAGAAGATAGAATTGGCAAGAAAGGGGTATAAATATTAATGGCAAGAGGCTGAACCATTTGCGATACGCGGACGATGTTGTCTTAATATCCGAAGGCGAACGTGAAATACAGATGATGTTGGAAGAATTAGAGGAAGAATCGAATAAAGTTGGACTGAGATAAACATCCACAAAACAAAAATTATGTGCAGCACAAAACCACAGGTTGTAATAAGGGACCAAGAAATAGAAAATGTCGAGAGTTAATGTTTAGCTGGGTCAAATAATAACACTTGAGAGAGAAAATTAAGTTATCGAAATCAACAAAAGCAGGGGGTTTTCACGGACGGGCCTTTGGAAAATTAGACAAAGGTTAAAAAATAAATGTATATTTCTCGCCCATATGTTTGCAATGCGTCCTACCCATCCTTACCTATAGTGCCCAAACGGTGACTCTAATAAAACGAGCAAGAACAAAAATAGAAGATCTGGCAGGAGCTCAAATGGAATTCCGCAAGCCATGTAGTGAGATATAAAGAGGAGAGATTGCTTAAAATAGCTTTCAATGGAGGCCGTATCTCGGCAAACGATCAAAGGGAAGACCTCCGATGCACTAGACCGATGATTTGAAGAAGACTGTGGAATTGATGTAGCAGAGAGCTGCCCAAAACCGATGTGTTTAGCAATACATGAGCGAGCCTATGGATGAAACGGAAGGCTGGTATATATACATACATATATATATATATATATATATAAATATATATATATATATATATATATGTATATATATATATATATTATATATATATATATATATATAAATATATATATATAATATATATATATATATATATATATATATATATATATATATATATATATGTATATATATATATATATATATATATATATATATATATATATATATATATATATATATATACATACATACATACATATATATATAATATATATATATATATATATATATATATATATATATATATATATATATGTATATATATATATATATATATATACTATATATATATATATATATATATATATATATATATATACATATATGTGTGTGTGTGTTTTATATTGTTATTCTTGTCCCTGTTTTTTAACTAACTGAAGAACTAGCGATATATAAACGCTACGGCCTACGATAGCCAACCAGGTACAGATTTTCCAATTACACATCCCCGTGATGAAAAAGATTAGTTTGATTTTGATGGCTGTACTTTTGACGTAATAACCGAAAATGAAATAACTCTCAGATAGGTGACAGTCGAACGCATCAGACAAGTTGTCAGACGGTAGGTGGTATGCTTGCTTAAACTGGGAAATTGCTATTAATTTGCTAAATCGAAGAAGGCTCTGAAATTCTATTAGTGTTAAGACTCGGGGCGAGACGTTCAAGCTTCATTTACTGATTAGGATTATAAGATTTGACGCGACAGGATGTAAATTGCGAGGGTGGCGAGGGTTATCTTGAATTTTCATACTAATAATACTAAATTAGATAACATCAATTTCCTAGGGTAATATAGCATAGGAAATTGTGTTTTTTTAGCAAGAATTTTATTAAAAATATATGCAAAATTCAAGGGAAATTTGAATTTTGTTTATTATTATATTTCTCAAGCCCACAAACTGATGTTTATTAATATCACAGGCCTGCGAAATATAATTTTTAATTTTTCCTCTTTAAATAATAATGCCTTTTTTTAGGTGTTTAGGTATGCTGAATTAAAATATAGTTTTAGTTCTTTTTATAGCACATCAAGATTTATTTTTATACAAGATGTGCAATATTTACAGATTTGTAAACAATTTTTATGAAAAATGAAATATGATAAATATAAAACTTAATGTTTAGTTATAAAATGCACAGAATTAGTTTTAAAAACATGACTTATGAGACTCGACATATCAAGAGGACTTATGATATGTTTTTTTTTTTATTTTCTTCAATACTAATGTTCAATCTTGTTCTCTTGAACTTTCGATTCGGTTCGTCTCTTTCAACATCCAGCAATAGTTGGCCATCGTGCTAACGTCCCACCTTCTTTGATATCCGTTCTCCGTAACCTGTATCGCTTCCCTTGCTCTTCACTTACAACACCAAGATTGTTGGGAAAGAAGCCAATATGGGAATGCAGAAAATGCAGCTTTATACTCATATTGCAACACAGCTTTCTGAGATTGTTAAACATGTTGTTGACTAATATTTTCATAATCAGGGCTTTTTCTGTTTCCTAAAGAATATCCTACGATCTCCTTAAGTGATTTCCAAGCAAAGCTCTTCGGTCTTACTCAAAGTTTTTTCAAAGTCAGCACTTGGCACTAACGTCAGAATGTCAGGGGCAACTAAAATGCGTTCTTTTATTTTGGCATCCGATAAATGCTTAAATTTGTCACATAAATATTTAGAACAGGGACCCTCTTTAGGCAATGCCTTCACAAATTGCTTGATAATACCTAATTTGATATGAGATGGAGGCAGTAGAATCTTTTGAGGGGTCAACCAGAACCTTGCGTACAACATTTTTACTTCCAGGACTTAATGATGTTCTCTGTGGCCATTTAGAAATAACTTGTTTTTTATCGCATAACTTCCACATAGGCGCAAAAGTTATCTGGAGAATTTCCTGGAAGCCATTATTTAGACTTTTTCTGTTTTTATTGCGCAAAAATGACAGAAATCACTAATCACAGTCCACACGTAGCTCTAAATATGCTTATAATCGCAACAAAAAACAACTAGTGAGGGTAGATAAATATTTAAGTATCAACACTACCATTAATATATATTACTAACACAAATTAGAAAGTCTTTTGAACAAGAAATTAGCAACAATGTAAAGATAGACAGAGATAATATCGAAGAAAAATGGAAGCACATTGAAAGAACAGTAACAAGAGCGGCAAAGATGCTAAAATCAGGAAAAAAAGGAAAAGAGGGAGCAGAAATGGTTTGACAGGGAATGTGAAAAAGTAGTGGAAAACAGAGAGAAGGCAAGAATAAAGGCCCTAAGCGTACAAACAAAAGGAAATGATGAAGAGTACAAAAGATGCCGCAGAATAGCAAAACAAACAATGGCAGAAAAGAAAAGGATCGATATGGACAAAAAATTGTAAGAAATGGAGGGCAATCACAAAAGGAAATAAGTCAGAGAATTCTAGAGAGAGAGATGAGGAAAACAAATAGAGATGCTAATATATAGGAAAAAAGATGGAAGTTTAGCAGTAAGCTTGGCAGAAATCCTGAATAGATGGGCGGAATACTTTAAAGAAACATTAAATGGTGATGAAAATGAGGAGTTGAATGAGAAATATGAAGCAAAATTAATTGAAAGGTAGGAGGGGACAAACAAACCCTGCAACAAAGAATTAAGAATGGGAAATGGTTATAACAGCAGAAATGATAAAAGCTAGAGAAGTAGATCTGGAACATGAAATATGTTCGATTAGTGCAAGAAATATGAGAAACAGAAAAGATACCAGTGAGCTGGAGAGTGTCGCTCATTTGTCCAATATACAAAAAAGGAGAAAAACTATATGTCCTAACTATAGACCAATAGCCTGACTAGATGTAGTGTACAAGATAATAGTGGTGACACTCAGAAACAGACTAGAAGAGAAAGTCTATTCTGGAGAATACCAGTGTGGATTCAAGAGAAATAGATCGGTTACAGACCAGATATTTTCGCAAATCCAAGACAATAGCTTATGAACAAAATTTGGCACTACACTTGGTATTCGTGGATTTCAGAGAAGCATATGATTCTGTAAATAGAAAAGGAGTCTACAAAATAATGGAAGAATTAAAAATTCCAAGGAAAAATTGATTCGCATGGTGAGAATGACCCTGAATGACACATGAAGGTGAGAAGTTTAAGGTGAGGAGAGGATTAAGACAGCGGGATCCATTGTCGACATGTTTATTTAATTTGGTACTAGAAAAGATAATCCGGGAGTCAGGAATAAAAACAAATGGAAAGATATACCAACAAACCTGCCAATACTTGGCCTATGCGGATGATGTAGCAATGATTGCAAGAACAAAAAAGAACCTCAAAAAAGCCATAAGTAGGATAAAAGAAAGGGGAAGGATGAGAGGACTAAAGATAATTGAGAAAAAAACAAAATATATGGAAATTACAAAGAAGAAGGATAATAAAAACAACAAAAGTTTAGATATAATAAACAAAGAAATACATGTTTGAAAAAGTGGACAAATTTAATTATCTGGGAGTAACAATTACAGAGAGTAGACAAGAAAGGACGGAGATACAAGAAAGAATCGCGCGAAAGGACAGAGATATTTTGGGGCAATGAATGCAATATTGAAATCAAAGAATGTATCAAGAAAAGCAAAAGAAAGAATATATACGACAGTTGTCAGACCCACGGTGACATATGGATGCGAAACGTGGAAATTTAATGCAAGAGAAAAAGAGACGTTGGAGATATGGGAAAGGAAAAGAGAAGAATCTACGGAGGAAAGAAAGAAGGGGGCTGTGGGACGAAAAAACAAATTATGAATTAAAATGCCTATATACGACACCCATTATAAGCCAAATCATAAGAAGAAAGCGATTAAAGATGGTTGGGACATGTGACAAGGATAAAGGAAGAAAGACAGGCAAATCAAGCCCTAATAAGAGGAGTGATTGGAAAAAAGAGGCAAGGGTAGACCTCGAATTACATTGATTCGGGCAGTAAAGCAAGGTCTGGAGTTGATGAGAATCTCGCACTGGGAAAGCTAACAGGAGACAAAAAGAAGTGAGACAAGTATGCAACCAAGCCATGGGCCTCTAAGGCGCTTTGAGCTATATAATAATAATAATAATAAGGCAACCTCTTCCGAAGAAGCGAAAAACAGTTCTACCGGAAAACTATGTACAACAAACACACAGCAGTGACTGAATCACCAAACAAACAAGAATTCACAGATTATTGGAAAAGTATCTGGTCAGAACCTAAACTACACAATAATAACACCCCCTGGATCAAAGCCGAAGAAGACAAACATAAACATGTGACAGAACAAGAAAATTCCACATTACATACACAAGAAATTACAGAAACTATCAAAAACACACACACAACTGGAAATGTCCTGGAATAGACAATATAGAAAACTTCTGGTACAAACAGTTTACCACCACACACGAAGCACTTACACACCAAATCAACAAAGCCATTCTACAACCACACACATTTCCCACTTTCCTTACACGAGGAATAGCATACGTTAAACCCAAAAGCTCAGACACCACAAACCCATCAAACTACCGACCTATCACCTGTCTTCCAACCCTATACAAGATCATCACACAATTTCCAAGAAAAGAGAACAACACCTAACAGACAACAATATTCTCACAGAAGAGCAGAAGGGATGCAAAAAAAAAAATAGTCGAGGATTCAAAGAGCAGCTGATCATAGATAGCGTGATTATGGGACAAACCAGAAAAGAACACAGAAACCTTCACATCGGTTACATAGACTATAAAAAAGCCTTCGACTCCATACCCACAGCTGGTTAATCAGAGCCATAGAAATCTATAAAATCAACCAACACCTCAAGCAATTTCTCGCGCAAATTATGAAAAACATGGAAAACCAAAACACGCCTAGAAACACAAAAACCGAACCCATCCAAACAGAAGAGCTGTACATCAGACGGGGTATATTTCAGGGAGACTCGCTCAGTGATCTATGGGTTTTGCCTCTGTCTCAATCCACTCTCAACTATATATACTTAACAGAACAGAGCATGGCTTCAATATCAGACACCAAAAAGTGAATCAACATAAAATAAACCACTTCCTATATATGGATGACATAAAACTCTACGCTGCCACAAAAACACAGCTGAAAGAACTCCTCAAAATCACAGAAATATTCACCTTAGATGTCAATATGGAATTTGGTATAAGTAAATGCAAAGTGCTCCATATCAACAAAGGCCAATGGAAGTGCCACCATGAGACAGAAACCATCAACAATGAAACACTCGATAACATGTTCGACAAAGAAACATAAAAATATCTAGGCTCCCAACAAAGCACCAAACTCAATCACACTCACATCAAAACAGAGCTCCGAAACCGAATTCAAGAACAGACTGACGAAACTTTTACAAACAAAACTCAACTCTAAGATCTTACTAAAGCCATCAACACGTTCGCTATACCTATACTCACATATTCATTTGGTGTCATCAAATGGTCACAAACAGACATAGAAAATATTCATATCCTTATACGGTCTCAATTCACTAAATACAGGAAATTACAAACACCCCAACGCATGCAAAGAAAGACTTACCATCGAGAGGAAGGCAGGAGGAAGAGGAATTATAGACATCAGATCATTACACACAAGCACTTACGAAATTCTTTCACAGCAAGCAAACCAGCCTCCACACAGCGACAGTGAAAGCAGACAAAAACTACACACCTCTCGACTTATCCCGGGCAGACCACCGACCCCGCAAACACAACACAGTCACACCCAATTACAACAGGAAAAGAGTGAAAACGTGGACAGAGAAAACACCCCACGGAAAAACACAGATACCACATAGAACAAGACCACATAAATAAAAAACAATCATACACCTGGTTACAGGATGGGCAGCTATTCCCTGAAACAGAAGGCTTCTTACTTGCCATCCAGGATAAAGTCATATTAACCAGGAACTACCAAAAGCATATCATCAAGGACCCAACTAGTTACAGAAGACAGATGCAGAAAATGCTACCAGCAGAAAGAAACGATCGAACACATAACAAGCGGATGTAAAATATTAGCCGGAACGGAATACACAGCCAGACATGACTCATGCGGCAAAAGTAGTTCACCAAGCACTAGCCACAAACATACAAGCTCATAGAAAACACAGATCCCTACTACAAATACACACCAACATCCGTACTTGAAAATAAAGATTACAAACTCTACTGGGACATCAGTATCCATACAGATAAAACAGTCTCCGCCAATAGACCCGATATTACTTTTCAGTGCAAAAAAGAAAAAAGTCACCTATCTAATTGACATAGCTGTCCCCAACGACACAAACATCCAAACGAAATTTACAGAAAAAATTTCCAAATACACAGACCTTGCAACGGAAATAAAAAGGCTATGGAAACAAGAAAAAGTCATCATTGTCCCCCTCATTATATCAGTCCCAGGCCTTACACCAACAACATTCACACCACACTTAGTACAATTAAGACTCAACACAAACATACACAGAATCATTCAGAAGTCAGTGATTTTGAAAACATGTAACATTGTCAGGTCATTCCTTAGTACACAATGGTAATGCGTTTGTGCTGACTTGGTTTGCGCTCGTCAACCAAACATGGAACCACATTTGACCAAATGTGAGAAAGAAAAACAAAAACAATCATAATAATAATAATAAATAACTAACACAGAAATCTGAAGCTAACTCTAGTTGTACCAAAAAGACTAAAAAAAAAAAAATATTTATCTCAGAGAACTTACGTGATAGAATATTTTTATATATTTTCTCATAAATTAGTACCTGCTACCTTCCAGAATTACTACTTAGTTTTGTAAGGGGAAAATCATCGCAGACCTGTGATTTATTTACTGTTAGATGTTTATTAATATTTATGAATTTGACTAATAAAGTTGATTGGTCATATAAGTGTCTAGTTTATGTGATGTAGCTTGCTAAAAAATTTTATTTACTTATCTAGTCGTACAAATTATATTTGTATCGAACAGCTGTATAAATATCTAGGCTGCCTCTATAATTGCATATGATAATGAATTAGCAAGAATTCTCGGTTTTTTTGGTTTACGTCACGGGTACTTAAAAAAGACGTCAAAAATAATTGTCTCGGAGTTTAATAGTAATCTGAACTGTCAATGTTATTATGCATAAAATAAAAGTTCTTTATTTTCTGATATAGCAAATTAAAACAATTTTACCTTTTTCAGCAACTGTACCTGCAGGAACAAGCTACATTTAGACTTTGGTGCGTTAAAAAAATATTTTACTAAACAAAATAATATATATCGACAGTTTTCAATCTGGACCTAATAATTACTATATTGGCTTTAAAATCGTTTTACTTTCATTATATAATTCATTACTAATACGTCATAGTGTTAATAGATCAAGGAGTATTTCTTGTTACTATCTGTTAGATTAGAGAATAAAAAATTACTATATACTCGGTGGATCACAAGCACTCGCAAATCTCAAGATACATATACATATATTATATATATATATATATATATATATATATATATATATAAATCTATAATATATTATATATATTATATATATATAATATATTATATATATATAATATATTATATATATATATATATATATATATATATAATATATATATATATATATATATATATATATATAATATATATATATATATGTATATATAGTATATAATATATATAATATATATATATATATAAAACAATATATACATATATATATAATTGTATATAAATATATATATATATATCTATATATGTATATATATATATATATATATATATATATATATATATATATATATATATATATATATATATATATATATATACATATATAAACATTTTTTATTACCGATTTTGGTTGGAATTCTCATTTGCTCTTACGCCAATACAGATGAGGAATGTTCTACTCGGTGGTAGTTACGTAATTGTCGTTTCCTGTTAAACTGATATTTTTCTCAAAGTAATCGCCTAAAGGCTCATTTTTTTATCAATGAAATCAAATGTAATCAAATTCTGCTATATTTACTGTGAAGTTGCTTATTTTAAGAAATCTGTATGTATATATATATATATATATATATATAATATATATATATAATAATATATATATATGTATATATTATACAGTCGACGCTCTATATAGTGAAAGACCAAAATGTTGACCGAAATTTCACTATAGAGAGTTTTTCAGTATATAAAGAAAAAATCCGTAATATTGCTATGTTTGTAAGATATTCTAGGTCTTGAAAAAATTGGACTATAAAGAGTTTTTCATTATATATATATATATATAATATATATATATAATATATATATATATATATATATATACTTATATATTATATAATTTACTTAAATTTTTCGGCTGTCATCGCGTCGTGGTTAAGGTGTCTGCTTTCTACGCCAGCGACCCTTGTTCGTGTCTCTGTTGGAGAAATAATAATAATAAAAAGAAATAAAATAAATATAAAATCGGCGGTAGTAAATTTCACACAAGACTATCTGCGCCCTTAATACAACAGGTAAATTAATTCCACACTAACTTATAAGGGTGCTTAAATCTTACCGGTAATTTCCACACCAAGCAAATATAATTATGCTTTATTCATCTAAATAAAATTGGACGGATTTCTTTTAAATCAGTTTTTATTGAAAATTTTAGATATTTGCAAAAATATATGTTTTTATTTCATAGTAGAATAATATTGATAAAACATGAAGTTTTTGCTAAATACATAAAATACAATTGGACAAATTTCCTTACATATATTAGGTAATGCTAACAAACCTATACATATCTATTTATATATATTTACAAAACAGGTTGAGAAAAATAGGAGACACATTTTAAAAAATGGAAACGATTAATATTTCCTAATTGTCTTTGTTCATAAAGATTTTTTTAAATGTTTTAATTTTTGATTATTATGATTATTTGTATTTTATATATATACGTTAATCTGAAATTCTTTCAGCCTATCGATAAACGTATACAGAGACGGATGTGTAAAATAAAAAGAATTATTAGATGGGAATGGAAGGACTCACAACCAGTTAGTCGTTCGAGTTAAAGATGGACTCGATTCTGCCCATATTTCAACTGGAAAATCGGCTCCTTCCTCTATATACGTTTCTAGTAGGTAAAATCACAAAATTTATTTAAATGTTCTTCCTCAGGTTTTATAGAATATAAATCGTATGCAAAATTGTCACCTAATTCTTCGGGCGTGCTAAATAGGACAAGCCGAAACAATACTTTAACCAACAATCCAATTTCAGAATTTTTGTCGCAATATTCTTTAGTTAGACCTAGATTCTGTATCTTGCGAAACCAAGATTGGTGTAAATTGAAATCTACATCCTAACACTTTAGCATTTGGCCAAACTTCAGATACTGCCTTATGAATAGATTTTTCGAAATCAATAGTAATTTCTCTGGATTGAAATACGGTGTAACTGTTGAATAAATCTTACATTTTAATAATGTGAAGAGGTTTTTGTATTTTCAGCTCTCTTATCACGCAATAAGCAAAATAATAATGGAATGTAATGACCGTTTGCCAAAACCATGCACTGTAAATAACTGTGTAAAATATTTAGTGCAGTATGAAAAGGTGCCGTCCATATATATATATTGGATATAATTTACACAACATATTGACATTTGTAGTGCAAGAAAAAACAATAATGCCACTTTTTCGAGTTCATTGATATATAGAAAATTCTCACCCTTGCTAGTTTTTTGATTTCAAATGTCTCTAAAACACTATGCAAATTTTCAGCACTTCTTGGATTACGTCCTGGCAAAAATTTTCGTCTATGTTATAAATGTTTTTTTTTTTCTAATATATTGGACATCTTTTTCTGTTACTGTTTTTTAGGCAGCGTGTTTTGTAGTTCGTTTGTCGGACTAATAATTTTAGATGACCTTTCACTCATATGCTCTCCGGCTTTTCTTTTGCAGGAATTACTAATTATTTGCCGATATCAGCTTCTTGGTGTCGGCTTCGTGTGTATGGAGTCCTTCTCTTCTGGTAAACTTAATTCTCGGGCCCAACGGTGAAGACTTTTGATTTGCAATCTCTTTTTGAACATCTCCAAAATATTTCTCCACATTTTAGCACCTTTTGTCGAAAGTAAGTGTAGTAATTCCACACATAAACATGGTCCTTTCCTCGATTACTTTTTATTAACTTTGCTTCCATATTAGCAACAGAACTTTAAAAAATATACGCACAACCCAAGTAATAATCACAAATTAATAATATTACTAAACTGATATGTAGTTAAGGGTTTAGTAATGATTAATTGGAACAGGCCGCTGCGTACCACCACTCCATTTATCAACCCTCATCCTCTATCTGTAAGTACTCGGTGTGGAATTTACTTCTGCAATTACAATCCCTTAATATGTCTAGTGATCATTTAACGGATTAGTGTGTGGAAATTACCTGCGCCCAATAAAAATTGCAACGTGGCGGGTCGTCTCTCTTGGAAAGGCAATGACAAATAACCCATAGTATCATCGAGTAAGGCCCGCTCACTTTGACCCTATCGAAACTGACATCAGTATTGTAGGTCCCCTTTGTCTGTGGAAATACTTAAAAAGGCACTAACCATAGAGAGAGTGGCAAAGAAAAACAAGATTCATAACAGTGAACCGTATAAGTTTATTCATTCACTTAATTTTTCATTATACGTCTAAATAAGGCGATATATTTTTTTAAACTTTTATATTAATATTAATTTTAATAGTGACGGGGAGTGAGTTTGATCTAGTTTTCTATGTCGATTTTTGTAAATAGAGAGTTTTGTAACAGTATTTGACAGCCCCAGTTCAGAAGTGTCTAGTTTCTCGTGAAATCTAGAAGACTTAGCTTCCCGCTAACTTTCTTTAACGATGTAATACTTTATCTCGTATATACCTCCAAACTGTTGTATTTTTGTAAGAGTTACGGTCTTGGAACATAGGGTAAATTATAACACTTTTAGAATTTTGATATAATATTTTATTTTTACTGGCTTTATCATAAATTTATCAGCTGGGGTTTTTTTTCGGTCTTTACACTGTAACATTCT
>CM032456.1:46671145-47053645 GCA_019049505.1 Pachyrhynchus sulphureomaculatus
ATATATATATATATATATATATATATATATATATATATATATATATATATATATATATATATATATGAGGTTTGATCAAGAAATTCGCGACAGTTTCATCTTTCTCAGTAACTCTTTATTTATTTTAAGTAGTCCCCACCAGAGACAATACTCTTGTAAATTATCTTGGTGCAATTGCCATAAGTTGTAACGACAAAAATCCGGGCGTTTTTTTTCGAATTGCTTCATGCAATCGTCGTAGAATTTCCAGGTAGTATTTCTTATTTATTGTACGGTCTGGTGACAACAACTTATGACACACTATGCCCTTGAAATCGAAGAAAATACTAAGCAGTATCTTCACATTCGATCGAACCTGAGGAGCTTTTTTCGATCTTGGCTATTCAGGAAGCTTCCATTGGGATGATTGGGGCTTAGTTTCCGCATTATATCCATAAACTCATTGATCATGAGTTGTGACCCGTCTGTGCAGTTCTGAATCGTCGCTGACTTCAATTACCAACTCCTCAACAATGTCCATTCGGCACTGCTTTTGGTCGAAATTCAACAATTTCGAAACAATTTGCTCAAAACATCGGAAAAAATTACTTGGCATGAGCCAAGCAAGATGCCAACATCATAGGCAACCTCTCTGATAGTGATTTGGTGTAAAGTTTTTGTAACTGTTTGTTTTATTCATAGAAAACAACAAACAAGCAAGTTCAACATTTACAATACTGTGCCAAATTCTTAAAGCAAAATTTAATGTACATTGTTTGTTCTATTTTTTCCACAAGTAAACAATCGCCAAGCATAGGAAAACACGTGTAACCTTTTCGACAGCCAGCAATAAACTAAGCATCCAACATAGCCGCCACAGTTGACGGCCGCCAAGGTTGACAGACAGACTTTGATACTTGCGTCACGGAATGTATTATAAATAAATGCAGTTTATATTTAAAAAATGTGATTTAACATAGTTAAACGGGAAGCATTAGCATGCAAAAAATTAAACTCAATAATTTTATTAACTGATATTTCTACTACTCTTATACTATACCTTTTTAGATGCTTCTTACTACTATTATTATTATTTTGACTATTTCCTTCGAAATAATCACTTATAATTATATATTCTAAAAATATCATATTTCAATTCAGTAATCTTGTAGTAAATCCGTGATATTAGTTTGATATAAACTACATTTCACAATATAAAAAGACAATAGCAAAACTACAATAACTAAAGGTTAGTTTAGATTATTTTACAGCTTGCAAGAAGCAGTTACAGTATTATTTAAAGAAGTTATAATACGAACAACATATTATGCGTTAGGTATCATTCTAATAAATTTCTGAATACTAATAGAAAACTTGCAGACGTACATATATTTGTAAAATTTGTACATACATATACAATACATACTGTAACATTCATTTTTCCTCGGATTTTAAGATCATGTTACAACACTGTTTTTCTTTCTATAATTTATTTTTTATTACATTTTTATATTTGATTAGGCAGTGATTTCAATTTTTGAGCAGTGTAACTTAAAACAGTGATTTAAATTTTTGAACAATGTAACTCAACCGTGTATAACGTGTTGCTGACCTAACTTAATTAGTTTGCATTGATTTTGCTTTCCGGAAGTGTGCCATTTTAAAGAAGGGCTTTTTTCTCGGCCATGCCGTAGTGGCTTTTTCCTCCAGCACGCCGTAGTGGCTTTTTATTTTTCTCCGTGATGCAGTAGGGAGTAACGACTTTTTATCACCAAGTGGGTGTCATTTCTAGTTCTCAAATTTAAGGCCTTCTTCCGTTCTGAAAATGTCCTGCTCATCCTCAGGCATTCCGGGTCAAAAAATGATTAGCTACCCAAAAAAGAATAGGAGAGTAGTAGCTAAGACATTATTTTTCCTGAGAATCTCACCAGGAGAGGCCAAGCAGCTTATGGAAAACCCACGAGGAGAAACCAATCAGTAAATCAGTAGTACGCCAGTTTAAATAACTCACTTCCTGTCTACAAGTGTGTTTTCAACGACTACTCAACACGTGTAATCCGCGGAGTTAACTTTTACAAACTTTTAGATCGTGTTTTTTTAAAGTATTTTGTTTTTTTTACACTTAGGATCAGTAATGTTTAAATGTGTACACTCTCAGAGCCTAAAGGGTTTTTATTTGGTTAATGTAATTTTAAGAGTGTAATAACTGCAAGGATTTTTATTTTGTTAATATACGTCTCTCTGTGTTAATGCAGCCTTTTACTGAACTACCCGCTCTTTCTTTCAGGACACACAGGTTGTAATATATTTAATCCTATTTTAACAACTAAATAACTTTTCAGTATTTTTTCACTTTTTGAGCTGAAATTAGATTCCTTTTATTCTAAAATAAATGGTGCCCAAAAAAAATAAACATTACAACCAAGCTTTAAGCAACTATAGAGAATATTTTCAAAAGACGTACAAAAATTATCCCTTATCTATAACACAGGGGAACAGCTGTTTTGATGTCGAGGTTTTTTGAGCTGATTCTATATCAATTTGATGTCCTGAATTCAAATAACGTATTCATTTGTACCTAGGAGCTCAAATTTTTAAGATATACAATTTTAGAGAAATATAAGTTACATTATTGTAACTCAAATCCGTAAGTGTAGTAAACAAAAGTAGATACGAAATTTTTATTTTAGTTATACAAAATACAATATTATGTCGTACTTACAAACAAAAAAAAAACATTGAAGAAATGAAATAGTCACTCAACACTTGGAAAGCTTCTTTTCCGCGACATTCTTGAATGTTTTTTTAAACAGTCCCTTTTTAAACTCCAGCAGTAATCTGCCATCATGTGCATGTCCCATCTTCCTTGGTAGCGGTCCTCCATAACTTTAATATCTTGGTGAAATCTTTCACCTTGTTCCTCACTCATGTCTCCTAAATTTTCTGGAAAACGGTCTAAGTGGCTGTGTAAATAGTGTATTTTAATACTCATATTGCACCCTAAGGATTTGAAACTATTAAGCATCTTGTTAACCATTTCAACATAGTTTTGAGCTTTATGTTTGCCTAGAAAATTTTCTACAACTGCAACAAATGATGTCCAAGCTTCTCGTTCAACTTGATTCATTGAATTTATGAAGGCAGGATCCTTAATTAATTGTCTTATTTTGTGGGCCGTCAAATATCCCTGCTTTGAGTTTTTCTGTGCTCAACTGATACATTTTTACCCCTATATATGCAAAACAAGACCCATTCTTATCAAGAGCCTTTACAAATTGCTTCATTAAGCCCAACTTTATATGTAACGGAGGAAGTATGATTTTTTCTCTTTCAACCAAAGCGTCGTTAATGACATTCTTTTCCCCAACGTCCATGTTTTTCTCTCTGAGGCCAATCTTTTCTAACCCAGTGGTATGTTTTGTCCGTACTATCCCAGAGGCACAAGAAACACGGATATTTCGTGTAACCACTTTGCTGCCCAAGAAGAAAAATTTACCATTTTTAAGTCTACACAAATCATCCATTGATGTTCGTAATACTTTATCTTCTGCAAGACCAAAGCTATGGTATTATATTCTTCTTTCAGTTTCGTTGAGTGAGCTAGTGGTATTGAACCATATTTATTCCCATTATGTAGAAGGACACATTTTAAACTTCGCTTTGAACTGTCAATAAATAGGCGCCAATCATCTGGAATATATTCAGAAAGTCCCATTTCTTTCATGAGTCCCCTAATTTCGTGACAAAATACAAGATTGTCTTCTTGAGAAAAGAATGGTAGCAGATCTTTTTCTCTTGTACGGTAAAAGGTAATTTTGGTTCCTTGTTCCAGTAAATTTTTGTCGTTCAACCTAGAAGCCAGTACTTCAGAAGCTTTTTTCGATAAATTGAGATCCCTGGTGAGATCATTTAATTCATTTTGATTGAAGCGTTGAGGAACTGATGACGTCCCCTCATAGTCACTGTTAGTTTCATTAGCATCAGAACTTTTATTAGCATCAGAAGAGCGATCAGAGCGAAAATATTCGTCATCAGAGATATGTGGTAGCTGATGAAATGTTGGAATCGGTATTTCATCTGAGTGCGGGATAGGGCGTATTGCCGAGTCTAAATTGGGATAAGTCCACTTACTGCGGTTATTTCGATTGATTCCATTAGTATTTACTAAACAGAAATAACAATCATTGAAGTGGTTTTTTGGTTCTCTCCAAACCATTGGTACGCCGAATTTTAGACATTTTCTTTTCCCGGTAGTCCACTGCCGTAAATGCTCTGTACAAGTTTTACATACGAGATGCGGGGCCCACGTTTTGTCCTGATCACCAAGCTTAACTCCAAAGTATCCAAGATACGCTCGCTTTACAAAGTCAGTAATAGTTTGACTTGTTTTGTTGAAACATGTATTCTCCGCATATACAGCAAAACACATCAGGTTGATTTACACAACTTCTTCTTGAACTGGAACCTGAACTCATTTTAATTCTGTTCAATAACACAAAAACACTCTTTTCTTAACATAAAATAACACGCCGAATTCGATCTACTCTCATTAGTAAGAACGCACAAACTGACGAGACTTACCCGAGTTAGGTGATTAAAAGGGTCAGTTCAGGTACCTGATAGGCAATGGTTCCACTATTTATAGATTTACCTGGAATTTACTCAATTACAGACTGACAATAAAACCATTGTACCTACATTAATGAATATATAATAATTTTAGAACTCTCATAAATGAATATACTGAATAAAAAAACCACATTGGTAGATAAGTTGATGTATCTAAAAAAGTAGAGCTGATAGAGAAAAACGGATTGCATGTATAGATTTAGCGTCCCAAATATAGTTAAAATCAGCTCTAAAATCCCAGGCACCAACACAAAAATATTTTTTTGTTGCCCTATGTAATCTAACGAGCTAGCTATATATCTAATTTTTGATCTCTCAGTATTAATATCCACTCAATCCACTCTCAAAAATTAAGATATACATAAGGGGCAAAATAGCGCCGCAAAAGAGACATTGTAGCACAAACATACATAGATACAAGGGTATTTGATTAATTTTTCTACCTAGCCATAAAAGAAAAATATTGTCGAAGTACTTTGACGAAATTTTGTACTAGTTAGCTGCATTTTACAGTTTCTACGTTTTTTTTTTCTTCGGAACAATACTTCTTAAAACATTTGATGCAACTCGGTTGCCAGTTTTTTGACCATTCATCAGAACAAGCTGTCACTCTTAGTACTATAACTAATAGAGGTAGCCGTTTTGGACAGCCAAAATATATAAGGGCTAGTGCTGTTGTTTTCTCTTGTTTTCGAGAAGTTCTTTGTATGACAAATTAAATTAAGTATTCCGTACGGGATCACTTCGGTGTCCGTCTGTCTGTCTGCCGGTCACACCCGATTTTCTCCGAAACTTTTTGACAAGTAAAATTGATAGCCCAATCAGAGCTGAGAGAGTTGAGATTTAGCACTAATACAGGAATTGATGGCCCCATCAGAACCATGTTTTTTTTTTATCGTTCACCTCCCCGCCTGAGTATAGATTTTACCCTTTTTCATATCCTAAGGATATCGGCGAGGATGTCGTAATACCCGTCAACGTTGTCCAAGTGCCGAACCATACATTTTTGTATTTCACAGCACCTTTTAGATAACGCGGTAGTGCTACAACGGACGTTATTGCATTTTTGGAAACACATACTACCTATGTACGTGGCCAGGCCAAATATACTTAAAATAATTTAATAAATAAGTATAGCGACCTACGGATTGAACCTCGACCTTCTGCACCGTAAACAAGGTACTACACTATGGAGCCACGGGCCGCCCCAACGTGTAGTTTTGAAACTTAAATTTTGACTTAGGGGTTAAGTTTGGGGCTGAAATCGGAAGGGGAAAAAAAATTACCAGGTCATCAAGTGGGATGTCAAATGAAAGCTTGTGAAAACGCGAAAATATATATGGTGTAATACTTGCGCACACTTTTCATTGTATTATTTTTAAAAAATGGCAAAAATCGCTGTCCCCCCCCCTACTGCGAAAAGTACTTATCACAAAATTTTGGAAAAATTCTGGAATAGTCTTCATAAAGTGTACATTCAGCGAAAATTATCACGAGTGCATTATGTTTGCTAATTTATCTGGTATAAAAAATAAAATTATGTACCTTCACAATATGGTGGAGATTTTTTAAATGTACTTTTCAGTACACATACTGGTGACTAACGGATAGGTCACGAGAGAAAATAATTTTGTTTTATTTATTTTATAATTAAATAAATATTTAGGTAGTAAATATTTGTTTTATACTTTTATTACTAGATTTTAGATTGAGCTAGATTGATTTATTTACTATTAGGTAGCCAAGATGCTTTAACTATTATACATTATTGACTAAGAAACCACGTAAAAATACATCTTAAGATATATACATGTCAGGGACCTAATTAACTATCCTAGGTAAGGATTTTGCGTTATTTAATTTTAAAAGCAATCACCGTACGGTTTTTTTTTGAACAATAACACTCTTGTCCCGATTAGTTCTTTGGCAAGGTGTGACGATGATGTCCGTTACTCTAAACCATAAAAAACATACATAAGATATAATGATATTTTATCAATCAAAACCTAAAGGCTATAAAAATAATCTTAAATTATCTTAAAATAAGAGCACCTTTTGATTCAAATTTTAATAAAATAAAAGCAAACCGTCACATTTTAACCAGTAACTTTAAAGGTTATCTCCACACAACGATCAATGTTCTACACCAAGCGTGTAAAATTCAAACGGCAAACCATTTTGTCACGAATTTTATCGCGAAAATTTCAGAGTTTTGAAAGCAGAAAGTGCCACTTTTTACTCTGAAAATCTGAAAGCCACGTAATGGCTCCTTTGCATGAACGGCAATTTAAAATTTTCTAATGTTTTACAATTTCGTGTTTTACACCTCTCAGTCTTATATCTTTATTGTTCAGTTATCGCATTACTTTAATGTATTGTTTTGACACTTTTTATTGATTTCTATAAGTTTATTCATTTTTCTTTCAAAATAACTTTCACATTTCATTTATTGACAACTAGCTAGTCTATAGCTATAACTATTATTACATTGATAAGATAGAACATGATTAACAGTTTAGATCTTAAGATATATACATGGCAGGGACTTAATTAACTTAACCTAGGTAAGGAACCTATACGAGGCTGGTTTGAAAAGTCCGTGCAAAGTCCGAGAGATGGCACCACCGGCGCGTATCGAGGTCATGTTTAGTTAGTAGCATCTCTTGAATGAACGCACACCAAGTTTCAGCCATATTGGTCTATTTCTTTGTGTTTGGCATTCGTGTGAATCAAGGAAAGTGAAGAAATTTCGTGTGGTGATTAAACATTACTTTATGAAAGGCAAAACGCCTCAAGAGACTAAAGAGAAGCTTGATAAACATTATGGTGACTCTGCACCTTCGATTAGAACAGTTTATAAGTGGTTTCAAAATTTTCGGACTGGCCATATGGGCACAAGTGACGCTGAACGTTCTGGACGGCCTGTGGAGGTTACGACTCCAGAAATCATTGATCAAATCCGTGATATGGTGATGGATGGCAGAAGAGTTAAGGTGCGTGAGATTGCTAGTGCTGTGGGCATCTCGACTGAACGGGTACATAATATTTCGCATAAACATTTGGACATGAGAAAGCTATCCGCAAGATGGGTGCCGCGATTGCTCACGCTTGACCAAAAACGGAATCGTGTGAAGTGTTGCAAGGATGGTTTGCAGCTGTTCCAGAAGAATCCGGAGGACTTTAAGCGTCGTTTCGTCACTGTGGATGAAACATGGATACATTACTATACTCCTGAGACCAAACAACAATCTAAACAATGGGTTACCAAGGGGGAATCTGCACCAAAAAAGGCGAAGACCGTTCCTTCGGCCGGAAAGGTTATGGTGACTGTCTTTTGGGATTCGCAAGGGATAATCCTCATCGACTATCTGGAAAAGGGTAAAACTATTACAGGTGAATATTATTCATCGTTATTGGACCGTTTGAAAACCGAGCTGCAAGAAAAACGCCCGCGATTGGCCCACAAGAAAGTCCTTTTCCATCACGACAACGCACCAGCACACACCTCAGCAGTTCTGGTCGCAAAATTAATGGAAATAGGATTCCAACCCGTTTCACATCCCCCCTATTCTCCAGACTTGGCCCCCTCGGACTACTATTTGTTCCCCAATTTGAAGAAATGGCTGGCGGGACAAAGATTTTATTCAAACGAGGAGGTAATTGCAGACACTAATGGATATTTTGCAGACTTGGACAAATCCTATTATTCGGAAGGGATCAACAAACTAGAACATCGTTGGACGAAGTGTATAAGCCTAAAAGGAGACTATGTCGAAAAATAAAAAAAGTTTACCCTAAACACATAAGTATTTTTTATTTTTGCACGGACTTTTCAAACCAGCCTCGTATAAGTGTAGTGAGAGGACTTAACATTTCCACTTAAGATATTTCATGAACATAAACTTAAAATTAAACTTAATATTAATTAAGGTTAACTTAAGCTGATCCGGAGGCTGAGGGTCGCTGGGGCTTGGCAGACGGCGGCGTACATGGCGTGGAGAGGCAGTTCTGACTGTGGTGGTTGGCTTTGACGAGGAATTTGGTCTGGGCGTTGCTGATAAATTCACGGATTGTGGGCATCTGGAGGTCCCGATGGAGTTGGGTGTTGCGGACGAACCATGAAGCTTTGGCGATGATGCGGAGCGTGACATCTGGCACCATGCTGGGCTGGAGCAGATCAGTCCGGCTAGGATGATCATCTTGTTGATTGTCAATTTGTTGCGAGTTGCCAATTTGCTGGACTTGAATAGACGGTAGAGCTTGTCGAGAAGTTGGTTGGCTTTCTTGACGGAGACGGTAATCTAGTCCTTCTATATACTAGCCTCAAAATAAATTGTAGTTTCTTTTACATATCAGAATAACAGTAAACACTATTTGTACTGAATATTTACAGAATACAACATAATCAAAATTTTGAACATTTCCAAACAGTGCTCGAAATTGTCGACCTGCTTGGTCCACTCTACGTTTTTTATTTTTTTCTATTTCCGTCGCTAAGGATGTTTTTAAATCACAAAACACATAGTTTCCGATTATTGTGAACAAACTACGCGTACAAACACAATTGCTTTCTTCTTAAAAATTTAATCTACCTTTAAGTAGCAGTTTCGAATTTATGGCTCTGCGTAATTTTCACAAAATCTGGCAATATCAATTTGAAGCAGCCCTCTTAATTTTTTAAAGTAGTTATAGCCTGTCCCAAAATATAAGATACTAATTTTTGCTGTTTTAAGTGGGCAATATAAAAATTCTACCTTTTGTTTATGATAGGTTGCAGAGATGGACTTAAGAATTTTATTCATTAATGCAAATAAATAAAATTATAAGTGTTTTTGGAGATGTTTATTTATAGATCCATATAAAAACAAATGGATAAGAAGTACAAACATACAGTTTGAATGAATGGAGTTTACAAGAGGGGACATATTGAATAAATAAAAATATATTTTAACTTTAGCCTTATTCGGTTTCACTATCACTGTCATCAGCTGAGGTAATTATCAGTGGTTTTATATTATTTACATAAATATATGAATCTTCAACTTTAACAACGTGCTGAATGGAATTCTTCCAGCTTTCACAAGGTATATCATTTACAATTTTTTTTACTAATTCAACAACTGACCCGCTTAAAGTAGGAGAAACATTTTGTGCCCTTATTTTTGATTTAAATTGATGCCAAATATGTTCAATTGGATTAAATACACAATAATACGGAGGAAGCCGCAAAATAGCGTGTCCCATTTTCTCAGGCATACTATCACAAACATATTCCTTTTACAATTTATAGTCTTTCAAAACTTCCAAAAGATCACTTTTTTTATAACTAATATATTCCTATATTTCTGATTTGGTGTTGGCCTCATTAGGAACCTTATATAATAGGCGACTATGGTAACTTGCATTGTCCATAACTATAACACTCTATTCGGGAACATTAGACAAAAGGGAATTTTGAAATCAATTTTTAAAAAGTTCTGCAGTTGTGTCTTCGTGATAGTCCAAACTAGAATATTTTATGTTTTTGCAAATAATAGTAGACAATTTGAAACCCAGCCCTTTTGAGATCTAGCATGCAAAATGGTTATTCGTTTACCTTTATTTGAAGGTGCGTTAGTCTGACATTTTGTACTGCTGTCAACCCATCCTTTTTGCACAGTGTCATTTGCACAGTGTCATGGGTATCGAACCACGTTTCGTCAAGGTAAATTGTTGGCCATTCTCTGATCGATACTTTTTAATTTCTTGTAAATACGTATGTAGCAAAATTCGTAATCTTTGTGACTCCATCACTACTTGCCTTTTGTTGATTTTTTGGAAGGTGAATCCCATTCTTAAGAGAATTCTGTAAAGCGTTGATCGGTCACAATGTATATTGGTCTTGTCCTGCACCAGTCTTAATTTCATTTTATCTAGTGTCGGCACCAACTGCTCTTCATATATAGAATATATTTTTCTTCTGATAACGACTTTTTCACAATCGTCTACATGATGCATTTGAAAATCTTTCCGTTTTTTCCTGTTCCTGAGTGATGGTTTTCCTACAATATCCTTAATCGTAGAAATTGGGGTTTTTGTTAATTCACTGATTTCTTGTAAAGCACTTTGTTTATTCAAATTTCTTTTTACCAAACTGTCGTAAACATTTTTCAATATTTGTTTAGCGTCGAATGATAAATGTTTTCTCTTGCGATAGCCACTATTGCAGTTTTCCCACGGACGCCACATAATTAAAAAAGAACCATTACATTGTAAGTTGTAAGTAAAACTAAAAATAAAAATAATAAAAAGTATCTTTCGAATCTTAATGGGGACCTGTGGTCAGTAGGCCTATATTATGAAATATTTAAAGGACTCCAAACCGGGTTGCCAGGTAGTAAATATATAAGTAAAAATAGATCCAATATGATTGCAGTTGCAAGTGGGGGCGGTATACAAAGCAGGTAAAATAAAAATACGTTTATCGTAATACCTGGTAACTATGCACAAAACCTTAATAGGGTCGTTTATTGCCCCACTGAAAAAGTAAAAAGGTAGGATCTTATATCTTGGGATTTACTTTACCAGCATTTTAAGTCTCATTGTCGGCGTGCAGTAATCTAATTTTGCCTGAGGTGAAAAGACCATTTCTGCGTCTTTTAGTTACCACGATCTACGAAATTTATGTTCGGTTGCAAAGATTGTATTTATTTAACAATATCGCCGCGCTATCTTAAACTTTTTTTTAATAATATTTTTAACCTGCTATTAATATATAGTTTTTCGTAGTCTTATAATTGGAAGATGGTATCTACGATAATTATTTTGGAAAAAATTAAAAGATGGAACACAAAATTGTTACTTTCTACAGTAAAAAATTCTGCATACCACTGCTCATTTTACCAATTGCAGGCATGAAATAAAAATTTAATTTTTTAGAATATCTCCTAAGCGCAAGAAAAACTCAAAATTTCATTCACATCAATTTGTGGGGCTTATAGTCTACTAACGATAAAATTCTAAATCACAATTTTTTTGTTGAAAAGTAAAAGAAATTTATGAGAATTTTTAAAATTCTCTTTAAACCCATTTATCATTGACAGTTTTTAGCGATAAAATATGATTTATAGTTTTGACTTTAGTAGACTATAAGCCCCACAAATTGACAACTTTTTCTTATGCCTAGAGAATATTCTAAAAGAATATAATTTTTATATCTTCAGAGTCTGTCAGCGGTAAAGTCCCCTTAATCTGAATTTTGTTAACTAGAATATTTACTGACAATTAATTGTTATATAAATAAGTAATTACACTTCCTTACGCAATTTTATCCTGCTCTTCCGTTTGACAAATAACTTAGTTTTTTTATGACGTGTCAAAGTCAAACGGAAAGCATGTCTCCCGAGCGCATCATAGGCAATGCTACCAAACTGCTTAGGCGTTCTTTACATAAAGAAGGTTTGCAAATAATGCTTTTTTTATTTTTATTTTAATATTAATTGTATACTAAAATTACATATCCCAAAGTGCTTAATTTACGTGTGGTCAGGGTGCTGCTATATGCTTAATTTCTTTTTAAATTTCGCATTAATGAAAGTATTTTCGTGATTTTTTGAACTGCTTCATTTCAAGCTATAGTCAGTAAATAACCACCTGCATTCCAAGATTCTACGCTTCATAAAAGCAAAAACGGATCCAAAACTCTTATTAGGACCGAAACCAAAGGGAATGCAATTTTCTTCTTTCTTTCTGATATCGTTACCTGACAAATACGTGTCAGAGAAGGAGTTCTGTCATGTACGACAATGATGCACGTTTCAATAATAAAATCTCTGAACCATGCTCCATATATATATATATGGAGCATGGTTCCATATATATATATATATATATATATATATATATATATATATATATATATATATATATATATACATATATATATATATATATATATATATATATATATATATATATATATATATATATATATATATATATATATATACATATATACATATATACATATATACATATATATATATATATATATATATATATATATATATATATATATATATATATATATATATATATATATATATATATATATATATATATATATATATATATATATATATATATATACAGTGACTCACAGCTTAAATGATGCAGTCGCTATAAGAAAAGACTAACTGGTCTCAGTGCCTCTTTATTTATTTGGAAAAAACAACTTATTGAAATTAAATTAGTAAAGAGTCTTCTAAAAAAGTATGAATTACTTTTTGTCTTAAATATGCCTTACTTAATTAACAATAAATAATTAATTAAATTATATGCAATTTTTACGTCACAGCTTAAAAGATGCAAATTTCAATATACCAAAATTATTAGAGAAAACAAACTGTAGAATTTGAAATAAACCTGCTAATATTTGGTCGGGCCTCCCTCATTATCAATAACGGCTTGCAATCTTTTGGACATTGCTACAACTTTCTAGTATACTCCGGGGAAATAGTGTTCCATGCTTCAGTAATTTTTACTTTTAATTCGGTTTTATTTGATATTGGGGCACTATTTACTTTATTTTTTAATTTCAGCCACAAATTTTCAATTACATTTAAGTCTGGTGACTGGGCTGGTGTTTTAATAACATTTGGACAGTTATAAAGCAACCAACTGCGGACTCGAAATGACGTGTGCTTTGGATCATTGTCGTGATAGAACCGATAATTGTTTTCAATATCTAATTTTTGGGCACTAGCGACGAGATGCCGCCTTAGTATATCCAAGTACACATATTGGTTCATATTCCCTTCGACGAAATGCATATTACCTACTCCTGCAGATGACATACAGCCCCATAACATCACTCCACCTCCACCGTGCTTTACCGTAGCTTTCATATTTTTCAATTTTAATTCTTTGTTAGGCTTTCTCCACACTGATATTTTTCCATCGGACCCAAATAAGTTTATTTTGGTCTCATCAGCAAATATTACTGAATTCCAGAAGTTCAAGTCTTTATTGATATGCTCTCTGGCAAATTACAATCTCACGCGTCTATTTCTTTGGCTAATAAAAGGTTTATTTCTAGCAGTTCGACCATGTAAATTATTATTTCGCAAGATCTGTCGAACTGTTTCGGGGTTACACCTTTTTCCAAACTGTCTTTCCACCTCGGCGCACAACTTTGGCGCACTTTTTTTTTGGATTATTTGATACCTGTCTTAAAATCCATCGTTCTTCACATTCATTCCGGTAACGTTCAATGATATGCTGCAGTTGACGGACATTTATTTACCATTTTGGCTATGTCTCTTTGGCTGTATCCATTCCTGTAATGAGTAATAATTAAATTTCTCTCAGAAATTGCAGTTCGACGACCCATTCTTAAAGAATTTCGTTTTATTGAATGAAAAAATGTCAAACTAAATAAAAAACAATTGCACTAAGAAATCAAAGCAACGCCGCCTTCGGAAATTTCAAAATGCGATAAGTTTTGACCCCTGTTGTTATTTTGCATCATTTAAGCTGTGACGTTAAAATTGCATATGATTTGATTAATTATTTATTGTTAATTAAGTAAGGCATATTTAAGACAAAAAGTAATTTATACTTTTTTAGAAGACTCTTTACTAATTTAATTTCAATAAGTTGTTTTTTCCAAATAAATAAAGAGGCACTGAGACCAGTTAGTCTTTTTTTATAGTGACTGCATCATTTAAGCTGTGAGTCACTGTATATATATATATATATATATATATATATATATATATATATATATATATATATATATATATATATATATATATATATATATATTAGGGTGACAAGCTAAAAATGTTTTTTTTTTTTATTTTCTTTGGTTCTACCCCGCAAATGTTAATCCTAAGAAAAAATGAAGCTCCAAAATTTAAAAAAAAAAAATATTAATATTTACCGGTCGCATCAGTCGATTGAAAACATTTTTTTTTCTTAATATGATTTGAATTTAAGGATTATGAACAGATTTTTTTCTTTAAATAATGATTAATATCACCGAAATTAAGATAGGAACACATATTTCTTAAGTGATAAAAAAGGGTAATAATGTCCCATTCTGAAAATGCAAATATGTAGCTTTCAAAATAAAAATATATATGTGTATGTATATATATATATATATATATATATATATATATATATATATATATATATATAAATATGTATATATATATATATATATATATATATATATATATATATATATATATATATATATATATATATATATATATATGTATATATATATATATATATATATATATATATATATATATATATATATATATATATATATATATATATATGTATATATATATATATATATATATATATATATATATATATATATATATATATATATATATATATATATATATATATATATATATATATATATATATATATATATATATATATATATATATAAGCTATTCATTTCTCTTAATTTTTTTATAAAAGGAATTACGTTTCCTTCGAATAACAAACTTAATGGATTTCTGTATAACCCAGTAATAAAATCTTTAATTAATCCAAATTTTCCCTGTAATCTCCTATAAAATTTCCTCTATTATCTACCGTATCGTCAAAATCGATTATTACTTGCCAATAAATTCTACTCATCAATTTAATAGGGAATTACAATCCATTTATACTTAAACGAAACTACGATTTATATCGGCGAAGTTTATTACTTTTACTAATGCTCTTTCATGCCGCTATGTCACGTCTTAAACAATTAAAATTACGATAAATCATTGTAAAATAACACCTAATTAATCATTCTTCGATCGTACTCTGCACGTTATTCAGACCTGCATTAAGCACTTAAATTCAATGGCGTAGGGGAAACCTGTGACATTTATAACATCCGTCGATGGAACTTTCGGTATACTGTCGTCATCAAGAGATTGTGTCAAAAAGGTACAAGTCTTGTAGAGAATAATTGTGGAGCACCAGTGCTCCATTACAAGTTGTTATGAATTTTATAATTCGTGTAATACATTTATTAGTGCAGTAAAAAAGCATTTGAAATTACACAGTCTAGATACAGCATTATTATGATTTTATCCTCCAGAAGTACTGTCCTGAGTTTTGGATCTCGAAAAACTTGTACTCTTTTGTTTATAAATAATTGAAATTTTCAAAACGTGTTTTTTGGATTTAAAATGTGAATAACTCCGGCTATATAAGTCCGGTCAAGACGAAAAAAAAAACAAATTCTTCGTGATAAAATTTTCAATAAATCCTCATTAAGTCGCTCAACTGTTTTTTTTTTTCATTTTATTGTATAGGTCGACTAAGTGAACCGATCAGATTGAAACTTTCAGAAAATATGCCTTTTATTATAGCAAAAATACCCTGAAATTTTGGTACAAAAAATTGAACCCGGTAGGCATAATTAAATTTGTTGTTTCAAATTTGAATTGCCCACCATTTTATGTCATTTGGTCCAAAATGGATCACTTAGTCGACCGTACAATAAAATGAAAAAAAAAAAACAATTTTTTTGCATGTTTTTTTTTCAATTTTTTTAGGTTCGATTCGACTTATATAACCGGAGTTATTAACATTTTAAGCTCAAAAAACGTGTTTTGAAAACTTTAATTGTGTATAAACAAAAGCACACAAGTTTTTCGAGGTCCAAAACTCAGGACAATACTGGTGATACCCCAGAGAGGACAAAATCATAATTTTGCTGTATCAAGACTATGCCTTTCTCATCATTATTTTAATCTGTTTTTACTGCACTATATTGTTATTTATTTATGTCATTGTAAAGTTTATTGACTAGCTCAATATGTCTAAAGTATTGCATGGGTAATAAAATAATTATTTTAAAACAAATAGGAAATAATAGTTACTTACTATAACTGCAGTTGGCATCGAACCCCAGCTTTCTTGAAGCTATTTCGTAGAACTTGTCTTAGAGGGTCTACACGCGATCAAATAAGTTGGTACAACCAGTTTGTCATTAAGTTGGCCAAGTAGGTTTGATGGTACAAGTTGCACCCACACGTTCAAGTAAAACGGACGGACAAACTTCTCATCAGTGTGCTCCGGTTGCTAGTGAAGTGTGGACAGAAGTAGTCTTGGGTTCAACTTCACGGAGCTTGCTGAGCAAGCTCATTTTTCTTATCACGCATGGTATATTCCTTGAATTTTATTTTCATACCTCTGGCAAGGATTTACAGAGTTGTACGAAGTCGTTAAAGAAATCCTTATTCCAGATTCTTACGCTCATTGTTTCGTAATGGAACTAAGAATGAATGGATACACAAATGAAAGTAAAACGAATGAAAAACTGAACATCACAAACTCGCAAGATAAACACTGAACGATAACAACAAATGATATCAATAACAAACTAAAGTACTGCTTATATCGGACATAGCGAGAACTACAAGTTGGTGAGTTGGATGGTTTGAAGGCTGGAATAGTCCTACACATCAAATTTACTTGTCAACAACAATTCAGAAAACCGCCCAACTTGTCCTCAAACGATCCAACTCACCAATTTCGCGCTCATACCAACAAACTTACTTAACCAACTGGCTTGACAACCCAAGTTGGACCAACTTAGTCGATCGTGTGTAGGTGCCATTACATGTACGTTTCCAGGCCAATTCGCACTAACATAATAGATTTTCAACTTTGACCGACAAGCAATCCATTGCAGTAAACAAGAACAGCCTCCATCTATTTTTACTAGAAACTCATCAACATAGCTAATACTTTGGAAAAATCTTGCTATAGAGAAAAAACTGCAGAAACATTTAAAATATTTTCAGGTCAAGCAAGTTAAGGAAATATGTTTCGATTAACTGCATACACAACGTTTGTCATACTTCTAGATACACGTGATTTACTCTCTCCATGTCCGTCTCCGGACTTGATCCTGCGCTCCAGTGCCTACGCAACGTTCACCCTATGTTCTTATTGTAAACGCAGATCACAGGTCAGTTGAATGAAGCAGTATGTATTTAATTTCTATTCTAGCTTGTCCTGTTTGCAGAGATGTTATTCTAAATCGTTAATTGAGTTCATAACGAGACTAAAATTGAAAATGGTTTCTAGTCAGAAAGACTCCTCAGCAATTTTGAATAATTTCTGCCGGTGAAAAATTACCGACCACATCTTTTTGACGCTAAAATAATTTTAGATGACTTGCCAAACTGTAATATATACTGCTGATAAGAAAAACATGGAATCTTGACAAATACAGAATACCGTTGAACCTATCAAAATAAGCCGTGAAAGTATATTCTGTACCAAGATCTACAATGAAAAGACTGACGAAAGTCTCTTAAAATCCTATAGACTTAACTGTTCAAAAACCGCTTAATAGAAAGCTTTACGCATTAGGTAGCTAAAAGTTGAAGTAGATGTGGACGCGGTCATAGTAGTGGCAGACGAAGGAGCAGTAAGACACAGGAGTGCCAAAAAGAAATTTCATAAAGACTTTGATGACTTAAATGGTGATGTTGATGATAATTTTTCATACAGACGTCCTGTAAACTTGAGCTGACAGTTATTCGAATAACAGACGTACTGAAGAGTGGATTGAGTTACCAGAGTTGCAATATCTGGTTTCACAATGCCTGTGCCACACCTGAAGGTGAATACTATACTAGTGATTTTTGTAGCTAATTGGCTATCCATTCTTTATTCTTACACATTTTTTAACATATTTTTTGAGTTTATCATACTGAATGATTTCTGAAAACTCTAATTTGCGGGTATCGACAAGATACTGAGTTTGTAAACGTTGAGCTTACGTACTTTAGCTGTAATATGGACTCCAGAGTGCCGCATTACCCTTACACAAATAACTTAATATATATTACGACTGGTATATCTCTGTAACAAAAGCAACTAAAGAAAATATTGATAAATAACACCCCTCAATAATAATATGTAAAATGAATTTAAAGAGGTCTCAGATTTTAATCCGAAAATATGGCCGCCCCTGTCTGTGGGACGGTAAATTGAAAACTACTCACCGATACATACTATATTGCAACCAGTTCATTTTTTTCGTTACTTGCATGCTTCAAAATAAATAACAAACAGCTTTTTTCTTCTAATAATTATTAATTTCATAGTAAAAATGCATTAAAGACATCAGATATAGGTTAGAAATTTTATATAACAAACTGTAAAAACTAATTGTCACTAATCTTCGGCAACATTAATCAAATAACTGACGATACTTTTTCCATTACCAATTTGCAATATTTTACGAAAAAGACTATTAGACCAGTCCAGAAATAGTTTTGACTACGAAATTTCATCGATGGATGTACCGCTTTTAAAACTCTCTCTCTCTCTCTCTCTCTCTCTCTCTCTCTCTCTCTCTCTCTCTCTCTCTCTCTCTCTCATTTAGGCATTTTAATACTTATCTGTGAGAACGGCGGCGCATTGCTTTCCAAATTTATGTAGTCAAGTGATTGAGAAAATGTTCAACTATATTCAAATTTAATGACATACACATTTTTTTTCAAAATTCGACTTTGTTCATCAAAATAGTCTCCTTCAAGAGCGATACAATCTGTCCAAAGCTTTTCTAACATTTCTATACCCTTCTTGTAGAAGAATTTGTCTTTGCCTTCAAAATAGGCCTCAGTTTTGGCGATAACTTCTTCACTGCAGCCAAATCTCTTTCCGGCTCGCAATTTTTTGACGTCTGTGAATGGATAATAGTCGCTGGGGGCGAAATCTGGACAATACACGTTGCTGTTTTTAATCCACTGTGAGCAAACGCGGTACCCATTCGAAAGAAGGATTTAACTTAGGGATAGCCCCTAGGATGACAGAGTGAACAAAAAGGTTTTAAAGTTCTTAGTAATATCGAGTTTTCGATGCCAAATCGTACATCATTTTCAGGATCTGGAAAATATAGAAAAGGACTCTCATAAGCCAGAGTACCCTCTGAAGGAATATACCGTAATTTCAACAGAAAAAGTAGGAAACATAACCATAATTTTTTAAAATTTTTTTAAATCCGAGTTATTAGCTAAAATAGTACTTACTGAATATCTACAGGTGGCTCTCTGTTGAATGAGAATTTGATCTATACCAATTGCAGGAAACGAAGTGTTAACACATGATTTTAAACAATTAATATTGCAGAACTAAATATATATATATATATATATATATATATATATATATATATATATATATATATATATATATATATATATATATATATATATATATAAATTCACATAATCGGTCACAACTTTATTTATTAAATTGTCAGAATATAGGAGAATCATACTTAACAATTATTAAATCTTAAAATTATTATAAAAACGTGGTTCAGTCATTTTGAAGTCTTATTAGTGATTTTCAGTTAATATAAATGTCAATGCTGTCAAGACGTGAACCTGCGTATTGTGGAAAGATATTTTTAAAAAGCCGACTTAAGAACGTCAAACATTTTAAAAAAATAAGGTGGTGTTTCCCACTTTTTCTTTTGAAAGTACGGTATATTCCTTTAGAGGGTACTCCGGCTTATGAGAGTTTTTTCTATATCTTCCAGGTCCGACATCTTTCTCATGTCCAAATGTTCCTGAAAAATATGACCAACACGTTCTTTTGATATCTTTAGAGTATCAGCTATCGTACGCAATTTCACTTTACGGTCATCCAAAACAATTTTATGGATTTTCTTGATATTTTCCAGTGTAAACCACTTCATTTGAGCGTCCAGAGTGCTCAGCATCATTTATATCTGTACGACCGCCTTTAAATTCAGCATACCAGTAAATGATAAGTGATTTTCCAAGGGTAGAGTCCCCGTAACATTTATCAAGCCATTGCTTTGCTTGAACGGTATTTTCTCCCAACAAAAATCAACACACGAAACTCGATTTTTTCCATTGTTTTGAAGATATCAAAAGTAGCGCCAGTTAAACCACTGTAACTTGCATACTAATCGTCGAAATGTCATGAAATTCTTACACGTATCATTTGAAGGTTGGTACTTCCTAAAAATCATACGGCCTACGGACATATATAGATATATATATATATATATATATATATATATATATATATATATATATATATATATATATATATATATATGTTAAGTCGTACGGATTCACGGATAGAGGAGTATGTAGAGTTGCAGGACCGGGATGACATCTGTTCGTTTGTTATATTCCGAGTGGAATCCTGCACACACAAACGAACGAATGTTATTCCGGACCAGCAATTTATATATATATATATATATATATATATATATATATATATATATATATATATACATATATATATATATATATATATATATATATATATATATATATACAGATATATATATATATATATATATATATATATATATATATATATATATATATATATATATATATATACATATATATATAATCATACACAAGTAGAATCATTTATTTCGTAATTACATTTTGAATTGGAATAATAAATGTTTAATAATTAATATTAGTAACTAATAATACAGTTTATACTCTACTTTTAACGAAAAAAAGGAAACTGGACTTGCCTGAGGGTCTCTTTAAATTACCAACAGGAGGACTATAATTTATACAGACATAACAATTGTTATTTATGCTAATATGAGAGTAAAGCCAGTAATACGTCACGTGTAATTTGGTCACATTTTTGGAATTCAAAATAAAAAACGTACCAAAGAGTAAAGATGATATTATTTGTATTTTACAAACAGAAGTTATTATTGATGTTACTCTGTTGTGATTATTCTTTATTTTATTAGAAACATTGGGAATTATAAAAACATTCTCACTTTTTTCTTCGTAATGTAATGTAAAATACGTTATGTTCAGTAATGTGATACAAATTTCTTTTAACTAGAAATGCGCAAGCATCCGTCTTATTAATAAGCCACAAACCACAACATCGCATCTTTTAGCCACTCCAAGATTATTTTAAATTATCATTATACGAATAATATTAAAGAATTGTGCAGTAAGTATTAAAAATCCCAACATAGCATCTTTTAGCCACTCCAAGATTATTTTAAATTATCATCATACAAATCATATTAAAGAATTGTGGAGTAAGTATTAAAAATCCCAACATGTTTTTGTGTGGTTCCTTAAGAAAGCTAAATTCAGTAGAAATCTATTTTTGAAATAATCGTAAAATAGCTAAAAGTTCGAATAGAGTGTCGAAAATAACGAACTCAAATAGTGAATTTTCATGGAATCTGAAGGAGTCAAGGTTATTTTAACTGATTACATACCCTTGAAGTATTTTTGTTCTTCTTGGTTTTTCAGATCTATGAAAAGATGCATCTGAATGTAGGTATTATGCGGACCACTCAACTGACTACATACCTGCAAAAAAAAAAAGGAAAAATAACTATAAGTTTCTAGAATACAATGGATGAGAACAAAGAAAGACTACCTCGAACCTGACGCGCAAACAGCTGGCTTATTTTAGATTTTGCGTGATTTCGACGAAAATTAGTAGACGAAGTTTTCCTCTACTGATTTTTTGTTGAATCGTCAATCTACCAAAAATGAATTAACGCGGACACGTTTTTAGTTGACAGGCTGTAATACATTTTTTTATTTTTTTACTTACTTTGTCGTCAACTATTATTAAAAACAAAATATTCCTAAATAATCAAAACTGTTGTTTCAATTTAGGTGTTAAAACAAAATATTTTTTTTATTAAAAATGCATTTTTAAATCAGCCAGGTGTTAAAACCAAATGACAGCAGCTATCCGGAATAGCAAAACAAACAAATTAAAACATTTCAAGTATCATTTTAGTATGAAAGCGATTATAAAACTGCAAAAACATTTTTAAAAGTATAATTTTTATCATAAAATTCTGCAAACGTCATGCAATAATCGTTCTCGTATGATCTTTAATAGGACACGACAAAAATGGTTGGAGTAATTAAAAATCCCAGTACGTTGTTTAGTATTAATGAAAAGTTTTTAATGTCTTTTTTTATATCAGACTGCAACGTAAACAGATTTGCATTTAGGTCAAAAAAAGGAGATAATAGGTTAACAGTATTTACTAATGAGCTGCACAAATATAATGGAGGAAGACTGAGCCAACAACTAACAACTCTAATTAATAAAATTTTTACACAATTAAAATTCGGGACGAACAGAGAACTAACAACTTAATCTTGCTACCTCAAAAAACCGGTCAAGTGCAAGTGGGACTTACGTAATTCGTGTTCCGTACCGTAATTGCTTTTAAAATAAAATAAAATCTTTACCTAGGCTAAGTTAATTAGGTCCCTAACATCGTAAGGTCCAATATGTATTTTCACGTTTTTTCTTACTGAATAATGTATAATACCATAGTTATAATACCTTATTTACCCAAAAAGGTGAATGACGTTCGAGTATATCGTGGATCACACCATCATCTAGTTATATTAAACTTCAATTCCCGTATAACATAAATGAAAAGGACGATGCAAAAAACGGAGAGCAGGAATTGGAAGACACAGATATAGAAATATACAACCTGGAAAGTCTAAATGATGGAAGTACTAGATTTCTATATAAGCGAAGGTTGAATTAAAAATTAAAACAAGAACACTACGACGATATTGAAAAACTACACCAACATCTGAAAAGAGCAATACGTGAAGCAGCCAGCAAAGCATTGGGGGTAGTAGACAAAGAGACACAAAGTAAAAAATGGTGGTGGAATAACAAAATAGACGATGAAATAAATAAAAAAAAAGAAGAGTATCTGAGATGACTCAGTACAAGGAAGGAGGAAAGCAGAGAGATATATACAGAGAGGCGAGCAAGGGTTAAGAGAATGGTACAGGAGGAGAAAAGAAAAGGCTGGGATCGTAAATGTAAGGAGATAAAACATACATTGGAGGAACACGCTGTACAGAAGCATAAAAATGTATAAATAACATTAGATCAGATGGCAATCAATCAAAACTACAGATAATACCTGCATTTGACACCACACTCGATTACCTAGTAATTTTTTTTTTTTTTTCACTTCCGATTTCACTCCCCAAAACTAACCCCTTAAGTCAAAATTTAACTTTCAAAACTACATGGCTCTGATGAGGCCATCAATTCCTATATTATTACCAAATTTCAACTTTCTATGACAAATAGTTTCGGAGAAAATCGGGTGTGACAGACGGACAGACAGATGGACAGACAGACACCGAAGTGATCTTATAAGTGTTCCGTACGGAACACTAAAAACGATTCCTTGGGGGGACATTTTTATAACTCGGTTATTTTCCCAAATCCGAACGAATCCTTTTGCAAGGCCATATCTAAGGGCGTCAACCATAAATAACATAAAAAAATCCATTCCATCAAACATAATTCAATGTAACAAATAACCCCACTAAACACGACGCTATTTTATAAAACATCACTTTGATATAACGTGTAGAATCGATAGACTTTTACGTCAAAGATACCATATATTAACGTCAGTAATTTGTAACCTTCGTAGCATAGCAAAATCACGTTTAACCCTAATATTCTAAATTTTAACACATCCAAAGTGCTTACACTGTAATAGTGTATTATAACACTGACGATAAGTTTCTATCGTATAAGGAAGATTATTAAACGCGTAAAATTTTATGCACCCTTTACAACGTTGTATCTTTTATAAAAATCTGTTTATGTAAAGTTAAATTTTCGCAAGTAGTTCTCTTGTAATGTTAAATCGTTTTTCTGAAATGCATAACACTGCAAGTCACGGTTGTCAGTTGGTTAGTATAAAATAAAAAATTAGTGATATATTTATTGTTCCATTAGCACTACGTTATTTTAAGGAAAAAACAATTTAAAAAAGCAATAGGACTGCTGTACCCGTACAAACAACTAAACAAAGAAAAATTTCATACACTCACTTATACCGGAAAATTGACTAATAAAATTTAAAATTTTTTCCATAAAAATCATGTAAATATCGCGTTCCGTACAAATAACACATTAGCTCGACATATTAAAAATAATAAAAGTAAAACAAAAAAAGAAAATAAATCGGGGATTTACGAATTATGCTGTGGCACTTTAGACAAGGCGAAATCGGCGCCATCGTTGGAAAAAATTTTCTAATTGAATTTTTTTTCATAACCTTCTCCAGGAGATGCCCCTGAAAGAGGATCAACATGTTGCCGGGCGGTAACCTGGTCCGAATTTGTTTAAACAAATTTTTTTTAAACAAAGTCCAAAAATTGAAATTTTCGCCCCGGAACAAGTTTTTTTTTAGGTAAATTGGACCATTTTGAACAAAAAATGTCTCTTGTGAATTTTCTCTAAAATGCGCCGTTTTCGAGATATCGGCGATTTTAGGTGCGAGAAAACGCGAAAATGGCCACTTTCACCTCCCAATATCGGGGTCAAAAATTAAAATTTCCAATGTTGCCAAGTGTCCAAATTAAAGTTTGAGATCTCCTCTACAAATTACCGTAGGAAATATTGCAATATCTTCATTTTTAAATATTGTTTTTTAACAGTTAACAAATTGCGTTCGAGCGCCCGCGGCTGCATCGAAACTGTATACATAGATATATACGCCACGCCCGTACGTAGGCGCACGGAACTGTATACGCACTGCGATGCTCTATAAAGCTTTGTTTCTTGATTTCTTATTAAAATTAATATATTTGAAAAGTATGTAAAAAATATTTATTTATTAAAGAGTAATTGTTATATCAAATTTAATTATTATAACAAATGAATATAAATAAAAATTCAATATTCGATTAGGATGGTAGAAGAATTAAAACAATTTTATGAAATATAACTTATATATATTTAATAGAATTTTCGCAAATATTTAAATTACACCCACACATGAGTATACAACTTACGTTGTTGCTTTTGCAATTACATGCATTAGTTTTACAATTTTTTGTACATTTACATTGCCTAATTAACGAATCTGGTATCGAATTTTTTAACATGAATTTGGGTAACAATTCACCTGTTTCTATAGTGTAACCAAATTCTGTTGCATCTAAATGTCGATACCGAGAATACAATGACATTTTCCATATGTACGTTTGTAGTGAAGCTCGTGAAATGTGCAATTTTAAAGCATCGGATGTACATGGAATTTTGTTATCTATCCAATTTTCGTTTTCTAGATAGTTATTAACTCGTCTAGTTAAAGTAGTGAGTTCAAAAGCAAAATCAGCTAAATCAATATCCTTAAGTACTTTTTCAAAAGCTTCACTAATAAATTCACCTGACGATTGCGAATTTACTGGTCTACCTACTGGTTTATTTAACGGACTAGCAATATAGTTGTAATCTTGTAAACATTTGGAATGATACTTTAGCTTTTGAACTAGTAATGACGTAGTTGAACTATATATGCAAATTTTCGTATAGACTTTGTCCATTTTAAGACGAGCTGTTGCCATTAGCTTTTCCGCTGCATTATAATCAGAAAGTGTATAAGTTGTACTGTCTTTATTTTTATAAATTTTTTTCACAGATCATGCACTCTGCTTTTGACACACTTTTTGATCGCAATGTTGGTTTTTCTTTCTCTTCGGGTTCAATTGATAATAACTGTTTTTCATTATTAACAGCTTCATTATTTTCTGCTTCCAGTTTTTTGAGAGCATTTTCCCGACGTACAATTTTTTCTTTACTTACATAGGAAGCATAACACTTTCTGTGCCAAGAAAAAGTTTGTTCACTGCTACTTGGATTATATAAATCGTTAAATTTTGTACTTATGTCATCTTTCCGACGATTAGCTGCTTGTTGAATTTTTTGAAATGATTCAAAATTTGGTTGTTGTACAACATCATCACACTTACCACAGAAAATGCACTTATGATCACATTTAATTCGTTTAATAGAAAAAGACATAATTACACATGTACATACTTGTAAGGGCGGAAAAGAAATGAAATAAACTATTAAAGTGTCCGACTCTTATTTAAGCAATAGCATGTTTGAACTTTTGCATGATACTTCACGTTACAGCGAGTTGCAGCGCGTATACAGTTCCGCGCGCCTACGTACGGGCGTTGCGTATATATCTATGTATACAGTTTCGATGCGGCCGCGGGCGCTCGAACGCAATTTGTTAACTGTTAAAAAACAATGTTTAAAAATAAAGATATTGCAATATTTCCTACGGTAATTTGTAGAGGAGATCTCAAACTTTAATTTGGACACTTGGCAACATTGAAAATTTTAATTTTTGACCCCGATATTGGGAGGTGAAAGTGGCCATTTTCGCGTTTTCTCGCACCTAAAATCGCCAATATCTCGAAAACGGCGCATTTTAGAGAAAATTCACAAGAGACATTTTTTGTTCAAAATGGTCCAATTTACCTAAAAAAAAACTTGTTCCGGGGCGAAAATTTCAATTTTTGGACTTTGTTTAAAAAAAATTTGTTTAAACAAATTCGGACCAGGTTACCGCCCGGCAACATGTTGATCCTCTTTCAGGGGCATCTCCTGGAGAAGGTTATGAAAAAAAATTCAATTAGAAAATTTTTTCCAACGATGGCGCCGATTTCGCCTTGTCTACTTGCAATAAAACGTATATAGGACAAACAGGCATAAATAATAAATGAACATAAACAAAGCTATAGAATGAAAAATAACAAATCTCATTACGCTAAACATTTAACAGAGGAAAATCATACTTTCAATGAAGATTTCAAAATTTTGCATAACGGAAAGAAAGGAAAATTACTGAATTGTTTAGAACAGGTAGAAATTAACTAGAAAAAATCCTCAGGTTTATTACTCAACGATCAATTAGATGGGGGAGGGTCTCCTTTATTGAACTTGTTCTAGGTATTATGGTAAATATTGCTAATGAATTTAGTACTTGTAATTAGGTAAACTATATATTCTGTAACATACTTTGTTAGTTACTTTACATCGTGCTCCAGAAGAAGACACAGTGTGTCGAAACAATTGTCAGCAATAATAAACATAAGTGGTGATCTTAAACATTTGTTTAAATTTGTATTCCTAGCACTACGTTGCCTAATAGGAGTAACTAAATAAATATAAATATAAATAAACTTTATTAATCCAGCAGACCATACCCAATAGCATAGGACAAGTCAGGCACTGACTGAATTTACATATGTTAAATGTATTAAAGCTAACAAAAGTTAGCAACTTAACATTAGTAGCCTCTACCTGTTAAAAAATCGTTTATTCTATAGTAACATTTTTCCAAAAAAAAATCAATTAATGTTCTTTTATACAATTTTATATTATCAATATTTCGAAAACGGGGGGGGGGCAATTTATTGAATAGGTGAATGCCAATATAATGGGGATTGTTTTCCGTTGTGGACGAACTGTGGACTGGAATAGCATAGTTATCACCGTACCTTTAACGTGATAATAATTGTTAGTAGGTAGGTACTGTGATTATCCTTAAATCCCTAAAAATCCGCCCACAGGATGCACTTCTCTGAGCGTTAACTATCGCTCTCATAGCTCTCTTTTGTAACCGAAAAACCCTGAGGCTATAAGAACAACCCTAAAAAAATTATGCCATTTTTAATTCTTGAATAGAAATGTGCACAGTAATAAGATAACAAAACAATTATATTGATCAAATCTTTCAATTTATATAATGCAAAACACGACAATGATAACGAGTGATCCCTGGGTAAAGAAATTATATGAAGATATCTATAAGCAGGAGAGACCAGTGTTAACTTAATCCACGAAATACGCAATAAGATCTGGACAACAAGCGAATGGCCTAAAGAATGAACACAATCGATATACCGATTCACAAAAAAGGCCCAAGGGACGTCTGCGAAAATTACCGAACTATCTCTCTTATATGTCATGCAAGTAAAATTATGCTCCACATCATCCAAGCACGATTGAAACCAATTCTCTTGCCTCAGATTCCCCAAGAACAGGCAGGTTTTGTACCCGGTAGAGGCACAAGACAACAGCTAATCAATATAAGACAAATGATAGAAAAGTTCAACGAATATAATGTTCCTGCCATGCTCTGTTTCCTTGATTAGACAAAGGACTTCGACACAGTACAGTACGGTCACTTATGGAGATTTCTTCAAGAAATGGGGACACCAGACCACCTAGTCTTCTTAATTCACAAATTATACACCAACAACATGACTTATGTTGGTTTTTTTTCTTTTTTTTTATGGGTCTAGCACACGTGCTAGAAGAAAGTCCCCAAAGCGCTCCATGAGCGGCATATGCGCGAAAAAAGCGATTCACGTTGTTCTTGAATCGCTGTAAATTGAAGAATTGAGAAAAATCTGTCTAAGCAAGCCATTTCAAATCCAGAAGGGGGCGAGGCAGGGTTGTCTCCACTACTCTTCAATATATATGGTGAATGGATTATCCGTAAAGCGAAGGAAAAATGGAATCTGAGGAGTATCAGTAGGAGGCAAAAAGTTCTCGAACTTAAAATACGCTGATGATACTCCAATAATGGTAGTTCCGAGAAAGAAATGATTGCACTGCTACATCGAATCGAAAAGGTTGGCGCAAATGTCGGGCTTTCACTAAATCGACAGAAATGATCTCTTCTTATAGTGGATCGAGCTAAAATTTTGTCTCCTGTCAACAAAATCAACGATATACGACTATATATAGATATTATAAACTTAGGCGCCAGAATTTGTAACAAAGGGGGCTGCGAAGAACAAATTAAAAGAAGGATAGTAATAGCTAAAACTGCAATGGCAAGACTAAATAAAGAATGAAAAGATCACAGAATAAATAAAATGACTAAAAAAAGGCTTGTTAATTCACTAATATTCCCTATAGCCACATACGGAGCCGAAACATGGACTATTAATGCAGCATGCCGTAAAAGAATAGAGGCTTTGAAACTGCATGCTACAGGCGGATGATCAGAGTTTCCTCGACAGCTCATAGGACAAATGCGTCTGTTCTGAGCGATCTTAACATCCAAAATAGCAATCGGCTGTAACCATCGATTCAGAGAAAAATAGCATCATTTTTTGGTCATATAATAAGCAGGGTTGGCATGGAAAAGTTGCTGATCCAGGGGAAAGTCGACGGTAGATCTCCCAACAGATACATCGACCAGATCATGTCTACAATGCATTTGGAGTTACCGGAGATGATGAGAAGTGTCGAAGATGAGAAGCCTGGAGGGCTGTTGTGAATTTTGTGTAACAATGCAAGAGAGGTCACGACGCTCGGATCCGACCACTGATGTGAGAGAGAGAGAGAGATCTATAAATAGAAAAAAAAAGTCTGGGCTCATATGGTGAAGTAATCCTATTATTCATAATCAAGCTAACTACAGACGACGTCACAAATATGTACCCACCACATTATGAAACACCAAAGTAGAATATGACAATAATTGAATATTGATCAGAAAAATCTTCTGTTCTTTCCAGCCACATGTATGATTCACAACCATAATAATCATCAATAATTTCTTCATTTAAACTAACTTGCCTGATCGACAAAGTATAAATTTCTTGCTAAATAATAAACATGAAGAAAATGGAGTCCGATGATATTAATATGTTATTAATGAGCTTCCCTAAAATTCTTTCCATTCTCAAACATATTTAACTTCTATTTTTCTGAAAACACATTTTTTACACTTTCGAAAAAATCTTCTACTTCCCAAAATGTCAAATCCTAAAAAATTAACGGATCTCAAACCTATCAGTATTCTTTGCACTCTATCTAGGGTATTAGAAATAAAAGTATTGAAAGGTAAATTTTTGTTACGGAGGTATAATTTTTGTTTTTTTTTTATATACCGAATAAATTATTAAAGGTAATGCACTCGTCATAATTTTCGTTCAATCTACACCCGTGGAGAATATTCCAGAATTTTTTCAAAAATTTTTGGATCGTACTTTTCGAGATAAGGGGATGGGGTAGCGATTTTTGGCAATTTTTTAAAAATAATACAAAGAAAAGTGTGCGCAAGTGTTACATTATATATATTTTTGAATTCGTGTTTTCACAAGCTTTCATTTGAAATCACAGTCGATGATTTAGTAAAAATTTTCTTTTTCACCTTCGATTTCACCCCAAAAATTAATCCTTTGAGTCAAAATTTAACTTTCAATACTCTACGGCTCTGATGGGGCCATCAATTCTTATATTAATGCCAAATCGCAACTTTCTATGTCAAATAGTTTCGGAGAAAATCGGATGTGACAGACACCGAAGTGATCTTATAAGTGTTCCGTATGAAATACTAAAAATTCACCAACAAATATAACATTCATCCGATACATCAGTCATTCTTCCGTAAAAATTATACCTGCATAACAGCTTCAACAAAAGTTACTGTTGATATCTTCATATTCTCATCAACAACCTACTTACAATTCTAGTTCTTTTCGACTACTCAAAAGCTATTAACTTAATAACACACACCATTTTGTTAGCTTTATTGAGTTATCTGGGTTTTACTGAGAGCTCATCTAAGTTTGTTGTCAAATTATTTAACAAACAGATTACAGGCAGTCAGAATGCGCGAGGGCACGCCCGGTTTTGCTTCTGTGCGGCTTTCCACAGGGATCTGTTATGAAATCACTTTTGTTTACTCTATACACGTCTCAAGTTCACAATGTATCTCCACACTGTACGTCATATTTTTATACCGACGATCAAAGTGATATTGATTTCTCATGCACTTTAATTAACCAGGGTTTACAGTCGTCACATGATAATACTATTTGTTAGAACAGCCTCACGTGTCAGATGCTTAAACTATGGTAATGTATTACTTAATAATGAATATATAATATTCACTGATGAAGCGAAAAACTTAGGTGTGATGATGGACTCTAAATTAAAATTCTCGAGTAACATTACTTTAATAACTCAAACACCGTTCTTTAAACTTAAGATCATATATTCAAATCGCCAATTGTTAAACAAGAAGTCTCTTAGTTCACTTAACATTTTCCCACTTCAATTATGGGGATGTGATTTATGGCCTAAATTTGCTCAGGGCAGACGTTGATAAACTTTAACTCATCCAGAATTCCTCTGTGAAGTTAGTATGTGATCTAAAAAAAGAGAGCATCTTTCAATGCACTTTATTAAAGTAGGGTCGTTTAATATGAAGTTTGAGCGACTCTTACATTGTTTTTGTACTATCATAAAATTATTCAGGGACCAAAACACGCCTACATGTTTTGTAAACTAAGATTTTGCACCTCTATACATAATCTATAGTCTGTCAAATAAGAACATGACCGCTCCTATTCTTAAAAAAATTTGTTTCAAGAACATTTTTTACCATCATTGTATTCTTTGGTGTGCTAACAACGGCGCAATTACCTCAGTAAGTTGCCCAATCGTCTCCCGCATTAGAGTCCTTGAGCTTTCTCTTTACAAGAAACCAACGCGTCTTGCGATTGTGAAGGTCACTCTAGTATCATATCGTGGGCCTAAGCGAACCAATTCGGGACGTGATTTTCGCCCAGTAAAGGTTTCTTCAACGTGCTTCGGAATTTGACATCATGAGCACGAAGATGTTGTCGAATGGTCTCATGGGACACATTCAAACCCGATTTTCTTAATGTTGGCGCTTCTTGACGCAGCGTGAATTTCGAGAGCTGTGAAAAGGCACAATTCGTTTTTCGACTTTCGGAGTGACTTTGCCTAACGAGCTACTTTTAGCAAGTCGTCGACATTTTTCGTCTCTTTAACATGATTTATCCACTTCTTCACAAACGACACCTACTTTTTAATATATTTGGCGGCCGCGGAATGTGTCATTTTAAGCCTCGTTGGATATCTATGACTTATACCAACATCACCACTGATATGGTATCAGTTACTTTCAAAAGACGTTATTCCGGTTGAAATTCTTATTCCGCGGGTGAACAAAGTCAACTCGTCTGCTATCTGAAATACTCAAGACTCATGTTAACACAAAGGCCATTTCAAGGTGACGTTATAATTTTCTATCAATATTATTCTGTTAATTTGAGCATTTTTAGTCTTGACGGTGCGTGATGGAAGATTTGGGAGACATAATTTGCAACTAATTTCTGAAGAAAGAATCTAACTAATCTAGAGTATTTGCGAGCAGTATCTCATTGATGGCCGAATTTAATCTTTGTATCGAATTAGAAGCTTTCTAGTATGAAATTATATTTCAAGCTTTTGAAAAGATTTCTGTAAAATGCATGTCACATGCTCATGCTAAGTGATATTTGCTACCATGGTAACTCCTAGCGAGGGGAGGGGTAATGCTAATAAAATAGAATGTTCGATATACCTTTATCGGCTTCTATATAACTTCCTGCAGTTAGCGGTTATTTGCACACACAGCTATATCTCCAGCGCTTACCCTAAATGAAGGGACAAACTTAACTTGAGTTTTGGTAAGTTCAAATTATGTATAAGTGTTTTTTTTATTCGGTGGATTAATATAGTACTATTAAGGTAATTATAGATTATAACAAAATGTTGACTATATTGTGATAGATCCGCATTGAATTCCAATTTCATGTTATTTTCTTTTAGAAATAACCAACCACAAACGGTACTATAGCTTACTTGAACAAGGCGTATAATATTCAAACAGGAATTTAATCTTTTGTGATAGGTAGTTCACCAAGAAATATGAATGTGTTAGTGAGAGAAACGGTTTTTAATAGTAATAGACCAAAGTAAGAAATAGTGTAAGATCAACGAATCAGACCTTATTTTAAAAACTGGGCTCTGCATCATTGCTAAAAATAGTGTATAATATTCATCGATTAATACTGTATTATACAGACTTGAAGGGAAGATCTTCAAGAGAAGTTGTAAATTTGAAGCTCTAGAGCTCTAGAACAATTTCCAAACATTTAATAAAAAAGAACAATAGAATAGCATTCAAAACCAGTAATTCCTTAGGGAGTATAATTTTGAATAACAAAACCAAATCTAAGAAATCCTTAAAATCAGGAGTTTATCTATTAAATTGTGGATCTTGTACTAAAACCTACGTTGAACAAACTGGTAGATCTTTTGAAACTCGCATTAAAGAACATAAACATAGTTATTTAAATAATAAGAACAATTCACATTACGCAACCCATATAATAAACGAATCCCATAATTTTGATGATACGTTAAAAATCCTACATGTAGAAAATAAATCTAAAAAATTAAATTTGCTTGAATGTCTTGAAATTAACAAACGGAAAAACTCCAATCAATTATTAAACGAACAGGTAGACTTAAACCAGGGCTGTCAAGGTCATGCACAGTTCGAGCCAATTTCGGAGGTAACGCCTCCCGCTGCCTCCACCACTGCTAGACGTTAAACGGCCGAGCCGCCGATCGCGGCTCGGCCGCTTACCAAACACAATGCGCTCCTCCTATGTCTCTGATAGCCGCTCCTGAGACTGCGAGAACGGCGGCAGGAGCAGTGGTGGGGGCAACGGGAGGCGTTACCTGTTACCCGTTACCCTGACTTAAACCATTCACCCTTACTTAATCTTTATTAATTCTCGAAAATAGTACCACAGATTTGCATTCTTAAAATAATTCTGTCTGTAAATAATATAATAAAATGATTAGCATAATCTTAGATAATTAAGGATAGTTTTAAGCTCTCTATAACCAGGATTACTACCAAATATTTTTCTTTCTTATTTACTTCTGAAGAAGCCATTGTATGGTGAAACAATTGTCAAGTGATTTTAAATATATTAGAAATTAAAACATAGTGTTGTTTTTTATATAATTTTATTATGAATTTCCAACAAGTATCGGCTAACACAATCAAAGAAATTTGAAACTCTGTGGAACTACAAATTAATCACAAGAAAACTGAGAGTCTAGAGTTTAACGGAAAAGAAACCTAGGAAGTAGGAACAATAAGTTAATTATGTACTCCGGTATCTTTGGGAGAGCACAGCACGCATGTACCACTTGGAGTATGTCTTGGCATGCAACAGACGTTACTAAATCAGTCTACAGTAAGCCTTCGAGTTGAGAATATGTCAAGTGTAGATCAGCAGTAAAAGTTAGAAGATTTAGAAATAAGTAAGAAAGATTTAGAAATAAGTGATGCAGAATGGTCTCTCAATGCATATTCAACGGAAATGGACCAAAATGTGGCAGTTATCATTTTGTAAGTTCGTACTGCGTTATAGCTCATGAACTTATTTCAGTATCCAAACAGACTTGACGCCGAAAGTCAATTCCCAATGGAGTTCGTGAAAGTGGACTCCTGAGCAAAAAGCATTTCGTTAACAATGTTCCAAAGAAAATTTAGTAATAATACTTGAAAATCTATATAATTTCTATTTAAAAATTATTAAGAGAGACGAAGCATCGATCCACGGTTACCTTGCTTGCAAGAACTTTGTCAATTAAGGAAGATGTAACAGAGTTTCTTGACAGCGACGCCATTTCTCTGTATTCTCAGAATATTCATTACCAGATTACCAAGCAAGACCAAAAAATTTTAATGAGGTTATGTTTCTGCTCAGATAGATAACCTGTTCCTTGTAACATTGCAGAGAAAATTAGAAAAAAAAATTAAATACAATTTAAACCTTAAATATTAAAGATCGTACATTTTAGTTAAGAATAACATAGAACACAAGCAGGTTTTGAAGAAATGAACTAAGACATCTGTGTTTTTTGTGAACGTAGAATTAATGCTGAGTCAATCATCGTTCCTGATGAAGCTAACATGGTTAGAGAAACGCACGTCGAGTGCAAAAATAAAGTGTTTGGTATAGTGGTAATATACACTGAGTAGTAAGAATACCTCAGATAAAACTTGACCAATAACGAAAATGCAAGATTTAGGTTCAGAAATGTAAGAGCTAGAGGGACAATCAAGACTGTGGCAATATCCAAGAAGATGCCAAAAAAGGACTGTTATGGTTGATGGATTAGACCTAACACTGACCATGTTAATACAGAAGCGATTACTGAAAATTGAGTAGCTTATCCTGCCAAATACCACTTTTCTGTCTTAACAGGCTTCAATGATTGTCATGTAGCAAGTAATAAATATTTCTAAATATCTTTATATGAGTTAGTAGCGGATAAAATTACGACAACTTCAAACGTAATACATAACGTTTAAATTTTCCTGTTATTTCAGCCTGTGTTTATAAGTCTAAAATATTTAAAGTACCCTTAGGTATTGCAAATTCCCTATTTAAAAGTACATAATGCACGAAGGAAGTAATAAAGTAGATAACATGAAAATGAAGACGCTGTTGTAAAACTCGCATTTTTCATTGTTTATGGACAAGAAACAAGGATGTATAAAATATTTCTGAACTGTAACTAAAATAAGTAGAATATCGAATAACTGTTAGTCATTATTACAGTCAAAGTATAATTTAATAATGACAACAAGAAAAAATAGTCTTTTTTAGTCATACTTAGTATACGGTTATTAAAACTTACATCATAAAAAACCTAATTGTGCCGTTATTAAATTTATTTAAAGTCGTCATCTGGTGAATTGGTGTCAAAGGAATTAACTTTATAACCACTTTTAAGCTCTCAAGAGAATCGGTACAAACAAGCTCAGAAAGTACTTGCAAAAATTGTGTTCCCATAAAACAGCTCCCAGCACAATAATGATAGTAATAGCCGTACTTGTGCAATTAGTATTCTGTACGTTGATTGCTTTTAAAATAAAAATTTTTGTTACGGAGGTATAAAATGATCAATGACTTCATAAAACACATCCCAAATGACTTTTCAACAAAATTTTTTTCCGATCTTTACTAAAAACTGATGACTTTGAAATTTCCGTTTTTTTTTATACTAAATAAATTATTAAAGGTAATGCACTCGTGATAATTTTCGTCCAATCTACACCTTGTGGAGAATATTCCAGAATTTTTTCAGTACTTTTCGAGATAAGTGGGGACAACGATTTTTCGCAATTTTTTAAAAATAATACAAAGAAAACTGTGCGCAAGTATTTTTTACAAACTCTCATTTGACACCCCACTCGATAACCTGGTATTTTTTTTTCACTTCTGATTTCACTCCCAAAACAAACTCCTTAAGCCAAAGTTTAACTTTCAAAACTACACTAAAAACAGGATATGACAGTCGGAACACTTAATAATTATAATAAAACACAAAAATTATCGACTGCATCATCTACAGGAAGGTTTATCTCAATAGGATAAATCCTTATGCTGCATATAAAGACTACAAGAAGGTTTTGATTCAGTATCGCATGAGTGGCTTCTAGGTGCATTAAAGATCTATAGAACTCATAATATTTGGACAACTTGGAGAACTCGGATTCGCTTTAAAAAGATACTCGGCCTAGAGGCAACAACAATATCGATAAGGAAGGGTGCATTTCAGACCGATTCCTTAAGTGCTATATGGTTCTGTCTGGCACTCCCTTCATTTAACAGGAACCACTAGAAACCAGTCTGAACAGCTGCTCGAAATCCCGGAGCTCTTCAACAGTATACAAATGACGTTCGAACTAGACGAATGTCGCATCTCATATCTAATACATGAATCTATAAGTATCTGGGTATAAAACAAGTGCTAACAAGTGAACACGGAACTTAACTACCTATTTAAAATTAAAAACTGATGCAAGACGAACATCGATAATTTGCACATAAAAATTAAAACACTCCTTACCAACGTACAGAAACGACACCCTCGAAGTACCACTGAAAGAATAGGGTTTCGTCAGTATTAAGGAAACCGGGTTATGGTGAGTATAAGTAAATAACTGGACCAACATGTAATAAACCTACGCCCACAGGTTTACCCAATGTTCGATAATAAACCAGGAAATATGTGAAGCAGACAAATTAATACTCCTACGGCTAATTAATCATAGAATGCATCCAAGAGACCTATAGAATTTACACGCTTAGGAAGTAAAGCCTCTTCACTGGCGACTTCCAAATGCAGTTACTGACGTCTGGAACAGGTTATTCTAACCAAAAACACGGTGAAATATATTCTTCGCCATCCCACAGTTGGTAAAAGTGGCCTTAATTGAATTGCAGTCGAGATTAGTCCTTGAAAACTGCAACTACCTGATATTAGCTTATTTACTATAAATCAACTAAGAACTACAGCCCCGATGTTAAAATTAAAACCACTCAACTCAAAAATTATTTTTTTAGGCAACCGTAGTATGTTAATTTTTAGTGTTCCGTACGGAACACTTATAAGATCACTTCGGAGTCTGTCCGGCTGTCTGTCCATCTGTCACAACCGATTTTGTCCGAAACTATTTGTCATAGAAAATTGAAATTTGGCACTAATATAGGAATTAATGGCCCATCAGAGCTGTGTACTTTTGAAAGTAACATTTTGGTTTAAGGGGCTAGTTCAGGCGAGTGAAATCGGAAGTGAAAAAAAATCGAGTGAGGTGTCAAATGAAGGCTTGTGAAAACACGAGTTCAAAAATATATTAAATGTAATATTTGCGCACATTTTTCTTTGTGTTATTTTTTTAAAAAATTGCCAAAAATAGCTGTCCCCCCCTTATCTCGAAAAGTACTGATAAAAAATTTTGAAAAAATTGTGGAATATTCTCCACAGTGTGCATTATCTTTAATAATTTATCTGGTATATAAAAAAAAATTCAAAGTCATCAGTTTTCAATAAAGATCGGAAACCAATTTTGTTAAAAACTCATTTGGGGTGTGTTTTGTGATGTCACTGATCATTTTATACCTCCGTAACAAAATTTTTTATTTTAAAAGCAATCAAAGTACGGAACACTAATTGCGCACGTCCGACTTGCACTTGACCTGTTTTTCCAATACTGCCTCGAAGCAGCTCTGATTCAGTTATGTATTTTACTGCCTTGCGCAATGTTAAATTGAAAGATAATTTAAAATTGCCCAACCATTGCTATCTGTCGTAGTTGTGGTTTTAATTTTTCGAAGTTGCTAATAGTGATTGAAAAAGGATATAACACGATATACATATATATGAAGCCGAAAACAGTTTCATTCCTACTTCAAATATTATATGTGTAATAAATTTGAAATTGATATCTCATATTATTCGAGAGGTACTGTGCCAACAGACCGACGGAAATGGGGGATATTATTTTTCGTAATCTAGGGACCCTAAACAATGAAAAAATTTTGTTGGGTAATTTATTCACGAACACTATACTTTTCTTGGTCAATCAATCGTTAGTGAGATGTGCTAAAGAATTCGCTCTGTTATTAATTGACCTGTAGCACGTCTTTTAACAAATATTTTAGAACACTTAAATGTCTAAAATATATTACATTAAATGATTATAATTACAACCACTTCATTATCTAATATCTTCACAGCATAAAACTGCATTTCCTATCATTTCCCATTTACTAAGAATTTTCATAACACAAAACTTACTGCGACGCGTGACACAAGCCTGCAGGTTGTCCTGCATCAGTAATGGCACTGGCGTCCCGTTGACAAATATTCCTAATAAAACTTTTCCTTACGAGTTTTAAACTTCGAATTCTCCATGGAAAACTGGGTTAAACTGTTAAACAAATACGGAAAAAAACATGACATGAGGTAGCCGTAGGCGAAATACGACGCAGATCTGTTATAAAATGGAAAAAATTATACATACCTCAGGACCGGCATAAGCATCTAAGAACGATTATGATATGAGCATTTTCTCCATGTAAGATTTCAGCATTACCGAATAGCAGGATTTATAAGAGGTATTCTTTTTACCTCATTATAGTACGAATCAATAAAGCAATTTACAATTACATATTCTTTATGAAGGCACTAGAAAAATTTAAAATATATAAAAATGTATTTAATTAAGTCCAACCTTATTATTATTGTACAGAGTGAGTCAACGACAGAGTAAAGTTCATTATCTTATTTGTTTCGGGTATGACGAAAACATGTTAAATATAATAGTTTTTGGGAATGTTAAAATTATTTTTGAGTATACAGGGTACTTCAAACATGTGTGGCCAATCTAACAAATGTTTTTTTAAATGGAATATCCTATTTTCCAATTTATTTTTAAATTCTGCGTAAAATTTTATACTTAGCAGTTTTTCTAATATTTCAATTTTTTTTAAAAAAAAATACTAGTTTTCAGTTTTATAAAAAAATTGCGAGTAGCGCCATTGTTTCTGAAGGTGGAATACTCATAATTGGTACGAGCGTTCTATAGAAATGAGAAAAAAGATATATGTAAAAAAATTTGAGTTGCTACAGGGTGCCCAAAATAAATTTAAATATTTCGATTATTTTAAATTGAAAAATCTCAAATTTTTTAAATGGCACACCCTATAGATTATTATTTTTTCTGATAAAATATGGACGAATAATTCGAAAATTAATTATTCCACACCATACATTAAGCGACTAATGGTTTTCGTTTTGAACTTCCCGGACCCAAAATGGATTAACTGTTGAGTAAGAATGCATGATATGGCTGTTAACTGCTCCATTACTACGAAAAATAACTTCATCAGAGAACATTATTTTGGATAAAATTTTGGATCCATTCATCGTGGTACAAAAATTTACTCGTCGTTCAAAAATCACGGTTTTGAAGTTCTTGGTGTAGTTCCATATGAAAGGGATGATACTTGTATTTTCTCGTGGTGCGATTAACTGTAGATTGGGATGTGTCAGATAAGTCAGCTTGTTGACGGCTGTCGACCTGGGAATTATCTTCAACATGAAGTAAAATCTCCATTTCTTTCTCGTCATTGGTAACATTCTGGTTTACTACTTTCCGTTTCCTATACTCAACGCTACTACTACCATCAAACCGTCCCTTTAAGCACTGAAAAAATTTTCTAGATGGTATACGTCTATTAAAGTACTTCGCTCGGAAAGCTTTGCTGCCAAAAAACAATTTTTTCCCGCCTCGCCCAGTATATAAACCATATCAATTAATTCATTTTTAGGAAAATCCATAATTATTACCTTTATACGTCACTTACTGCAACAGATTAAACAATTTTTACTTGGTTAATCTCTCCTCAGCCTATAGTCATCCACTCCTGAATGAAGGCCTCTTCCAATCTTTTCCACGTCGTTCTGTTTAGGGCTGTTTGGATCCAATTTCCCCCCGCAATTTTTTGGATGTCATCGCGCCACCTTTTTGGAGGTCTTCCAACACTCCTTTTGGTTTGTCTTGGACGCCAGTTTATCATTTTGCTGGTCCATCTTTCTGAGCTTTGACGAGCTATATGGCCAGCCCATTGCCATTTGAGTTGAGCTACTCTTCTGAGGACATCTGTCACACACGTTCTTCTTCTAATTTCCTCGTTCTGTATCCTGTCTCTCAGGCTAATTCCGAACATAGATCTCTCCATTGCTCGTTGTGTCACTTGAAACTTGTCAGCGATTTTTAGGGTGAGTGCCTTCTTCTCGAGACCATACGTAAGGACCAGCAGAATACATGAGTCGTATATTTTACGTTTAAGATTTATTGGGATTTCTCTAGATTTAAGTACATACCCCAACTTGCCGAACGCAGCCCAACCTTGTCCTATTCTTCTAGTTATTTCAGAGCTTTGATTTTCTTTTCCAAGTTGTATTTTGTGTCCCAAGTAAATATATTCTGATACGTTTTCCAGTGTTTGGTTTCCGATGTTTACCTAAATATTTTCCACACTCATTATTTTTGTTTTACGTAGATTCATCTCGAGTCCGATGCTTAAGGATGCCTGATGCAATTCTTCCAGCATGCTCTGAATTTCCTCCGTTTTATCGCTTATAATCACTATATCGTCTGCGAATAGTAAATGGTTCAGACGCACACTATCTATATTTATGCCCCTGGATTGCCAATTTAAACTCTTAAAAATGTCCTCTAAGGCTAGTGTGAAGAGTTTAGGGGAGATAGTATCGCCCTGACGTATGCCTCTGTTTACCAATATCTTATCTGTCTTTGTATCTTCGTCCAGTGTTATTTGGATGGTCGCGTTTTCGTATATGTGTTTGATGAGATTTGAATACCTGGTGTCTACTCTTGCGTTGTCTAGAGCTCTCAATATTGCCCAAGTTTCGACCGAGTCGAAGACCTTTTTGTAATCTACAAATGCCAGGTGCAATGGTATGTTATATTCTGTGATCTTCTCTATGAGAGTGCGTACTGTCTGCAAGTGGTCAATCGTACTAAAACCTTTTCGGAAACCTGCTTGTTCTACTGGTTGATACGAATCCATTTTTGGAGTTAATCTATTTGTTACTATTTTTGTTAGCAACTTGTATAAGTGTGATAGTTGACTAATAGGACGGTAGTTTTCTATGTCATTTCTATCTCCTTTTTTGTATAGCAAAATAACCTTGGCGTTGTTCCATTTTGTTGGAATTCTTTCTTCGGTTATGCATTTGTTGAGTAGGATTCGTACACTCTCTACTAGATATTCTCCTTGGTTAATAGACATATTAAAATTTGACAATGCCTACATTTTTGTTTTGTCTTGACAGCTATGATGTTATAGCGGAAGTGTATTGAAAACAAGGGTAAAAATTGAAAAATTCAAAATAAATCGAACACTATTAGAAATAGGTATATGACATGCTTAATAAAACTGGGAAGGTTTTGTAAAATCTATCAGAAAAAATAATAATATACAGAGTGTGCCAATTAAAAAATTTGAGATTTTTCAATTTAAAATAGTCGAAATGTATAAATTTATTTTGAACACCCTGTAGCATCTAACTCAAAATTTCTTTACATATATCTTTTTTTCATCTCTATAGAACTCTTGTACCAATTATACGTATTCCACCTTCAGAAACAATGGCGCTACTGGCAATTTTTTACAAAACTGAAAACTAGTATTTTAAAAAAAAGAAATAAAATATTAGAAAAACTACTAGATTTAGGTATATAACATTATTAATAAAAAAAGTTATAAAATTTTACGCAGAATTTAAAAATAAATTAGAAAACAGGATGTTCCATTTAAAAAAAAAAAAACATTTTATATCGGCCACACTTTTTTGAAGTACCCTGTATACTCAAAAATAATTTTAAACTGTGCACCTTAACATTCCCTAAAATTATTGTAATTAACATTTTTTCCTCATTCCCGAAACAAATGAGATAATAAACTTTACTCTATCATTGACTCACCCTATACACAGAGGCTAGCTATTTACACTCAAAATACTTCAAAAGTAAAACTAACGGAAATTGAATCTTGGAGGTCCCAGCTCAAAGCGTCTAAAATAAAACGGCGCACTATTATGAATAAACCACTCTAGTAGTCTAATATTTAAAGGTACATTTTCCAGTCATTCGGGTAAGTAATATGACAGAAACCCTTTCTAATTACCATCAGAAAACATTCCTCTATTCGTCAGGTCTAAAAATCTACTATTATCCGAACAGAGTATATTAAAATAACCAGTTTGTTAAATTTTAATTATACGCATTATTTCAATTGATAATGCTATCTAATTAGGTATGATATTGGATTTGAAAGGGCTGTGGACGTTCTTCCCCTAACTTCTCCATATCATTAGGTTGGTCCTCACGTACTTCTCTTTCAGTGTCTTTATGGATCTTCCAAGTTTTCTAAATTTTGGTGGTATCCATTTCATAATCCTCTTAGAAAATCTTGTTTCCTCCATTCTCTATATACAGACGTACTATCTGCTGTGTTTCAATATTCGTCTTTAGAGAAACATCCATTCCCATTCGCTGATATACATCTTCGTTTCAAATTCTGTTCCGCTTCTTCTAATCGGAATTTCATAAATATTATATCCTCGTTTCTTTCCACTATCATCGCTTTAGGTTATTTTATTCCGATAGTTTATTGTCTTCCTTGCGTGAGTTATTCTTTTGTTAATCTTCTTCTCTACGCGTATTACCTTAAAGACTTTCCTAATATCGGTGCAATGGATAGTAATTGTTATTAACCCTTTTTCTGTTTGAAGTTGCAGGATTGTGACTGCGTGCATGTAATTTATTCAACTGAACTGTGCCAATTTGTAACAGATCAGCGAAGCAGCAATTGAGATAGACTGCTACTGGACAAGAAAATCTTGACTGATTAAGTTTGAACTCGAGAAACAAATTAAGTGTATTAGTGCAGTAAAAAAAGCATTTGAAATTGCACAGTTTAGATACGGCAATATTATGATTTTATCCTCTTTGGGGTATCACCAGGAGTATTGTCCTGAATTTTGGACCTTGAGAAACTTGTGCTCTTTTGTTTATAAACAATTGAAGTTTTCAAAATGCTTTTTTTCAGCTTAAAATGCGAATAACTCCGGTTATATATGTCGGATCGAAACCAAACTCTTCGTAATGATATTTTCAACAAATTCTCGTTAGTTTTAAGTCGCTCAAAGGTGTACATAACCTACAAAATTGAAAAAACCGACGACAAAAAACTGTTTTTTTTTTTCATTTTATTGTACAGGCCGACTACGTGAACGGGTCGACTTGAAACTTTCAGAAAATATGCCTTTTGTTATAATAAAAATACCCTGAAATTTTGGTTCAAAAATATTAATCCCAGTGGGCACAATTGAATTTGTTTTTTAAAATTTGAATTGCCCGCCATTTTATGTCATTTAGTCCAAAATGGATGTTTTTTTAGGTCTCAACGTCAGGTTTCCGATGCCACTAAAGAAAAATTGTGTAGTCAATTTAATTGGTTTTTTTTTACATTTTTTTAATAATCAAAACGTTTTTTTCGGTCATTTTGAAAAAAAAAATTAAATTTTTTTATTACATCTGGTAGAGAATCGTGAGACCTTAATTTTAAAAAAAAATCATTTTCGTTAACAATTTTTTTTCAAATGTCAATTGTTGTTATTTGATTAGTAAACAAAAGTAAAAAAAAGGAATATTTTCTAAAAATTTCAAGCTGATCGGTTCACTTAGTCAACCTGTACAATAAAATGAAAAAAGCAGATTTTTACTTGTTTTTTCAATTTTGTAAGTTATGTACACATTTGAACAATTTAAAACCAACGAGGATTTGTTGAAAATTTCATCACGAAAAGTTTAGCTTTTTTTTGTCTCGATCTGACTGATATAACAGGAGTTATAATCATTTTAAGCTAAAAAAAAAACGCGTTTTAAAACAAAAGAGCACACGTTTTTCGACGTCTAAAACTCAGGACGATACTCCTGGTGATACCCCAGAGAGGATAAAATCATAATATTGCTGTATCTAAACTGTGCCTTTTTTTACTTTACTAAAATACTCCGTGTCTTAGAAATGAAACTTTTACTCCAACTTCTCGCTGTAAAATATCCCTCTAAAACTTTGTAGCTTACCTTTTGCCACCCTGTACATCTAAAAAAAATATTTTAGACTATTTATTTTTGCTTTTTAAAAAAACTTAGGTGCTAATTTATCACTCTCGGGGGGGGGGTGGGGGGTGGGGGTATTGTGAGGGGGGGGGGGGGGGAGGGGGGTGGGGGGGGGGGGGGGGGGGGGGGGTGGGGGGGGGGGGGGGGGGGGTTGTGGGGGGGGGGGGGGGGGCAAGCTCATGCCCGTGGTATTTTTGCCGAAAACATAATATTTTTAGTAAAAAATGGTTGTACCTTGAAGAAACATTTTTTACGCCTAGACTTTTCAAAGTTTGTCATTGACGAATTGCTCTCGTTTTGAGTTTTTACCCGTAAAAAAAAGTTTTCTTCGATTGATGGTAAATACTTTGTTAGTTTTTTTTTTTGTTATATATTTGATCATATAATAGATTTTACGTCAAGAACAGTCCTTGAATAAGGAAAAGATGTTAACAGACCATTACACTAATATTAAAACTAATTGTTTCTGGATATTAGTTTTACATTTCTAAGCATGAAAAAATGTACCACATTACAGATAATTTTCCATTAAATAAAGAACCTTATTTCACGAGATCATAACTTACTACTCGGCATATATAACAACTACCTCAAACACTTTATTTTTGTTCTCGACGCGCGTTTCGTTAACCATGTTAGCTTCATTAGGAACGATAATTGACTCTCCAATAGCTGATTATTTTTCTTCAAAAATTAGTCAATTATCGCTCCTGATGAAGCTAACATGGTTAGCGAAACGCGCGTCGAGTGCAAAAATAAAGTGTTTCGTGTAGTGGTGATATATACCGAGTAGTATCATTGTGCCAAAGATTCCATATTCCCAACATAGATCACACCTACATCTCGCTTGCGATTGTCGTAGTTTCCGTTCATCGTCAAATACAATTTTGGTGTAATATGTGGATAACAACTTTGTTATTTGACGTTATGATGAGAAAATCTTGGCTTTAGGATAGAGCCAATGACATATAATATATATGATGTTACACGTAAAAGTTTTTTAATCTAGCTACTTAAAATACTTTTTTTTGCAAAATTCGACTTTATTCATCAATATAATCTCCTTACAGAGCTATATAATCAGGCCAACGTTTTTCTAACATTTCTATACCTTCCTTGTATTAGATTTTGTCTTTGCCTTCAAAATAGGCCTCAGTTTCGGCGATAACTTCTTCACTGGAGCCAAATCTCTTTCCCGAGAGCATTTTTTGAGGTTGCGACTAGATAATAGTCGCTGGGGAACAAATCTGGAGAATACGGTGCATGAAGAAGCAATTCGAACTTTAATTCATGCAATTTTACCATCGTAACCATTCGCTTGTGACAAACTGCATTGTCTTGATGAGAGAGCATTTTTTCTTGTTTATTTGGGGTCGTTTCTTTCCGATTTTTGCCTTTCTGCCAATAACTTTATATATTATTCGCTATTGATGGTTTTTTCCTTCTCAGCATAGTCGATGAAAATTATTCCATACGCATCCCAAAATACAGAGGCCAAAATCTTCCCAGCCGACTGTTGTGTTTTTGAACGCTTAGAGCAGCTTTCACCGGCTGCTGTCCACTCAGCTGACTGCCGATTTGATTCAGGTGTGTAATGGTGGATCCATGTTTCATCCATTGTCACATATCGCATAAAAAAATCCTTTTTTGCGCTTAAACAGGTCCCAACAGAGGTCAGAATCATCAACACGTTGTTGTTTTTGGTCCACTGTGAGCAAACGAGGTACCCATTTCGAACAGAACTTTCTCATGCCCAAATGTTCATGCAAAATATGACCAACACGTTCTTTTGATATCTTTAGAATGTCAGCTATCTCACGCAATTTTACATTACGGTCATCCAAAACAGTTTTGTGGATTTTTTTGATATATGCCGGTGTAACCACCTCATTTGGGCGCCCAGAGCGTTCACTATCATTTGTATCTGTACGACCGCATTTAAATTCAACATACCAGTAAATGATGAGTGATTTTCCAGGGGCAGAGTCTCCGTAACACTTATCAAGCCATTGCTTTGCTTGAACGATATTTTCTCCCATCAAAAAGTAGTGTTTAATCAATACACGAAATTCGATTTTTTTTATTGTTTTGAAACTATCAAAAACTAGCGTCACTAAAACCACTGTAACTTGTAAACTAATCGTCGAAATGTCATAAAACTTTGACACGTATCGTTTGAAGATTGGTACTTCCTAAAAATCATATGGATTTTTTGAAAAGGGTGACATCTACATGTTATTTATCAAAAATATTTTTTTTGTGGCTAATACACTTTAAAATATAATAATATATGTAGTAGTCTACGTTTTAAGAGTTAACCGGGGGGGGGGGATAATTTGAAGACTTGTTCTATAAATATCGTGTTATACACTCGTTTTCTGTAGACTTTTCAGCCTATTTTACAGAAATGGAGTAATTCCTTCCTGCTGGAAATGTGTTACAGCTCAGTCGATACACAAAAATGGCAAGAAGACCTTGCCAAACAACTACCGACCAGTTTCACTCCTCTCACTAACATCGAAAGTTATGGAAAAAGCTATAAATCAGCATCTCTTCTCATTTACATTGGCGATCTGCTGGAAAGGATCGTGAATGCAATCAACAGCTTGGCAGATGTCAGTAGGCCTATTTCTTCATTCACGTTGAATGTTCGAGCATCGGCTACTCATGCAAATATCCACAGACAGCAGGAAGTCATCCAACTTAACAAAAATCTGGAAGAAAGAAATTTCAGGGTGACAAAAACCAAGTAGAAATTAATGCCATAAAAACCCAGGCAGAAGTGTTGTCTAAAAAAGCTAAAGTTGGTCGGGACACTCGATTCATCTACCACCGTTACACACTTTACTGGGTGTTCATTTGGGAGCAAATATTTCTTGGTATGAATATGTCACGTGTATAGCAAAAGCTGAGAACATTATTTCGAACTAGAAACCTTATACTCCACAACAACTGTTAATACTGCTCCCATCTTTGGAGCTCTGCTCCCAAACATACACTACTTTTGTTGGATTCTATTCAGAAAAGAACTGTTCGCCTGATTGCAGACCCAGAACTCATCAGCAACTTTTATTTCCAGATGTGGACCGCTTAATTCCTCCAAGAGCGGTGCACGCTAGGCATACCCGTCGGGCTAATACTTCACATTATTATGAGGTTCATCTTGCCATTCCTTGTACAACCCTTTTTAAGCAGTATTTACATAGAGAACTTCATCCCTCTGGATTGATTTGCTCTGGACTGTTTTTCTCACCTAGTACAATTTACAAAGATTTAAGACCAACGTGAATCGACTTTTCCGCACACGCGTCGTTCCTGTAACGCCTTCGGTTGATATGTTTTCCGAGCTCTTGGAATCGAGGAATCTGAAAAACGTGTTATTGTTTTCAAATATTTATAGTCAAATCAAGGGTTAGAGGAGTGGGAAAATGAATTAGGATACCTCGTAATATACGTCCTTTTCGGGGGTATTGGAATCAGATAGAAAAAGAGTTAAAGTCAGTTCATAAATATTATGTTTTACCATTTTGTTATTGTTCTTGCAGTCAAAGAAGCTGAAAATTTTGTTATTCTTTCAACATTTTCAGTTAATTATAGTCAGATAAAAAGTAAAAGGACATATACCAGGTCTACAAGTATAAAATGCGGATTTCAGACAACAGATGGTGCACCAATGCAGTTTGTGCTATAAAGATTTGACACTGCGCCATTTTGTTGTGTCATCAATAAGTGTTAGACGTGCACGAGTGATAAATTGGAAAAGTGTGTGCATAGTGTTGTGTTGTTGTGTTAAATATATCAAAATTTATACCGAACAAAGAGCATTCGCGGACAGCATTAATTTTTTGTTTTCATTTGAAGAAAACTGCTGTTGAATCATACCGATTACTTCGAGAAGCTTATGGTCAACATGCTCCATCGCAAGATACGTGTGAACGATGTTTTCGGCGTTTCAAAAGTGGTGATTTCGATGTTGCAGACAAAGAACGTGGAAAACCGCCAAAAAAATCCGAAGATGTGGAATTGCAAGCATTGTTGGACGAAGATGATTCGCAAACACAAAAACAACTCGTCGAGCAATTGGGTGTTAGTCAACAAACTGTTTCCAATCGGCTACGAGAGATGAGAAAGATTCAGAAGCCGGTAGATGGGTACCACATGAATTGAACGACAGGCAAATGGAAAAGCACAAAAACACGTGTGACATTTTGCACGCTCGGTACAAAAGGAAGTCGTTTTTGCATCGTATAGTTACAGGGGATGAAAAGTGGATTTATTTTGAGAATCCCAAGCGTAAAAAATCATGGGTAGACCCAAGCGCACCATCCACATCGACCGCAAGACCGAATCGCTTTGGCAGAAAGACGATGCTCTGTGTTTGGTGGGACCAGAGGGACGTGGTCTATTAGGAATTGTTAAAACCTGTGGAAACGGTCAATACTAAAGGTTACCAACCACAACTGACTGATCTGAACCGTTTGCTGCTTAAAAAAAAGCCAGAATACCGAAAGAGGCAATAAAAAGTCATTTTTCTTCATGACAATGCGCCATCACATACGGCAAAACCAGTTGGTGACACGTTGGAAGCACTCAGGTGGGAAGTTCTACCCCATGCGGCTTACTCACTAGACTTGGCTCCTTCCGATTACCACTTGTTTGCATCGATGGGTCATGCTGAGCAGCGCTTTGGTTCGTACGAAGATGTGAAAAAACGGCTCGATATGATTGGTTCGCAGCAAAAGGGGAAGATTTTTACTGGCGTGGTATTCACAAATTGCCCGAAAGATGGGAAAAATGTATAACAAGCGATGGAGCATACTTTGAATAAAGCATTTTTTATCATTCTTCCGAATTTAACATGTTTTTTTAGAAAAAAAATCCGCATTTCATACTTGTACACCTGGTATAAAGAAGACATCTAAAAAAAACATTGACATTAATCTACTTTTTACTTGTTGTTGGTAAGAAAGAACAGCTAATTTTAGATTCGCTTACATATAAAGGGTGTAGAACGAGAAAGTAGATTCCGATACGTTGTGATTGATGTGTCATCATAAGGTATTATTTCCTTCTTTAATACAGCTTGGCCAACAGTATTAGGCACCCTACAATTTACTTCATTTCTTGTGTTTCAGGGTAAAAAATTAAATTCGTATCTTTTGTAAAATCGTATATTGAGGTAAAATTATGAAATAAATTAATATTTGGTGTGTCCGCCCTTAGCTTTAATTACAGCAGCAATTCTTTGGGGCATGCTGCGTACAAGCCTAATACATTCAGTTGTACTTATGGCATCCCACTCATCCATCAAAGCGTTTTCAGCGCTGCTTTTGATGTTATGCTATGCTCCCGTATCTTGCACTTCAGAACACCCTAAAGATGCTCGATAGGGTTTAGATCTGGAGACTGCGCCGGCCAATCCAACAAGACAATGTTATTGTCTCTAAACCAGCGCATCGTAGCAGCTGATTTATGATAAGGTGCATTATCTTGCTGGAATTTGATGTCATCTAAATTAGTGTCGCCAAAAATGTGCGTTAGCGAAGGCATCAGTACAGTTTGTAGTACATTTATGTACTTTTGGCTGTTCATGCGGCCTTCATAAACGAACATTTCGCTGACACCTTTACCAGCCATGCAGCCCCAGATCATAATGCTGCCTCCTCCGTGTTTTACAGTAGGTACCACCCAATCTGGATGGTATTCCTCGCCGACACGCCGCCTCACGAATATCACACCTGACGTACCGAATAGCTGTAAGAATAGAAAAAATACTCAATTAAAAAATTAGTTATTATTTTGACTAAAACGGATTAAATCAAGAGTATGTAGTTATTTGTTAAAATAAATAATATAAAAACTTACCTCAAAGTTGGATTCGTCGGACCATACAACATTAGACCTTCGCTAAAATGTTGGTGCTTCAGAGCCCACTCTAAGCGTTTCTTCCTATTGGTCCCTGAAAGCCGAGGCTTCTTTCTAACTTTGCACCCTCTTAATCCAGCTTCTGTCAGTCTTCTCCTTGCCGTTCGAGAAGTAATCGGCATCCTAATCTCTTCCGACAGAGTTGCAGCGAGCTCTGATGATGTTTTTTTTCGATTTTTAATAGACTCGTGGATGAGTCTGTCCTGTCGCTCATTAGTCTTACGTTTTCTGCCCGTTCTCATTTTGTTGGCATGGAAGCCAGTCTCCACAAACCTTTTAATAGCACATTGCACTGCGCATCGAGAACATTTCACTAACTTGGCTATTTCTACTTGGGACTTGCTTTGTTCACGTAGGGTTTGAATTTTAATTCGTTTTTCGATACCAAGCTCACTTTTCTTAGGCATTTCTCAAATATAAGAATGTCCAGTTCACAAATAAAACACGCACGGAAGCTTCTTGACACTACAAGTAGTAAAAAGAGACTGATAAAACATCAAAAATATTTTTCAAAAAACCTCACTATCACAATTTTGTGGGCCAATTGTTAAAACAATTAGTCTTTTTAGTGTTCCGTACGGAACACTTATAAGATCAGTTCAGTGCCTGTCTGTCTGTCTGTCTGTCACACCCGTTTTACTCCGAAACTATTTGACATAGAAAGTTGAAATTTGGTAATAATATAGGAATTGATGGCCTCATCAGAGCCGTGTAGTTTTAAGAGTTAAATTTTGACTTAAGGGGTTAGTTTTGGGGGGGTGAAATCGGAAGTGAAAAAAAAAATTTTTACTAGGTCATCGAGTGTGGTGTCAAATGAAAGCTTGTAAAAACACGAGTAAAAAATATATATATATATAATGTATTACTTGCGCGCACTTTTCTATGTATTATTTTTAAAAAATCGCGAAAAATCGCTGTCCCCCGCCTTATCTCGAAAAATACTTATCAAAAAATTTTGAAAAAACTCTGAAATATTCTCCACGGGGTGTTGATTGAACGAAAATTATCACGAGTGAATTACCTTTAATAATTTATCTGGTATATAAAAAAAATTTCAAGGTCATCAGATTTCAGTAAAGATTGGAAACAAACTTTGTTGAAAACTCATTTGGGGTGTGTTTTGTGAAGTCACTGATTATTTTATATCTCTGTAACAAAATTTTTTATTTTAAAAGCAATCAACGTACTGAACACTAATTGCGCAAGTTCAACTTGCACTTGACCGGTTATTTTAACCCCTTACCGCATACTGTCCCAAATTTGTCACACATCAAATATATATTTTTTTCTAAGTCCCTGAGTAGCTTAAGGATCTTATTTCAAATTGTTCCATATCCGGCACGTTCGCTGCTCTGACGTAAAACGCGCAGACTCCACCGCAGTCAAATCTCGACGCCAGGAAAAGCCATTAGTCTAGTGGCGGCTTGTGACACGCTATATCCTGTTTTGTGGTTTTTTAGATCAACAGTTTTCATACTCTCTTGTGAATAATTTGTTGTGAAAAAAATATTCTTATAAAGGTAGGTGTCTAATTTTGCTACTAAGGTAATATCATAATTATAATTTGACGTATTGAAGACAAATATGAGTTTGTTTACCTGTGCCATATTTGGAACAGTTTTATATAAAGACATGATAATTTATAATAATTACATCTCTTTCTTAGATGGACCCCAGTAAGTTTTATGGCACCAGAAATTTCCGAATTCCAAATGGTGACGTTAGTGACAATGAAAATTTATCCTCGGACGATGAACATCAAAGAAATGACTTGTTGGGTCCTAGAAAGTCCGTTCTCCTATATGAGTCAGACAGTGAAAACGAAAAAATCGTTTCGACAAACGAAGATGTTATTATTGACGAAACCGATATAGAAGATGATGATGATGACATGCCATTGTCCGCATTAGGGCAAACTTTTATAGATCATCAGAATGTGTTACCATCGACATCGACCAATAAACCGACCAAAGAGAAGCCGAAAAAAAAGCAGAAGCAAACCATTGATTGGGAGAATAAATTTCTAGCTGTCTCTGAGGAATTTGTAAAATTTCAAGGTTGTACAATTCTTCCTGATTTCATAAAAGAATTAGAAGATCCTATCCATTTCTTCAATTTCATTTTTACTGAAGAACTTTTCGTTTACATAACTGAACAGTCAAATTTGTACGGGGTTCAAAGTAGACCTGAAAAGCCACCCAATATATCCAAGGAAGAAATTCGTGTTTTTTGTGGCATTTGTATATATATGTCGATTATTCAGTTACCATCGACCAGGTCTTATTGGAATAATTCGCTGGAAATTCCCAATATCTCCAGTGCTATGACATGCAACAGATTTGAAGAAATCAAACGATTTCTGCATTTCAACGACAACACACTGCAGGTTCCTCAGGGTCAACCTGACTATGATAAACTTTTTAAAATACGTCCCTTTCTGAACAAGATTCGTGACAGATTTTTACTTGTTCCTAAAGAAGAACATATGGCCGTCGATGAACAAATCATCCCAACGAAAGCACGCTCAACTCTAAAACAATATAATCCCAAAAAGCCCCATAAATGGGGATATAAAGTTTTCGTTCTAAGCGGCGTGTCTGGTTTTTCTTACGACTTTGATTTTTACTGTGGAACTACGGTGCTTGAGAATAATCAGCCTGATCTAGGAGCCAGTAGCAACGTTGTAGTAAAACTTTCAGAATCTATTCCGAAAAATCTAAACTACAAACTCTTTTTTGATAACTGGTTTACAAGCATTCCCCTGCTAACATATCTCACCAAAAATGGCATTTTACCATTGGGTACAGTAAGAGCTAATCGTGTACCATGCTTGCAGTTTCCTAAGGAATCGGAAATGAAAACAAAAGGTAGAGGTACATTTCTGGAAAAAGTGGCACCTGTCGATGGTGTGCAAATATCTGCAGTGTCCTGGTATGATAATAAAGTTGTGAATACCGTATCAACCTATGTTGGCAGTCAGCCTACATCAGAAGCAACGAGGTTCTGCAAAAAATCAAATACCCATATAAAAATCCCAGCGTTGCTGTATATAATGCTTATATGGGAGGAGTAGATCTCCTAGATAGCATGCATCCAAATTAGATCAAAAAAGTGGTATATGAGGGTATTTTTCCATTTTCTTGATATGACTTGCGCTAACAGTTGGATACTGTGGAGACGAAGTTTGCAAAATGATAACTTATATTTGTCGCTCTCAGAATTCCAGCTTGCTCTTGCAGAAGTATTAACGAAATCTGGCGTGAGTCAGAAAAAAAGGGAAAGGCCAAGCACCTGCCTACAGCCTCAGCTAGATTTGAAACAAAGAAAGTATCCCTTTTCACAAATACCAGCCCAGGAAGTTAGAACTGATAACTTGAGTCACTGGCCAGAAGTAAATGAAGATCGCCAAAGATGTAAATATCCTGAGTGCAAGGGAAAATCTCATGTGTCTTGTAACGAGTGTGTGGTATTTTTATGCCTAAATAAAGACCGAAACTGTTTTTATAAATTCCATACTGAATAAACTTTGTATGACACGTTTAAACATTTTTACCGAAATTTATTCTCTAGTTTAATTTTTTTCCGTTTTCCCAATTTGTGCCAAATTTGGCACATGTCAAAAGGTGATTCATATCTTGATAAAAAAGTGACCAATTTTTTTTTTTAACATTTATTTCGTGTATTTAAAAATATTATATATATTTTTTGCAAAAAAAAAAAAAGTCATGCAGCATATTATGAGTTTCACGTGTTTATTATGGGTGCCTAATACTTTTGCCAAGGCTGTACATCAGGTAGTTACGAATATTCTTTAGTATAAGAAACTTAAAATATTTAATTTATCATTTATATTTACAGTAGCTAAATAACATATCACCATTTTTTTTTTTAATAATATTTATGAGTAACAAGAAATGCCGACAGCGCTATAGGTACAAGTTAAAACTCGAGCAACTAATAAAATAAACTTTGAAATACAACCATATACACTATATTTAAGTTGATTGCTGAGATTTTAATTATATAGGTGAGCGAATACAGGTAGGAAAACGTTGTTCTATTTTAAATTTGCTTGGGCATTTCCTAACAAAAAAATTCCATTATTTTAAAATCAAATAAGAAAATTCCCAGGTAAAAACTGAATAACGTTTGAGCTAATTTTAGATTAAATTAAAAAATAAATGCCTCAAGGAAATATTACATATTCATGCTTATGAACCGCAAAATACAGACTTTTTAACTCGTGTAATTCTATAAATATGCATGTTTCACTGGGTTAAATCTAATATGGATTTGAAAATTCCTTCACGCACATTGTAGGCGTATTTTGTAAAGTTAACACTTACATATTTTTCTTTTATTACGTTATAAATTAAATTATTATGTCGCAGTACAATTAGAATAAAATTTTTATGATCAAAACTCACCTGTACCTTAGCATATGTTCAGTAAACAAAAGTATCTATTTTTGTGATACATAAGTATAATGTTTCCGGGATTAATTGTAGCCTATAATCTTATTGTAGACCTACCTTATCTTCATACCAAAATTTTTGATGTGTATCGGAAACAGACAAGAATTCTAGAATATACCATGATTTTTCGACTTATGCAGCAAGTATGAATACGGTTTGAAAGACTCGTGAAAGAGATGTCTACAAATACTAGAACACAAGCTGCTCTATTAGCACTAATAATGCCCAAAGCAAGTTCATCTCTTGATTTTTGGTCTGAAGAATGAGGAAATTTTAGAGCTACTTTAACAAAGGCAGGACATGCGTGCGATATGGGTTTCTAGTCGTAGGTAGGCTGTCGTCGTATATAGAATAAAAGACATGAAGAGACGCATAATATCTGTAGGTTTTAGGTAGCGAAGCATTATTCTATCAAGCAATAGAGACAAACCCAACAACCCGCAGAGACTTTGTGGAGTATTTACAGAATAGTGCTGGCACAGAGATGGCAACGAGGATAAATGGAACAATATCAGGAACGCCCTCATAAAAGCCAGTGAGGAGGTACTGGGAAAGAGGAGATAAACTAAAGAGTGGATATCAGGAGATAAACTAAAGAGTGGACACCTGGCAGAAAGTAGACAATCGGAGAGAAATCAAGAACAAGCTAAACAGTAGTGATAGAGAGAGCGAGAGAGACACCTTAAGAAACCAATATAAAGAAGCCAACACTGCCGTCAAAAAAGCAGCCAGACGTGACAAACGAAAATGGGTAGACAATCTAGCCCAGTCTGCAGCTGAAGCAAGAAACAACCGGGAGCTACATAGAATAACTAAGCGTCTGGCAGGTAGAAACTTTAACCAAGCAATAACAATTTTGCATGGGAAAGATAGCCACGCAATTTCAAATCCGCTTGATCAACTGGACAGATGGGAGGAGTACTTTGGCGACAGCCTCAGCTCCTTACCACCAACAGAACCTCCGACTTCTAAACCACAAGAAAATCCACTGAGTATTGAAACCAACGACCCTACTCAAAGCGAAATCAAAAGAGCAATCGGTCAGCTTAAAATGGAGAAAGCTGCGGGTCCAGACGACATCCCGGCTGAACTAATGAAGGCATGTTCGGCCACTGTAATCAGAACTTCTTCTTGACAGTTGGAAAGAAGGGTACATTATAAAGCTGCCAAAAAAAGGACAACCTGAAAGAATGCCGCAACTGGCCGGGGCATCACCCTTCTTAACACCATCAACAAAATTATAGCAATTATTATTCTAAATAGGCTTAGGAATACTATAGAACCGACTCTACGAGCAGAGCAAGCCGGTTTCCGCCCCCAGAGGTCATGCATAGACCAGATAAATGCTCTGCGAATAGTCATCGAACAATCCTGTGAGTTTAGATCACATCTCTACCTGATCTTCGTGGATTTTGAAAGAGCATTTGACACCTTGAAGCACATGGCTATATGGGCAGCTTTAAGGGAACGAGATGTGCCGGAATAAATAATGAGGATTATTAAAGCACTTTATCATGGAAGTAGCTGTAAAGTGATACACAGTAACATGACTAGCAAGGCAATACCTGTCAGAAATGGAGTTAAGCAAGGATGCATACTATCCCCGCTTTTATTTAATATCGTTCTAGACGAAGTCATGACTAAAACTAACAACACTCAAAGGGGCATAAGATGGGGCCTGACGTCACGTCTGGAAGACCTAGACTATGCGATCGATATATGCCTTCTATCTCACTCATTAAAAGACGCAAAACCCAAACTGACTCGATTAGCAGAGCAGGTAGAAAAAGTGGGGCTGCGGATTAACAACTCCAAAACAAAAGAGATGAGAATAATGAACAGTGAAAATACAACCTTAACTCTAAATAATCGCCTAATCGAAAAGGTACAAAGGTTCACGTACCTTGGCAGTGTGATAGATACGAACGGAGGGACAGAGGTTGACGTCAAACAAAGAATACTCAAAGCACAGCAAACATTCGGGATTCTCAACAACATCTGGAGGTCCCGCATACTGTCGCCAAACACAAAAATACGCCTCTTCAATACAAATATCAAATCAGTGCTTCTATACGGCTGTGAAACCTGGAAAGTACCTAAAAGAATTTCCAATCAACTACAAGTGCTTACGCAAAATCTTACGAATATACTGGCCGGACCAGATACCAAACACCGAATTATGGGAACGAGCGAAGCAAACACCGATAGAGTACAATATCAAACGCAGAAAGTGGGGGTGGCTGGGCCATACCCTCCGCAAACCCGCAGGCGATATTGCAAAACAAGCTCTCGATTGGAACTAACAGGGCAGTCGTGGCAGGGGCAGACCGAGACAGACATGGAGACGCACAATTTTGGAAGAGCAAGTCAAGGTGGCAAGTCATGGGGCGAAATAAAAAACCTCGCTAGAAACAGAGTCAGGTGGAGAAGTTTTGTGGAGATCCTTTGTTCCCCAGCGGAATAGCGGAATATATATATATATATATATATATATATATATATATATATATATATATATATATATATATATATATATATATATAAAATAGAGGCAGACGCAAACATGCGAAAAAGCTAAGGATTTTTTCGAAGGGTGCGAGAATACCAAGCAAAAATTGTTCTTATGATGGTGCTTTTTAGTGTTCCGTACACTGTATTCTGTCACCTTTAGTTTTTAACATATATAGTGAACATATAATGAGTTCTGTTTTGAATGACTGGAGTGAGGGTGTCACAATCGGTGGAAAAAGCTAAGTAACCTTAGATATGCGGATGATACCGTTATACTTGCAAGTTCAATACAAGACCTAGAATCCGTTATGGAGCGCCTGGAAATCACTAGCAAAACCTATGGATTGACAATTAATAGAGCGAAGACCAAAGTAATGATTGTTAGTCGTAATGAAGATCTGTCACACATAAACAAAATTGCTGGTTTCACTGTTGTAGACCATTTCAACTATTTGGGATCCCTCATAACTAACAATGGTGGTTGTGAAGCGGAAGTAAGAAGACGTTTGTCTATGGCTAGAAACTCGACCATCAAACTCACTAAGGTCTGGAAAGATCCAGCTGTCACAAAAAATACAAAGTTGAGATTGCTAGCGAGCCTTATATTCCCCATAGCAACTTATGCATTGGAAACATGAACCATTAAACATGCTGACAAAACACGAATCGATGCGATTGAGATGTGGGCATATCGAAAAATCCTCAGAGTATCATATACCGAACACCGGACTAATGTATCTATTCTTGAAGAGCTTGGTATAAATGACCGACTTTCAAATAAAATATACCTGAAATATTTTGGTCATATTATGAGGAAAGTGGATGCCATAGAAAAGCTTATAGTAATGGGGAAGGTAGAAGGTAAAAGATTAAGACGACGGTCTCCGACAAGATGGTCCGACCAAGTAAGATCTCTCCTTGGGATGGATATGCATGAGTCAAGTCAAGTTGCGCAGGATCGAGATGCCTGAAGATTGACTATTGAGGCAGCAACGGCATATGATCATCGATACTCCTATTGGGGTGAAAGGATTGAGAGTCGGAACACTTATGGGATCACTTTGGTGTCCGTCTGTCCGTCCCATAGAAAGTTGAAATTTGGCACAAATATAGGAACTGATGGCCCAATCAGAGAGAAATTTTGACTTAAAGGGTACTACCGCCTTACCTTAAAAGTGTCGAGACATATATATATATATATATATATATATATATATATATATATATATATATATATAAATATATATAAATATATGTAAATATATGTATATATATATATATATATATATATATATATATATATATATATATATATATATATATATAAATTTCGGCACTCTTACGAGGCCAGGAGATGTACAATAGAAGAAGATCTGGAAGATACTAGGAAGGTTAAGGTATGATGTATTCGAATCATTATTGGTTCACAATAGTTGGAATGATATTCCAATTTACATAATTACATTGGAAGGTTTCAGCTACGGAGTAGGTTGTTTGGTTATTTGGAGATAGAGAAAAAGAATCTCTCTGGTCTCCTTCTGATTACTATTACTAGAATAAGCAGGTATTAACAGATATGGTTATAAAACTTAAGGCTGATTATCTTAGATCTCCGAAATGTAAATGAGCTGAAAATTACTTGGTGCAGTGAAGTTTAGCAAACTGATTTATAATAGTCATTATTAATTACGTGGGTCTGCAATGAAAAAGTTTCTCAAATACTCTCACATGAAACATATAGATTTTGATCTGCTCATTCCAAATGTAAGCTTTGTTTTAACGTGTCACGTCATAATTTTTTTATTCATATATACGTACATACGTACAAATAACCAATTCCACATGATCCAAGCCAATTCCACACGAGCCTGAATTACCCATACTTGTTCCTACTAAGAATGAGAGCATCGATATGCCTTTATTACAAACGTCAGAAATCAGCGATCATTCAAGTAGTGTTGAATTTTTCAACCCCATAAATGAGCCACGACCTTTAAAACAGCAAGAGCTAAATTACTTGGATTACCTAAAGATGCAGCGAAACTTCTCGATTCTCGTCTAAAGGAAAACAATTTGTTAGATCCTGATACAAAATTTTATTGGTAACGAAGCAGAGAAGAATAATTCGTACGGTATTTCAATAAAGATGAAAATTTGGTTTCTTGCTGTGATATTGGCGGTTTAGTACGTAAATGTGACATCGAATACAACGCACAGGAATGGCGACTTTTTATAGATTCTTCAAAAATAAGCTTGAAAGCTATTTTTTTGCACATTGACAATAAATTTGCACAATACTTATATCGCATTCAGTCTTTTTTAAAGAAACTTACGCTAACTTAAAAAATGTTTTGGAGGAAATAAAATGGATAGAAGACAAATTTGTGGTTACTTATGTATATGCGTGCTTCTTAGTCAAGAGCAAGGAAATTCTCATGTTATATTTGTGAGTGGGATAGTAGGGCAAAGAAGTTACATTGGGAAAAATCAGATTGGCAGAATAGAAAAAAATTTGGAGTTGGAGTAAAGAATGTCACTGATCTGAACTTGATAGATCTCAAGAAAGTATTGCTTACACCACTTCATATCAAACTTGGTTTGATCAAACAATTTGTAAAAGCATTACCAAAAGTTTTTCTGTTCATGTTTTTCTAGTTTATCTGATGCAAAGGAGGGCATATTCACAGGACCTAACATCAGGAAATTAATCAAGGATGCAGACTTTGAGAAGAGAAAAACTCAGAAAAAAATGGCTGGAATTCTTTTAAAAATGTTATTTCCAAATTCCAACTACAAAAACTTAGGGTGTAACATGAGTCTGAACATTCTCACATCGATCATTTCCCAAAAAATCTATGGGACTACAGTCAAGAACAAGGCGAACGGTTCTATCAATATATAAAAGAGATGGAAAGGAGATATCAAGGCCGTTGGGCCGGCACTATGATAGCGGACTATTGTTGGATGATCCATAGAGATGAAACCAATGAAACGAAGCTTTTTTCTCATAAACATAATTCATTCCCTAAATTTGAATTTGCGGTTTTTGAAGCACAACTAAATTTAATTATTGAAGGTTGCATTAAATTTATGGATTTTGGATGCATATAGCGATATCGTATAGTCAATGGGGATGATCGTCGCCTAGTGCCGTTTGATTCGATGTTGTCTGATAAATCTTTGTACAGAAAGAAAATAGTTGAATACATTGAAATTTTTGTTCATATTTTCTTCTACAAGTGACTATAAAGTATATTTTGAAAATCATTTTAAAATTTAAGTATGTTGCCTTCAAAGTTTGTAAAAAAAAGTGAATTACTAAAAGTAACATTTATAATAATAATAATATAATATGTATTTGTTTGTTTTATTTTAATTTAATTGATTAATTAAAACTTTAGATAACAGATAGTATTATTTCATTTAATCTGTAGTGTTCACATATTTTCATTCAAACACCGTGTCATCTGAATCTGGTAAATGTGATGTGGTGTATACCTCATGAATACCGTTTTATTCTACGTTCCGGACTACTATTACGAATATTAACACTTCAGTAAAAAAACTTTAATTTTTTTTTTTGCACACCTGTGTTCTTCTACAAGCAACGAATAATTTTAAATAAATAAAAAATATATATAAGCAAAAATAATGAAAATAGACTATTAAATATATAAAGGAAGCAATAATTCTGCAACATTGTCTTTATTAAGAGTGTTCAAAGCTGAGAAAACCGATAAAAGTATTAACTGAGCGAACTAAGCTATTGAGAAGCGTTTGGCCCCTGTTTAATACGAAGGTTTTAATGCGAATTTCTGCTTTGAGTAGGAACGCTTTGAATCAAAGAGACTTTATTGTTTAAAACGTATTGAGTTTCTTAAGCCTACAGATACGAACTGATTTTTAATAGGCTGAGAGAAATGAGATCAAAGATTTTCACGTTATTAGGTAATTGGAATTTTACGCATTTAAAGTACTTTGTTTTATAGAGTCTGAGTTTTAAAATCTCCTTTTAAATATATTTTTACTTCCCTTGCTAAAGGGAAGTATTATATTCGTAAAAAAATCAGATTCTATAATTTTGGCATTGGCCCTTTGTGTTTCTGTGTCCCTAAGCCACGAAAAAAATAGCCTCTTTTTTTCGTCGGTATATCTCTCTGCTGGCATGATAACTTTCGCACGGAATGAAATATCAACTTTACGTGAAGCAAGAATGGAAGCTTTTGGGCGACATCGCTTTGGGTGATCGTGTTGGAAGTCGATAAATTTTGTACATTCGCCATAATATTATGAGAGTTTTCCTTGATTTTTGGTTGGGATAATTAATAAATACAGAGATTAAAGAAATGGGGTAAGGTATTAGAAGGGTGACTTCGTGTTTATTACGTTATATGTCATTCTCTGGCTTTTTGAAACCGAGGAAACTGAATGTTATTTTTGCATTATTTTTAATTATAGCCCAGTTACCAAGGGTTTTGAGCTGACTTAATAGACTGCATTTTGGTACACACGTAGTTTTTTGGACGTAGAATACGATAAAAAAAAAGTTTGCTAAAGTTTAACGTACGCTAAGCCCACAAAATCCAAAATAAAATCAAAAATTCGGTTTCTCGGTACTATCTCGAAAAATAAAAAAGATATCGAAAAACTAATACCACCAAGTAAAAGAGCGGGAAATTTTACAAAAAAAAAATAGTATCTAGAATTTTTCAAGATTTTTCTTATTAGCGTGAGAACCAAACAAGTTAATTTGAAAGTCTACGCGCACCGCTTGAAGGTTACTCGATATTACTTGTTTCTCAGAGTGTAAAAAAAAACATTAAAAATAGCTTTTTGAAGAGAGAGACTTTCAGCTTTCTGATGATACTAATAGTTTTTAGTTTTGTTGCTTTATAATTCGTAAAACGAAATTTTTGTGTGCATGATTTTAATGGGCATACAATAAATTTTAAATATTTAAAAAAACATACTACTGAAAACAAATCCTTGTGCATATATCATTATTATACCTTGAGTTTCAATATAGGAATAATTAAAAATACACACATTGTCTGTATAAACTTAAAATTTGAGTTTTAAAATATGAAATTTTGCTTGCTGTAGTGCGCCACCGACAATTTTGCGTGCAAAGCAGTACGAAATGGTTAAAAAAATCAGACAATGTTTTTTTCTTTTTAGTTACAGTTAAAAATATACCTGATATCAGAAAATTATTAACAACTTAAAGAAACTTTTCTTGTAATTTTGCTCTTAAAAAAGTGTTCATGATAAACGTATTTTTTTGCTTATTATTAATAATAAATAAAAACCGGTCAAGTGCAAGTTGAACTTGCACAATTAGTGTTCCGTACGATTGTTTCTAAAATAGAAAAATTTTGTTAGGGTGGTATAAAATGATCAGTGACTTCACAAAACACACCCCAAATGAGTTTTCAATAAGTTTGCTTCCAATCTTTACTGAAAACTGGTGACCTTGAAATTTTGGTTTTTTTTCTATACCAGATAAATTATTAAAGGTAATGATAATTTTCGTTCAATCTATACCCCGTGGAGAATATTCCAGGATTTTTTCAAAATTTTTTGATCAGTACTTTTCGAGATAAGGTAGGGAACAGCGAATTTCACGATTTTTTAAAAGTAATACGAAGAAACGTGTGCGCAAGTATTACATTATATATATATATTTTTTACTCGTGTTTTCACAAGCTTTCATTTGACACCACACTCGATGACCTAGTAAAAAAATTTTTTTTTCACTTCCGATTTCACCCCTCAAAACGAATCCCTTAATTCAAAATTTATGTTACGGTGATATAAAATGATCAGTGACTTCACAAAACACCCCAAATAAGTTTTCAACAAAGTTTATTTCCAATCTTTACTGAAAATTGATGACCTTGAAATTTCTGTTTTTTTTATATACCAGATAAATTATTCCAGATAATGCACTCGTGATAATTTTCGTTCAATCTACACCCAGTGGAGAATATTCCAGCATTTTTTTCAAAATTTTTTGATGAGTACTTTCCGAGATAAGGCGGGTGGACAGCGATTTTTCGCGATTTTTTAAAAATAATACAAAGAAAAGTGCGTGCAAGTATTACATCATATATATATTTTTTACTCGTGTTTTTACAAGCTTTCATTTGACACCACACTCGATTACCTAGTAAAAAAAAATTTTTTTTCACTTCCGATTTCAACCTCCAAAACTAACCCCTTAAGTCAAAATTTAACTTTCAAAACTACATGGCTCTGATGAGGCCATCAATTCCTATATTACTACCAAATTTCAACTTTCTATGACAAATAGTTTCATAGAAAATCGGGTGTGACAGACGGACAGATAGACAGGCAGACGGACAGACAGACGGACAGACACCGAAGTGATCTTATAAGTGTTCCGTACGGAACACTAATAAAAGTTAAACTTAAAAAAAAAAGAAATATTTAAAGGTGGCAAATGAAAGATAAAAGTCTAAGCTTTAAATACAAAGTATTAATATTTCATTTAAACATTCAGGTACAAAAAAAACAGTTATTGAAAATACAAAAATTCTAAATTACTCGAAGAAATTAAATGAATTATGTATTCTCTGGCCGTCATATTGAATCCGCCATTTTGAATTTCTCAAATCTGTCATCGGATTCTTAATCAGCACCCCGAGAAACCCCTTAATAGAAAATTTCAAAATATTTAACGATATACAGAAACATTAATTTAATCATAAATGAAGTTGGAAGCATGATTCCCACTGTAACTGAAAGGGTTAGACTAGCCATTTTATTTTAAATATTTTTTTAATTAAAATTAAAGTAAAAACAATTTTTTTTGTAAAATCTCCCGTTCTTTCACGTGGTGCTATTAGTTTTTCGATATCTTCTTTATTTTTAGAGATATTTGCGAAAAACCGATTTTTTCATTTTATTTTTGATTTTGTAGGCTTAGCGTACACTTAAGAGCAGCAAAATTGCCTCTGACGACTGGACTATTATCTATGGTCGAACATATAAAGGATTAATGAGCCAGGGGTGGGGTTCAAAGAGGAGGCTCCGCATATAACGTGTACATGAATATTCACAGATCCAGTATATCTCTGAAGCTCGTCCTATGCTACACTTATTTTTGTGGTTAATATCTTCCTATATATTTTTTAAAAATGAACCTCAAAAATGTACATATATAACATTTGTAACTCTTTTTACTTTCATACTCGTGAAAACCTCAAATATAGAGGATATTTGAGGTTTTAAGGCCCTTTAGATCTCTCCGTCTCTTATAATGTTGCTGCAATAGTTAAAACCAAACGAGACGAGATATTGCTTTAAAATTTGGTTCATTTATAGTACTTGCAGTGAAGAAAAGACCTAGAGATTTTTAAGTAATATCATTAGGGTAAAAGAGCTGGCGATCGATACGTTTCGTTGGTCCAGTCATAACAGAGCTATTATGTAGAGGAAACTGAAACGTATCCATGAATGACCTGAAAAAATTCAAAGTAGTCTTTCACTTTTTGCTTAGAAAAAAGTTTTATTTTCAATTATTTTCAATCTCACATAAAAACAAGATTGAGACATGAAAGTGGATTCCAATGTTTTGGAATAAATGTCCCACTACCGATTTGAAATTGGGTGCACGGCAGGTACTCGAACTGGATAGGGAACCTATAGTTGTTGATTAGTATCCCTTGAGTAAAACATGCTAAAAGGAATTGGGGCTACAAGTTTTGTAAAATCTCTATACTATTAGGTTTTTTTGGTTAAAAGAATGAACAAATTTCAGTCATAATGGTTTATGAAAAGACACATTAAGAAGGTTAGTTCAGGTTAATTCAGGGTTTCGTTTCACCATTTTGCAAATTTACAAATAAATAGTGAAGTTTGAGATGCTTATGTCGTGTGAAAAGTGTTCTTATTATCAGTTTTTAGAATTTAGACCGTGACGGTGTCCTGCGGAATTCTTTTCAAAGGTCGGCTGCATCAGAGATCAAAAATTAACACCTTAGATGTATTAATACTGTATTGTGTCGACAATAAGACCACAGTAAACGTCATCATTTTTTTTTTAGCAGAAACGTATTGATGATTGGCATCAAAAACTTTATATCTATATATTTGAGTATAATCGCATCGGTAAGAGGAAGTAAAAGGTGTCGGGCCAAGAAATTTGGTACAATTTCTATATTAATATAGCCTAGTTTCTGGTTAAGAGAATAAACAAATTTTACTCATAATTATTTATGATTAAATATATTAATTGGTTCGAAGAAGCATTTATTATACAACTTGTACTTGCGACACAAATACTGGGTAAAAATACAATTTCTTGCGATTTAGGATTCCTGAAACATAATAATTTTGGAGGGTGATTTTTTCACAAACATAATACTTCCCTTATGAAAGAAGTAAAAAACATCTACATGAAACTTATCGGATAAAACTCGAAGCTCTCGTGATATAATCTTTGAGAAAAAATATTAAAAAAGTAATAATTTTCCAAGTTAGATCCTTATCGAAGTCGGAGTTAAATGAATATTGTGCGTGTTACAGAAAATAGGGTAAACGCAATTATTTTTATACAAATGAACTTTTTAAACGATATTTACATTTTAATAGTTAAATGTGTGATTTTTACATTACGACTTGCTCGTGATTACATAGTACTTGCTATAATTAAAACATTAATCGACTACGTATACACAGAGGGTAAAGTTCTTCACTACTTCGTATGTTACGCATATATATTTTTCTTTCTTGTTCAGCTTAAGCGCAAGGATGGATTTTAACGAAGCTATGCACTAACTAATGCAAATAATATATGTAAAACAAGATATAATGTCATGGGAAATATAAACATAATTTTCCACATAATTCTATACAGGTAACACAGGCCAACAAAAAAAAATTGTAAAAACTTTTTAAACCAATACATCTAAGTGTTATGTATTTTTGGGTGCTATCAGTTTTTTTGTATCACTCACAGTTCTCTCACAATATGACATCGATTAAATTTCAAAACCAAATCCTCTTCCTGCTTGAAAAACTGTTGATCTCTTGTTCTATAATGGTAAATAGATGTTCCAGATTCCAATAAATGTTTTTCTTTCAGCCTAGAACCAAGCAATTCTGCTATTTCCTTAGTCAAACCCAAATCTCTCACTAAATCACTTAACTCAGCTTGTGTAAACAACTGTGGTTTTAAATTTTCTAGAGAATATTGAAACTCATCATCATCCGGTCGACTTTCATTAAATTCGGGACTGGACTGTAAAACGTCATCAATAGACTGAGGTGGCTCAGGGACAGAAGTCCCAGTCCATGTCCTACCGGCCGATTAGCTGAAATAAAGTTAGGATAGACAATTACTTTCTTATTTTTGGAGTTATATCCAGAAACATCACCGCTGCAAAAATAAATCATTTGAATGATTTTCTTGCTCTCTTCATACCATGGGTACTGAAAATCTAAAAGCTTTCTTTTCTTTCTTATACCATTTCCTAAGATCCTCGACACAAACATAACATACTTTGTGAAGAGCCCAACATTTTTCTTGATTACCGATTTGTACATCAAAATATGCAAAGTATACTTTTTTTACAAAGTCAGTAATGTTTTTTTGATGTTTTTTAACTACAAACTCACCATATATATAACAAAAAGTGTTGAGAGAGTTTTTACAACCACGATTAGCCATACTTTGAGTGTGGCTTAAAGCACATGGTTTAAACACTGCAATGCGAGGTTATATTAACTGGAAGAAAACAAACAGCTGTGACATTTATCGGAACTGCCAACCTAATAACATTTGATTTTACTGCCAACCTTATAAAATCCTGATTTTATTGCCAACCTAATAACATTCGAATGATAAAAAATAAACTTTTCACATTTTGAATATTAAAATGTGAAAAATTGGTAAGTGATATGAATTTTTTATTATGATTTTCGGACTCAGCACACCAAAAAAATAGGAATCAGGTAAAATTATTAAAAAAGTTTTTTCATCGTTAGCCTGTGTAATTAATTATACTGCTAAAAATTACCACAAAACTGGAGTTAAGCAGCAAATACGAGGCTGGTTTGAAAAGTCCGTGCAAAGTCTGAGAGATGGCACCACCGGCGCGTATCGAGGTCATGTTTAGTTAGTAGCATCTCTTGAATGAACGCACACCAAGTTTCAGCCATATTGGTCTATTTCTTTGTGTTTGGCATTCGTGTGAATCAAGGAAGTCGAGTGATTTTCAAGAAATGGACGAAAAAGAATTTCGTCTGGTGATTAAACATTACTTTATAAAAGGCAAAACGCCTCAGGAGACTAAAGAGAAGCTTGATAAACATTATGGTGATTCTGCACCTTCGATTAGAACAGTTTATAAGTGGTTTCAAAATTTTCGGACTGGCCATATGGGCACAAGTGACGCTGAACGTTCTGGACGGCCTGTGGAGGTTACGACTCCAGAAATCATTGATCAAATCCATGATATGGTGATGGATGACAGAAGAGTTAAGGTGCGTGAGATTGCTAGTGATGTGGGCATCTCGACTGAACGGGTACATAATATTTTGCATAAACATTTGGACATGAGAAAGCTATCCGCAAGATGGGTGCCGCGATTGCTCACGCTTGACCAAAAACGGAATCGTGTGAAATGTTGCAAGGATGGTTTGCAGCTGTTCCAGAAGAATCCGGAGGACTTTAAGCGTCGTTTCGTCACTGTGGACGAAACATGGATACATTACTATACTCCTGAGACCAAACAACAATCTAAACAATGGGTTACCAAGGGGAATCTGCACCAAAAAAGGCGAAGACCGTTCCTTCGGCCGGAAAGGTTATGGCGACTGTCTTTTGGGATTCGCAAGGGATAATCCTCATCGACTATCTGGAAAAGGGTAAAACTATTACAGGTGAATATTATTCATCGTTATTGGACCGTTTGAAAACCGAGCTGCAAGAAAAACGCCCGCGATTGGCCCACAAGAAAGTCCTTTTCCATCACGAGAACGCACCAGCACACACCTCAGCAGTTGTGGTCGCAAAATTAATGGAAATAGGATTCTAACTCGTTTCACATCCCCCCTATTCTCCAGACTTGGCTCCCTCGGACTACTATTTGTTCCCCAATTTGAAGAAATGGCTGGCGGAATAAAGACTTTATTCAAACGAGGAGGTGATTGCAGACACTAATGGATATTTTGCAGACTTAGACAAATCCTATTATTCGGAAGGGATCAACAAACTAGAACATCGTTGGACGAAGTGTATAAGCCTAAAAGGAGACTATGTCGAAAAATAAAAAAGGTTTACCCCAAACACATAAGTAGTTTTTATTTTTGCACGGACTTTTCAAACCAGCCTCGTACATATAATTTATGTATGATTATGAATTCCAATGTTTCTTCGTACCTCTTTTTCTAATAATATATAATATTTACATTAAAAAAGGCATAAATTAGTCAATCAGCCATTACACGGGTTGATGTTGTTTAAGGCCGCTGTGCTTTTTTAATCTTGCTGATGCTGCTGGTAGTTGATTGATGATAGTCTCTCAAAATATTTAGACAAACACATTTACCTCTTAAGAACATAAATTGTTTTCTTCGATTTAAATTATGAACTGGGTCTTATGTAGGTATGGCTGCTATACAGATGATGGGACTATACTTCAAAGAAACTATTTATTTATTGTTTATCACATTATAAATAATTTTCTATATTTTATCTTATTACCAAAGCTTTTTTTAAGTCTACACGTACAGTTTGACGATTTAAAAGAGAATTTTTAATATACTTTTAAAAATATATAAGATTCATATAGTATCATTTAAAAACTCAATTTTCTTTCTTACGCATTTTTGTGTCATTCTGTATGCAACAAAATATCTATAAATATAAACAACACTTTTGTCCAAAGAAATTCTTTGTCTGTTACAGAATTCAAAGTATTCTCTCTCTCTATTATATCAATGCCTACGAAGGAAGAATTTATTCTAGGATATGTTTATACTAATACCAGGTGTACAAGTATGAAATGCGGATTTTTTTTTTCTAAAAAAACATGTTAAAAATTCGGAAGAATGCAAACCATCCATCGAGCCATTTTTTCACATCTTCGTACGAACCAAAGCGCAGCTCAGCAACTGCGTGACCCATCGATGCAAACAAGTGGTAATCGGAAGCAGCCAAGTCTGGTGAGTAAACCGAATGGGGTAGAACTTCCCAGCTGAGTGCTTCCAACGTGTCGCGAACTGGTTTTGTCGTATGTGATGGAGCATTGTCATGAAGAAAAATGACTTTGTGTTGCCTCTTTCGGTATTCTGGCCTTTTTGCAGGCAGCGAACGGTTCGAATCGGTCAATTGTTGTTGCTAACGTTTAATATTAACCGTTTCCTCAGGTTTTAACAGCTCCTAATAGACCACGCCCCTCTGGACCCACTAAACACAGGGTATCGTCTTTCTGCCAAAGCCATTCGGTCTTGCGGTCGGTGTGGATGGTGCGCCTGGGTCTACCCATGATTTTTTTCGCTTGGGATTCTCAAAATAAATCCACTTTTCGTCCCCTCTAACTATATGATACAAAAACGACTTCCTTTTGTACCGAGCGAGCAAAATGTCACACGTGTTTTTGCGCTTTTCCATTTGGGTGTCATTCAACTCATGTGGTACCCATCTACCGGTCTTCTGAATCTTTCCCATCTCTCATAGCCGATTGGAAACAGCTTGTTTGACTAACGCCCAATTGCTCGGCGAGTTGTTTTTTGTGTTTGCGAATCATCTTCGTCCAACAATGCTTGCAATTGCACATCTTCGTATTTTTTTGGCGGTTTTCCACGTTCCTTGTCTGCAACATCGAAGCCACCACTTTTGAAGCGCCGAAACCATCGTTCACACATATCTTGCGATGGAGCATGTTGACCATAAGCTTCTCGAAGTAATCGGCATGATTCAACAGCAGTTTTTTTCTTCAAATGAAAATAAAAAATTAATGCTGTCCGCGAATGCTCTTTATTCGGTATAAATTTCGACATATTGAACACAACATAACACTATGCACACAATTTATCACTCATGCGCGTCTGACACTTGTTGATGACGCAACAAAATGGGGCAGTGTCAAATCTTTATAGCACAAACTGCATTGGTGCACCATCTGTTTCATACTTGTACACCTGGTATATCAACGCCTACGAAGGAAGAATTTATTCTAGAACATGTTTATACTAATATTTTGGTGAAATGCGTGATTGAATACAGTACATCGTCTGATCATAGATCTTTTTATTTTGACCTGGAAAACCTAGTCAAAAAAACCAATAATAAAATGTTCTATTTTCAAAAGAATATTTTTTGAGGATAATATAACTTTTTCTATAATGGTTTATCATCTATATTAAGTGCGAGGGATATTGAGGTGGCTTTTCAGACTTTCAACGATATTTTTTACTTTAATTATAATGTTTTTCTGAAAAATTTTTATATAAGTGCTAATCTGAAAGACCTATCTCAGTTATAAACACAATATCTATACTTGGAATAATGTAAAATAGGAACGAAAATTTAAACAACTATTTAAGAAAACCACTTATGTTTATTGTATTAAAGCTGACAACTGTTTCGACACACTATGTCTTCTTCTGGAGCGAGATGTAAATTACACACAAAGTATATTACAAAATATATAAGTTACCTGATTATAAGGGCTAAAATAATTAAAAATATTCACCATAATACCTAAAACGAATTCAATACAGGAGAACCACCCCCATCCAATTGATCGTTGAGTAATAAACCTGAGGATTTTTTCTGGTTAATCTCTACCTGCTCTAAACAATTCAGTAATTTCCCTTTCTTATCATTATGCAGAATTCTAAAAGCTTCATTGAAAGTATGATTTTTATCTGTTAAATGTTTAGCGTAGTGAGAAATGTTATTTTTTATTCTACAACTTTGTTTATGTTCCTTTATTCTTTTATAAAAAGATCTGCCTATTTGTCCTATATAGGTGTTATTACAAGTGTCACAGCATAATTCGTAAACTCCTATTTTAATTTCTTTTTTTGTTTTACTTTTATTATTTTTAATATGTCGCGTTAACCTGTTACTGGCACGGAAGGCAATGACACGTTTACATAGTTCTTCATTTTCTAACATTTCTAAATATTGTTTGCTGGATATACTGGATATTCTTCTCAAAATTCAATATTATTTATTTTTAGATCGAATTGTTCCGCCATAACAGATGCCCGGGATTTTTATGAGATGTTGCGCTTGCACATGAAGCATGGTAACTTTCTTGTTGCGATCATCTCTTACCTCAGCAGGGCATTTGATAATGTAAAACGTGACATATTGCTCTCTAAATGATATGGTTAGTTTTTAGAGAGTTCGTCTTGATTCAGAGTATGTTTTTTAAAAAGGCTGAAGTAAATCTGGGTGTCTCCAAGGGCTCTATCTTAGGACCGACCTTGTTTATAGTAAATATGAGTAATTTGGTACCAGTGCTTGACTGTATTTTTTTTTATCGCTCACCTCTCGGCCTCAGTAGGGATTTTACCCTTTATCCATATCCCAAAGATATCGGCTAGGATGTCGTAATACCCGTCAACGTTGTTCAAGTGCCGAAACATACTTTTTTGTATTTCACGGCACTTTTTAAACAATGCGGTAGTGCTGCCAAGGACGTTATTAGCATTTCTACAAACAACTACTACCTATGTATGTGGCCAGGCCAAATATACTTTAATAAAATAAATAAGTAACACATGGGCTGAAAAGTCCCGGGCCTAACAAAGAAAACACGGTTTTTTTGGTTCAAAATTAGCTTTATTCATCAACGTAATCTCCATCAAGAGCAACGCAATCATTCCAGCGCCGCTCTAACATTTCAATACCACTTTTATAGAACGATTTATCTTTTTGCCTCAAAATAGGCCTCAGTTTCAGCGATAACCTCTTCATTCGAAATTTCTTACCGGCGAGCATTTTTTTCAGGTCTGCGAACAGCCAGTAGTCGCTGGGAGCCAAATCTGGCGAATACGGTGGATGTGGGAGCAATTCGAAGTTCAATTCATGTAGTTTTGCCATTGTTTTGATTGACTTGTGACACGGTGCGTTGTCTTGATGAAACAAAATTTTTTTTTCTTTGCCATATGCGGTCGTTTCTTTGCAATTTCGGCCTTCAAACGCTCCAATAACGCTATATAATATTCACTGTTGATGGTATTTCCTTTCTCAAGATAGTCGATGAATATTACACCACGCACATCCCAAAATACCGAGGCCATAACCTTTCCAGCCGATTGTTGTGCTTTCGGGCGCTTTGGACGAGGTTCACCAGTTGCTGTCCACTCAGATGACGATCGTTTTGATTCCGGAGTGAAGGGATGGATGCATGTTTCATCCATTGTCACATATCGACGCAAAAATTCCGGTTTGTTACGTTTTAAACATGGCCAAACACTGCTCAGAATCATCAACACGTTCTTGTTTTTGATCAACAGTGAGCAAACGCGGCACCCACTTTGAACAGAGCTTTCTCATAGTCAAATGCTCATGCAATATAAAGCCAACACGTTCTTTTGATATCTTTACGATGTCAGCTAACTCACGCAACTTCACTTTTCGATCATTCAAAACGATTTTATGGATTTTTTTGATGTTTTCTGGTGTTACCACCTCATTTGGACGTCCACTGCGTTCTGCATCATCGGTGTCTCTACGACCACGTTTGAAGTCAGCAAACCAACGTTTTATTGTTGTTTCTGATGAAGCGGAGTCCCCATAACACTTTTCAAGCCATTGCTTCGCTTGAACGGTATTTTTTTTTCCCATCAAGAAGCAGTGTAAAATTAAAACACGAAATTGTTTTTGATCCATTGTTTTGAAAATAACAAAAGTAGCGTCACTCTTAGCACAATAACTCACAAACTAATGAATAGAATATCATGAAATTTTAACAGCTGTCTTTTGAAGGTTAGTATTAACTGAAAAAAAGGTGACTGCAATAAAACTAGCGCCATCTATGTGTTAGGCCCGGGACTTTTCAGCCCATGTGTTATACCGACCTACGGGATTGAACCCTCGAACTTCTACACAGTAGCAAAATACTACGCCACCGAGCCACGGCCAGCCACAGGCGTATTATATGATAATGACACAACTTTTATTTTTTCTGATAGAACAATAATAACCTAATAAGAGAGTGTAATACTGCTCTCAGTGCTCTTGTACAATGGTTTAAAATAACTCATTATATCTAAGTGGTGCTAAAACTCACTACAATTAGAACCTTAAAGTCGATGTTGATACCACAGCTCTTGTCTGTAGTGTTTACATTTCTCCTCATCTTCACTATGGCGTATATTTTTGAGGATCTTTTACTGCCACGAATTGTGTTTTTATTTCTCCAGCTGGCTCCTACGTCAGTTTTCAAAATTTCGATGTGTTGTCTATGACCACCATATTTATCTCCCTTTCTGAATAATGTAAATTTGTCTATAATAACTGATCTGATTGAATCCATCAAAAATTTAAATATAGGTCTGTTAACTAAATTTTTTAAAAACTGCTGGGGGAAGTCGGCTTTTCCAGATGTTCTAAAAAAAATTTTGAATCCATTTATTTTAAAAGTTGGTATATTTCCACTTATTTAAAATAAAAATTGAAATATCAATCCGATATGGTCTAGTGGCTAGGATACCTGGCTTTCACCCAGGAGGCTCGGGTTCGATTCCCGGTATCGGAAGTCCTTTTTATTTTGAGAAATTTTTGAAAACTGGCACATCTCAAAATTTTCAAAATTTGTTTAGTTTTAACAATCCGGTATGGTCTAGTGGCTAGGATACCTGGCTTTCACCCAGGAGGCTCGGGTTCGATTCCCGGTACCGGAAATAGCTTTTTAGAACCAAAGTAAAGGTGTGATAATATATTTTTTTTAATTTTATTAATTACCTATTAGTAAAATAGGTTTTAGCTTATTCTTTTATGGCTAAGAGACGGCACACCAGCCATAACAATTGTCTCAGATTGGCCCAGTGCAAGTCAGATTTACGCATTAGTGTTCCGTACGGTGATAGCCTTTAAAAAATAAAATAAAATCCTTATCTAGGCTAATTGGGTCCCTGATATGACATCTTAAGATCCAATATGTATTTTCACGTTTTTCTTTAGTCAATAATGTATAATAATTGTAGCATCTTAGCTCCCTAATTGCGAATAAATCAATCTAACTCAATCTAGAATCTAGTCATAAAAGTGTAAAACCAATATTTCCTATATTTGTTTAATTAGAAACAAATCAAATAAAATTATTTTGTCTCGGTAGAGCGACGCGCAACGCAGTAAAATAATGTACTGAGAAGTATATTAAAAAACATCCACCATATTCTCAAGCCACATAGTTTTTTTTATACCATAAATTATCAAACGTAATGCACTCGTGATAATTTTCGTTCAATTTACACTTTATAAAGACTATTCCAGAATTTTTTTTTCCAAATTGTTGATCACTACTTTTCGAGATAGGGTGGGGGGACAGGATAAGGAAAGTGTGCCCAAGTATTATATCAGATATATTTTTAAACTCGTGTTATTACAAGGTTTCATTTGACACCTCACTCGATGACCTGGTAATTTTTTTTTTTACTTTAAATTCACCCCCAAAACTTACGTCAAAATTACACGGATCTGATTGAACCATCAATTCCTATATTTATATGGCAAGTAGTTTCGGGAGAAAATCGGGTGTGGACAGACAGACACCGAAGTGATTCCATAAGTGTTCCATACGGAACACTAAAAGAGTAAATAAGAATATAATTCTATGGTAAATGTAAACTTAAACTTTTTTTTATAGATAATTGTAAATTGAAAATAAATGTTTATATACTACGAAGCTGGTTTGAAAAGTCCGTGCAAAGTCCGAGAGATGGCACCACCGGCGCGTATCGAGGTCATGTTTAGTTAGTAGCATCTCTTGAATGAACGCACACCAAGTTTCAGCCATATTGGTCTATTTCTTTGTGTTTGACATTCGTGTGAATCAAGGAAGTCGAGTGATTTTCAAGAAATGGACAAAAAAGAATTTCGTGTGGTGATTAAACATTACTTTATGAAAGGCAAAACGCCTCAGGAGACTAAAGAGAAGCTTGATAAACATTATGGTGACTCTGCACCTTCGATTAGAACAGTTTATAAGTGGTTTCAAAATTTTCGGACTGGCCATATGGGCACAAGTGACGCTGAACGTTCTGGACGGCCTGTGGAGGTTACGACTCCAGAAATCATTGATCAAATCCATGATATGGTGATGGATGACAGAAGAGTTAAGGTGCGTGAGATTGCTAGTGCTGTGCGCATCTCGACTGAACGGGTACATAATATTTTGTATAAACATTTGGACATGAGAAAGCTATCCGCAAGATGGGTGCCGCGATTGCTCACGCTTGACCAAAAACGGAATCGTGTGAAGTGTTGCAAGGATGGTTTGCAGCTGTTCCAGAAGAATCCGGAGGACTTTAAGCGTCGTTTCGTCACTGTGGATGAAACATGGATACATTACTATACTCCTGAGACCAAACAACAATCTAAACAATGGGTTACCAAGGGGGAATCTGCACCAAAAAAGGCGAAGACCGTTCCTTCGGCCGGAAAGGTTATGGCGACTGTCTTTTGGGATTCGCAAGGGATAATCCTCATCGACTATCTGGAAAAGGGTAAAACTATTACAGGTGAATATTATTCATCGTTATTGGACCGTTTGAAAACCGAGCTGCAAGAAAAACGCCTGCGATTGGCCCACAAGAAAGTCCTTTTCCATCACGACAACGCACCAGCACACACCTCAGCAGTTGTGGTCTCGTTTCACATCCCCCCTATTCTCCAGACTTGGCTCCCTCGGACTACTATTTGTTCCCCAATTTGAAGAAATGGCTGGCGGGACAAAGATTTTATTCAAACGAGGAGGTGATTGCAGACACTAATGGATATTTTGCAGACTTGGACAAATCCTATTATTCGGAAGGGATCAACAAACTAGAACATCGTTGGACGAAGTGTATAAGCCTAAAAGGAGACTATGTCGAAAAATAAAAAAGGTTTACCCCAAACACATTAGTAGTTTTTATTTTTGCACGGACTTTTCAAACCAGCCTCGTACTATATTTGTTTTAGGTTAGCTGATACTTAAGTATACTAGTTTTAGTGACTTATTTCTGTATACTTACTTACTGTTCATTGTTAACGTTTTTCATACGCTTTTGTGGCAAATGAAAAGAGATTTGCTTTACTTTATTCCCTTAAGGAACATCCTGTATAAACAAATATTACTAAAAATGTAAAAAAACCCTGTAATTTCCTATGGAGATTATTAATATTTACCCCTTGGAAATAAATCCCCAGTAATAACGTCATCTAACCCTGATTTAATAGTGTTCTAATGGCTTTATCGACCGTCAAATAGATAAACATTTTGATAGCAGACCGCAGCAGCACCAGTGGAGGGTCAACTAAAACAGGGGCTTCTTATATAGGGGCTCGGATAATCTTAGTCCAGATGCGTAGGTGGTTTATGCTACGAGAATTATAAACTAAATTTTTAAGTTATTTTTTGTGTGTGAACAGTGTTTTTAAATGGCAATTTTATGGATAATTGAAGTACCGGTAAAATTGGAGTCAATTTTCAATCAGTCAACAATTTCAATTATCTCTGTCCTTAAATTGTATTGTTGTTTTTGTGTACATTCTTGTTCAAATTTCTAGTTCGTTACCAGTTGTTGTAAGTTGTCGTCAATCAGACCCAGAAGAAATACGGAGAGTGAAAAAAATCGAAAAAAAAAACATAACGCCAGTGAATGAGTAGCGTCCGGAAAAATTGTTACCAACTCTGAATATTGGGAACGTTCTGCCTGTCCTGAAACCAACCAAATAGATGATTATCTTTCTGCAAACATATAGAAGTACTTGTAGTTGAAATCAAAGCACTACAAAATCAAATTGAGAAAATGGATAAATTGGACAAAGAGAAAGTAAATATATATATATATATATATATATATATATATATATATATATATATATATATATATATATATATATATATATATATATATATATATATATATATATATGTTATATATATATATCAATCGGTTTTATAACGTCTTCCGTCTTGCGATGCCTAATTTCCACTCCTCCCTGTTTCTCCATCCCTCCTCCTCCAGATCTCTCTCTAGTACTTCCTTGTTGATTCCTGCTCTCCAGCTTTGGCGTGGTCTTCCTCGCTTTCTTTTTCCATGAGGGTTCCAATTTAAAATCTTTTTAGGTAGTAGAAGGTCTTGTGACATTCTCTGTACATGTCCGTACCATACCAACTGTTAGGTTCTGATTTGGTCCACTATATCGTGCTTTATTTCTAAAGCTCGCCTTATCGTGTCATTTGGTATGCGGTCTTTTCTGGATTTTCTGGCTGCTCGTCTCCAGAAATCGATGTCTGTAGCTTTTAGTATTTTTTCTGTTCTTTCCTTTAATGGCCACACCTGGGAGCTGTAAGTTATTATACTTTTCACTATTGAGTTGTAAATTCTCTTCTTATTTTCAATGGTTATGTTTTTGTCCCATAGTATACTATTAAGCATTGCAATCGCTTTTCTTCCTTGGATATTCCTCTCGAATATTGCTTCTTCCAGTGTTCCGTCCCTAGATATTCTCGTTCCCAAATAATTATAACTGGCACAGTGTTTGATGGTGTGTCCTGTGGCCAGTTTCAAGTCCTGCTGTTGTCCTCCGACGCACATGTACTCGGTCTTTTTAATATTGACTTCTAGGCCCCATTTTTCATATTCCTCCATAAGTTTTCGTGTCATGTATTCCATATCATCGATGTCCTGAGCGACTACTACCTGGTCATCTGCGAATAATAGCGTGTACAATGTAGTATCGTCATCCAGTGGTAATCCCATACTGCTGCATTTCCTTTTCCAGTTCTTCAGTGCACTCTCCAAATAGATTTTAAATAGCGTTGGGGATATACAGCAGCCCTGTTTGAGACCCTTTGTGACCGGGAACCCTGTTGTTATACCATATTTGGTTTTCGCACTACTTCTTGCGTCTTGGTATAAGGATTTTACGGCTTTAATTATTTCGGTGCTTACATTACTCTGTTGTAGTGTTTCCCACAATCTCATTAGGGGCACGCTGTCGTAGGCCTTTTTTAAATCAACAAACAAGACATGGACTTCCTGATCAAATGTGGTTTTCTTTTCTAGGATTTGTGTCAGTGAGAAGAGATGGTCTATTGTGGATCTTCCTGCTCTAAAGCCTGCCTGTTCTTCAGCTTCTACGTCCGCGTATTCCGTTTCTATTCTATTTTTAAGTATTTTTCCGTATATTCTGCTAATAGATCCTGTAACCGTTATTCCCCTATAGTTATCGCAATTATTTTTGTCTCCTTTCTTATGAATTGTTGATATGTATGATATTTTCCATTCCTCAGGTACTTCTGATGTGTTAATGCATCTTTGGAATAAGTTCCTCAAAGCGCTAAATAGCTTTTCAGTTCCGTATTTTACTATCTCTCCTGGGATGTTTCCTGGTCCTGGAGCTCTACCATTTTTTAGCGTTTTACATACTTCTTTAACTTCTGATGTTGTTATCCTTATTGGGGATCCTCGTATAACTATATTTGGGTTTCCATGTTGGGTACTTTTGAACTCTGGTCTATCTTCTGTTAGCATATTTGTAAAATATTGGTTCCATTTTTCTGATGTTATTGGTGAGAAGATTTCTCTTTTCCGTTCTGTTCTCATATTTTTAAGAAGTCTCCAGCTTTCTGTGCTTTTTCTTCCTCCTATGTAAGTGTTGAGTCTTGAGCATGTCTTTTCCCATTGGTTGTTCTTTTTGTCACTAATCATTTTGAGTACTCTAGCTTGGGATTCTTTGTATTTTACTTTGTCGTTTGTACTCTTTGAACTTAAGTATTTGTGATAGCTTTCCGTTTTTCTTCAATTTCGCATTTAATTTCTTCATCCCACCAATATGGTTTTTGCTGTTTTTTTTTTCCCTTTTCTCTTGGTACCCTAATGCTTCCAGTGCGGCTGCGTGTAGGCATTCCTTTATATACTTATATTATTCTTCTATATTAACAAATCCCGTCTGTTGTATCTTTTGGTCCAGTCTACTCTTGCATAGATTTCTGATACTTTCATTTTGTAAGCTGTCTGTATTATATCTTATTGTTGTTTCACTTGTGTGCTGTGTACTTGTATCTTCCAGTTTGCTTTCCCGTGTTGTTTGTGAGGTTATCTTTCCTTTCACGAGGTAGTGGTCGCTGCCACATGAAGCCCCTCTTTGGACTCTTACATCTAGGAAGTTTAATCTAGATCTCTGACGTATTATCATATAGTCGATAATACTTTTTAAATCTCTTGTTGTTTGTCTCCACGTATATTTATGAATATCCCTATGCTGGTAGTGTCCGTTTAATATTGTAAAGAGAAAGTAACGAAAAAAAAACAAAGCGAACAAGCAGAAGAATTATATACATAACTGCCTTCGGAAGATTAGCAAATAGATGAAGCATTCGACGGCCTCAAAACGCAAAAATAAAGAAAAAAATAAGCGTAAAAAGCAAGGAAGATTAACAATTAGACTTTGAACCACCCACCGTTCAGACAATGAAAGAGAAAACAAACAATCAAAAAAAACAGAAGACAAGTCAAACAACGCAAACGGCGGGTTACGGCAGTATCATTTGTCGATAATTAAGTTCGGAGTTCACGGTAAACTGCAGGTCTTGTCTGGTTGACATTACCCATATGTTGATTGGGGTTGGTATAAGGGATATCTCTGATCAGTTTGCCTGGCTATAAGCCATAATACTACCACTTTCGAACGGAATTGGATATATAGTTGATTTTTTAGGCTATGTTCATATACGACCAAATGAGGCGTCTAGTTTCAAAACCATCTCGATCCATTTTTATAAATTTTACAGGATACACAAAAAATGCCCACTTTTGATGCAATTTTTTTAGTATTTTTTGGAACACTGTAAGGTGCTTATCAAATTGTAAACTATAAGCAACCAAATTTGTCTTTGTAAGTAACCTAAAAATGCTAAAAATGCTTGGATCGAGTGAGTTTTGAAGCAAACAGACATAAATACCAGTTTTGATTTAATTTGCCACAAGATTACCATGACCAATTATTGTACTTAAATGGAAATTAGTACTATTTTTTAACTTGCATTTTTTTAATTTCAAAAATGCATATTAATAACATAAAAAGACTTTTGCCTTTAAACAGTGAACACTCAGTTCAGTTGCCAGTTTTCTCTTTAGTAGGCCGTTGTTTGTATGCTTGATTCTTTCAGTTAGATAAATACATGTAGAAAAATTATTCGTACTAGGATTACCAAAGCCGATGTTGAATTTGTTACGAAAAACAAAATCAGACATTTTCTATTTTTTTATGAAAATTATGTGAGAAATTTTAATACCTAATAGCAGTAATTCTAAAATAGAAAATCATTTTAACTTGGCTCAATTAGCTTAGCTTAGTTTTTTGTTTTGAAACTTTCCAATTTTTAGCATTTGTTTTTTTTTTTTCGAGGATGTACATCATCCTCTACGGGATATTTTGAGAGATCCATTAAAAAATAAATTGTTTTGATATTTGTTTAAACAAATATTTTTTATTAAAAAATAAAAATTAAAATAAATAAAAACACAAAGAAAAGAAATGAAGAAACCTGAATTTCATAACCCTCCCAATCAGTGGGACATAAGCGCTCCATGTGGACACACCCCGAAGCTTGGATTCAAAGGACTTTTTGAAACTTAAGTGAAATTTCGCCGCACTTTTTAAATAGCTTCGGGAAGCGTTTTGACCTGAGCGACTGTTATAGCGTTCCCTAAGACTTAATACGAAATATGAAAAAAAGTGTTTTTAGAAATATGATGGACTACTTAATTTTAAAGCTGAAAGATGGTACTTTAAGACAACAATCGAATAAAAGTAGCAAAAAAAAAGTTATTTTCTACAACTAATAAAAAAATAAGATAAATACAACAAGTACGCCTATGTTTTTCTGATCACGTGTCGTCGCCAGAGCCGGCCCCTTGTGTGATTTATGCACGTGCCGCCCAGTTTAATTTATCTTTTTTTCGTAGTAAGTATTTAGCGTAAAACCATTAATGCGTGTGAAGATTTAATTTATTACTCTTACGTTTTAACTGTATATTAACGATCAGTCCTGTTATGTTTTATTTAAAGAAGTACAAAGTCTTTAAATTTTATTTCATTAGATTTTTTCTTTATTATAATATTTACCACGCATAAACTAAAAAAGGTTTTACGACTGATTTTTGAAAATTCGGCACATGTTTCACTTCCTATTTTACCCTCTTCAAGGGACAATCCATCCATTAACCATTTACGTCCTCTACTGAACATACATCACCTGTAATGTCTTCCAGTATTTTGAGCGATGTTTATCGAGTCATGGGCTAGTCTTTTAATATCGTCGCTTCATCTCGTTGGTGGTCTGCCCTTGCTTCTTTTAACTGCTATAAGTTGCGCATGACTCTTTTCATTACTCTCTGCGTTATGGCTGCTATACACGCTCCGGTTTACCTGTCAGGTTTGCCTGCACAGGTAGACCTGCGCAGGTAAACCGGAGAGTGTATTGTAAAACCCGTACAGGTTTCTTGAACTGTACAGGCGACCGGAGTAAATATGGAAAAAACATATTTTTGCCTGTGCCAGAGTTGCACAGAAGAATGCGCATTGGTATTTATCCTTTTTTTTATTCAGTGAGGTTTCAAAAGAGCAGGTTTACATAAAACGTTTATATTTTGGTGGTTTGATGGTTTATATTATTTTTATTATATAAAGAGCTATAAAGGCTATTAGTACACTCTCCCGCGTCTCCGGCATAATTTTAAACCAGAACTGCACAGTTTCACCATTCCGTGTGTGGGTCCTAACCTGTGCAGGTAAACCTGTTGAGGTATACCTGCACAGGTTGCCTGTGCAGGTATACCGGAGCGTGTATAGCAGCCTTTACTCTCAGTTTGTTGATAGAGTGTCTGGTTAGCGTTAGAATTTCGTCACCATATGTTACACAAGTACGAAGTATTGTCAGCGATTTTTCTTCATACATGTTTCATACTTCGATCGAAGACGTTCCCTTAATCTACTGAAGGCTGCCCATCCTAATCCACTGTGGCGATTAATTTAACATGTTTGATTACTTCCTTACTAATTCTTTTTCATGCCCCAGGTATTTGTAAGCAAATGTTGGTTCATCAACTTGGTCTTCTTTAAGGGGACGTCTAAATTAAAGTCTGTTGGCACTTGTTTTAGTTCTTTTAGCCTCACCTAGGTTACCACTGATTATAACGATATCTCAGATTGTAGATTTAATTTATTCTCCATCTATATTTACTTCCCTGCCATCTCAGTTACGGACGAGTAATCTGTGATTAATTCCTGGGTAAAAAGAGACATGTTTTGTCAAAATTCTTGTAACTAAAAATTTATATCCGAGAATGCAGTATTAATTTTTAAAATTAAATTCGCTTTAGTTAGAGATACTTTATATTTTATACGATCCTTTCAATCAAATAGTCTAAAAAACCCTGATAGAATTGTAGCTTACATTTGAATATGAAGTGCTGCAGGGTAATATTCTTGGACCACAGTTGTACACTGTCTACACTCACAATTTCAAAATGCTTGAAACATTGTTCTTGCTATATTCGCGCACGATACATAAATTTATTTGACTTTTGATCCCTCCCAAATAACTTATAGTAACACGTGCATAAATGAACGTTTTACTATGTTTATTAATAAAAAAAAATATATATTTCTTAAAAATTAATCATTCAAACACAAAAGTTTTTAGTTGATACAATATTATTTACTTTTTTTCATTATCTACTTCTATCCTTAATTTGAACCATTTTAGAGCCATCTTTTGATAAATTAGTTTTCATATAATGATATTAACTGACAACATCAATTACACCCTAAAAAGGTCAAGATATTGCCGTTTGATTGGAATATAAAAGGATTTTGCGGACTTTGCTATTGCGCCAATTCATATAGTAGTGATTGGTATTAATTGTCGAATCTATGAACTATATTTTTTTGATTCTTTCAAGACTGCTAAATAAGTATTGATTATTTTTATTTATACAATTTTTTAGTTATTCATAACAATATTTTACAAAAATTAAAAATAAAAATATCCTAATAATAATATCGAAAAAATATGCCAAAAAATATATAAAAACAATTTATTCTCTGCCAATAATTAATACAAACATATGTTGAACTGTGGCCGCCATGTTAGAAAATAGAGGAAGATTTTTAATTTCTTCAGCGGTTGAAAATACAGTAAAGTCCGTTTATAACGAATTCCAAAAAATCACTAAAAATGGTTCGCTATATCCGAAGTTCGTTACAAACAGTAAACAAAATCTAATATCATTTTTCAATCCTTTTTTTGTTTAGATTAGGCGCTAATGCTTAGAAAAATGAATAATAATAATTATTAAATTAAAAGAAAACGTTCGAAGGGAAAATAAAACAAGTCACACTAAAGTTGTGTGTGTGTTATTATTGTATGTTGGTACATATACGAGTATAAACGAAAACATTAAAATATGTAGTTTATACAATAAAATCAGTAATTTTTCTTCGTACAATTTTACTTAAAAGAAGTGGTATTTATATAATTGTCAAGGTCACAAAAACTTCTATATATGTTCAGGAACTTCACGAGATTCCAAAAAATTGCGAGTTTCGGTCATTTCCTTAGTCATTTCTGAAATGGATGGGACATAAATACTATCTCCTTCTTCCAAGCTCGTCTTCGTCGTCATTATCGCTTAAAATCTTTCCAGAAGCCACTGATGTTACAATTTGATCATCAGTTAATATTTCTCTCATCATGAATTCATTATCAGCACATACATATTCTTCAAAATTAGAGTGATTAAACATCTTTTTAATCTCGATTTTCACTGTACTTTGTTGAATGTCAGCATCGTAAAAAAATTCTAGACGGTCAGTAAAATGTTTTTCAAACCACTGAGTGAACGGTAGTTCATCATCTGAGTCATATCTACATTCCTTCCTTAAAAATCCGCCATGCTTAAAACTGTTTACAATGGTTTCTCTACTGACTCTTTGCCAAGACATGGATAAAGTTTATAGCGTCCAAGAGAGTTACAAAAAATATATTACCTTTATCGATCGTCTCTAACATTTTCATAAGTAAAATTTTTCTACAATGACATTTTAAAGAATGTATCACACTTTGATCCATAGGCTAGAGCTTTGCACTTGTGTTGGAGGCATAAAAAACAATTTTTTTGCTGTAGATCAACTTCAGGGTGCGGTGGACAGTTGTCAATCCAAAGTAATATTTTTCTATTTTCAATTTTAATTCTTTGTCCCATTCGATCAGTTCGTTTTTAAAAATTTCTGATGTCATCCAGGCTTTACTATTTGATTTGTACTTTACTGGTAAATGTTTGTTTTTAAAACACCTGGGATTGGCCGACTTTCCTATCACCAACAATTTTCTTTTCTCTGTTCCAGACATATTTGCAGTTACAATACAGTAATCCTTACTTTTGATAGTTTTCCACCAGCACAATTCTCTCCGACAAACTTTAATGTCTTATCAAGCGTCATCTTGTAAAACAAACCTGTTTCATCCGCATTAAAAATATCCACATATTCATAACTTTCTCGAATTTCCGGTTATACATTGGCCAACCACTGATCAATAACAGTCATATCCATTCCTGCAGTTTCTCCTACTGTCTTACCTCCACTAATATTATGTTGTTTTTTAAATTGTTCAATCCAACTTCTAGAACAGTTAAACTCGGTGGTTTCTATTTTCCTTCCCAATTCACTAGCTTTCTCTTGTAAAGTATTGACGGTAATAGGAACATGTTCATATCGTTTTTTAAAATTTAAAGGGTCCTTTATCAACTTGGTCATGTGTAGATTTTCTTACTTTTTTACAACTAAAGTTTCTTTTATATAGATTGATAAGATTTTTGCCTTTTCTTCCAAATGGTAGAAATCGTAGATTTAGTTAAATTCAACTGTTTGCAAGCATCACTTTGTTTAACTTCATTTTCTATTTTCCTTATAATATCGTGTTTATCTTTTAAAGTAAACGTTTTACGATTTTTGCGTACAATTTTAAAATAAAAACTTAAACATTCACTTTACTACTGTGATCAAATATGCATTAGAACGCACAACCACCGCAAGTGAATTGAAAATAATACTGCTCGAACTAGCGACGCGGCGAAAACAAGTAGAATAGGGGTTTCCAGCGAGTTTCGGTGAATTCCCTAGATCAAGTCGTGCGATATCGAGGACAGGGAGTGGCAGGTTCGTTATAAACGAACACAAAACATCCAAATTGGGTTCGCTTTATCTGAACTTCGTTATAACCAGATTCTTTATAACCGCAAATAAAATTTGCATTGGTATTGTGGAAGTTTTTTCGTGCATTATAAAATAGTTTGTTTTAACCGGAAATTTGCTAAAAACGGGTTCGTTATAAGCAAACTTCACTGTATATTTAAAAATCGTTTAAGAATTAGTCCATCCTCTTCATACTTGTACTCGCATTGGAGAGAATATTTCAAGCAGTAATAATAGTGAAACATAAATACTATAATGTTTAAAAAATTACCGGCTCGTTTGCTTATGATTATAAACAAAAATCATTGGTTTTATTACTGTTAAACTATTTTAAGCCGCTCGATGAGCCTTGTCCGGCTGTGGTAAATAACAAATCTAAAAGAAAGCCTATGCTCTCTCAGCGCAGAAATTTATAGTTGCTAAGTATGTATAATAAGTGTATAATACATGTAATATGCTATTTTTAAAAAATATTAAAGAATTACACATCCCTTATTTACCCAAAAAAAGAGGTTTGCGGAACTGTGCACAACCTTAATATTCAGAGGAAAAATTATTTTAACAGTAGTTAAATATCATAAACAACAACTGAAATACTCATATTGTAGGCTAGTATGGAAGGACCAGAAACTGCATCCACCAAGAAAGTCAACCATATCCTCGCAAGCTCTACCCTCTTCTCAAGTTCAGCAAATTGTCAACTCGCAACGAGTTGACAAATTGACCCACCATGCTGCTAAATGCCACGTTCCGCAGATACCCGCTCCAATCCGTCCAACACAAGACCCTCCGTATCAACGCCAAAGCCCCATGGTTTATGCGTAACATCCAGCTTCACCGAGACCACCAGATACCAACAATCTGGAGATTCAGAAGAAAAGTTTAGCTCAAATTCCTGGACAAAGCCACGCCGACTGCCAAGGCCCTCGGAACCTCTACCATTGAATTAACTTAAATTAGCCTTAATTAATTTTAAGTTTAACCGTAATCTATGTTCATGAAATATCTTAAGTTCAAATATCTTAAGTTTTCCGGTTCATGAAATATCTTAGGTTGAAATATCTTAAGTTCTTCTTCTCTCAACACAATTAAATAAATTCTTTACCTAGACTAAGTTAGTTAGGTTCCGATCATGTGTATATCTTAAGGTCCAATTTGTATACTTTGTTTCTAACCATATCATTGTATAATAGTAACAGCATTTGTAGCTAGCTAGTAATTCAATAAAGATATAAATTTTGGATACTCATATTGTGTAATCTTTCTTCAACAAATGCAATAACAGATTTGGTAGTATCTTTTGCATTATTTTGATGATTTTGTCATTTCTCCTCCCTAACCTATAGTGCCTACTTATCTCATCCCATATGTCATTATTCTTCTGTTCTTTTGTCCCTAGCTATCTCTAATATAGTGTATGTTAAAGAAAGAGAGCTAATGCTTGCGTCATCCTTATTAGGTTATTACAAAATTGAAACATATATTTTTATAATGATCATTATTAGAGATTATTTTATAATGAAATCCAAAAAACACAACAGCAATACTATGCTGCTGTATTTTTTCGGACACAAGTCCACCAAGAAGATAGTCCACCAAAAACATATTAAACAAGAATAAACAATTAACCAACTTATAAGTACTGTAGCGAGATACTGTCGAGAAAAATATTCCAATTATGACCTGACCTGACACCATTCAAAATGTCAATGAACCACGTTGCCGTGGGCTGATTATGAAAGACTTTCGGGCCTAAAAAGGGATTACATAATGAAATCTTCCTACCTATTTACCTAGCTTAGTTCCCTGTAACTTCAAAGATTTTCTTAATGTAACTAATACTTCAAATATAATGTCAAATTATTGCTCGAAAAAATGAAAATGAGTTCCAGACTTACTTCTAGCAATAGGGAACGCCTTTTCAGTTAGTGGATAGATGCGAAATTATCTCGGAAAGCGACCGTATACAGGGTGAGTCACACGTATGTAGCATCTAACTCGAAACTCTTTTACACAGAAAGTTAAAATTTGGTAATAATATAGGAATTCTTTACGTATAACAGAAGTGAAAAAAAAAAATTTTTTTTTCGTGTTCTATAGCTTGTGAAAACACAAGTAAATATATATATATATATATATATATATATATATATATATATATATATATATATATATATATATATAATGTAAATGCACTCGTACCAATTATTTGAAAAAATTCTGGATTTATTCTCCACAGGTGTAGATTGAACGAAAATTATCCACCTTCACCTGGAGTCATCAGATTTTAGTAAAATGGCGCTATCTGGCAATTTTTAAAAGCAATCAACGTACAAACCTGCACTAGGTTGACGCAGGTATATAACTTATCTAATGATTAATTATTATGATAAATATTATATAAAAAAGTTTAGTCGTTTTACAATTTTCCTTACCCATAAAGAACGCATTCCGTTCCTATTTTCCATATTTACTGGTGTTGTATGAGCAGGAGCTCCGTCTTATTGAATCCACATTTTGTTCCCTTTCAAAGTTATCAACTTCTTCAAGAAGCGTGGGGTAATTCGTTTCGCAAAAAAATTTAGATATAGCTATCTAGGCCCGTTAAGCGGTTCGCGAAAAAAAATATGGACCAATAATTCGAAAATTTAATATTCCACACCATACATTAAGCGACCAATGGATTTGGTGTTGAACTTCCTGGACCCAAACTGGATTAACTGTTAAATAATAATGCATGTTATGGCTGCTCCATTACTGTGAAAAGTAGCTTCATCAGAAAACATTATTTTGGATAAAAAATTTGGATCGGCCTCTATTGCTCCGTTCATGGTGGTACAAAAACATACGGTCTTGAAGTTCTTGGTGTAGTTCCATATGAAAGGGATGATACTTGTATTTTCTCGTGGTGTGATTATAGCAGTAGATTGGGATGTGTCAGCTAGTTGACGGCTGCTGACCTGGGGATTATCTTCAAACATGAAGTAAAAATCTCCATTTCTTTTTCTTCACAGGTAGCATTCTGGTTTACTACTTTCCGTTTTTGTATACACATTAGGGTACTTCTTCGCTCCGTTCTGCCAAAAGACAATTTTCCCACCTCGCCCAGGGTACCATATCAATTAATTCATTTTTAGGAAAGTGTAACTATTACCTTTATATACTACAAAAATAAACTATTTTTACTTGCTTAATAGACATGTCAAAATTTGACAATGCCTACTCGTTTTGGCCCCTATGATGTTATACCAAGGGTAAAAATTGAAAAATTCAAAATTCGAAAACTATTAGAAAATAGGGAAACATACTTTATAAAGTTGGAAGGTTTTGTAAAATCTATCAAAAAAAATAATATATAAACTTGCGTGCATAAAAATCGGCCCATTGTAAACTTTTGACTTTAACTATATTTTTTTAAAAAAATTATTCATCAGATCAAAAAAAAGAAATATGCTGTTTGAAAGACAATTTAATATGCTTTAATGTGAGTATAAATTTACGAAAATTTTATTTCGACTTCCTATGTTCAACCATTGAGCAAATTAAGCTTTTTTATTAACATAAATAATAATGGGTGACTCCTCCTTGATCTCTCATAATTAGGCAAAGATCTAATCAAGTTTGCTATTGTTTCTTTATGTTAAGCCACTCTTCTACTGCAACAATATCGAGTTTGGGGTTGAGCTCACCGTTTTAAACTCATCCGATAAATGTTCGATCGGATTTAGATCAGGACTGTATGCTGGCCACTCCATAACCCGAAAACCGACTTCTGCAATATAATCTTGCACGATTCTTGCGGTGTGCGGCCTTGCATTGTCATGCATAAAGGTAAATTCGTCTCCAATGTAGTCGACGTAAGGTACCACGTAAATTGCTAAAATCTCCTCGATATATCTAGCAGCCGTTAAACCTCTTCTTCCGTGAACACGGTCGCCCCTACGAATGAAACTCAGGGTCGGTTCATGCTCCTATAGAAATTGCACCCCAGATCATACAGGAACCACCTCCATAAGCACTCCGCTCTTTCAAAGCAGCAATCTGCAAATCGCTCTCTTGGTCTTCGGTACACTTTCCTTCTTCGGTCGCTACCATGGAGGCATATTCAGATCCCCATTGTTCCAACGTCCAATTCAGATGATCCCGTGCAAAACGCAGGCGGGCTTGCCGATGAGCTGGAGTAAGTTTTGGACCAATCGCAGGTGTTTTAGGGGTCAGGTTATTTTCCTGCAGTCTTCGTCTTACTGTCCACTGACTAATAGCCACTCCTCGCACCTCACGGAGCTGTCGTTGCACTTGAACGGCATTAAGGTGACGATTTCTTATGTTGTTGACACAATAAAGCGGTCATCACGAGCGGTTGTAAATCGCCTTCTGCCTATTCCAGGTCGCCTATGAAAGAATCCAGTCTCCTCATAACGTTTGCACACTCTTCGAACGGCTGCGCGTGTCATATTCAATTGTCTAGCAAACAGCTCGCTGACTAAGGTCCATTTTCGATTAAAAGCAAAAACTTGGGCGGCTTTTTGTGGTGTAGTATGCATTAAACTAACACACTTAAATACTACTGAGATTATGAAAAACGAATTAATAGCAAATTTCAGTTGCAAACGGAATAATTTTAATATTTAACAAATTTGTTATTTTCGTTACAATCACCACATAAACACGTTTCATTTGTTTACCGGTTGCTACGCATATAAACGATAAGCCTTCTTGATAAATTTATACTCACATTAAATTGTCTTTCAAACAGCATATTTCTTTTTTTGATCTGATGAATAATTTTAAAAAAAAAATATAGTTTAAAGTCAAAAGTTTACAGTGGGCCGATTTCTATGCACGTTAGTGTAGGATGTGCCATTTAAAAAAATTTAAGATTTTTCAATCTAAAATAGTCGAAATGCATAAATTTATTTTGAACACCCTGTAGCATCTAACTCAACTGTCTTTACATATATCTTTTTTTCATCTATATAGAACGCTCGTATCAATTATGAGTATTCCACCTTCAGAAACAATGGCGCTACTGGCAATTTTTTACAAAACAGAAAACTAATATTTTTTTTAAAAAAATTGAAATAATAGAAAAATTACAAGATTTAGGTATATAACATTATTAATAAAAACGTTATAAAATTTTACGCAGAATTTAAAAATAAATTAGAAAATAGGATGTTCTATTTTAAAAAAAAAAAATATATGTTATATCGCCACACTATTTTGAAGTACCCTGTATACTCAAAAATAATTTTAAACTGTGCACCTTAACATTCCCTAAAACTATTGTATTTAACATTTTTTCGTCTCATTCCCGAAACAAATGGGATAATGAACTTTACTCTATCGTTGACTCACCCTGTACATATGTTTTGTATGTACATTTTTTTAAATGCACATTACAGTTCTTAAATATCTGTACATCTATCTATAGTGACCATTAATTACATTGGGCACAGTAATCTATTCAAAACCTTGACATTATTCCTTTGGGCCTCGTCCCTACATATCAACAAAACCCTAAAAATGTGTCCGAAATACAACTTTTGGACAGTTTTAAATTATGTCACTATTTAAATAAACTGCAAGAAATAAATGTCTTCAGGGAAACGTCGTGGGAATGTTGACTTACATTTAAACGAAGACAGAGAAAACTGTACTCAAGGGACAAATATAATATAAGCGAACATATTAGGCATGTTTATTTTAAATTCCTTTCTGTTTTGACGACGAAAATCTCATGCACGACTTAGAAGAATGTAAACATAGAAAAGTTTGCAGATTTGTTTTGTCAGAAATTTAATAAAATACTTTCTAACAGCAGAAACATGTGCAGGAAAAAGATAAAGGGGTTGATGTATGTGTTGGCTTTTTTATTTTACCTAAGCTTGGTTTAAAACTATATAGGATGATTTTTTTACAGTTATCTACCAAACTGTGAAGGAAAATTCACAGAAATTAGGAAAATGTGTTTCTATATAATTAGTGTCGACAATAATTCACTTAATACAGCATTTTCCGAGTTATTGCATTACATCCAAAAAAATATTTTGTTTGCGCCTCAAAAAATCGTGTTACAACTTAATTCATCTTTTGACGAAAATTTTGGGCCCCTAAGGTCTTTCTTCAAATTTTTGAACAAAAGTAGCAGGGTATTAAATCGGAGTTATAGGATGGATATTGTAACACGGTGAATCCACAGCTGTACGAGCCTCGCGAATCCTGCAGTTATTCTGCAACAGCAAGCTTGTGGTTATCCATGAATTTGGACGTTTTTTTCTCTAATGGCCTTCTGAAAAATTCTCGGACTCTTTTTACTTTCCTTTCTACCGGAAATTACCCTTCAAGATTTTTGGTTTCCTTTGCGTTTTAGGCTTTTTAAATCACAAAAAACATTTCCGTCGATTTGTCTGTCTATCTATAGGTCTGTCGGTCTGTTAGCGCGATAACTCTCGAACGAAATGAGACCTAAATTTCAAGGATGAAGCATATAGTTTTTGAACGACATTGCTTCAGGCCAAGGAGGTGAAAAGGGTGGGAATCCTTAAATTGTACGTTTTAATAGTAATGCTGTAAAATCGCTGGAACAGCAAAGAACGGTTGGCGACTTGAGCCTATTCTAGAAGTATTTTTATGGAAAGTGTTCGAAAGATGTAGCCCGCTTAATTCCTCGTAGATCGGTGCATGTTTAGAAATACACGTCGCGCTAATACTTCACATCCGTATGAGGTTCAGTTTGTTACTCCTCGTACAACGCTTTTCAAACAGTCTTTTATATGGAGATCATCATTCCTTTGGAATAATTTGTACAGGACTGTGTTTCCCACCGAGTACGATTTACAGCGATTCAAGAACAACGTGAATCGCTTTTTCCGCACACGTGTCGCTCTTGTAGCGCTTTAGAGACTTCCCTGCAGCAGGTGTGCTAGACCCATAAAAAAAAAATATATAAATATGGTGACTTTCCCTCTTATTTTTTGGTTGGAATAATAAATAAATTTTATTTCTAAATATATATAGTAAAGTATATAAGAGATGATAGGCGTGGGGGAGGAGACTAGAGGGATTAATTTGTATATATATCGTGTTACATATCCTTTTTAAGGCTCTTGAATTTGGAAAATTCAAAAGTTAGGTTATTTTTTCAATTTTAACCCAGGAAGTGGCTGAAAGGGGTGAGGATTATTTAATATTAATAATTTAAACAGCATTTTAAAATATTGACATAAGCATATCTTATTATTTACCATATACTATGTTAGGAATTTGGAATCTTTAGCACAGTGACGCTATTCAGTATATATATATCACCACTATACCAAACACTTTATTTTTGCACTCGACGCGCGTCTCGATAACTATGTTAGTTTCATCAGGGAGCGATGATTGACTAAAGCTAGGCAATCATCGCCCCTTACATATTTATAGTAAAATATGTATGAAGTGTGGGGGGTGAAAAGGATTGTTTCTTACATATGGTGTTATAAGTCTTTTTCAGGGTTTTTGGAGTCGAATTTTAATGGGGGAACGGTCTCAAAGAAGTGAAGTGGTCAAATATGACAGAGTTTTAATAACATAATGGGAATTTTTCCAGGTTTCTGGCTGCGGTAATGATCAAATTTTAAGCATAACCCAGGCCGACAAAATTGGACGAAACTCCAGACCCTCAGACCAAAGTATACTTTCCCAAAGGCCTTTGGTGCCTTAATCCGAATCCGACCTTAGAATTGCTCCATTATTACATCAGGTTCTCGAAATATCCTAACTTAAAATTGCAAAAAACACAGTTTTTCGCTATATTCGGTACTATATTACAAAGCGAATTATTTTTTCTCCACAAAACTAATTGCGGCATATATAAATACTACTTTTCACCATCAAAATGCATTTTGAATTTCTCAGATATCTTATTTCTTCTCGGAGAAATTATCTTTCTTGTAGCAACATTATTTATTTATTATCATACATGGTGTCCCATTTTAATGTACCAGACTTCTTAATTTTTGTATGTAAAGTTTTAGTAAATACAGATTCAGACAAAAGTTGATGGATTTTGAAGGAGCAATAAAATGATATAATTGTAATCATCTTGGAAGATCATTTTGAAGGTCATTTCAAGGTCAACTTTGAATTTTTAAATAAGAACCCGTATTTTTTATGACGGCATCATGTTTCTCTAGCAAAAATACACAACTTTTGATCGAAATTTTTTCTCAATAATATTCTGTTCTTCAATATTTCTTTGATAAAAGACATTACACTCTCAATCCCCAAACAAGCATACAGACAAATTAACCTAACATAACCTCAGGCGTTGATAAAAGAGGTTACATTCTCAAATCCTAAAAAAATTAAAACTTAACACAACAGAAAGGTAAACGTAACAAATGCTTAACAATTGGCATGGTTGTAACGAAAACGCCAAACTAATTAATTTCAACGGACGATTTTTCCGAGAAGAAATAAAATATCTGAAAAATTAATTCACGGCTTAATATAATCCCAAATATAGCAAAAAACCGTAATTTTTGCAGTTTTAGGTTAGGATATCTCAAAAACCTGATGTGATAAAGCAGTTCTGAGGTCAGATTTGGATTTAGTGTACCAAGAACCTTCAAAAAATATAGTCTGGTTCCCAAGTTTGAAAAATGCTGGCCTGTGTAATTATTTATTTATTATAAATAATTATGCAACATATAAGTGGCAGCGAAGGGAGTTAGAAGGGTGATATCGCATTTGTCTTGTTGTGGGTCTTTTTTCAGTATTCTTTGAATCTATATATCCAAAAATTACATTATTTTTTCATTACTTTTTTATTATGTTCATTATGTTAACAGAAGAAAAGGGTGAAATGGATAGGAATCATTAAATATTGTATAGTTTCAATATTATAGTGAGAATTTTGCCTGGTTTTTGGTTGGAATATTTTATAAAATTTTAGCTAATTATGTATAGTTAAAGGTATATGAGGTGAAAGGAATGGGGTAGGGGAGTGGAAGGGTGTTTGCGTATATATAATAATATACATGAACATGTTGCAGGCATAGCAAGGAGAGCTTCTCAAAAGTTGGGAATATTATTTCTAACCAGAAAGCTTTACACTCCACAACAACTGTTAATTCCTTACAGAGCTCAAATTCGACCAGCTATGGAATACTGCTCCCATGTTTGGGGCTCCGCTCGCAAACATAGACTGCATTTGTTGGATTCTATTCAGAGAAGAGCTGTTCGTCTGATTGGAGACCTGGAACTGACCGGCGGCCTTGATTCGCTGGAATATCGAGGAACGGTTGGCGACTTGAGTCTTTTCTACAAGTATTTTCATGGAAAGTGTTCGAAGGATGTGGCCCGCTTAATTCCTCCCAGAGCAGTACATGTTAGAAATACACGTCGCGCTAATACTTCAGATCCGTATGAGGTTCAGCTTATTACTCCTCGTACAACGCTTTTCAAGCAATCTTTTATGTGGAGAACATCATCTCGTTGGAATAATTTGTCCAGGACTGTGTTTCCCACCGAGCACAGTTTACAACGATTCAAGAACAACGTTCCGCACGCATGTCGCCCTTGTAGCGCTTTAGGGACTTCCCTGCAGCACGTGTGCTAGACCCAAAAAAAAACCCTTCTATTTCTGTGTGCTTTTTCTTTATTTTCAATTTTAAGAGAAATAGTATGTAGAGCGGATTGAGATCTGGCTATAGAGTGACCTAAAAAGAGGTTAAATTAATAGAACAAGTTTTAGAAATATAAATATGTGTAGTTAACTTGGCCGAAATTTACTTACCTCTGAACAGGAAAGTATTGTATACCCTCCGCGATTTTTACTTTTCTTTACGTTTTGGGGTTCTTAAATCCCGAAAAACATATCGACCTATCGGTCTGTCGACGTAGAGGCACCATAATTTTCAAATAATATATAATACTTGAAATACAAATAAAACTTATAGTTTCTGAGCGATATTATTTAAGGTGAAGGGTGTGAAAGAGGTGGGTTTCGACATGCCGTATGGTTCTAATTGTATTATGAAAATTTACTTTCCTTTTACTTGAGAAAGTCAAATTTACTACGTATTTTCTATCTGATAATATGCATTATAAAGGGTGATTCATTTAGAGGTACTTCTTGTGATGGGGATTTAATTGCAGATTGCGCATGCGTCGTGTCAACTGAAGTGGCATTCCTGTTCAGTAGTGTTTGACAATTCATAATGGAAAGACTTAGCCCGGCACAGCGTCTACAAAATGTTCAACTTTATTACGAAAATGGGCGTTCTACGAGGAATGTGAGGCGCTTAGAGCAACTTATAGTCCACATAATCGGCCTACCGAACGCACAATTCGCTCTACCATCAATAAGTTTGAGACCCAATTTTCATTATTGGATAATGCTCGACCGAATAGACCACATCCAGCACATAGTGAAGAAAATATAGGGGCGGTAGCGGAGAGTGTACGCGAAGACCGTGAAGTGTCGATTCGTCGCCGTTCTCAACAGCTTGGCCTGTCATATTCAACAACTTGGCGTATTTTACGTAAGGATCTTTCTTTAAAAGCATACAAAATTCAACTAGTGCAACAACTGAAGCCGACCGACCTTCCGAATCGTTTCCGTTTTAGTCGTTGGGCTCTGGACAAGCTTGCAGAAGATCCACTGTTTTCGAGATAAATTTTGTTCACCGATGAGGCCCATTTTTGGCTTAATGGGTTCGTGAATAAACAAACTGCCCGTATTTGGGGTGATGAATAACCTGAAGAGGTTCAAGAGCTGCCATTAAATCCAGAACAAACAACTGTTTGGTGTGGTTTATGGGCCGGTCCATATTTCTTCAAAACAGAGGCCGGCCGGAATGTTACTGTGAATGGTGACCGTTATCGCGCCATGATAACAGACTATTTGAGGCCAGAAATTGAAGCCCGTGGTCTCGACGAAATTTGGTTCCAACAAGATGGCGCCACTTGCCATACAGCCCGTGAAACCATGGCTTTACTGCGAGAGCAATTCGGCGAACAGATCATTTCACGCTTTGGACCAGTGAATTGGCCGGCTAGATCATGTGACATCACACTTCTTGACTTTTTCCTTTGGGGCTATGTAAAGTCCAAAGTCTACATGGATAAGCCAGCTACAATTGAGGCATTGGAGGCCAATATTACTCGAGTCTTTGGCCAAATACCACTCGAAATACTCACACGCGTCATTGAAAATTGGAACTTCAGAATGGACGTTGTTAACCGTAGTCGCGGACAACATTTGAAAGAAATTATCTTTAAGAAATAATTATAAAGAATGGTTCTTTTATATGATAATAAAGATTATAAAATAAAATTATTATTCATTTTTTTATTTAAAAAAAAGTACCTCTAAATGAATCACCCTTTATATATATATATAATATATATATATATATATATATATATATATAATATATATATATATATATATATATATATGACCTCCCTAAGGCGTTTTCATCCTGCACTTTCTTTCAAATGTAATAATACGCATTTAAGCAGTAAAGTGTAAACGCGTGTAATGAAGCAATAATGATAGGGAAAATGTTTGCTTGGATGCGCACCATGAAGATAACGAGATTTAATTTATTATGGTGCACACTGAATGCAAACGTGTTTTCTTTGTTGTAAAAAGTGTCAGAACATTTTTGCATTTTAAGTTTTATCTTGCTTGCTCAGTAGAATAGAAATTATTGTTTTTTTTTTTCCTTTTTTAATGATAAATAGAGCTGAGGGGGTTTTGGAAAAACAACAATCAGCAGTCGTGGCACGCGACAAATTAGGAACACAATAATAAATATTAAAAATAGTATTGCTTGTCAGAAGCAACTTCAAGCTACAAAAACACTTGCCAAAGCACAGCACAATGTTCGAAACACACGCATATATATATATATATATATATATATATATATATATATATATATATATATATATATATATATATATATATATATATATAGTCCCTGGCCAAATTATTAGACGCACTGTATTTTTTTAGTAATTTTATGTTTCTTAAGAGTTTTTATGCAATAATGGTATATTTAAACTACAATATTATTGATTTTTATTTAAAAGAATTGTTGTAGACTACATATTTGTATTTATTTTTAACATATGGCAACACTGTGTTGGCAAAGTGATACATGAACGTAAACAAGTACAAACCTGTATCAGTCGCGATCGGAATCGAGTCAGGTACAGACGTGTTTCTGTGGCTTTATGGACTGTGATTGTTTGTTTAACAGTTTTTATACTACTCAGTTATTAGTTTATTTTGTATGCAGTGTTTTAAAAAAGTAACTGGACTATTTTCATTATGGGTAGAAAAGGCGATCTTTCACCACGTAAAAAAGCTGAAGTGTAGGCCCTTGTGATTGCGAAAACATTTACAAACCGAGAAATATCACGAAGATTGGAGGTTTCTGAAGTTAGTGTACGACGCATAAAAAAGAAAATTGAGTCAGGGAAGGAATTAAGCCCGAAAAGAAAGAAAAGATGCGGTAGAAAACCAATTTTCACTCCACGGTCAGAGAGATGTTTGAAGAAAATTTGTGTAGAAAACAGATTTGCTACCACAAAGGTAATAAAATCACAACTCCAGGATGCTAGCGTAAATGCTTCTGAGCGCCCTGTTCGAAGAAAATTGAAAGAATTAGATTTTAAGGCCTGTCGCCCCGCCATCAAGCCCAAGTTAACAGCTGCAATGAAAGCAAAGCGCCTGAAGTGGGCCAAACAATGGCAAGACAAAGATGTGGACTTCTGGAGATAGCTAAGATGCAGCAATTTAATCAATAATTGATACATTATTATCATTTTCAGTTAAATAAAGCAAATAAACATGGAAGTTTATATATTTTTCCTATTTTTGACAGGTCTGCTTCAGTGACGAAAGCACATTCGAAATTTTGCAGAATAAAGCTCAGTATGTGCGTCGTCGTCATGGAGAAAAGTTTCATCCTGATTGTGTCGTCCCGACGGTTAAACATCCCACCAAAGTGATGATTTGGTCAGTCATCAGCGGCAAGGGCACTGGACGTCTGTACATCGTCAAAGGCAAGATCAGTACAAAGAAGTATTACAAAATCGGTTGATTCCGCAGCTCAGAGAATGGTTTCCAAATGGGGAACCATTCACTTTCATGCAAGATGGAGCTCCCTGCCACACTGCTCGGTCTGTTAAAGCTTTTTTGGCAGAAAAAAATATCCCTCTGTTGGATTGGCCCTGATATGAACCCCATTAAAAATGTGTGGGAGCTGATGAAAAGAGAAGTGGCTAAAGATGTGATTACCAACAAAACCCAGCTTCTAGAAAAGATTATTCATGTGTGGAATCATCATCCTCAAATGCAGGAGACAGTACTATCTTGCATTGATAGCATGCCGCGGAGAATTAAAGCTTCGATAGCGGCTAAAGGTGGCTCAACTAAATATTGACTTTTACTAACATTAATTTCACTTTTCTTTAAAACTTAATAAACTTATGCTTTTCTAAATTAATGCTGTTTTATTTATGTCAAATAAATAGGTAATTGATTGGATAATATAAAAATAAAAAACAAATCAATTTAAAATAATAAAACGGTACAATATCACTCGGTAATTAATATTTTAGATGAAATCTTGCAGTGCGTTTTAATAATTTGGCCAGGGACTGTATATATATATATATATATATATATATATATATATATATATATATATATATATATATATATATATATATATACTACTGAACTACAGGCCCATTGCACTCATTAATAATGTTTTAAAGGTTGTGAAGGGGTGCATTAGAATGACGCTAGTTAGGTTCTTGACCTTTTGGCTGCCAATCAGTATGGCTTTAGGCGGGGTTTCAGTACTGAGGATGCTCTCATTAGGGTGACAGATCGCATTGTCAATAGCTTTAACACGCGAAAAAAATGTCTATCAATATTTTTAGACTTAGCAAAAGCTTTTGACACTATGTCGCGCCAAAGGAATCAGAGAAATCACAGGTTTACCGAAACAACTTTTTCAATCTTACTTGGAAAACCGTTCACAGCAAGTTAAGATTGGCGAAACACTCAGTGGACTCCGGCCAGTGAGGTGTGGTGTGTCAGAGGGTACGGTCCTTGGGCCAAATACTTTTTTTTACCATTTATATAGATGGAATATTTTCAGTCCTACCTAGAGACAGTGTGATCTGTTACGCTGATGACACAGCTGTTACCATATAACGAGATACTGGAAGGAAGTCACTGTTGAGGCCGAGAAAATTATGAAGACTGCCAAAAGTTGGTTTGACAAGAGCTTATTGTCATTAAATATCGATAAGTCTCCTTTTTACTAGGAATGAGGGCGGGGATGGCTGATGTGGAGGCCATCAAAGTACATGATAATGATTGTAAGAATTATAGTAACTGTGATTGCCAACCAAAAATAAGTTCTGTGGAAAAAGTAAAGTATCTTGGTGTGTATTTTGACAGACATTTGAAGTGGGACTTTCACATAGATTATGTTTGTAATAAAATTAGAAAGTTAATGTATAAGTTCAGCATATTAAGGTAAAGCCTATCGCAGAAATCTACTATTAATTATGGCGTGTGTATTTGGGGAGCTGCCTATGATACCATCTTAAATACTCTTGAGGTAACACAAAAGAAAATCCTAAAAATAGCTTTATTCAAGAATAAACGGTTTCCTACAGAAACTCTATTTCAAGAAGCACAAGTTCTAAATGTTTCTAGGCTATATATAAAATCCGTGATACGGTTGTTTTGTAATAATAAAATCGCGAAGAATATTGTTGAATACTCGATAAACACAAGATATAAGGAAAAACTTTCCACAAGTACAGCTAGGATAACATTTACTTCAGTACAAAAAAACTTGCTTTTTACAGCTCCTAGAATATATAACGCCATGCCACGATCCTTTAAAAATAAACCATTTTCAAAAAAATAAAGAGACAAGTCACTACATGGTAACTTCAATTAAGGGAAGACTTGTTCTCGATTTTAGTATAGTTGAATTGATTTGTTATCTGACTTGTTTGTAATTTGTTTCATATATTGTTGTGTATGTAAAAGAATGTAAATTATAAATTTTAAATTTCTTCAATAGGTGCACGCACAAATTCTCGGAATTAATTGTGCACCTAGGTTTATTGTAATTTGATTTTCTTTCTATTATATATATATATATATATATATATATATATATATATATATATATATATATATATATATATATATATATATATATATATATATATATATATATATATATATATATATATATTTATGTGGGTGTCGTCTAGAACGGATAGTCCAGGAAGGCATTTGTTCATTTGTTACATTCTGGATGGTCTTAACTTACAGTAAGCCACTTAACTCCGGCGAGTTAGCATTGAAAATGCCAAATAGAGTCTAGGCAAACATCTGAAAAATTTTCCCATTAATATAACAAACGAACCTACATATTTCCGAGTTAACACCCATACACATCGTTCGTGACAAGAAATCTGTCCCACAAATATTTAATCTTTTGTAAGAATAATACTTTATAGATATAATTTTTGTAGATTCCTCCTATGTCGATGTGTGTCGAAAGTGATGCTGATGTTTTGCCGTTTATCATGCCGGCTTCTTCTTCAGAACTTGAAGCTCCTCCAGACGGTGGGACGAAGTCCCACTGTGTAACTCAAAATTCCGGCTACTATTCAATTTTTAAGAAATTGCATTAACTTTTTTTTTATAATACTCGTCAGACATAGCCCTTCAACTTGTATGTGCAACTTTGTTATTTTTTTTTTAAATTTTGGCTTAAAGATGAAGAAGGTCTCTATTTTTTGAATAATACTTTGTTGGGTGATAAACTTTTTACTGTGTACATTGAAATTTCAATAATTTGTTTTACGATAACATATGTTTCCGAGGTCGGCCTGTAAAATAGTCATTTGAGCAAAAATTTTGAAGATTTTAAGTTTTTGGACAATTTTGGTTATTTTCCCGCTATTTTTTATAGGTTTTTCAGCCGATAAAGAAAAAGCGGGGAATGTCTCATTCAGCAATATTATATTAAGGCGCTTAATAATAAATACTATAATAATTTTGGCAAAAATTATTCTAGTTTTCAATAAATGTCCAATTTTCATTTTATTTAATTTTTTTTTTTTTGTTTTCAATTGAATTGAAATTTATCAAGTGGGAATTATATGAAGATAATAATTTACTTGTATGAGGTATATAAAAATGAGTAATATTTTGTTAAAAATTGATCCAAAATTGATCCAAAAATAGTCAATTACTATAAAAACTTATTCCGAACAAAATAATATTCTTTCGTGATGGAAAAGGACTTTCTTGTGGCCAATCGCGGGCGTTTTTCTTGCAGCTCGGTTTTCAAACGAGATTCATAACGATGAATAATATTTTTGTAGATTATTATCTTCAAAAAATTTCCACTTGGTATGTTTCAATTAAAAACAAAGAAATAAAATTTTTAAATAAACTGAAAATTGGCCATTTATTAAAAACTAAATTATTTTTTGCCAAAATTATTATAGTATATATTATTTACTACTTTAAAGTAATATCGTTGAACCAGAAATTCCTCGTTCTTTCGTCATCAGCTGAAAAAACTAAAAAAAAAGCTGAAAATAACTAAAATTGGCCAACAGCTTAAAATCCTCAAAATTTTCGCTAAAATGACTTTTTACATTAATTGGCGACGTCAGAAACATATACTACCATGAGCAAATTATCGATATCTAAATGTACGCAGTAAAAAGTTCATCACCCAAAAAGGTATCATTTAAAAAATAGAGACCTTTATATTTTTCAGCTAAATTTACAAAACAAAAATTAGCAAAAGAGTTGCAGGTACAAGCTGAAGTGCTATGTCTGACGAGTATTTAAAAAAAAGCAATGTCTTAAAAATTAAAAGGTAGCCGGAATTTTGAGTTGCACAGTGGGACTTTGTCCCACCCTGCGCATTCCACTCTAGGCCACTAATACAAAAGATGTGTACGGGCGGAGATATATCAGTGCTAGATTCCAAAGAAGTGAGTTCACGAAACAAACTGAGAAAAGAGACCAGCATAGGAGATATCCAGAAGAATTATTTACATCTGTAACATTTCCAACCTGTGGAAGTTTTTATAAAAAAAATATTTTATTTGCCATTTACCTAACATGATTTTTAACAGCACAATCCATTCATTAAATATAAGTCAATAAAAAAAAACAGAAAATAATTAAAAAGTTAATAACAATAGCAGTAAAAAACTCGAAACGACTACTTAACCGGTATATTGTTAATTAATACACAATGAATTCGAACCGAAAAAAAGCCAATTTCAATATCAATTAACACCTGCAATTAACAAACATTGTTTTCATTTAAAAACTAATTAGTCAATCCATAAAATTAAATGTAAATAACTACAATAACATTAAAAGTCTGGTACGCAATGGAAAGTTCTTTTTTAATGGTAATTATTGACTTTAGATTAAAGCAATAAAATTTGTAGAAAACTTACATACAATGTTAGTTATTAACAATAATAATTAAAATATTTAAGAACTTTTTTTATGCCAATACCAATGATAAACACACAAATAAATTAAAATATATGAATGAATAATGATAATAACATTTAAAATATATGTCTAAAAAAATAATAATATATGTGTCGGCAACAATGGGTGGGTTTTTAATTGACTAATCATTGTTTCAATCCAATACCGCAAGAATACTTTTTAAAGTTATTTTTGAAATTGAAATAACTAACATTTCTTAGTGTTGCGTACCAAACACTTATAAGATGACTTCAGTGTGTGACTATCCGCCTGTCACACCCGATTTTCTGCGAAACTATTTGACATACAAAGTTGAAATTTGGCACTAATATAGGAATTGGCGAAATTTTTTACCAGGTCATCGTGTGGGGTGTCAAATGAAAGCTTGTAGAAACACGAGTACAAAAATATATATAATGTAATACTTACGCACTCTTTTCTTTGAATTATTTTTTAAAAATTGCCAAATATTGCTGCCTCCCCCTTATCTTGAAAAGTACCCATCAAGAAATTTTGAAAAAATTCTATAATATTCTACACAGGGTGTAGATTGAATGAAAATTATCATGAGTGCATTACCTTTAATATTATTTTATCTACTATATAAAAAACAACAATTTCAAGGTAATCAGTTTTCAACTAAGATCGGAAAGAAACATTGTTGGAAACTCATCTGGGGTGTGTATAGTGAATCAAGTCGGAAAAAAGTTTGGTGCTAGCGCGTTCTCTTATAATACATTGCCTAAACCATTAAATATGGAACAATATCATGTAGCAAAAAATATAAGTCTGTCCGTTAGTGCGCTTATGACTTGAGAACTATTTACATGTTTTTTTTTTAATTCATACATTTGTTCTCTGGCTAGGTTATCTATACTGTTCTATAATATATATAAAATGCAACGTCTCTCTGTCTGTCTGTCTGTTTGTCCGCTAGTGCGCTTATCATTCGAGAACTACTTATCCGATTTACGTATTTATTTTTTAAATTCATGCATTTGTTCTCTGGCCAGGTTATCTATAATCTTCTATAATATATATAAAATGCAACGTCTCTCTGTCGTCAGTGCGCTTATCACTCGAGAACCACTTATCCGATTTACATGCTTTTTTTTTAAATCATACATACGTTCCCTGGCCAGGTTATAGGATATATTTTATTATGTTAGGTAACATAAGGAATAAGCAGTGACGATAAAAATGAATCAAGTCGGAAAACAGTTTGCTGCTAACGCATTCTCTTGCAATACACTGCCTAAACCAATAAATATGGAACAATATCATGTAGCAAAGAATATAATATACATAAAATGCAAAGTCTCTCTGTATGTCTGTCTGTTCGTTAGTGTGCATATCACTCGAAAACCACTTATCCGATTTAGGTGTTTCTTTTATTCATACATATGTTCTCTTTCCAGGTCATATAATAACAGTAATAATCTATAATCTATAATATATAAAATGCAACGTCTCTCTGTCTGTCTGTCTGTCCTTTAGTGCGCTTATCATTCGAGAACCACTTATCTGATTTACGGTGGATTAGGGTAACATAAGGTAAATAAGCAGTAACGATAAAAGAGTGAATCAAGTGGGAAAAAAAGTTTGCCGCTAGCTCACTCTCTTGCAATACGCTGCCTAAACAGTTAAATATGGAACAATCTCATGTAATAAAAAAATACAATATATATAAAATGCAACGACTCTCTGTTTGTCTGTGTCCGTTAGTGCGCTTATTACTCGAAAACCACTTATCCGATTTAAGTGTTTTTTTTTTTAATTCATACATATGTTCTCTGGTCAGGTTATATAATATAATAATAATAATAATCTATATTATATATATATATATGTATATATATATATATAATATATATATATATATATATATATATATATATATATATATATATATATATATATATATGTTCTCTGGTCAGGTTATATAATAATAATAATAATAATCTATATAATATATATATATATAAAGCAACATCTCTCTGTCTGTCTGTTCGTTAGTGTGCTTATCTTTTGAGAACCACTTATCCGATTTATGTTTTTTTTTAATTCTTAACTTAATATTTATCAAAAAAAAATCTATAATATATATAAAATGCAATGTCTTTCTGTCTGTCTGTCCGCTAATGCGCTTAGTACTCAAGAACCACTTATCCGATACATCCGAATACATGGTGACGATAATAGTGAATCAAGTCCACGCGAACGGAGCTGCGGGCTCGGCTAGTACTCTTATAAATTAACAAATATATTAAAATGAAACTCTATATTTTCCAGTTTAATATATAGATAGAATTATTTTGATTCTTTTATGGTAAGATAATAAATGTTATTTCTAAATTGAATTCAATTACATACTTAGATACTGAGGTGTTTGTGTTCAAATAACTTTATAGAACACGTTTGGTGGGTTTAGAGTCTATATACTAGTTTTATCAAGTTATGTTGATTGAATACTTTCGATATATGAGCGTATTTTGAAGCAGGTTGAAAATCTGACATAGTTATCACATAACTCTTGTAGTTTTTATTTGTCATTATAACTCATATTTTTTATGACAAGAACAGTAATTTAGCCCACTTAAAATAATAGATTTTACGATTTTAAATTTTGTTTCAGTCTTTAGATAATCTTTAAAATTTAATAACCCTAAAAATTATAACGTAGAAACCCAGTGAAAACTTCTGAAAGAAATATAGAATAACTTGTGCCAAAAACAGCTAAAACGTCAAGAATAAGAGCTGGATGACAGACAAGATACTAAATTTAATAGAAAAATGGAAGGCCAAAAGAGAATCCTGAATAATACTGGAAGTTTCACCGGGAGTTATCACCCAACAAAGTTAGAAAAGCGAAAGAGAGATACATGGAGAAATAATGTGAAGAAATGTACAAAAATGGCAAAGAGATAGCTGATGTCAATACTGTAACTACCGGATACAAAGTACCCGTCACCCGTCCGGGTAACCGACAATAAATCTACCCGGTATCAGATATCTACACATTGATGGCGTGTGCGGTCTGAGGCCAACCAAACTAAAACTCCCAATTCCATACCTGTAGCGGTAGGTACCTACAAGTCTCCACGAAATATTGCTCGTCTTCGTTGATAGGTTTCGGTTTCGGTACATTCGGTATCAATAGTAATGACTGACAAGAATGGGTGCGCGTATATAGTTATAAATTATACATCCATATTGAATTAAACTGGATGATAAATAAATACAGAGTGCGCACAATTAGGAATTCAAGCAAAATTTGCACGTCGTGCATGAAATATTTTATTAAATGGGTATATGAATATTGAATTAATTAATAAATTAATTGGACAAAATAATAAATACATAAAGAATAAATCAGGAATTTTAAAAATATTTATTCTCTAGCGTTAGGAAGAGTTTTAAATTAAAATAAGAAAATATTTTATTTATATAATACAGAAAATTATAAAAGTACCTATATACTCTCCATCCTTAAAAACAATGAACTTTATAGCAACGGTAACTTTTACGCTATTTTTCATTTCTTAACACTTAACAAACACTAACTATAGTTGAGAAAAATCAGTTTATTTATATTATTTCATATGTGTCTGTTACGTCCTTCAGTAATAATCTGACCAGCCACCGACTAGTGTAGGTAGGTATATTGGCAACTACTCGACGAGATCAGTACTTTGAACCGGGTACAATGTAACGGGTACTTTTTTAAGAAATACCGGGTACCCTAAATACTCGAAAGTATCGATACTTGACATCGCTCGCTGACAATTATCAAAAGCGACCATCCACAACCTTGAACGGCTCAGACAAACTGCCCATTTTAGGACACGACGGAAAACAATCGTATACGGCAACACTATATAGAAGACCTTTTTGGAAAAAAAACAAAACGAGGTATAGGACAATGTTTTAAGGGTAGCAAACACCCCATGAAGACAGCTAAGTACCAGGAAGCTTCTGGCTTAAGCTAAGTGTCCACTTGAGACAAAGTCTCGAGAGAAAGTCTCGAGATTAGTTCCGAAGTGTTGTCCATTTGAGATCACTTGCGCTCTCGAGACAGCAGTTGGAGACTCGACAGTCACTGCAGTCTCGAGATCAGGAAATTTTGTGTACACTGGCTTACTCTCAAGTCTCAGTCGATTCTGTGACTTGGTTGCTAGTTTGAGATTTATTTTTTTCAAAATGGATTCACGTCAAATCCTAGCCTTTCTAATTGTGCATAAAATTATGAAAAAACGGGAAGTGAAAAAAAAAGGCGTGCTGGGTAAGAAAATGGGTGGATCGACGAAATGCATTGGGAGCTTCTTCAACACTTGTGAACGAGTTGCGGTTGGAAGATGCACAACAGTTTAAAAATTTCATTAGGATGTCTGCAGTTCAATTTGAATTGGTTTTAAATTTGGTAAAACACGATATTGTAAAGCAAGATACAAAGTTACGTGTTGCGATTCCAGTCCATGATAGATTAATGGTCACACTTCGTTTTCTAGCTTCAGGTAAGCCTTTCAAGCGAATGTACAAATATTTTTCTCTAGAACATTACATTTTTATATTGAAATGAACTTTCAGGAGATGCTTATTGTAGTTTGCAATACCTTTTTCGCATTCCACCTTGTACAATAGGAAGAATAGTTCCCGAAGTGTGTAAAGCCATCTATCATCATTTAAAGGAAGAATATTTAAGGGTATGTATAAAATTAAAAAACAACTTTAATTATAGAAGTATAATAACAGAAACTTTACAAATTAAGGCATGTTAATTAGTGAACATGAACTATCGTAAAAATCTTGGGTTGTTTGAGTCTCAATATTTTGTTGAGAAAAGTTGTCAACAACAATGGGTGGTGATGCAATTGGCGTACTGCATGAAGTACTTGCACTTGAAGAGGATGCAGTGGACCAGTAGCATTTTTCATCCATATCAGAAATATTTAATATCGCTTTACGAATCTCACTTTTTAATACTCCTCTGTAATAATCCGATTTTAGACTTTTTAGCTCCAACGCTACGTATTCTCCAAAGCGATCGAAATCGTCTTTTGGCTTCTTCATAATTTCTATTGCTTCCTTCAGAATGTTATCATCTTCTTGAGTTCTTGATGTTGCTTTGCTAATACTTTTTTTTTTTTTGATCTTGTGTGGGCTCATTTTGTATGGACTCATCCTGTGAGATTTTCATGTTTTCGGGAATATTATTCTGAAAAGTTAAAAGCGCAATTAATATACTATGTTGTATCAACTTTTATGCATAGAAAAATACAAGTAAAATTTTTTTATTTCAGTATCCTTCAAGTGCTGAAGAGTTGAAGAAATATGCAGATCAATTTGAATTAAAATGGCAATTTCCACATTGTTTCGGAGCTATTGACGGAAAGCATATTACAATGGTGGCACCTGAGAACTGTGGAAGCCTTTACTATAACTATAAGGGTACACATAGCATAGTTTTGATGGGAGTCGCAGATGCCAATTATAAATTAATTTACGTTGATGTTGGTTGCGATGGTAGAATTTCTGATGGAGGTGTCTTTACAAACTGCTCCCTGCACGATGCTTTGGAAAGCAAGAAATTTTCACTTCCCGAACCAGAAGCATTGCCCCAAAGATGTTTGCCAGTGCCATACATAATGGTAGCTGACGATGCTTTTGCTATGACATCGTATATATTAAAGCCCTACGGGTACCGAAATCAACCTGCACCAAACAGAATTTTCAACTACAGATTAAGCAGAGCTCGTCGTATAATAGAAAATGTATTTGGCATTATGTCAAGTAAATTCAGAGTTATCCGAAAACCAATAAATTTAGCACCTAATAAAGTAATAGATGTTACTCTGGCAATATGTGCATTGCATAACTTTTTAATATGTACTTCAAAAAATTATTTGAACCCTTGTTCAGTTGATTCTGAAGATCCTAATACACATGAAATTGTAAATGGCGAATGGCGGAATGAACCCCCACCACAAGGATCGTTTTTTCCACTAGAGAGAGGCCAGCAGCGAAATTATGCAATCTCTCAAAAAGATGTGAGAGATGAGTTTAAAGAATACTTCATGACAACTGCAGGTGAAGTTCAGTGGCAATATCGTTTAATTGCTAAAATTTAGTACCTAATCACTTTGTTTAATTTGAATTTTTTTATTTGTAATTTTATGATAAATAAAATTTCATTATGAAACATAGCAATAATTATATTAACTTACCATGTTTGAAGTCGATGTTATGGGTGTGAAATTGGGTAAAATGAACTGTAATGCAGTGAAAAACTTCCATTTACTGTCATACCTGTCATCAGCACCATCACCACTCTTCAATTTTTTTATCTTTTGCTGTTCATGAGAAACCTGAAAATAATATATTAGACTATTGACTAAAAAGTCAATTTAAATAGTAATGTTAATAATAATTTTAGAGGATTATACATACCTGATTGCGTAAGTTATGGATCTTCCGCTGAATTTCATTTCCACTGCAATTTTCAAATTTCGAAACAAATTCTTCGTACATTGCCATTTTTTTTTCGCGATTTCTATAAAGTTTATGTTTTACGTTCCATAAAAACTCTTCCTCCTCATAAAGTTCAATTAATTTGAACACTTCCTCGTCAGTCCACTCGCGATTATCCTTCATTTTTAAAAAATTAATTGGTTATTTAAATTAAACAAATATTTTAAATAAAAAGTCTCCAGTCGGGGTCTCAGCTCTTCAAACAATGAGGGAAGACTGGTGACTAAGTCTCATGAGCAAGAATGAACATGTCCACTTCTGACACGTGCAGTGTCTGATACTCGCATCGGTTTGTCTCTGAGAGTGCTCTCAGGCACATATACATTTTTGAGTCTGGTCTCGAGACTGCTCTCGAGACCATTTTGTCTCAAGTGGACACTTTGCTTTAGATAATATTCCGATTAAGGTAACCAAGCTTATTGACGAAGTCAACATTGAAAATCACTCTTCAATAAAACACTTCGCCGGAAAACATGTAACGATTTCCGTTTAATAAGCCTAATAAGCCATCTGTTGAAAATCTTTTTACTAGTTATGCATACTAGAATTCGACCCAAGCATGAGTTTGAACTGTATGGTTCTCGAATGAGGTTTAAAAACGCCTTCGGAACAAGAGAGGCCTTTTTTAGTACTAATATGCTTTTGCAAAAATGTTAAGATCAAAGGAAAAAGGTATTTGCCGGCTTCTTGAATTATAAAGGGCATCGACAAAGTACGCCACGACAAAATCGTCGAATAACTAAGAGAAACTCATCTTGACAGTAAGAATTTTAATATTATAGCCACCTGTACTAAAACCACACAGATGAAGTTCGTGTAGATGGGAGCACCATGATGGAATATTTAATTTGTGATCCTAGACAAAATCTTCAAGGAAATTTTAGACGATATTAACCAGAATTAAATTCAATGATATTCTTCTCATCAATATAAGATAAGCTATTGACACGTTATTAGTTTGCAATAATTTTGATGGACTTCAACTCATCCTCGATAAAGCCAACACTGTGAATGAATATATGGAATTGAAAATAAACGCATCAAAAACTGAACTAATAGTTTTTATTCGGCAGCGAAAAGATGTTCACCCAATAATCATTGAATCCCATAGAGCCAGCTGCCCAATTAAATGTTTGGGCAATATTATCACATAGAATTTAGATCCTAAAACTGAGATTAAATGTCACATTGAGCATCCAACCGAAATTTGCAGGAAGATTTGCAGTCCATGCCCAAATCTTGAATTAAGGCGCAGGATGGCGATGAATGTTACATTTGATCAGTATTTCTGTACGGTGTTGAAATATAAACTCTGACAATTAGCTACTTAGATAAGTTCGAAGCCCCGACAATTATATAAGGACATACCCTAAGATGCTAAAAATATCACCACCACCAAGACCAAACGCATGCCTAACCAAGAAATTCTTTGAAGAGCCAATACCTATTGTCAGTTAAATACTATAATCAAATATCATCAATTTCTTAAGACCGAAGTATCATCGGTTTCAATTAATTAGGAAAGGAAAAATGGACGGCATTGTAAACCCTGGAAGAACGCAGATGTTCTGGTTTAGAAACTAGAGACTGGACAGGCATTCGTACATTTTTCCCTAATAATAGCCAATGTGAAGAAAAATAACCGGTCAAGTGCAAGTCGGACTTGCGTAATAAGTGTTCCGTATGTTGATTGCTTTTAAAATAAGAATTACTGTTACGATTAATGATTAATGACTTTACAAAACCCACACTAAATGAGATTTCAACAAAGTTTTTTTCCGATCTTTACTGAAAACTGATAACCTGAAATTTTTAGTTTTTTATATACCAAATAAGTTATTAAAGGTAATGCACTGGTGATAATTTTCATCCAATCTACACCCTGTGGAGAATATTCCAGAATTTTTAAAAAAACTTTTGATCAGTACTTTTCGAGGAGGGAACATTGATTTTTCGCAATTTTTTAAAAATTATACAATGAAAAGTGTGTGCAAGTATTACATGATATACGAGTCCGTGCAAAGTCCGAGAGATGGCACCACCGGCGCGTATCGAGGTCATGTTTAGTTAGTAGCATCTCTTGAATGAACGCACACCAAGTTTCAGCCATATTGGTCTATTTCTTTGTGTTTGGCATTCGTGTGAATCAAGGAAGTCGAGTGATTTTCAAGAAATGGACGAAAAAGAATTTCGTGTGGTGATTAAACATTACTTTATGAAAGGCAAAACGCCTCAGGAGACTAAAGAGAAGCTTGATAAACATTATGGTGACTCTGCACCTTCGATTAGTACAGTTTATAAGTGGTTTCAAAATTTTCGGACTGGCCATATGGGCACAAGTGACGCTGAACGTTCTGGACGGCCTGTGGAGGTTACGACTCCAGAAATCATTGATCAAATCCATGATATGGTGATGGATGACAGAAGAGTTAAGGTGCGTGAGATTGCTAGTGCTGTGGGCATCTCGACTGAACGGGTACATAATATTTTGCATAAACTTTTGGACATGAAAAGCTATCCGCAAGATGGGTGCCGCGATTGCTCACGCTTGACCAAAAACGGAATCGTGTGAAGTGTTGCAAGGATGGTTTGCAGCTGTTCCAGAAGAATCCGGAGGACTTTAAGCGTCGTTTCGTCACTGCGGATGAAACATGGATACATTACTATACTCCTGAGACCAAACAACAATCTAAACAATGGGTTACCAAGGGGGAATCTGCACCAAAAAAGGCGAAGACCGTTCCGTCGGCCGGAAAGGTTATGGCGACTGTCTTTTGGGATTCGCAAGGGATAATTCTCAGCGACTATCTGGAAAAGGGTAAAACTATTACAGGTGAATATTATTCATCGTTATTGGACTGTTTGAAAACCGAGCTGCAAGAAAAACGCCCGCGATTGGCCCACAAGAAAGTCCTTTTCCATCACGACGACGCACCAGCACACACCTCAGCAGTTGTGGTCGCAAAATTAATGGAAATAGGATTCCAACTCGTTTTCACATCCCCCCTATTCTCCAGACTTGGCTCCCTCGGATTACTCTTTGTTCCCCAATTTGAAGAAATGGCTGGCGGGAGAAAGATTTTATTCAAACGAGGAGGTGATTGCAGACACTAATGGATATTTTGCAGACTTGGACAAATCTTATTATTCGGGAGGGATCAACAAACTAGAACATCGTTGGACGAAGTGTATAAGCCTAAAAGGAGACTATGTCGAAAAATAAAAAAGGTTTACCCCAAACACATAAGTAGTTTTTATTTTTGCACGGACTTTTCAAACCAGCCTCGTATATATATATATATATATATATATATATATATATATATATATATATATATATATATATATATATATATATATATATATATATATATATATATATATGTATATATATATATATATATATATATATATATATATATATATATATATATATATATATATATATATATATATATATATATATATATATATTATATATATATATATATATATCTTTGAACTCGTGTTTTTACAAGCTTTCCATTAACACCCCACTCGATGACCTAGTAATTTTTTTTTCACCTCCAAAAAATAACCGTTTAAGTCAAAATTTAACTTTTAAAACTACACGGCTTTGATGAGGCTATCAATTCCTATATTAATGTCAAATGTTAGTTCCGAAGAAAATAGGGTGTGACAGACGGACAAACGGATTGTCGGAGGGACAGACACCTAATTGATCGATAAGTTTTCCGTACGGAACACTAAAAACAGGTTTTCCGTCATTACAAGATTATAAGCATGGTAATCCAGCCAACTTATAAAAAAAAATTCGACAATTTTATGTTTAGTTTCAGTCTTTACGACACCTTTAATAGTATATAAAATTCCTAATTCAAAAAAATGACTTTTACGATGTTTTTATGTGGTCATCAAAATTTACACACGGATGAAGAACTACTATAAGACTTTTTCCACACTCTATTACTACTCTTATAAAATTACTATTAAGAGTAACATTAAAATCAGGATCATGATTTTATATTTGTGTTTAATATTTAAGAGCCGATTAAAAATAAATTAGTTTCCATTTTTACACCACGATCGTTTGGAGTTTTTGAAATATTAAGGATGTTTTGTAGGTATATTAAAAGCGATAGGAATTCTTTGAAAAAATTATATGTTATTCTGATAAGTCTCCTGAATCTCCTTAAAAAACTGGAAAATTTTTTACAAGCCCGTTTAAAAGTTATTTTTTAGTTGTAACAAATTTACACGTAGTTAAATCGAAAACATGCTATCGGGCCGAATTCAAGCAAAAAAAAGTATAGAAAATACGATTCGAAAAATTCATAAAATTGTTAACTAGTAGATTAAATATCTGAGAAGCACACAAGCAATTAATATTTAGTGGTTTCAATATTATTTTTAGAGAAAAACAATAAAAATGAGCGATATTTACGGTATAATTGAATGCAGAGTGTAGTTCACATCGAAAACGTGGCAACCTCGCACACAGTTACGGAAAATAAAATTAAACTCGACTATAGCAAATTAAAAATTTGCTATATGCTATGTTACCGCGTAAATTTAAATGTTAAGAAAATGCGTTTAAAGGTAGGAACGATCAAAATTAAATAGTGACATATAATTTATTAATAACAATTGTGGTAAATTATAAATAAACACGTTTTCAATTGTACATACAACACTAACCTCGAACGGCATCCATATTATAAATGTAAACAGTCATGCTAGTGCTCAACCTGCACACGCATGCTTTCGTTCTGGATTTAAATAAAATCACAACTACCAACCATTAGAATGTTACGCTGTTGTCACGTTTCACTAGTTAAAAACTAGACTTATTTTATTTAATTTATTTAAATAAAATCAAATTTATAGTTTTCTGAGGTATTTTTCTGTCTTCTAATTTATTCTTAAGTATATTGAGAAAATTTGTAAAAATGATTTCTGATGTAAAAATTTTACGTATTTTTAGTGTTCCGTACGGAACACTTATAAGATCACTTCGGTGTCTGTCCGTCTGTCTGTCTGTCTATCCGTCTGTCACACCCGATTTTCTCCGAAACTATTTCTCATTGAAAGTTGAAATTTGGTAGTAATATAGGAATTGATGGCCTCATCAGAGCCATGTAGTTTTGAAAGTTAAATTTTGACTTAAGGGGTTAGTTTTTGGGGGGTGAAATCGGAAGTGAAAAAGAAAATTTTTTACTAGGTCATCGAGTGTGGTGTCAAGTGAAAGCTTGTGAGAACACGAGTAAAAGATATATATATATATATATATATATATATATATATATATATATATATATATATATATACAGTAATACCCCGCTTTACGCGAGGGATACGTTCCGAAAAAAATCGCGTTAACTGAAATTCGCGTATATCGAGGTTTATGATTAAACATAGTCAAAATTTAATACAAAAAAATACAAATCATTTTAATCAATCACTTTAATTCTAAGAACACTTTATGCAATACACACTCTTATTTTTTACGGAAAAATACATCTATTGTCTTTTGGGTAACGTTTTGTTTACGTTCTTGTAAAATACGTTCATAACACCCAACACTGTTTTTAATTGTTTGACACACGGTCAAGACACGGTCATCATTATTGTCTATACTCTGCAATATGTCCAAACCTGAATAAATTTTTTGAAAGTGCATTTTGTATTTCCCCTGAAGATAAAACTTTCTCTTCTACTTGTTCTTCCTCATCGTAGATAGGATTATTCTGTAACTCGATCAGATCTTCATTGCTAATAGGATCGTCGTGCGTTGCTACAAGTTCTACGAGATCTTCTACCGTGACATCTTCAAGTTCAGACCCCTCAATAATTGCAGCAATGTCTTCAAGCACTTGTCTCTGCATCTGGACAATTCTTCTAGGTGCTTCCACTACATCTGGCCAAAGATTACGCCACACCCCATTCATACAACTCATTTTAACTTCCTTCCAAGCCTCTTCTATGTTGTGAATAGACTTCATAATGTTGTATGACTTCCACCACTCTCGCATAGACTGTCTTCCTTCCCCGTCAGTTTCATGAATTAGTTGGCTAAAAGTGCGGCGATGGTAATAAGCTTTGAAGTTTGCTATTGCTCCCTGGTCCATAGGTTGTAATATTGACGTAGTGTTTGGTGGAAGGAACTTTACGTACACTTTTAAGTCTCTGGGCGTATCAAGTGAGGTTGGATGTCCTGGGGCATTGTCTAAGAGTAATATAACTTTAGGTTCAAGCCCATTTCTGTCACAGTATGATTTGACTGATGGGCAAAAACTATTAGAATACCATTCTTGAAAAATTTCCCGTGTAACCCACGCCTTTCTGTTTGATCGCCACACAACTGGTAGACTTGTCTTGTCTGTGCCTCGCATTGCACGGGGTGTTTCTGAATGGTACACTAGTAAAGGTTTCAGTTTGAAATCACCAGTGGCATTACCACCCAGCAGAAGTGTTAGTCGATCTTTCGCAGCTTTGAAACCACTGGCTTGACGTTCTTCCTTAGAAATGAATGTTCGAGATGGCATTTTTTTTCCAGTAAAGTGCGATCTCATCAACATTGAAGATGAGACAAGCAGGAATTTTCTCTCGTCTAACGAAGTCTTGAAACTTGTCTGGAAACTCAGCTGCAGCTTGAATGTCCGCGCTGGCCGCCTCGCCTGTTATGTGGATATTGTGAAGATTAGAACGCTGCTTGAACCGATGGAACCAGCCTCTGCTGGCAGCAAAAGTCGGAGTGGCACTCCCTTCTCCTTCTTTTGTTTTCAGCATCTCATACAAAGATTTTGCTTTTGTGCATATGAGATCTTGACTTAGTGGTGTGTTCTTCTTATTCAAATCTTCGATCCAGACTGACAGTAATTTCTCCATTCTTTCTAAGATAGATGATCTCGAACGAGAAAGTTTTGTTGCACTTATAGGTGTTGAACCTTCGCTGGAGATTTTAATTTTTTCCCGATTTTTATAAATCGTTCTCACAGTCGATTCTGAGAGTCCAAAATCTCTCCCAACAATTGTTGCTTTGCCTCCATTTTCCATTCTTCTTAACACTTTCATCTTCAATTCCAAAGTGACGCTTTTACGCTCTTTTTTCTTTACAGGCGGCATTTTTAACGTAGGGTTAAATTATGTATGTATGTATCTCCAATAAATATTAAAACAAAACTGCCAGCCGACCGAACTAACATTACGGAACAAATGAACACACGAAACGAACGAGGAAATCCCCATAGAACAAAGTCGAAGGACAGGGAATTCCCAATTCTTCAAAGAGAATATTCAGAGAAAGCGGGGATCCCCCCGCGACCATAGAGAAGTTAATGACTACATGAGCGCGAAATTTGAAATTCGCGTTATAGTGAAACCGCGCGTAACGGGGTCGCGCTAAGCGGGGTATTACTGTATATATATAATGTAATACGTGCGCACACTTTTTTTCGTATTACTTTTAAAAAATCGCGAAAAATCGCTGTCCCCTACCTTATCTCGAAAAGTACTGATCAAAAAATGTTGAAAAAATTCTAGAATATTCTCCACGGGGTATAGATTGAACGAAAATTATCACGAGTGTATTACCTTTAATAATTTATTTGGTATATAAAAAAATACAAAATTTCAAGGTCACCAGTTTTCAGTAAAGATTGGAAACAAACTTTGTTGAAAACTCATTTGGGGTGTGTTTTGTGAAGTCACTGATCATTTTACACCACCCTAACAAAAATTTTTATTTTATAAACAATCAACGTACGGAACGCTAATTGTGCAAGTTCAACTTGCACTTGACCGGTTTTTTCTTTTTAAAGTTAAATTCAAGGTACAGTCCCAACCAAAATTTTTTTTATTATTGTTAAAAATATTAAAAATTTCATTGAAAAATTAATTAAAGTCGAACGAATTTCGATTTTAATAAAAAGTTGAGACGAAAAACAAGCTTGTGAAAAAAAGACGTTTTGTTATAATGCCGTATTTTAAAAGATACTGAGAGATATTGGTTTGGTCAGAATTTCATGTACTTTTGTATCCGATTGTACCTACAAATCATCCTTAAATAGATTTCCATTAATCAAAGGTACACGATTTTTTAGACCATTTGCCAAGGCTAAAGTAATGAAAGACAAAAGTATATCTAGTAAATAATTATGATTAACATATACTAATCAACAGTAACAGATAGATGTCGTTTTAAATTAGATAGGATTAAAATTTTAGGTCACCATAGTAGGAAGTGAAATAGAGTGTTATTTAATGCAGTAGGTCTTAAATAAAAGTATATATTTCAAATAGCTCGAGAACAAATCTTTTTTAAATGAAACATAACGTATATTTTTCTTCAGTGAATAGGGCTTTTCAAGGCAAATTCAAAAGGTATATTTATGTAATATTATCTAGATATAACATCTAAAGTCCAGAAGTCCTAAGGAAAAATATACAACACGATATATTTAGAGCAACCTCTCTAGATTCCCTTACTCACATCTTTTACTTTTTATACAAGGATGGATTAAGAAGTTTGCGGCCTAGTCAAGAAAACAAAATAAAATACGTACAAAAATATTTTTATTTTTCGACGTAATCTCCACCTAGCTCTATGCACTTCTTCCACCTGCTTTCCAAAGCCTCCACACCTGTTTGAAAAAAAGGTTCCTCAAGGTCTTCAAAATACTAGTTAACCGCAGCTTCGACTTCTTTATTTAATAAAAATTTCTGGTATTTTTTTAGGTTTCAAAACAGAAATGAAAGTCCGAAGGTGTCAAATCAGGAGAATAAACCGGGTAGAGCAGCAATTCGAAACCACAATCACGAATTTGAGCCATAGACTCAACAGACGTGTGAACGCGAGCGTTGTCCTGGTGGAACAAAACTTTCTTTCTCGGTAATCCTGCTCGTTTCTCTTTAATTTCTTAAGTAAACGACGCAAAAGGGTGCAATAGTAAGTCGAGTTTAATGTTTCGCCTTTCGGAAAGTAGTCCACCATAATAATACCTTTAGCTTCCCAAACAACTGAAGCTATCACTTTTTCAGCCGACAGAATTACCTTCGCTTGGGGTTGGTTCACCAAATTTTTTCCACTACTAGGATTGTTGTTTTGACTCTTTGACATTGTCACAAACCTGTTAAGAAAATCTTGCGGATGAGCCTCAAACATCTCCACACAGTCGCGAGAAATCGTGAGTCGAATTAGTTTTTGTTCAACTGAAAGCAATCTCGGGACCTAGCTAGCGGAAACCTTAGAAAATCCGAGTTCGTGGGCAATGATGTTTTGTGTTCGTTCATACGAGATGCCTATAGTGTCTGCAATCTCCCTGATAGTTAATCTACGGTCTTACAATATGAGATCACACATTTTGCCGATATTTTCTTCAGTCGTAGACGTCGTGGGCCGACCGGAGCGAGGGCCATCTTCGATGCTCTCTCGTCCACGTTTAAATTCTGCAACCGATTTTTCACAGTGGTATATGACGAAGCACATTCCCCTTGTGTTGTTTTCATATCATCGTGGATCTCCTTTAGTGTTAATTTTTTTTAAACAGGTACTTAAAGACCGCACGTTTTTTTCATTTTTTCAAAAACGCTGCACTTTTTCTCACTAAACTCATTCTAACCTAAAAATCACAAATTCTACAGCAACAAAATTTTACACTGTGACAACCAAAGCAAGTATGAACTTATTGAGGATACTGTAATAAAAATATTACAATTATTTTTTTGTGAGGCCGCGAACTTTTCAACCCATTCTATACTATAAATAATTTTGTGTAAAACTCATAATACTACTGAAACTATACAATATTTAGCGACCCCCTGCCCCTCCCGCTGGAGCGACATTACAAAAAAAAAAACCTTTCTTTCCTATTTTAAGTATTATATGTGTACTAAATTTTACAATATTATCTCATATTATCCGACAGTTATCGTGCCGACGAAAGACTACCGGAACTGGGACACAGAGTTCTTCTTGGTCTAGAGGCCCCTAAAAGTGAAAAATTGCAAAAATCTCAGAGGGTGAATTTTCAGGCATACTTTTTCTTTAAAACGGAAAGTACAAAATCATTAAAAATCTTTATTATAATTCAGATACTTGTCTTACTTTAAAATCTTTTTTTTTTGCAATATATATATATATATATATATATATATATATATATATATATATATATATATATATATATATATATATATATCATAAGGACCCTTACATGTGAAGTAGTTTATCTTTCAATTATTATCCTCTTAAAATTGAAAAGAGGAAATCTTTGAAAACTCTTATTTTTCCGAGAAGAGCAAAAATACCTTAAACAAACCGATGTGAAACGAACCGGAAAGGTCGTTGTTTTTATAAGTTACGAAGGAAAATAAAAGCTGGAAGAAACAATAAACACCTTAATAAAAGTTCGAGAGATTCACAAGAAACATAACTTATTTATTTACATAAGAAAAGTACACAACAGGTACTAAAGTACAATAAAAATTTAATTGGCATGATATGAAAAAAATTTGGGACTTTTTGTACAGAAACTGTTATACGAATAGTGTGATAGTTCAAAGGGTGACCCGAGACACATCTACAACATATTAATAATTAATTTAAATATATTTAAAAATTTATACATTTACTGAACTACGTAATTAAAAAAAGTATTGCGTCGCCATTGAGTGACCTTGCCATTTGTGAATTACAGAGAAAGAAGTGAAAACTTACCTAAGTTTACGAGAAATAGCACACCAATAACTGTTAAGGACAAGACGATTTATATACGTTGTATACGTTGTCCTGCAAAAATATATCTATAATATATATATATATATATATATATATATATATATATATATATATATATATATATATATATATATATATATATATAAATGCAACGTTTCTATGTCTGTTGATCTGTCTGTCTGTCCGTTAGTGCGCTTATCACTCGAGAACTACTTATCCGATTTACAAGCTTTTTTTTAATACATACATATGTTCTCTGGCCAGGTTATAGGCTATATTTTATTACGATAGGTAACATAAGGAATAAGTAGTGACGATAATAGTGAATCAAGTCGGAAAAAAGTTTACAACTATCGCGTTCTTTTGCAATCCACTGCCACTGGAACAATATCATGTAGCAAAAAAAATAATGTATGTAAAATGCTTACAGTTGTCACTGCCGGTCCCAAGCCCGGACAAAGGAGGAGGGTTGTAGCGGTAGGCCAGCTCCCTACCCTATGTAAAAAAAGCCTCTGCTAAAAAACCTAATCCAAAGCCTCGGAATCGAACGGATATACGAAGACGAAAACAACAAAGAAGAAGGACAACGATATGTGGTACATGGAACATACAAGGTCTCTCCAGGAAAGTAAATTAAGTTGTAAATGAATTAGAAAATCTTCGAGTCGAAATTGCAGTACTGACGGAAACAAAGAAGAAAGGAAAAGGCTCCGAAAGTTGGGGGCATTACGATCACTTTTATAGTGGAGTGCCCAAAGAAGATAGAGCAAAATAAGGCGTATCCATACTAATACACAGAAAACTGAGGAAATTCATAACCACCTGGGAACCGATTAGTGAAAGAATCATAAAGATGAATCTCAAAATATTAGGTAATAACACAACCTTACTGGGGGTATACGCTGTCAACGACGACGATCGGGCTAATAACGAAGATTCATTTTTTGAACAACTAAATGAGGAAATACGCAAAATTGGAACATCAAGAGAGATATTACTTTTGGGTGATCTAAATGGAAGAATAGGAAGGAAAGAACACGATAAAGTGGCAGGAAAATATGGCGAAGAAGTTACTAATGACAACGGAAGAAGAATTATAGAGATATGTGAACAAAACAACCTTACAATATTAAACGGACACTACCCGCATAGGGATATTCATAAATATACGTGGAGACAAACAACAAGAGATTTAAAAAGTATTACCGACTATATGATAATACGTCAGAGATCTAGATTAAACTTCCTAGATGTAAGAGTCCAAAGAGGGGCTTCATATGGCAGCGACCACTACCTCGTGAAAGGAAAGATAATCTCACGAACAACACGGGAAAGCAAACTGGAAGTACACAGCACACATCAAGTGAAACAACAATAAGATATAATACAGACAGCTTACAAAATGAAAGTATCAGAAATCTACACAAGAGTAGACTGGACCAAAAGATACAACGGACGGGATTTGTTAATATAGAAGAAGAATATAAGTATATAAAGGAATGCCTACAAACAGCCGCAGCCGCACTGGAAGCATTAGGGTACCAAGAGAAAAGGGGGAAAAACAGCAAAAACCATATTGGTGGGATGAAAAAATTAAATACGAAATTGAAGAAAAACGGAAAAGCTATCACAAATACTTAAGTTCAAAGAGCACAAACGACAAAGTAAAATACAAAGAATCCCAAGCTAGAGTACGCAAAATGATTAGTGACAAAAAGAACAACCAATGGGAAAAGACATGCTCAAGACTCAACACTTACATAGGAGGAAGAAAAAGCACAGAAAGCTGGAGACTTCTTAAAAATATGAGAGCAGAACGGAAAAGAGAAATCTTCTCACCAATAACACCAGAAAAATGGAACCAATATTTTACAAATATGCTAACAGAAGATAGACCAGAGTTCAAAAGTACCCAACATGGAAACCCAAATATAGTTATACGAGGATCCCCAATAAGGATAACAACATCAGAAGTTAAAGAAGTATGTAAAACGCTAAAAAATGGTAGAGCTCCAGACCAGGAAACATCCCAGGAGAGATAGTAAAATACGGAACTGAAAAGCTATTTAGCGCTTTGAGGAACTTATTCCAAAGATGTATTAACACATCAGAAGTATCCGAGGAATGGAAAATATCATACATATCAACAATTCATAAGAAAGGAGACAAAAATAATTGCGATAACTATAGGGGAATAACGGTTACAGGATCTATTAGCAGAATATACGGAAAAATACTTAAAAATAGAATAGAAACGGAATACGCGGACGTAGAAGCTGAAGAACAGGCAGGCTTTAGAGCAGGAAGATCCACAATAGACCATCTCTTCTCACTGACACAAATCCTAGAAAAGAAAACCGCATTTGATCAGGAAGTCCATGTCTTGTTTGTTGATCTAAAAAAGGCCTACGACAGCGTGCCCCTAATGAGATTGTGGGAAACACTACAACAAAGTAATGTAAGCACCGAAATAATTAAAGCCGTAAAATCCTTATACCAAGACGCAAGAAGTAGTGTGAAACCAAATATGGTATAACAACAAGGTTCCCGGTCACAAAGGGTCTCAAACAGGGCTGCTGTATATCCCCAACGCTATTTAAAATCTATTTGGAGAGTGCACTGAAGAACTGGAAAAGGAAATGCAGCAGTATGGGATTACCACTGGATGACGATACTACATTGTACACATCGATGATATGGAATACATGACACGAAAACTTATGGATGAATATGAAAAATGGGGCCTAGAAGTCAATATTAAAAAGACCGAGTACATGTGCGTCGGAGGACAACAGCAGGACTTGAGACTGGCCACAGGACACACCATCAAACACTGTGCCAGTTATAAGTATTTGGGAACGAGAATATCTAGGGACGGAACACTGGAAGAAGCAATATTCGAGAGGAATATCCAAGGAGGAAAAGCGATTGCAATCCTTAATAGTATACTATGGGACAAAAACATAACCATTGAAAATAAGAAGAGAATTTACAACTCAACAGTGAAAAGTATAATAACTTACAGCTCCCAGGTGTGGCCATTAAAGGAAAGAACAGAAAAAAATACTAAAAGCTACAGAAATGGATTTCTGGAGACGAGCAGCCAGAAAATCCAGAAAAGACCGCATACCAAATGACACGATAAGGCGAGCTTTAGAAATAAAGCACGATATAGTGGACGAAATCAGAACCCAACAGTTGGTATGGTACGGACATGTACAGAGAATGTCACAAGACCGACTGCCTAAAAAGATTTTAAATTGGAACCCTCATGGAAAAAAAAAGCGAGGAAGACCACGCCAAAGCTGGAGAGCAGGAATTAACAAGGAAGTACTAGAGAGAGATCTGGAGGAGGAGGGATGGAGAAAACGGGAGGAGTGGAAATTAGGCATCGGAAGACGGAAGACGTTATAAAACCGATTGATATATATATATATATATATATATATATATATATATATATATATATATATATATATATATATATAGGTCTACGAGCTCTTATATATATATATATGATTTATATATTTTTTTATATTTATATATATCATATATTTGTTCTCTAGGTTATCTATAATATAATATATATAAAATGCAAGGTCTCTCTGTCTGTCTGTCTGTTTGTTCGTTAGTGCGCTTATCCGATTTACATGTTTTTTTTTTATTTCTACATTTGTTCTCTGTCCAAGTGACCTATAATCATCTATAATATATAAAATGCAACGTGTCTATGTCTGTCTGTCTGTCCGTTAGTATGCTTATCATTCGAGAACCACTTAAGCGATTTACGTGTTTTTTTTTTTAATTCCCACATTTATTCTCTGTCTAGGTTATTATAATCTTCTATAATATATATAAATGCAACGTCTTTCTGTCTGCCTGTCTGTCTATCCGTTAGTGCGCTTATCACTCGAGAACGACTCATCCGATTTTCGTGCTTTTTTCTTTTAAAACATACAAATGTTCCCTAGCCAGGTTATAGGATATATTTTATTACGTTAGGTAACATAACATATATTTTATTACGTTAGGTAACATAATAAACAGTGATGATAATAGTGAATTAAGTCAGAAAAAGTTTACCGCTAGCGTTCTCTTGCAATACACTGTCTAAACCATTAAATATGGAAAAATATCATGTAGCAAAGAATATAATATATATAAAATGCACACACCCCTCTGTCTGTTTGTCTGTCCGTTCGTTAGTGCGCTTATTACTCAAAAACCACTTTTTTTTAGTCATACATACATTATCTTTCCAGGTTACATAATAATAATAATAACCTATAATATATATAAAATGCAACGTCTCTCTGTCTGTCTGTCTGTCCGTTAGTGCGCTTATCACTCGAGAGCCACTTATTCAATTTACGTGTTTTTTTTCTTAGATTTATACATATGTTCTCTGACCAGGTTATAGGATATATTTTATTACGTTAGGTAATATGAGAAATAAGCAGTGACGATAATAGTGAATCAATCGGAAAAAAGTTTACCGCTAGCGCACTCTCTAGTAATACGCTGCGTAAACCATTAAATATGAAACATTATCATGTAACAAAGAATACAATATGTACAAAATGTAACGTCTCTATGTCTGTCTCTTAGTGCGCTTATCATTCGAGAACCACTTATCCAATTTACGTGTTTTTTTTTTTAATCGTAACTTAATATTTATCAAAAAAAAAAATCTATAATATATATAAAACACAACGTCTGTCTGTCCGTTTTTACGTGTTTTTTTTATAAAATACATATGTTCTATGTTACGTTAGGTAACATCAGCAGTGACGATAATAGTGAGTCAAGTCCACGCGAGTGGAGCCGCGGGCACGACTAGTGTATTATATATTGTGAATTGGTCATGCACTAAGTATCCTAAGTATTTTATTCATGTTACTAAAGTTTATTGACAATTACCTTTTCCTTAATCAAACAAAAAATTTTTATGTTGTATGTCACATCTAGTTTTTAATCTGTATCCGATAAGTTTAATGCTGAAGAGAAACACTTTCTAAGTTAAATTTGGTGAAGCATACCAATATTGAAATAGTCAACTAACTGCATTAATATATGTATCAGCAAGCCGAGTCGGTCAGTCCGTCAGTGGTGGAGATGATTTCGGATTAAAAGACTTCCTTTTTTTGCTTTACGTGTCATCATCGAGGGGCGAACGCTATTTATCAATACCGTTCTACAATTGCTTTTACTACAGAAATATTCCAGTTTTAATATATTAGGCATTTTCATAACATCCTGTATAATAGAGAACATAAGCATCTTGCTCAATTTATGCAACGACTGGAGTAATCGAAGCGAGCCCAAGATAACGACTCTACATTTTCGTAACTAGAGATTTTAGTTGAAGTACTACTAGTCGGATTCCTTCTGAATAAGATTATTACCGCGAATTTTTCCAATTTTTATATAAATCGTCTTTTTTTCTTTGTGGTAGTTGAAGTATTAAGAAGATTTTTGACAAGACGTTGCCATTATGAGAAGGCGACTGCAGTCTAATATTTTAAACAAATTACGCACAGGAGTTCAAATAACGACATCGATTACCCTTTTAAAGATTGGCGATCTTTTCTGCGACCTGATCTGGAGGCAACAGAATGAATATTATCAGGACTATAAATAGCTGGTTTCGTTTCTATGTCAGGAAACTTAAATTATTCAATTTTTTTAAAGAATTCACCTAAATAAATCTTCAAATTTGACTTAATTTTTACCAGTAATGATGACCAAGGAAGTGACTAAAATGATAATACGAGATCTTATTTTGATTAATTACAGTCTTTGTTTTCATATTAATTTTACTTCTGGTCCGTTGTAATCCATATTCTTTTACGTTTTCCAAAGATCAGCTTTTTTGTGATTACATAAATGGAATTAAGGCCTAAGGATCAACTAGTTTTTTTAGTTTTATTATAAAATAACAAAATTGTAGAAAAAATTTAATATTTTTTAAAATATTCTCTTTAGCTTAAACAGGTGTGGAAAGTCAAACATAATATTGCATTATGAATGTTTATTGCGGGAAAACAGACTCTTGCAAACAATTATAATTTATCGCGTTTATGCAAGCATAAGATACTGTTTGTGTTAACAATAGGATCTCCTTTAAACAACGTTCTAAAGGTAAATGTACTGAAAGTTTTTTAATAGTTTTGTAAACTGTTAAGTTTATTTTGTTTAACGACTAGGTTTTTTTTTTATATATATATATATATATATATATATATATATATATATATATATATATATATATATATATATATATATACATACACTCCTGGACAAAACTAACGCAACAATATATTAAATCATACAAATCTCTATAATGAATTAATTTTAATAATTCTTTATGAACATTGGTTACACTAAAAGTTAGAAAAAACTTATTCGGATAATTTAAAAGTGAATTAGCTACCAAATTTCTCTATAAGATTCGAATTAAAATTATTCTTAAGACCTAATAACAAAATCGTTGAAATTATGTAATAATGATGAAAAAAATAAACTGGGACACTAGTAGCAAAATTAATGGTGTAACTGGGACACTAGTAGCGTGTGTTGCCTCCTCTACTTCGGATGACAGCGTTTATGCGCCTAGGCATGCTTCTAATTAAATTTTGGATAAAATCTTGAGGAATTTGCTCCCATTCTGTGATAACTGCATTTTCAAGTTCCCTCAGGTTTCTAGGTGCAGGTATATGACGTTTCACATTTTTCTTAAGGTGATCCCATACATGTTCTATGGGATTCAGATCCGGGCTTTTTGGTGGCCATTGCATAATCGGTATATCAACTTGATTAAGATAATCGAGTACCTCCCTAGCCACGTGAGGTCGAGCGTTGTCTTGCATAAACAGGAAATTGGGCCCCGCAAAATGACCGAAAGGCATCACATGTTCTATTACAATATTCTCAAGATAGTAGTCAGCATTCATGGATCTCGTACGGACAGGAACTAACTCTGTGCGAGCATCAAAGCAGATGCCACCCCAGAACATAATAGAGCCAACCGCCGAATGTCGTATGTTTGTTTACTGGGTGATAAAATTATTTAATGAGATGGGAAACATAAAAGACAGGCAACGTTCAAGAAGACCAAAGACAGTTCGAACGCCACAAGCTGTTAAAGCTATAAAAGCACGAATTGACCGAAATCCTCTCCGCAAACAAAAAAATTTTATCTCGTGAGATGAAAATTTCGCAAAATTCTATTTTCGTATTATTAAAGATGACTTGAAGCTGATAAGAGACATACTGGTTATTTGTTCAGGGAAGATATAAAGCGAAAACGGTGGCAAAAATCCAAAAGTTTGTTGAAGGAATACGCTAATGACAAAAACAGAAAAATGTTGTTTACCGACGAAAAAATTTTCACTGTGGAACGATTTTTCAATGAGCAAAATGATAGAATTTATGCCGGATCTTCTAAAGAAGCCTCTGAACTTGCTTCAAAAGTTCAGAGGGCTCATCGTTCAGCATCAGTTACGGTTTGGTGGGAAGTCAGCTTTGATCAGGTCACTAGTATTCATTTTTGTGAAAATGGTGTTAAAACTCAGCTAAAATATATCAAGACTATTTTAGAAAACGTTGTGAAACTCCTAAACCATACTCTTTTCAAAAATAAGCATTGGGTCTTCCAGGCAGATTCTGCACCATGACACAAAGCTAAAACAACACAAGCATAGCTTCAACAAAATGTGCCTTAATTTATTACTACAGAAGATTGGCCTTCAGCCAGTCCTGATCTAAATCCTTTGGATTATAAACTATGGTCCCTCTTCGAGGGTATAGTTTGCTCTAAATGACATGCAAATCTTGACTCGTTAAAAGGAGCTTTAACAAAAGTGGTAGACAATTTTTCGTTGGGCCAAGTGTGTGCTGCTATAAACGAATGGACTAATCTTTTAAGGGATTGTGTAAAAGCAAGGGGCATTTTGAGTAAAGGTTAAATTAATTTTGTCAAACTAAAAATAATAATTTGTTTTAATTTTCATTAAAATTAAATGTTTAGGCAATGTTTTCATTGTAACAGTATTTATGTGAGTACTGGGTATATAAAACTGTTTTTAGAATCTTTAAACCCTAAAAATTTAAATAAAATTCATAAAAATGTCTTAAGAATATATGCAGTAAATATTTTTTTTTCTAAACTTGACAGAAAATAAAAAAATTTAACTTTTGTCTAGTAATATTTCTAAAAATTTTCAGTGACAATGTAGTAGGTTAACTTTTAATGGCAAAAAAAATCACAGGGAAATTAAAGATCAAATTTAAAAACAATTATTATATTTCTAGAAGTTCTAGTGGACAACTACAATTCAGTAATAAGGCGGATTTTGTTTTGTAGAAAATAATCTCTGCTGCTATCAGGCATTTGAGAGACCAAGTTAGTTTACCTACAATAAGATGATTCTTCTTTGCAAGTGTCCAGAGCATAAATTCATAAAATATTATGCTTTGGTACTATTTCTCAACGAAAAACGCTAACCAATGTCTTCGAGGATCAGAAAAGACTAATGCAAGGCTTTTAACATATGAAGTACAAAGAGCATTGAGCCTCATTTAGTTGTATTCTGGCATGAGCCGATTTGTCAGGAAGTCGAAGTCTTCATACTCTTAGACAATTGCCAGTGAAATGGAGAGTGAAGAGGGTTAAATGATCAGTTTTAGGTATGTCCATGGCACGGTGTCCCATTCTTCAGATACTGCACTGACTTAGCCGTTACCTGATGAAGATCCATAATAACTAGGAATAAAAATTTAAACAACTGTTTAAGATTACCACTTATGTTTATTATATTACTGCTAACAATTCTTTCGACACACTGTGTCTTCTTCTGGAGCAAAAGTAAATGTTAAAAATTACTTCTTGCTCCAGAAGAAGACACAGTGTGTCGAAACAATTGTCAGCAATAATATAATAAACATAAGTGGTGATCTTAAACAGTTGTTTAAATTTTTATTCCTAGTTATTCTTCACATGCTTTGCAATAAATCCTGCAGGTCTACTAGATTTCTTTTGTTTTGTTTTTTTTTTTAATATTAAATGTATATAAATATACAAAGCTTGTTATTACAAAAATATCAGAAGAATAAAATAATTCGCTCGTCATCAACAAATCATACCATTATGGGTCGTTACAGGTATTTCTCAAGTAAAAATTTAACACTAAAAGTTGTTTAAGCCACGGTGTCTGCAACATAGAGTTATACCAGGTGTACAAGTATGAAATGCGGATTTCAGACAACAGGTGGTGCACCAATGCAGTTTCTGCTATAAAGATTTGACACTGCGCCATTTTGTTGTGTCATCGACAAGTGTCAGACGCGCACGAGTGATAAATTGGAAAAGTGTGTGCATAGTGTTGTGTTGAATATGTCGAAATTTATACCGAACAAAGAGCATTCGCAGACAGCATTAATTTTTTGTTTTCTTTTGAAGAAAAAATCATATCAATTCTTCGAGAAGCTTATGGTGAACATGCTCCATCGCAAGTTACGTGTGAATGATGGTTTCGGCGTTTCAAAAGTGGTGACTTCGATGTTGCAGACAAGAAACGTGGAAAACCGCCAAAAAAATACGAAGATGTGAAATTGCAAGCATTGTTGGACGAAGATGATTCGCAAACACAAAAAACAACTCGCCGAGCAATTGGGCGTTAGTCAACAAGCTGTTTCCAATCGGCTACGAAAGATGGGAAAGATTCAGAAGACCTGTAGATGGGTACCACATGAGTTGAACGACAGGCAAATGGAAAAGCGTAAAAACGCGTGTGAGATTTTGCTCGATCGGTACAAAAGGAGGTTGTTTTTGCATTTGAAAAACAGCTTCACAAACCACACCCCAAATGAGTTTTTAACAAAGTTTTTTCCAATCTTTACTGAAAACTGATGACTTTGAAATTTTTGTATTTTTATATACCAAATAAATTATCAAAGCTAATGCATTCGTAATAATTTTCGTTCAATCTATACCATGTGGAGAATATTCCAGGATTTTTTTCAAAATTTTTTGATCAGTACTTTTCGAGATAAGGGGAGGGAAATTTTTTCAAAATAATGCAAAGAAAAGTGTGGGCAATTATCACATTATATATTATATATTTTTTTTTAACCCATGTTTTTACAAGCTTTCATTTGACATCCCACTCGATGACATGGTAAACTTTTTTTTTTTCACTTCTGATTTCACCCCCCAAAACTAACCCCTTAAGTCAAAATTTAACGTTCAAAACTACACGGCTCTGATCAGGCCATCAATTCCTATATTAGTGCCAAATTTCAACTTTCTATTTCAAATAGTTTCGGAGAAAATCGGATGTGAGATACGGATAGACAGACAGACACACAGACAGACGGACAGACACCGAAGTGATCTGATAGGTGTTCCGTATGGAATACTAATATCTACCAGAGTACCATTGTTTATGCTTTATTTTGTTTACAACACCCTGTAAGTGAAGATATTTACAAAGATTAAATCTCGAATGATCTCCTAAGAAACATATTTACATATTTTTCCGTGTGAAATATTAATAACCGTTAAAATAAACAAAACATTATTTCGCCAAAAATATCTAAATTGATATAAATATTATGATAAGCAGGTCAAGGAATATCACAACAATGATACAAAAATGAATCAAATGTAATTATCTGAAGTTTTATTGATTTCCCTGTTTAAGAAATCATAGTTATTTATTTTAGTTGGTAACAAGTCTACCTCCTTCTCTTTCTCTCTGGCATTATCACTAGCGTATAAGAAATTCATTAAGTAACTCATTTTGTTACATTTTATCACTTTAATTTGGATCAAAAATTTTGCCCAAAGTCAAGCATATTACAATACTAGAGATTATACTAATACTTCTATCCTACTTATAGAAATATAAAAAAAACTGTTGTCTAACACTATTAAATAATTTCTCTAATTTTAGATGATAGAGTGATTTTTAACTCACCAGTGATTTGTTATAAGTTATTATTTTCAATAATTATTGCACTTTAAGACAACTGACGTCAAAAAGACGCATGGTAAGTACTACATAAAATATTGTGACATACACATGTGTTAAAATATACCCACTACTTATTTATGACTAACATGTTGAAAGGGTTTATTTTTTACAATATGCGAATATTGTTTAATGCTACATTCTCTTTATTTAAACACTATTCAAATGTGGCAACCTTTCTTTACCTTAGCAGTAGACTCACAACATAAATTTTAGTGACATATAGCCTAGTTAAAATTTGTTCTGCATATTCTATTTATGTACAATTGAATACCACAGCTTACATTTATTATTTAGATCTGCAATTTTCCCTTGGGTTTTTAATAGTTTTTTTGTATTTTTGGATCAAGTCTCTGACTTTGCCATCGATATTAACCTTGTTAATAACATAGGTTTTAGGTCAGGCTGTTCTATTTTCTCACTGTAAGACGTGTCTCATTAAGTTGCACAAAAACTATAATACAGTTCAAAGTAACTACCACAGATTTGACGCGAAACAATTTATGGAGTCCGCAAAATCCCTTGGTAGCTATGATATTTTGTTTTGCGATTGTGTCACTTTTATTTTTATTAGCCGTGGGGTTTTAGGATTACACTACTTCATAGATTCCCGTCCATCCCTACTCTCTCTCTCCATAAAACGATCTGATAATATCAGGTTGACAGAAGGGAGTAAATGGCTCCATCTTGCACAGGTCTATTTTCTGCAGTGGAGAAGTTGTGGCTTATGAAGAGGAAGACAGATTCCCGTTTAGACAGAATATTATGGTTCAGAATTATAGTTTCATCTCCCGTCACTGTTAAGTTAATTATATATTTCTCTTGCCCCTCACAGAGTGCTAAATATTCAGTACAGCATTTTATTTTTGGAGAAAATTTAAATATTTCTTTATATCGAGATGGTCGTCTAGAATTCGAAGCACCTTGGTTTTCAAAATTTCACACCTTGCTAATAATTCTTAGTTTTCAGTTGTCTATCCTTTAAGGTATTTCTTACGAGAAGACAGACAAGACATTATGTTATAAAAAGACGCGAAATAATTTGATTTTCAGGATATAATGAATGTGGCAACGTAGCTTCTCGCTTGCTTCCCGCCGCACGCAATAATGTGTTATTTATTTTTATTTAGTATCGATGTATGTATATTAATTAAACGATATTTTGGATTATTATTCAAAATATATCAATTATTAAGTATTAATAACTGAATAAATACGCGTGCGAATCACGCGTTTATTCTAGTATATTTTAAAAGAAAGTCAGATGCAATGTGATTTAAAATTTGAAAGAACCCCCGCATCCGCGCGCCCTCTTCTTCAAGCTACGTTACCACAGCAAAAATTGACTTCATGAAATACATTAAATAGTAATATTTATCTAATATTTTTGCAACAACTAGGAGGTAAACTGCCTTCATATTTTGACAAACGAAAGCAAAATAATTTTTTATGCATATATTTTTTTAGTGTCGTTTTTACTTTTTAATGCACATAGGACAGCAAAAATGGTAAAAAACATATGCTTTTGATCGAAGAAAAAATATGGATTCCTATCGTTTACGTGGTATACGAGGCTGGTTTGAAAAGTCCGTGCAAAGTCCGAGAGATGGCACCACCGGCGCGTATCGAGGTCATGTTTAGTTAGTAGCATCTCTTGAATGAACGCACACCAAGTTTCAGCCATATTGGTCTATTTCTTTGCGTTTGGCATTCGTGTGAATCAAGGAAGTCGAGTGATTTTCAAGAAATGGACGAAAAAGAATTTCGTGTGGTGATTAAACATTACTTTATGAAAGGCAAAACGCCTCAGGGGACTAAAGAGAAGCTTGATAAACATTATGTTGACTCTGCACCTTCGATTAGAATAGTTTATAAGTGGTTTCAAAATTTTCGGACTGGCCATATGGGCACGAGTGACGCTGAACGTTCTGGACGGCCTGTGGAGGTTACGACTCCAGAAATCATTGATCAAATCCATGATATGGTGATGGATGACAGAAGAGTTAAGGTGCGTGAGATTGCTAGTGCTGTGGGCATCTCGACTGAACGGGTACATAATATTTTGCATAAACATTTGGACATGAGAAAGCTATCCGCAAGATGGGTGCCGCGATTGCTCACGCTTGACCAAAAACGGAATCGTGTGAAGTGTTGCAAGGATGGTTTGCAGCTGTTCCAGAAGAATCCGGAGGTCTTTAAGCGTCGTTTCGTCACTGTGGATGAAACATGGATACATTACTATACTCCTGAGACCAAACAACAATCTAAAACAATGGGTTACCAAGGGGGAATCTGGCGAAGACCGTTCCTTCGGCCGGAAAGGTTATGGCGACTGTCTTTTGGGATTCGCAAGGGATAATCCTCATCGACTATCTGGAAAAGGGTAAAACTATTACAGGTGAATATTATTCATCGTTATTGGACCGTTTGAAAACCGAGCTGCAAGAAAAAACGCCCGCGATTGGCCCACAAGAAAGTCCTTTTCCATCACGACAACGCACCAGCACACACCTCAGCAGTTGTGGTCGCAAAATTAATGGAAATAGGATTCCAACTCGTTTCACATCCCCCCTATTTTCCAGACTTGGCTCCCTCGGACTACTATTTGTTCCCCAATTTGAAGAAATGGCTGGCGGGACAAAGATTTTATCCAAACGAGGAGGTGATTGCAGACACTAATGGATATTTTGCAGACTTGGACAAATCCTATTATTCGGAAGGGATCAACAAACTAGAACATCGTTGGACGAAGTGTATAAGCCTAAAAGGAGACTATGTCGAAAAATAAAGAAGGTTTACCCCAAACACATAAGTAGTTTTTATTTTTGCACGGACTTTTCAAACCAGCCTCGTATATCTGAAATTTCTACAATTAATTATGGCAATACGGCGTGGTAAACCATCTTTATATTGAAGCAATGAATGCATGATGCTAAAATCAATTATTTCCCAAAATTTCAAACAAAACTACTTTTAACAGTTACTTGTAAGAGACACCTTAACATGTTTTCTTGTACCAGCATAATTATTCCTGGAGTGAGTTGTTCTACAGGTCTGCCTTATGAGCATTATCTTTAGTTGCGTCTCGCACAGTATCTAACCGTCGTTTGTGTATGTGTATGTGTATATATATATATATATATATATATATATATATATATATATATATATATATATATATATATATATATATATATACAGGGTGCCCCATATGTATGGAATAATGATTCCACAGCATTTATTAATAAGTATATCAAAAAAATGTTTAAATAAAAGTTATAGGGTGTTATACGGCGCACATGCTGACGTTGACAATCACATATTTTAAACTGTCAATTCGAAGAAATTAGGCCATCTTAAATTTTTTTAAATAGAAAATCCTATGTTCTCCTACGGTCTCCGTAATCAACCATCGTTAACGAAGAAAATCATTCAGTTTCTCTTAAATGTACCATTATGATATTACGCTCAAATTGCAGTTTCACAAAATGCAGCAATAAACGTTTTCGTCAATAAATCATTTTTTGACGCGTTAAGTCGTTACTTGACAGTAAATGTTTGACACAGGCCAGCTTAAATTTTTTTTTTTATTTGATCTCCTTAATTTTAAATATCAATAATTCCAAAACAGTTCAATATACACACATATGGTATGTTAGACAAATAATATCTAGAATTTTTAATAGAACTCAAAAATAAAATAATATACAGGGCTTTCCATTAAAAAAAAATTAAAATGGCGTAATTTCTTCGAACTGTGTTTTCTCTTTTACGTTTGAATAGAATCAATAAGTAAACGAAAACCGGTGGTGTCTAAACTTTAAAAACATTTTACCAACATACTCAACTGTGAGAGAGAGGGGAGGGAGAGATCAAAATGTTGCATATTAATTTTAATGTTATACAACTGCTTTTAAAGGGCTTCAACATTATTACATCCACCTAATATGACTGGGGAATACGTTGGGCATTAATGTTTTAAATAACTAAGATCCACTCAGTCCGACGTAAAACCAAACCGTTCGCAAATGTCAGCATAGAATTATGTTATGATACAATGCAAAAAAAAACATTATTGTTTCAAAATACTCACCAAACAATAACAAACATTCCACTTTAATTACTGGAATTAACACCCACCTGAAAATAAAGAGAAAATATTTTTAAAATAATTTAAACCATCAACGCTAGAATACATTATTTAATTAAAAACACTCACAGTTTAAAAACAATATTTAAGAGGTGGAGGTGGTATCTTACAAAACGTTTTTTTAAACTGAATTTATTTTTACGTCGGTGACAAAATGTTGAGCATAACTCGGGAGAGATCAAAATGTTGCATATTAATTTTAATGTTATACAACTGCTTTTAAAGGGCTTCAACATTATTACATCCACCTAATATGACTGGGGAATACGTTGGGCATTAATTTTGATGCAGTAGGAGAAAATGTAGAGAAGTGAAACTAAATTAAGGAAAATTTGTTAAACTTAGTTTAGTTTTTAAATATAAAAAAGCTTAAGAAAAACATAAAAAAACCAAATTGAACTAATATTATTGATATGTTCTTGCTTCTAGTTTATACAGGGTTTGTATACCAGATGTTAACACTTGCAAACGATGATGGCGGCCATGTTCAGTTTTTTGTTTCAGTGCTGTCACTGATATTTGTATTCAGTAGCGTTTGGTCCATAATTAAGTAACGTCTAATACTTGGGCAACGCTTTGAAACTCTTCCAAAGATAATTCTGTAAAAGTAACTTTTGGCCAGACATACTGGTAAATAAACACCCTGTATAAAAGGTTTTTAAAGCTTTCTCGTTACTGCAAAAAACTTAATATAAATTGAAACGTTAGATAAAAATGTATCTCTAACTGGTCACATCTTATAAATCTGAGCCTATATAATCTCCTGACGATTTTTCCAATATTCAGAACGCTTGTCATACTTGATTCCTGGTACTGCTTTCGAAAAGGCGATCAAATTCTCTTTTATGGCTTCTATTGAAGGTGTCCACGGAGTGCTAACTTAAGCTTCAAGAGTAGAAAGAAATCACACGGTGTCACATCTGGTGAATACGGTATTTTTTTTTTTTTTTTTTTATGGGTCTAGCACACGTGCTATAGGGAAGTCCCTAAAGCGCTACAGGAGCGACACGCGCGCGGAGAAAGCGATTCACGTTGTTCTTAAATCGCTGTAAATTGTACTCGGTGGGAAACACAGTCCTGGGCAAATTATTCCAAAGGGATGACGTTCTCCATATAAATGACTGCTTGAAAAGCGTTGTACGAGGAGTAACAAGCGGAAACTCATACGGATGTGAAGTATTAGCGTGACGTGTACTTCTAACATGCACCGCTCTGGGAGGAATTAAACGGCCCATATCCTTCGAACACTTTCCATGAAAATACCTGTAGAATAGGCTCAAGTCGCCAACCGTTCTTCGATGTTCCAGCGAATCAAGGCCACCTGTCAGTTCCGGGTCTCCAATCAGACGAACAGCTCTTCTCTGAATAGAATCCAACAAATGCAGTGTATGTTTGGGAGCGGAGCCCCAAACATGGGAGCAGTATTCCATAGTTGGTCGAATTTGAGCTTTGTAAAGAATTAACAGTTGTTGTGAAGTGTAAAGCTTTCTGGTTCGAAATAATATTCCCAACTTCTGAGAAGCTCTCCTTGCTATGCCTGCAACATGTTCATGCCAGGACATATTTGCTCCCAAATTAACGCCCAACAAATTGAGTGACGATGTTAGAGGAATGGAGTGCCCCGACATAACTATGTCGGGTTCAGCAACGTTAACTTTTTTAGAAAAAACTGCCGCCTGGGTTTTTGTAGCGTTAAATTCCACTTGGTTACTGTCACCCCAAGATAGAATTTCTTCCAGGTCTTTGTTAAGTTGAATGACTTCCTGCTGTCTGCGGATATTCGTCTGAGTAGCCGATGTTCGAGCGTTCAAAGTGAATGAAGAGATAAGTGTACTGTCATCTGCAAAGCTGTAGATTGGATTCTCGGTCTTTTCTAGCAGATCGTTAATATAAATGAGAAAGAGAGTAGGAGACAGTATGGAGCCTTGGGGTACACCGGCGTTGATAATGAAGGTGTTAGAAAGAAATCCGTCGACTGCCACTCGTAAAGAACGCTCTCTGAGGAAACATGAGAGCCACAAACAGAACTTTTCCGACATACCATAAGAACGTAGCTTAGCCAACAGCCCATCGTGCCAAACACGGTCGAATGCCTTGGATATGTCAAGAGCAACGGCTCGAGATTCTCCAAAGTGTTCAATTGCGTTGTTCCAAACATGTGTTGCATAAGTCAGGAGATCTCCTGTTGATCTATTTTTACGAAAGCCATATTGGTGATCGCTAATAATGTTGAATCCTTCAAGATATTTTAGAAGATGCTGATTGATAGCCTTTTCCATGACTTTCGATATTATTGAAAGCAGTGCGATTGGTCGGTAGTTATTTGGCAAGGTCTTCTTGCCTTTTTTAGGTATTGGCTGAACTGTGGCACATTTCCAGCAGGAAGGAAATATTCCCTTTCTGTAACATAGGTTGAAAAGTCTGCAGAAAACTGGTGTTAGTTCCCTCGCACAGTTCTTGAGAACTATGACAGGTATTCCGTCAGCGCCAGAAGCCTTTTTGGTGTCTAGCTTCATCAAAATACATTTTATGATACGCTGCCTGAAGATAATATCGGGCATCCTTGACTGCACTATGGGAATATTAGGTGGTGTTTTTCCTTGGAAATCGACAGTAGAATGTGACGCAAAGAGTTCAGCCAACAAGTTCGCTTTCTCAACAGGTGTCGTTGCAATAGAATTATCTGGCTGTGTGAGTGGTGGTATGGTGGATTTGGTGAAATTTTGACTAACTGCCTTAGCGACTGACCAAAAGGACCTAGAATTGTTGGGACAAGCGAGAAGTCTGTTTCTAATCCGTTGATTGTAGGTAGTTGTGGAACGGTTAGCGTTTCATTTTTACTTTCTTTGAGCGCAACACCACGGTAACATGACCTTAATTTCTCATTGATATGATTTTTTTTCGGTTTTGATTCATATTTTACACGATATTTACTTGATTGTTGTGTAGATCCACGTCTCACCGCCCGCAATTATGCATTTCAAAGTGCAATTATCCAAAAAAAGTAAGTACACCTTTAGTGACTTCAACAAGATGATGTTTTAAATAAAATTCCGTCTGAGACGAAAAATATCGACGACTTGCCAAAACGTGGCTCGCTAGGCAAAGTCACTCCGAAAGTCAAAAGACGAATCGTGTCTTTGTGTTCTCGGGACCCGAAATTGACGCTGCGTCAAGGAGCAGCCAAATTAAGAAAATCGGGTTTGAATGTGTCCCATGAGACCATTCGACAACATCTTCGTGCTCATGATGTCAAATTCCGAAGCACGTTGAACAAACCTTTGCTAGTCGAAAATCACGTCGCGAAGCGGCTCGCTTGGGCTCAAGATAAGATACTAAAGTGGCCCTCACAAACGCCAGACCCGAACCCTATTGAAAACGTTTGGTCTCTTGTAAAGAGAAAGCTCAGAGGAAAGAATCTGAGGACTTTAACTCACTTATCTCACGAGATTCGAAAAATTTGGAGATCATTGCCCGAGTGTGCAGAAAATCTGGTCGACAGCATGCCTCGAAGATGGCAGGTGATTATTCATACAGGAGCCCATCGGATAACTTACTAAGGTAATAGCGCCGTTGGTAACACACTAAAGAATACATTGATGGCAAAACATTTTCTCGAAACACATTTTTCACGAGCGATCACGTTCTTACTTGACACACTGTACTACTCGAAAACTTTTGATATTGCTAAATATTCATCACCATAAATAACACTTTTTTAATATTTTGAAAGTATCCAAGTAACCAAGAAATCTGGGTTTTAAAACAACATTTAACAGAAATTCTTTACTAATTCATTCATTAGTTTTAAAAATCCGAAATAAGAAATTTCAGGATTACAAAACCTTTTTAACCTAATAAAGCAAATGTCATGAAATTTTAATCGGATGGAAATAGTAGTCCTAGCTATAGAACAATATATCTAGGGAAGGCGATGTTTTGGGCATGAAAGTAAACGTTAATACGAGGCTGGTTTGAAAAGTCCGTGCAAAAATAAAAACTACTTATGTGTTTGGGGTAAACCTTTTTTATTTTTCGACATAGTCTCCTTTTAGGCTTATACACTTCGTCCAACGATGTTCTAGTTTGTTGATCCCTTCCGAATAATAGGATTTGTCCAAGTCTGCAAAATATCCATTAGTGTCTGCAATCACCTCCTCGTTTGAATAAAATCTTTGTCCCGCCAGCCATTTTTTTCAAATTGGGGAACAAATAGTAGTCCGAGGGAGCCAAGTCTGGAGAATAGGGGGATGTGAAACGAGTTGGAATCCTATTTCAATTAATTTTATGACCACAACTGCTGAGGTGTGTGCAGGTGCGTTGTCGTGATGGAAAAGGACTTTCTTGTGGGCCAATCGCGGGCGTTTTTCTTGCAGCTCGGTTTTCAAACGGTCCAATAACGATGAATAATATTCACCTGTAATAGTTTTACCCTTTTCCAGATAGTCGATGAGGATTATCCCTTGCGAATCCCAAAAGACAGTCGCCATAACCTTCCGGCCGAAGGAACGGTCTTCGCCTTTTTTGGTGCAGATTCCCCCTTGGTAACCCATTGTTTAGATTGTTGTTTGGTCTCAGGAGTATAGTAATGTATCCATGTTTCATCCACAGTGACGAAACGACGCTTAAAGTCCTCCGGATTCTTCTGGAACAGCTGCAAACCATCCTTGCAACACTTCACACGATTCCGTTTTTGGTCAAGCGTGAGCAATTGCGGCACCCATCTTGCGGATAGCTTTCTCATGTCCAAATGTTTATGCAAAATATTATGTACCCGTTCAGTCGAGATGCCCACAGCACTAACAATCTCACGCACCTTACTCTTCTGTCATCCATCACCATATCATGGATTTTGATCAATGATTTCTGGAGTCGTAACCTCCACAGGCCGTCCAGAACGTTCAGCGTCACTTGTGCCCATATGGCCAGTCCGAAAATTTTGAAACCACTTATAAACTGTTCTAATCGAAGGTGCAGAGTCACCATAATGTTTATCAAGCTTCTCTTTAGTCTCCTGAGGCATTTTTGCCTTTCATAAAGTAATGTTTAATCACCACACGAAATTCTTTTTCGTCCATTTCTTGAAAATCACTCGACTTCCTTGATTCACACGAATGCCAAACACAAAGAAATAAACCAATATGGCTGAAACTTGGTGTGCGTTCATTCAAGAGATGCTACTAACTAAACATGACCTCGATACGCGCCGGTGGTGCCATCTCTCGGACTTTGCACGGACTTTTCAAACCAGCCTTCGTAAAACGAAAGTAATGGTCATTTCAAGAACACCCGGGTTGCAAGCACATATTCGTGTTTACGATCAATTGATAGAACAAGTAAACAAATTTAAATACCTAGGGTGTTGGGTAACTAATGATTTGAATCCTGAAATTGAGGTACGAGTTCGCATTGAAATAGCTAGAGTGGCTTTTCTCAAAATGAGACACCTCCTCACAGACAAAACCCTTTCTTTGGATACTCGTTATCCTTTTGTAAAGGTCTATATATATCCAGTGCTTTTATATGGAGTTGAGGCCTGGACCTTAAGATTACAATCAATGAATCGTTTGGAGTCTTTCGAATTATGGGTCATGCGCAGAATATTGAAGATCTCTTGGACAGAGCGTGTTACTAATGAAGATGTACTTCGTCGAATGTATAGAGAAAGAGAACTATTGTCATTTATTAAAAGACAAAAAACTCGTTACTTGGGACATATTTATAGGGGTCCCGTTACTCACTGCTCCGGTTGTTGATGGAAGGGAAAATTGAGGGGAAAATGGGTGTGGAGCGTCGAAAATGTTCCTGGCTAAAAAATATACGAGATTGGACAGGTCTGGATACCCATACTTTATTAAGAATTGCCCAGGATAGGGAAGAATTCGCCGTGATTACAGCCCAACTTCAGCAATGGAGACTATAAGAAGAAGAAGCTATAGAAAAAGAAATACTTTATTTAATACATAGTATTTTTGAAAAAAAAAATTAGTCCTAATTTTTGAACATCGTAGTACATCTATATTCTTTAATTCTGCACTTTTAACATTCTTACGACTCCCCCTGTAATATTTATTAGACTGATTTTTAAAAGGATAAACCTACAAAACCATTGGAATTTCGCCGCATATGCCCGTAATCCATTTAATACTCTTTATTATTAAAGATATAACTTTAAAAGGAAAATAAATAAATCATTTAAGCACCGGCTCGACGGTAGGCAGTAAAAAAAAAATAACAAACATGAAAATAAAAATACGAAACGTTAATGCCGAGGGTTGTTTTATTACCAGCCAAGCTGAAACTTCTCAAATCCGCGAATTTCGTACAGTGGGAGGAAAGTTTTATGAAGTAGGTCAAAAACTGAACAATAACTTTAACTATACACTAACCAACTGATCATGGATAGAGACACTTAAAATATATATCCCATAATATTTAATATACAGTGGCGAGCAAAACTATGGAAACATTCAAATTCCCATCTCTAGTCTTAACATTTAAACAATTAAGTTGGGAGTGTGGAATCTTTGGCACAATGATAGTACTCAGTATATATCACCACTACACCCACTTTATTTTTGCACTCGACGCGCGTTTCGCTAACCATGTTAGCTTCATCAGGAGCGATGATTGACTAAAGCTAAACTACAAATCTACCCTATTTATACTTAGCCTAACCCTTGAATTTCAAGCGGAATACATTAGGCCATCAGTTCCGGTCAAGTAACCAGTAGAGAGGACTATAAGGAATAGGCCCTCTGTCTTTATTTAAACTACTTTTACATTTTATGATTTCCATACTTTCGTATGCAGTTCAACAATCTCCTATCAGACACATTTTTTATCAATCTTAGATTATCTAATGTTACAGTATGATCAGCTTCAAGGGCATGTTCGGCAATGCTAGACTTTTCTGTTCTATTGTATTTTAAGTGTGCTAAGTGTTCTTTAAATCTTGTTTTAATTGACCTTTTAGTTTGCCCAACATACTTTTTGTCACAATCATTACAACTAATTTCATAAATTCCACTTTTCTCAAATTAGGAATTTTATCTTTGGGATTTCCTAAGATATTCCTCAGATTGTCTGATGACTTATAGACTAAGGTGAGGCCTACCTTATTAAATACCTTATTGAGTCCCTTGCTATATTTCGGATTATATGGTATGGAGACATACTTGGGTGTTTTTTTCTTCGCGTGTAAAAAAGGTGGAATTCTGAATATTAAACCTAAACTTATGTCTATTTATTAGCTTATTTACCAAGTCATCGTCATAACCATTAACTCTAGTTATATTTCTAATATGATTCCTTTCTTTATTAAAGTTTACTTTATTCAGAGGGAAAGTGACCAAACGATGAACTAAAAAATGTAATGAGGCTAATTTATGTTGTTTGCAATGAAATGAATCATTAGAAATATATCTATCTGTTACTGTGCCCTTCCTATAGATATCAAATTCTAATCTATTATTATTTTTTAATAATTAAAATATCTAGAAAAGGCAATTGTCCTTTGTTCTCAACTTCGTAAGTGAATTTAATGGAATTATACCGGCTATTTAATTTAGAAACAAAATCATCAATATTTGCTTTCTTCGTATCAAAAATCGCGAAAATATCATCCACATACCTATACCATACCCTTGAGAAATATTCGAATTCTTGACTGGCTTCGATTTCAAACTTACTCATGAATAAATTGGCTATGAAAGGTGATAAGCAATTAACCATAGCTGTTCCTTCTTTCTGAACATAAAATTGATTGTTATATTGGAAATAATTTTGTTCCATACAAATTTTAGATAATGTTAAGTATTCACGAATAATTTCATCTTCAAAGTCATTCATCATCAGAAGAATTACTTAGAATGTTTATGGAAATCATAAAATGTAAAAGTAGTTTAAAATAAAGACAGAGGGCCTATTCCTTATAGTGTAGTCCGCTTGAGTAATTCAAGGGGTGATATATACTGAGTAGTATTTAAACAATTTACTAACATTACAATAAATGGTTATTTATTAGTCGTATTTAAACAATCTGTACATGCGTGTACATGCTTTGAAGACTAAAACAGCTATTGTTTTTTAGAAATGTTCTTAGCTTTTAACGTAACAAAATTATGCACAAACAAAAGTATGGAAACATTTTTGTTATAAAATAAAAATTCCACTAAGATAACTAAGATGTCGAAAATATTTAATATTTAGTGGGATATCCTTTTGCATCAATCACTGCTTGACAACTTCTGCCCATAGAATCAATAAGCCTAGCACAAAGATCGGGTGGTATTTTTTCCCATTCTTGTTTTAATGCGATCCAAAGTTCGTTCCGGTTTTTTTATACTTCTTTTCCTAATTTGTTTATCCAGCTAGTGCCAAAGATTCTCTATCGGGTTCAAATCAGGTGATTGTGAAGGCCAACGCATCATCCGAATCCTTTGTTCAGAAAACCAATTCTTGGCCAAGCGAGATGTGTGTTTTGGGTCATTGTCTTGTTGAAAAATCCATGACAGTGGCAAATCTTCTTCATAAGGAATCAAATTATTTTCCAATATCTCAAGATACATTTGAGCATCCATTCTGCCATTTATCCTTGCAAGACAGTCGAAAACAACTACTGATTTTGAGTCCAGTCTTTATGTTCCTTAGCAAATTTCAATCTCTCTTTACTGTGACGCTTTGTAAGGAGTGGCTTTTTAACAGCACGCCTACCATGAAGATTATCAGATAACAGACGACGCCTAATAGTCATGTCTGACACCAATTAACCATGATATTCTTGTCTTAGTCCTTTATTAATATCAACAGCAGTTTTCTTGGGATTATTTTTCGCTTTTCGAATTATAATTTTGTCTACTCTCTTATTTGTTTTTCGAGGGCTACCATTTTTAAATGCCGGATCAACAGTACCCCTTCTCGAGAACTTCTTAATAATTTTACTGACAGTGCCCCTATGCATATTTAAAGATTTTGCTATTTCAATTTGCTTCTTTCCACTATAATACAGAGAAATAATTTTATTTTTCAGATCTGAACTGTAATATTTGCAGTTTGGCATTTTGGCAAAAACCGCACTCTTAAACAATGCTACTAAATTACTTCGTATCAACAATAACGTACTCTTAAAGCAGAATGATAAAATTATTTCAATGCTTTCAATAAGGACAAAACGCGTTTCTTAAAAACCTTATCTACCAGAAAAGGTAAACAAAGTTTTTATAGTCAATAATAAAATTCTAACAAGAAAACAAGACTAGTTTTTTTATTCCTAAAGGATAGTATTTTATATTTTTGATTAAGAAAATGTTGCCATACTTTTGTTCTCCACTGTATGGAGGAGATATTTTAAAATCGGTTGTTTAGCAACCATAGAGGACCAGCAAGTAGGGATTTCACTTTCCCATAGTATCCATTTTTGTCATACTCCAGACACACGCATATTAAATTTATTCTAATCAGCTATAGCATTTGGCAAACCACTGCGCCCTACATATAAATAAAATTTTTGAAAACTCTGAACAAAGGAACAATAATAGCGTCAAAAAGATAAACAAACATCTATAGTAATGTTGTCAAAAACAAGTGGAATTACTCCTTATTATTAACCTTGCTGACTTCGACCGGATTTAAAGCTACATGACCTGAGAATATAATAAAACACAGGCCAAGTGCAAGTCGGACTTGCACAATTAGTGATGCTTTTAAAATAAACATTTTTGTTACGGAGGTATAAAATGATCAGTGACTTTACAAAACACACCCAAATGAGTTTTCAACAAAGTTCGTTTCCGATCTTTGTTGACCTGGAAATTATATATATATATATATATATATATATATATATATATATATATATATATATATATATATAATATATATATATATATATATATATATATATCATATATATATATATATAAATATATATATAGAGATGGAATATATTATATATATATATATATACACCAGACAGATTATCAAAGAAAATGCACTCGTGACAATTTTCATTCAATCTACACCTTATGGAGAATACTCCAGAATTTTTTCGAAATGTTTTGATCAGTACTATTAGAGCAATTTTTTAAAAATAATATAAACCAAAGTTGTGCGAGTATTACTGTGTTTTTATAAGCTTTTATTTGACACACCACTCGATGACCTTGCAATTTTTTTTCCCGATTTCACCCCTTAATACAAAATTTAACTTTAAAAATTACACGACTCTGAGACATCAATTTCTATATGTGTGACAAATTTCAACTTTCCATGTCAAATAGTTTCGGAGAAAATCGGATGTGACAGACAGACAGTCAGACGGACGGACGAACACCGAAGTGAAGCTGTAAGTGTTCCGTACGGGACACTAAATATTTAGTTTTTGGGATATCTTTAAAATTAAAGAAAAATTAAAAATTTAGTCTCCATCAAATTGTGGGTTGTATGGTTTTCTTTTTAGTGTTCTGTACGGAACACTTATAAGATTACTTCGGTGTTTATCCGTCTGTCGCAACCAATTTTCTGCGGAACTTTGGCACTAATATAGCACTAATATAGAAATTGATAGCCCGATCAGATCCGTGTAGTTTCAAAAGTTATATTTTAATTAACTAATTTATTAATTAATTTAACTTAATTAACTAATTAATTAATTTTACTGCGCGGGAGCTAGAAGAGTTAAAAACCTTTGTTGTATCGATCTAACTATCCTTCTAAAAAAGAAAAACGTAAAAATATTATGTCTAAATGTATATTAGAAAATTGTGCTACCAAAAAAGAAAAATGATCATGATATAGTTTAGAGCCAGACAGTTCATGGTCATCTTTAATGCGCTGGAGTATTGCTCAACATGGAGCAAAGCCAAGAGATAAAAGATAAAAAAAGATAGGATAACTTAAGGGGTTAGATTTGGGGGGCGAAATTGGAAGTGAAAAAATTAGTTATCGAGTGGGGTGTCAAATGAAAGCTTGTAAAAACACGTGATCAAAAATATATATAATGTAATACCTGCGTACACTTTTCTTTGTGTTCTTTTTAAAAAATTGTCAAAAACCGCTCTTCTCCCCCCCTTATCACGAAAAGCACTGATCAAAAAATTTGAAAAAACTCTGGAATCTTCTCCACAAGGTGTGGATTGAACGAAAATTATCACTGCATTACCTTTGATAATTTATCTGGCTTAAAAAAAGGAATCAGTTTTCAACAAATATCGGAAACAAACATTGTTGAAAACTAATTTGTGTCGTATTTTGTGAAGTCTAAAAAAAAATTATTTTCAAGGCAATCACGGTACGGAACGCTAATTAAGCAAGCAAGTCCAACTTGCACTTGACAGGTTTTTTTTTGAAAACATAAAGTAAAATTTTTTGTTAGAAATTGTAAAATATTTATGTAATTTTCTTTTGATCTCTTGTTTTCATATACCTAATCCCACGAATTGAGCATTTATCAAATATTCTGAAACAACAATTTTATACCCTGGGGCTGTACAAGCAGAATGTTTGTCTATTTAAAAAATATAAAGGAGAAGTAGATATATCTCCTTGTTAACGAAACGTCATCAGCGAAATATCTTGTAACTGCTTCTCCTTTCCAGCAACTTTGTTGTTGAAAAATCGTCTCTAATATTAAATAAGCGAAAATACCGAATCCTGTATATTTTCCTCCTCTTCGTAAGCTTTTTGCAACAAATTGACAAATTTTCATTGGGAAAACTATTAATATATATTTATTTTAATAAAATTTAATGAGCTACTGGCAAGGTTTAAGGGTTCCTCTAATTTGTCTCAATTCTTCGCAACATCTTTAGAAAAAGTTAGAAAACTAAACTACCTCGATAGCGTTCTATCATGACAAACAATCCTAGCTAGGATAAGAGATACGTAGAACAGTTAGAAAACAAAACTCCTCGATAGCGTTCTAGTCACATGACAAGCAATCCTTCGGGGGTAGGCTCAGGCCCGAGTTCTTTAAATTAAATAGATTGATAAACTACTTTAAGAAAATTTAAAGAACAAGAATATTAACAAATACATAAACAATATTATTTAAGTGTATACAGACAATATACTTTTTACAACAATAAACTTCAAAATTCAAGTTCTTAAAAATGGAATGACTTTTACCAAAGAAGCAACCAGGTAAGGCAATACCAACCAGATCAGACATATTGGGAACTAAAAGATTTTTATCAACTGAATAAAAATAAGTTTTTTAATCATAATTAAAAACATTTTTGAAAATTATTCACAAAAGAATATAAGTTGTGTGAAAAAAAATATGTCAGGTACACCATTCAGCTTTTGCGATCGTTAAGAAGAAGAATGAATATTTCTTGGTAAGTTAATATTTGAATGAATTTTTATTGTATATAATTAAATTTAGAGAGATATTATTAGATCTAGTTATTATTAGTCTTAGTTGGAAACGCAGCATCACCACTAATTTGAGCAACGCACATTATATTAATATACGATAGCACGCTTGCTAGGGCTGCTCCTGTTTGAATAATCTCCAAGACAGTCAGATATATATAAAAATACAAAGCACAGGCTTTATGCCAAAAATGGTTAAAAGATAATTGTCAATGATCTCTGTATACTGCACCTTATAACAATCTTAGAACTTTCTCTTGTAGCCTAAAAATATGGATGGAACTTCGAAACTACAGGAGTCCTCATAATACAGTGCCGTAACTAATATGAGAATAAAAAAGGCTGAGATAGAATGGCCCTAAAACATGAGATGTTAAAAATTTGCACAAGTATATTATAAGACCGCAGTTCGATGATGTCTTGTCGAGGAATAATTACATTGTACAGTAAGGAACCATTCAATTACTTAGACGGTTTTGATTATTATTTAAGGTTAGATTACTACAGATCGCTAGAGTGTAAATTCTGTTATTATTTAGCAGCAAATAATTGACAGAAAACCAATTTTCACAAAGAGCTGATAAAAGACGTGTCATTTACAAACAATATTAATCCACATTTTAATGACATAATCCTCATTTATGTATATGATAAATGAAAGAGCTCCTAAGGCGAAGCTTTGTAGTACTTTTTATTTAAAACGTTATAAATCAGACCTAATAAAACGTGTGAAAATTATTGCACAGTTTCTTTCATCTCCGATGCTAGCAAGATTCTTCGCAACGAAAAACTAAAATCGTATCCCCAGTGGCAGATACCCAGTGAACAAGCTTGATTCGTCAAGGGCACAAGAGAACAAATTGTGAACATAAGATAGAAAAGTCGAGAACTCAACACCCTTACGTTTTATTGACCTTTGCGTAAGATGGAGACACCTGTGAAAATTTCTCAGGAAAGTGAGAATGCCTAAACATCTTGTAGCACTCACATCCACCTTATATACAGATGACGAAACTACAGCTAAATTTAACAACGTTACATCCAAACCATTTAAACAGCGAAAAAGATAGTACGACAGGGATGTGTCCTCTCACCTATTCTATTTAATATTTATGAGGAGTATATAATGAGAAAGGCCTTGGAAGGATGAGAGGGTAGTATTCTGGTGGGTAAAGAGATTAGAAACTTGCGATACGCCGATAACACCACGATATTTGCGACTACTGAAAAAGAAATGTAACAATTCCTTAACAGAGTAGAAAAAGATAGGGAATCTGCGGGTCTTTACATCAGCAACGCAAAAACAAAAATCATGGTAATTGACAGAACTGAACAACTGACTCGTACCCGAGAGCTGTCTGTCCGGCCTGGAAGTGGTTCAAGAATTTATATACCTAGGATCACTACTGACCAATGAGGGAGGATGTGCAAAGAAAATAAGAAGAAACTTACAAAAATCTGGCAAAGCCGGAATATCTCAAACTAGACAAAAAATAAGACTTGTATGGAAAGTAATCATGGACAATTCGTGCTGCAGAAAGGCAGACGCTAGACGCCCTCGAAATATAGTGTTGGCGACATATGCTTCGCATCCCTTAGACAGCCAAAAGAACAAATAAATCCATACTCGAACAGCTAAAGATTGCACACCATTTATTACCAGAGAATTTTCGGCTACTTTGGTCACATAGCAAGAAGAGATCTGGAGACGACGTGGTCGATTACTTAACCGCTGGGCAGATCAGGTAAAATCAGTAACGGGGCTTAGAGTGACCAATGCCCTGAGGCAAGGGGAGCACAGAGACAGATGATGAAAACTAATTGCTAAAGAGACCAAAAACTTTCGACATGGATATGATCTTCAGTAATAAAAGCATATGACTGAGAAAAAGAGGAAAAATCGGAGCTTGCTGCCAGGTAGAACTTGAATAGTCCTAAAGAGTGTTCTCGTAATGCCATAGTGACTGCGCTTTTCCAGTAAATAGTGAAAGGGTAGAAATAGTAAAACAAAAAATCTAAACCAAATATGAGAAGTTTTATGCAAAGAATTGTTGGATTGGCGGCTCTTAAAAACTGTTTGAAAATATAGTTTTTCTCCAACAATTTGTAAATTTGCTCCACCAACTAGTCCTCATCTAAAAAGAAACGAAAATCTCGCGGTAAACGAAAATATTAAAACTTGTCACGCGAGGGAAACTCTACCGTCTTTAGAAAAAGTAAACAGGCCGTATTAAAACGCAAACGGGATTATTCAGCGCTCCAGCCTATTAATTTCATTTCTGGATTTAATGTAGTTTCCCATAAAGTTCTTACGTCTTTTTCGGGAAAATTTAATTTTCGCCTCCTTTTTTTCTACCTCTCATTCCCTCGTATTAACTTAATGGATAAGTTTTGTAAGAATTATTTCGTTTTTATGTAAATCGATTTATTTATTAATTTGAGATTATATTAATGTCGAAGACGTACCCAGATGGAAGATAAAATGGACCTTGAAAGACCAAACTAAAGCTATACATTTAATGAGTAACACGTTAAAAAAAAATACATAATATGTTCAATCGTAATTTACAGAAAATTAAAGGAAAATATCAGGATGCTCAGTTAGGTTTTCAAAGAGGAACCACTTTCCCCTTTGAGTATACCTGCATAATGATGCAGGGATATGAACGAAGACCTCCATGTGCTCTATCCATTTCAATAAAGCTTTTGACAAGATACACCACGATTTAGTTACTTAAGAAATATGTGATCTGGTGGTCCTAGCTCAGTGATTATCGTGTCAGCAAACGGTATCAAAAGTCCCGGGTTCCGATCCCAGCAGGTCAGTATAATTGGCCACATACATACAAAGGTAGTAGTTGTTGCAGAAATGCCATAACGCCCGTGGCAACATGTTGCCTAAAAAATGCCGTGAAGTATAAATATATGTCTCGGCATTTGGACAACGTTGACGGATATTATGTCAGTCTCGCCGATATCCATCTAGAAGGGTAATAATATCAGTTTTTAAGAAATGCGTTTTGTCCTTATCGAAAGCATTAAAATAATTTTATCACTCTGCTTTAAGAGTACGTTATTGTTAATACGAAGTAATTTAGTAGCATTGTTTAAGAGTGCGGTTTTTACCAAAATGCCAAATTGCAAATATTAAAATTCGGATCTGAAACATAAAATTATTTCTTTATATCAAAGTGGAAAGAAGCAAATTGAAATATCAAAATCTTTAAACATGCATAGGGGCACTGTCAGCAAAATTGTTTGGAAGTTCTCGAGAAGGGGCACTATTGATCCGGCATTTAAAATCGGTAGACCTCGAAAATCAAGTAAGAGAGTAGACAAAATTATAATTCGAAAAGCGAAAAATGATCCCAAGAAAACTGCTGTTGATATTAATAAAGAACTAAGGCAGGAATATCAGAGTGTATTGGTGACCGACATGACTATTAAGCGTCCTCTGTTATATGAAAATCTTCATGGTAGGCGTACTGTTAAAAAGGCACTCCTTACAAAGCGTCACAGAAACGAGAGATTGAAACTTACTAAGGAACATAAAGACTGGACTCAAAATTAGTGATCTCTAGTAATCTTTAGTTACGAAAGTAGGTTCAATCTCTTTGGAAGTGATTCTACGGGTTATGTAAGAAGACCAGTTGGTCTAAGATATGACCCAAAGTCCCTTGTACCTACTGTCAAACATGGCGGTGGAAATATCATGGTATGGAGTTGTTTTCGACGGTCTGATACAGGGCCATTGGCAAAGATAAATGGCAGAATGGATGCTCAAATGTATCTTGAGATATTGGAAAATAATTTGATTCCTTATGAAGAAGATTTTCCACTGTCATGGGTTTTTCAACATGACAATGACCCAAAACATACATCTCGCTCCAAAGGTTTCGGGTGATGCGCTGGCCTTCACAATTACCTGATTTGAACCCGATAGAGAATCTTTAGCATTATCTGGATAAACAAACTACAAAAAGAAATATCAAAAACCGGGATGAACTTTGGATCGCATTAAAACAAGGAATGGGAAAAAAATTTTGCTAGACTTATTGACTCTATGAGCAGAAAATGTCAAACAGTGATTGACGCAAAAGGATATCCTACTAAATATTAAATATTTTCTACATCTTAGTCGTCTTAGTGGAATTTTTATTTTATAACAAAAATGTTTCCATACTTTTGTTTGTGCATAATTTTGTTACGTTAAAAACTAAGCACATTTCAGGAGCAGCGGGCACAAAGTAATGTACTGAAAAGTATATTAACAAAACCTCCACCATATTGTCAAGCACATATTTTTCATAATCTTTTTTTATACCAGATAAATTATCAAGCGTAATGCATTCGTAATAATTTTCGCTCGGTCTACACTTTAAGAAGAATATTTCAGAAACTTCTTCAAAAACTTTTAATCAGTACTTTTCGAGATAGGAGAAGAAGACAGCGATTTTGGCCATTTTTTAAAAATAAAGAAAGAAAAGTATCCGCAAATGTATCATACATATTTTTGAACTCGTGTTTTCACAAGCTTTTATTTGACACTCCACTCGATGACCCTGTAATTTTTTTTCACTTGCGATTTCACCCCCTGAAACTAACCTCTTAAGTCAAAATTTAACTTTCAAAACTACACGGCCCTGATTGGGCCATCAATTCCTGTATTTGTGCCAAATTTCAACTTTCTGTGTTAAATAGTTTCGGAGAAAATCGGGTGTGACAGACAGACAGACAGACGGACATTCGGTGATCCCATAATCTAGAATCTTTTGTTGAATGAAAAAAATGTATTGATATTTCTTGTAAAATAAATTTTTAGAGTAAAGAATGCTAATTCTATATTCAAAAGATGTATTTTATTTTTCACTACTTTTTCGTGCCAAAAAAACCTCCCTGATAGACGCTTGTCCTTTTTATAATGTAACATAAAAAAACAACTTAAACGTGTTGTCATCCAGTAATGTCGATATTTTAGAGAAATTCAAAAATAAGATACTGAAATGTCAAACATGAATTAATTAATCTACTTTAAGTTGACACAAAGATAATGGTGTGCCAGAAATATTTTCAACATAACATAATTTAAGGTTTTTAATGTAAATTTAACCTAGCCGGCGATAAAATATATCGTTTTAGTGTAGTAGTCTAGAACAATATGATATAAATAAAATGTGTGTTACGATATATCAGCTGGAAACATAGGTGAAAGTTTCATTCAACTGGTTCCGTAGTGTAGCGGTTATCACGTCTGCTTTACACGCAGAAGGTCCCCGGTTCGATCCCGGGCGGAACCAAGACTTTTTTAAATACGAGTAGGTAGAACAACAAATAAACGCTAGTCCTAATCTGACGCCAGTATATCTTGAAAAATTCTGACCTTTATTACATTTTATACTTTTTGAAGTTAGTGAAGGCGTTACAAGCAGTTTGGTTTTCAGTTCAAATAGCGCAGCACCCCTCACACACCCAGCTTAATCCAAAAGATAATCTGCAGCTGTAATATACACTACCACATAGGTGTAGTCTTCCTAAAGCCTTTCGTTCGAATAGGGCGCGAAGACCTCATTCTGAAAGTCATTCTTTAATGCTATCCTCTCAACATCACCAATGTTTATCACTGACAGGACATTTTAAGTTAGAATCAACACAAACACATCTCAATCGTCAAGTCAGATTTCACCATCATCTACCTCTACGTAGACGACATGCCTATCATAACTATGCCTGGCAGAAAGTTGTTTTTTATTCAACAGACTCTAACGAGATCTGAACACTTCTGAATATAAATCAACCCAGGCCAAATAAAAACGATCTTGTTCTTAAACTCCAAGAAAACTTGCCCTCACGGCAACCTCATACTGGTGGGTTCTCACATCCAGTGGAATAGCCATATTAAGTACCTGGGTTTCCTCTATGACAAGTACCTGATGTGGAAAAACCAAGCAACGATAAGCGCCAATAAACTCATGATACAGCTGTACCATTTCTTAACAGGCACAGTAAAATATCCATCAAAAACAAATTAATAATTTACAAGGTGATCATCGGAGCTACGCTCAGGTACTGAAACCAAGCCTCGTGTTATGACACTTGTCCGCGAGGAGCTGCCACCCTCCAAGCCCTACGTATCATTTCAAAACGCACCATGGTTCGTCCATAATACTCAAATCGATAGATATCAGCAAATCTCTACCATCTTCTAGAATGCGAGGAAGACTCAGCTTAAATTTCTGTGGAAGGCAGCCCAGCATCTAAACCTCTGAGGTTTCTTTGCTAATAATGCAGTTGCTGAGACCCTCGGATCCTCCTTTCCGTAAATACCTAAGTGGTTAGATGAGTTCAGGTTCATTCGAAATATTCCTATACAATATAAATATATTATACTCACATATACCTACATATATATATATATATATATATATATATATATATATATATATATATATATATATATATATATATATATATATATAATATATATATACATATATATATATATATATATATATATATATATATATATATATATATATATATATATATATATATATATATATACCATATATATTGACACAAAGGTCATTAGAACTGAAGACAATGTAATTATTTTAAACTGGTACCAGAAGCTAACCGCATCCGGCAGATTTATAAATTATTATTTTAATCACCCAACTAAGCAGAAATACAACTGTGTAATAACTTTGAAAAACAGAGTAACACACATCAGCCATGAAAGTTTCTTATAAACTAATTTAAATACATTATTCAGAATGTTCTGTAATAATGGGTACCCCAAACACATCCTGAGGAGACTAATTTATGATTCTAATAATTATGATGGCCCCACAGAAGGGACTTACTATGAATTAAAATACAAGAAACTACCGTTTGTACGTGGGTTAACAGACTCTGTAATCTCTGTTTTTAAAAGATTCACACATATAAAGATGTCAAAATAAAATAGCCTGAGCAACTACATCTTGTTTACCCAACTCAAACAAAAGCATCATTACTGTATAACACCCAGGTGATTTACAAATCGTCATGTTTGGGTTGTGACTCTTGCTACGTTGGACAAATCTCACAATGGCTTAAACAGAGAATCACACAACATAAAAGTGATTGTCTAATAAGCAAAAGATCATGTGCCGTTGTAGACCACCACCTAAAAACAGGACATCGGTTTGATTTTCCAATGTAGAAATATTGGAGAAAGAAAAGAATTATAAGAATTGTTTGTTCCTTGGAATGTGCCATATAAATAGGCAAAAAAACTGTGTAAATTATAAATCGGACGCGAATAAATTGAGCGTCATCTATTGTAACGTTTTAAAATTTGATTAAAAGAAATATTACCACTACTGACGGGTTGTACCAGTACAACCTTTCAGTTAGTTGATAAATACGAGCCATGTAGGGTCCCTGTTGCATTGTTTTATTTACTTTAATGTATCTAGTTAGTTAAGTGTTCTTAATGATTTTTGTTACTTTGCATATACAACATACTCTTAGTTGGTAAGTTCTTCCCAAGTATTGATTGGAGTTCACCATTTCTCTGACCCGTTGTTTCGTATTTTCTTTTAGTTTTTTCCTGATGAAGTCATAATATAATGACGAAATACTGAGTTAACAACAATTGAGTGTTAATTGTCTACAGACCGCAAACCTGATATAAATCCCTATTCCATATTAAAGCATGGTCGAGAAATTCACAACAAACAGTATTAAAATATATATATATATATATATATATATATATATATATATATATATATATATATATATAGGGTGTTATGAAATACACTGCATATATTGAAACGGATAATTCGTGGGGTCATGCGGCAGCACATTCAATACTGTTTTTTTTTTTTCCAAATTTGAAAAATTAAAAAAAGGGCAACAACTGGATTTTATCAGCTCAAACTACCCGCTCCGGAAATGCGGTCATTGTACAAACTAATTCAAGCGCAGGCCTTTGTTGCTACACATACGATTTTCTTTAACAATTACAGATTTTCAAATTTTAGGTAAAATTAATCTATTAATAAATGAAAATAATAATAGCAAACACCAAGTAAGAATAATATTTAACCATAATTAGGAAAAATTTTTAACTATTTTTTGAAAAGAAATAATTCCTTGGTAATGTACGAGAACAACTTGATCATTGTCCCTTAACAGCTGATTCTGACTTTTATATTAAGAGTTGTTTGGGTTTGGGCAAAATAAAAACAGAATTTCAAGTTGGTTTTTTTCTTAACTTTTCGACGACCGAAGTGATAAACGATTATAACTAAACCAACAATACCGAACAAACACGAAGTATCACGCTTGCTGCTATATTCTACACTTTCTACAATGCCGACAACAAAGCCTTTGTCGGTTTTAGAATCTTTGCAACCTACCAATTACAATGAAGCAAATAAAGTTTTAACAAATTACATGTGTTAAAATTGTATTATTGATTTGTTGGTGTCAGGAGGTAATTGTTTTAAAAGGTAACAATTTTTTTTATTATTGAGATCCGCTATTTAAGATGAATTTTCTACAATTGGTCTAGCTACAAGAAGGCGCCAGTTCCAGCATATGCAATGAATTCCGTAACAGCGATTAACATAATCTTAGTATCACTTTCAAACCGTAGCAAATGGCTAAAACTTGAAAAAATATATTACGGAATCTAAAAAATGAAAAATTGTTGTAATTAGTTCATTATTTTACGAGGGTCAGATAGTGTAGACTATCATATTGTAATACAATATTCACAATATACTTGCCCTTTACAAAACGCTGCCAAGTGCCTAATTGATGGAGACATTTTAGTAACTTTTTATAATAATTGATAACTACCAAAACTAAAAAAATATTTCTGTAGTTATCATTTTATTACTCTTTAATCAATCGTAAATCGAACGATCTTCGAATTACGAATTGTTAACCGAGCTAGAATCGACAGAGCATATCTGGTTTAATACAACAGTAAGATATAAGTTATATAGTCCGATTTAGCTCTGCTGAGAATTTACGATATAATAAAGCGCGTTTCAATAGATTGAAAAACAATAAAAATTATAACTGTCGAAAGATGGACTTCATGGTATGCACTTGGCGGCAGAAAGCAATTAGGCTAAAACCAGTCTGGGATAGAACTTGAATCTTACTGTTGTATTACGTTAGTACGGCGATATAGCACTTATTTTCGCTCTTCTCTCTGCCGAACCTACCTCGATGGGTGATTAAACGATAAAATACACAATAAAGATTGTTTAAAAAATTTAAAAACAATAAAAATGATAATTGCTTAGATGTGGACTTTTTTCAGTTTTGGTAGTTAATAATTAAATTTACAAATATTTAAGTAACACAATTTTGTAAAACATATTGTTGGATGCCGCAGGGGAGTGTGTTGGGCCCACTTTTATTTATTATGTATGTAAATTATATTCACAGAATATTGAAAAAATCATTTGTGAGCCTGTTTGCTGATGACACGCTAGTCTCGGTTTCTGGTGGCGACTTTGTGGAAGCCACCGAAGTATTAAATAGTGAGTTGGCTGCCCTGTATGATTCGTTGTGTGTTAACAAACTCAAATTAAAGTCTGAAAAAACTAAATTTGTGGTTTTGGGTACAAGGAGTAGGTGTGGTCAATTTGATAATAATACTCATGTTGTCCAGATAAACAGTGTGTTATTTATTTATTTATTTATTATCAACGGTAACACCATTTCTACAAAAAACATCGACAATATGCAAGAGAAAAAAACAATGTGAATGAACAATATAATTAAAGCTAAATCTAAAACTAAAACTAATAGGTCAGAATGCAGGGTATTACAATCTAAATTAATCACTTTAAAGGTAAACAGTACTTGACATATAATACCAATGGGAAACTACCCGAAAATTAAAGAAACTCTATAGCGAGGTCAGTTGCTTGCCCATATTTTTGAATCGGTGTACTGGGCCATCAATTGGCAAATTGTATTTTTCAAAATTACGCTGCATTCTAAAAATTGGATTATGCAAGCCATAGTTTCTAGTGACATTAGCTGGGTGAAATAACGACCTGGCGCGGGTACGATGTACCGTATGAAAAGATAATTTAAGTAAGTACTTTTTTTTTTTTATGGGTCTAGCACACGTGCTACAGGGAAGTCCCTAAAGCGCTACAGGAGCGACACGTGTGCGCAGAAGGCGATTCACGTTGTTCTTGAATCGCTGTAGATTGTACTCGGTGGGAAACACAGTCCTGGGCAAATTTATTCCAAAGGGATGATGTTTTCCATATAAAAGACTGCTTGAAAAGTGTTGTACGGGGAGTAACAACCTGAACCTCATACGGATGTGAAGAATTAGCGCGACGTGTACTTCTAACATGCACCGCTCTGGGAGGAATTAAGCGGGCCACATCCTTCGAACACTTTCCATGAAAGTACTTGTAGAATAGGCTCAAGTCGCCAACCGTTCTTCGGTGTTCCAGCGAATCAAGGCCGACGGTCAGTTCCGGGTCTCCAATCAGACGAACAGCTCTTCTCTGAATAGAATCCAACAAATGCAGTGTATGTTTGGGAGCGGAGCTCCAAACATGGGAGCAGTATTCCATAGTTGGTCGAATTTGAGCTTTGTAAAGAATTAACAGTTGTTGTGGAGTGTAAAGCTTTCTGGTTCGAAATAATATTCCCAACTTTTGAGAAGCTCTCCTTGCTATGCCTGCAACATGTTCATGCCAGGACATATTTGCTCCCAAATTAACGCCCAACAAATTGAGTGACGATGTTAGAGGAATGGAGTGCCCCGACATAACTATGTCGGGTTCAGCAACGTTAACTTCTTTAGAAAAAACTGCCGCCTGGGTTTTTGTAGCGTTAAATTCCACTTGGTTACTGTCACCCCAAGATAGAATTTCTTCCAGGTCTTTGTTAAGTTGAACGACTTCCTGCTGTCTGCGGATATTCGTCTGAGTAGCCGATGTCCGAGCGTTCAAAGTGAATGAAGAGATAAGTGTACTGTCATCTGCAAAGCTGTAGATTGGATTCTCGGTCTTTTCCAGCAGATCGTTAATGTAAATGAGAAAAAGAGTAGGAGACAGTATGGAGCCTTGAGGTACACCGGCGTTGATAGTGAAGGTGTTAGAAAGAAATCCGTCGACTGCCACTCGTAAAGAACGCTCTCTGAGGAAACATGAGAGCCACAAACAGAACTTTTCCGACATACCATAAGAACGTAGCTTAGCCAACAGCCCATCGTGCCAAACACGGTCGAATGCCTTGGATATGTCCAGAGCAGCCGCTCGAGATTGTGTGTTACATACATGTTACTCACAGTCAATATACCCATTTAATAGCTTAAATAAGAAGTGTGGATCAGCTTGCATTCGTCTGTCCTGAAGACTGCACATATTTAAAAATCTTTGTACCAGGTCATAGTTGGTATGTCCCTCAGTTAAAGGAATTTTCAGTTTAAAAGAACATATACGTAAGAATTTTTTTTGGACACTCTCCAGCTGATTAATATGGACATTATAAAAAGGAGACCACACCGGGCTTGCAGACGCCAAAATCGGTCAAACGTACGAGCAATATAATAATTTAAACACATTACAAGAAAAATCGGCACTAAATCTAGCAATAAAACCCAATTTATTGAACGGGTTTATGAAATTAAATATTTGGGAGTGGTCTTAGACCCACAACTAAATTTTGTGCAGCAAGTTAACTATTTATGTAAAGAATTGAGGAAAAAGATTGGGTTTTTCAGAAGGATTGCAGAAAATTTATCGGGGTGGGCTAAAATGCTAGTGTATAATACAATCATCACTCCTCACTTTACTTATTGTAACTCTCTATTATTGACATGCCCTCAGGAGAGTTTGAGAAGGCTGCAAATACTGAAAAATAAATGTATGAGAGTACTGATGGGTTGTAACATATATATTCCAATTTAAAGTATACTGCGGTATCTTGATTGGGTGTCTGTTGAGGAGAGCATTAAAATAAGTAATTTAATATTCATGTATTAATAACGTAACAGTAGGAAACTACGCAGAAGACGTAGAAAATGATAATGGAGAGAGGGTCGTAGAACTGTGTAATCAATTTGATCTGAAATTAACAAATACTTTCTTCTCCCACAAGGATATTCATCGCTTTACTTGGGAGAGACCATCATTAAATCAGAAATCCATAATAGATTATATTATAACTAAAGTTCAATCCACATTCAAGATATACGACACCAGAGTTAAGAGAGGAGCTAACTGTGACACAGATCACCATCTATTGACTACTAAAATAGTGTACCCTTTTTCATTAACACATGGGCTGAAAAGTCCCGGGCCTAACAAAGAAAACACGGTTTTTTTGGTTCAAAATTAGCTTTATTCATCAACGTAATCTCCATCAAAGAGCAACGCAATCATTCCAGCGCCGCTCTAACATTTCAATACCACTTTTGTAGAACGATTTATCTTTTACCTCAAAATAGGCCTGAGTTTCAGCGATAACCTCTTCATTCGTGCGAAATTTCTTACCGGCGAGCATTTTTTTCAGGTCTGCGAACAGCCAGTAGTCGCTGGGAGCCAAATCTGGCGAATACGGTGGATGTGGGAGCAATTCGAAGTTCAATTCATGCAGTTTTGCCATTGTTTTGATTGACTTGTGACACGGTGCGTTGTCTTGATGAAACAAAATTTTTTTCTTTGCCATATGCGGTCGTTTCTTTGCAATTTCGGCCTTCAAACGCTCCAATAACGCTATATAATATTCACTGTTGATGGTATTTCCTTTCTCAAGATAGTCGATGAATATTACACCACGCACATCCCAAAATACCGAGGCCATAACCTTTCCAGCCGATTGTTGTGCTTTCGGGCGCTTTGGACGAGGTTCACCAGTTGCTGTCTACTCAGATGACGATCGTTTTGATTCCGGAGTGAAGTGATGGATCCATGTTTCATCCATTGTCACATATCGACGCAAAAATTCCGGTTTGTTACGTTTAAACATGGCCAAACACTGCTCAGAATCATCAACACGTTCTTGTTTTTGATCAACAGTGAGCAAACGCGGCACCCACTTTGAACAGAGCTTTCTCATAGTCAAATGCTCATGCAATATAAAGCCAACACGTTCTTTTGATATCTTTACGATGTCAGCTAACTCACGCAACTTCACTTTTCGATCATTCAAAACGATTTTATGGATTTTTTTGATGTTTTCTGGTGTTACCGCCTCATTTGGAGGTCCACTGCGTTCTGCATCATCGGTGTGTCTACGACCACGTTTGAAGTCAGCAAACCAACGTTTTATTGTTGTTTCTGATGGAGCGGAGTCCCCATAACACTTTTCAAGCCATTGCTTCGCTTGAACGGTATTTTTTCCCATCAAGAAGCAGTGTAAAATTAAAACACGAAATTGTTTTTGATCCATTGTTTTGAAAATAACAAAAGTAGCGTCACTCTTAGCACAATAACTCACAAACTAATGAATAGAATATCATGAAATTTTAACAGCTGTCTTTTGAAGGTTAGTATTAACTGAAAAAAAGGTGACTGCAATAAAACTAGCGCCATCTATGTGTTAGGCCCGGGACTTTTCAGCCCATGTGTTAAAAAACGATAAACATTTACAAGCTTATTCCACAGACGAAGATAAGATAGAAATAAAAATGAAAAGATACAAAACTTATCTATTTCAACACGAAACTATTAAAGAGCTTTATCAAAGAAGAATACACAATGAATTACTTACACTGGGACCAACCGAAGATATAGAGCAAGAATATGAACCCATTAAAAAAGCGATTCATAAGGTGGCACAAGAAACTTTAGGAGAGTATAAGTGGAAAGAAAAAAAAAAACATGCAGATATTACATAACAGAAGAATTAAAAGAACTAATAGACGAAAAAAATAGATTGCACCAAAAATATTTAACATACCAGTCAGAAACTACCCGGGCAGAATACAAAGAAAAAAATCGAGAGGTATGTAAGAAAATAAAAAAAGAAAAAAATGAATACTGGGAATGAAAATGTGCACAGATTAACACGTATATTGGAGGAGCACAATCAATAGAAGTGTGGCAAACCATCAAAAATATGAAAACGAACAACAAAGAGAGGACCGTAAATTTAGTACCCCTGGAACAATGGAAAAATTATTACGAAATACTACTAACTGAAAACAGGCAAGAATTCCTTAGTATAGAGGACAATGAATCAGAAGACACAGAGGGAAAGGACTGGGACGAAATAACCATGGAGGAAGTACAAGCAATTCTAAAAACGATAAGAATGGAAGAGCGGCCGGATCAGGTGATATCTCTGCAGAAATGATTAAAAATGGAGATATAACCATGTGGAGAACAATAACTAGCTTAATTAATAATTGTATATCACAAGGAAGAACACCTATTGAATGGAAAAAAACTTACATTTCATCAATCTATAAGAAAGGAAATAGAAAAGACCCTAACAATTATAGAGGTATATGCGTTACAGGCACTATGAACAAACTGTACGGCAAAATATTGTAGAATAGAATAAGAGAAACAATTAAAGGAAAGATATCCGAAAACCAAAGTCGATTTACTCCGGGCCGGTCGTGTATAGACAACTTGTTTACTTTACAACAATTGATAGAAAAGAAGATCCAAAAAGATGACGAAATACATATGACCTTTATAGATCTTAAGAAGGCATACGATAGTGTACCGAGAAGTAGACTTTGGCATGTCTTGAGAACAGTAAGGATAAAAGAAGGGATGATAATAACAATAAAAAAGTTATATAATGAAAATATAGGATATGTGAAACAAGGACGTTATCTCTCGGAAGCTATCCACATTACAAAAGGTCTAAGACAAGGGTGTTGCCTTTCACCAATCTTATTTAATATATTTGTAGACAACGCTCTAAAGAAATGGAACTGCACTTGTCAAAGCATGGGCATCCTCATTAGTGATAAACACCTACTATCGTTAAACTTTGCAGACGACCAAGTAATAATAACACAAGATGCATTCGATATGGAATATGTATTGAAGAGATTATACATAGACTACAATGAGAAATAGAGGTGAGCCTTGAAAAGACGGAGTATATGGTTATGAACTCGGAAATAGAATTTGATGTTTTAATTAACAACGATACACATGTCAAACAAGTCAAGGAATTTAAATATCTAGGAGTACTGATTGACAACAAAAATGGTATAGGTAAAAAGGAAATACAGAATAAAATACAAAAAAAAAAGCCAGGAGGATCATAGGAGCTCTTAACTCAATATGGTTGGATCAAAATATAACTACACAAAACAAAAAGAGGATTGGAAGAACAATGGTAGAATCGGTTTTAAGTTATGGTAGTGAACTGTGGGTAATGAAAGAAGAGGATAAAAGAAAAATAACGACGATAGAGATATCGATTACCTGAGAAGAAGCGCCGGAGTATCCAAATTCCAACACATAACAAACCAAGAAATACGCAATAGAACAGCAGAAACAGAAACAATTATACAATGAATAGAAAATAGAGGATTAAAATGGTTTGGACACCTACTCAGAATGAACGATACAAGATGGCCCAAAAGACTCTGGACATGGAAACTACCGGGAAGAAATAAAAAAGAACGACCACGTAGATCCTGGAATGAAAATATGAAACAAGCCATGAAGTCACGAGGAATGGACGAAGAGATGGCGGACGATAGAGAGGTTTGGAGAAGGCGAATGGGAACACATCACTTAGTTGTATAATTGTTATATAGTACTTGTGTATGTATACAGTTAAACCCAAATATATTATATATATATATATATATATATATATATATATATATATATATATATATATATATATATATATATATAATATTCATGTATAAAATTGTACCAAGAATCAAGAAAACTGTTAAATTAGTGTATGAATCGTTGACCTTCTTGTAATTTACTGTATTCTAAAACCCACGGAGACAACAAAAAAATTGTTCAAGAATGTTACGTAGTTAGCAGAACATTAGAACGATTTAGACAATCAAGTCGTGTTAAGGATCGTTCTAAATCTGGATTGGGTAATAGGTTCTCGATTCGGATATTCTGCGTTAAAAAGACCACATATCTCTTGTTGTGTTCTCCTACGGTCTTCGTAACAAACCATCATTAACAAAGTGATTCTTTCAGTTTCTGTTAAATGTACCATTATGCTATTACGCTCAAATTGCAATTTCACAAAATGCAGCAATAAACGTTTTCGTAATATATCATTTTTTTGACGCGTTAAGTCGTTACCTTGCAGTAAATGTTTGACATAAGCCAGTTATTTGCTATCTGAACAAATTTCTAATTCAGCGTTACGAGCATCACCAGTACAATATAAGATCCAGGGATAATTTTCACACAGACCATAAAACAAAATCGTTTTTGATGAGGTCATTGTACCAGGAAGGAGTCCGACTTTTTAATGCTCTCCCCAATGAGGCAAAAAATGCAAAAATTGATCAGAGTTTCGAAAACTGATTAGTGGTTCAATTGCACAAGAAATTGCATAATATGTAATAAATTATAAGTTTAAGTATTGTAATGTATTAGCTAGTAGCTAAATAAAGTATTCATTTATTCATTCATTCAGTCATCATTTGATGCCGATAAAGATTAAAAAAACAATAATTTTTTCCGACTAATCATTTTACTGTACAGTTATTAAAAAATTTAATGGAAAACCTATTGAGGATATATCAATTATTTAGGAGAAACAATAGAAATACTTACGGCTATTTCGTTCTAGAAATCAATAAATTAAATGCAAATGTAACAAAAGAACATAACTGTTAACATAATAATGTAATATTAAATCCTAGTAAATTAACTACACCATATTGTTCTGAATTTTAATGGTATTTTTAAGCACGAATTGTTTTGAATTATAAAATTCTTAGAAACCATTTGTTCGTAAAAATTAACAGAATACCTACAACCCAAATTCATACCTTCATAGACTTTAACTTTGGTGACATGTAATATGATGACTGCGAATTGTAATTCCAATGTCACACTTAGCGCTAATAAGTACCATCCACGAACTATATAAGCGGTAAAAGTAACTTCCGAAGACCGTGCAGCATCATGGCGGCAAGTCTCACCCTCCAAGGCACCACACTCCGATGGTCAAACAGCATCAAATTCTTAAGCCTCCACTACCACAAGCGACTAATATGCGACTAGGTCGCCACCTTCACCAAAAAAGGGAACCAACTCCTCGGCTAGTTATACCCTCAACAAGACCAGTAAATTACTCGCAACAAGTTGACAATTTACAAGATGATCATTCAGAACCGGACTGGACTATTCCCACCCAACATGGTGCCAAATGTCACGCACACAAAGATTCACCGCCAAGACCGTCCAAAACAAGGCCCTCCGCATCATCGCCAGAACCCTATGGTTTGTACGGAACGCATAGCTTTACAGAGACCTGCTGATGCTGACAATCCGGGAATTCATGAGCAACGCACAGCACCAATTCCTGGACAAAGCCATCCACCATACCACAGTCAGGGACGCCGACTTCTAAGAACCTCAGACCCCCTACCACAGGATTAGCTTAAGTGAGCCTTAATTAATTTTAATTTTAATTTATATTCATAAAATGATGTCTTAATTAACAACTATACACATGTCAAACAAGTCAAAGAATTTAAATATTTACGAGTACTGATTGACAACAAAAATGGTATAGGTAAAAAGGAAATACAGAATAAAATACAAAAAGCCAGGAGGATCATAGGACCTCTTAACTCAATATGGTGGGATCAAAACATAACTACACAAAACAAAAAGAGAATTGGAAGAACAATGGTAGAATCGGTTTTAAGTTATGGTAGTGAACTGTAGGTAAAGAAGAGGAAAAAAGAAAAATAACGACGATAGAGATGGAATACCTGAGAAGAAGCGCCGGAGTGTCCAAATTCCAACACATAACAAACCAGGAAATACACAACAGAACAGCAGCAAAAGAAACAATTATACAAAGAATAGAAAATACAGGATTAAAATGGTTTGGACACCTACTCAGAATGAACGATACAAGATGACCCAAAAGGTTCTTGACATGGAAACCACCGGGAAAAAATAAAAAAGGACGACCACGTGGATCCTGGAATGAAGATATGAGACAAGCCATGAGGTCACGAGGAATGGACGAAGAAATGGCGGATGATAGAGAAGTTTGGAGAAGGCGAATGGAAAAACAACACAGTTCAAATATCTTAAGTTCTCCCAATATATTTATATAAATTCACTGCCTAGGCTAGGTTAGTTAGGTCCCTCACATGTATATATCTTAAGATCGAGTATCTATTCAGAAGTTTTTTAGCCAATCATTCTATAAATTCCTCTGGTTTAAATTAGATGGTATTTATTCACCATTGGGTTTCCCTAATGATGTTTTATTGAGAAGATTCAGTATTGTCAGCCTTTCTCGGCGTGGAGAATATGCTACAACCTTGTTTTTATATAAAATCTTGAACAACAGAATCGAATGCCCTGGCACCCTCTCAAGTATTAGATTCCGTGTGTCATCTCAACACGCTCGCCTAAGACATTCCCTTTTCTTGCCTGTTCCAAGAACAAACTTGTTGATATAATTGCCGTTATACGTTATGTGCATGAATTATGAAAGGGTCAAACATATAGTTGATATTTTCTGTTGCAGTATAACATCTTTACGTAGGTCATGTTTAACTGTGGATTAGGTCTCTCTTTTTTTGGTTTTCTTTAGCTTTTAGTGTAGTTATTAAAATTATTAAAATATTAATTTGATAGATACTTATCTATTTGTATTTGTTATATTTGAATGTTCCTACTATTCTGTAGGAGAGTTGTATTAAATAAATAAATAAATAAATAATAGTTATAGCTTAGTGCTACCTAATAGCCAACGTTAGACATTAGACATTCCGAACACCATCTGAGAGTATTATTTTTATTCAAAAAAAAAAAAAATAGAAAATATAAAAACAGACAATCGTTTTCAGTGATCAACAGAGATCTTACTTACATAACTGTTAATTTAAGTATATAATATAGGTACTAAAACTGTTACGCACATAACTCACATAGAAATATTATGTTTATTGACATTATATAAAAAACTGAATTTACCTACTCATTTCTTAGCAGAGTAAAAGTTTCTAAATTAATTTTTGTTATTTTAGTACACAATTCGATATAATAATAACTATGTTTAAATTACCAATCTGGATCTTAATTCAGGTAGCAGACCAGTTAGCATCTTATTAATACTAATCATTCTACAGCGATTTAATAGCGTAATAACATGTACAAAAAAAATTATCCAGTATAATATACACGTGCCACCACTCGTTATTATCTAGCAACGCAGTAACCAGGTGGTATCTGATTTCACTCTGATCATACCATTATCACTTTTAGCCTGTTCAAACATATTTATACGGACAAACTGACAAATATTAACTTGTTGAAGCATACTAATAAGGTAATTATGATGCACAAAGGACATTACCTAAAACATGACTACATGTAATCTGAACATACGACACACGTATTCATTATATACCTGTTTACAATTGAAGTTTGAAGAACTATAGGTATAAAAAGTTTATTTTATCTCATAATTAACCAAGATTTTAACAACTGAAATAACCGCTGATTCAACAACTGTACTCAAATATTTATGGCGCCACATTTAAGATATTTAATTTGATATTAAATCGTCAGTACTTTTAAAGACATGGAAAAAGAAGACAAGGCAAAACTTTGCCTAATTATAAAATCAGAATGATTTCAATTACAGGCCGTATCAGTTTTATATAATTTTGCGAAGTTCTTCAAAATGTGAGTGTTTAACTGAAAGATGTCACAAGTCAAATTTGAGGCATGGATTTTTGGGAAAGAAATCCATAATTTGAAATTTGGTAACAATTATTATATTATTAATAGGTAAAACTTCGTTACGCGACAAAAAAAGGTTTTTTTTTTAGAATAGGCTTAAAAAGGGTCTAATTTTGAAAGACTTACGAGAAAATATCGGGGGAGGTCGTTTTTGCACACTTTTTTTGCATATAAACATTGATACGTAAACGTACGAAAGTCTACTAAGCTATTGACAACCACTGATCGAAACTGCTCGGGAGAACTCAGTTCGTTTATGCGCATGCGCCGAGATAATTATGCTACATTTACAGTCATAGTAAAATTCCAACCAATAAGGAACTTTGCTGTGAAATTTGCTTTGCGGAAAACAACACGAAAAGAACAAATCACCAAGTTTTTCAATGTATTTTGGAATTGTTGATTATTTAATTCGGGTCAGTTTCAGTTAGTTCAGGTTAACAAAAACGGTTACTTCCCGATTTTTTCTTAAAAATTTTTCAAATTTAAGTCATTTTAAGCCTATTTAAAAAAAAAAATCTTCCTTTTTCTGAAAAGCCCGCGTACCGAAATTTTACCAAAAAAAAATTACAACAAACAATTTTGTGATAAGATTAGATTATAAGTAAGTATAGTAAAAGTTTGGTAAGTGGGCTTCTCACAAAAAGGGAGGTTTCTTTTTTGGAATTGACCTAAAATGACCTAATTTTGAAAGGTTTACGAGAAAAAATCGGGGGGGGGAGGCCGTTTTTGCTAACCTGAACTAACCGGAACTAACCTGAACTAAATAATCAGTAAGTAGAAAAATACATTAAATAATAAAAAAAAAGTATCCTACCTTAATGTGGAAAAATGATGTACGTGCTACATTAGTGTATTTTTTCTCGTAAATCCTCCAAAATTAGATCATTTTAGGTCTATTCCAAAAAAGAGACCTCCATTTTTCTGAAAAGCCCCTGTACCGAACTTTTACCAAAAATTTAATAATTTTTTGAAAATATTAGACTGACCTCTACAATTCACCCATTAGTGTGAACGAAGCCTATTCTTCCAAATACAACTGATAGTTTTGATCAGTGGTTATCAACAATTGTCAGTGATATAGGTTAATTTTTATTTACCAAAACCTCTCTGCCTAGTTGTTCATTCTATCGGGCGACCCTTTAACGTTGATTTTGCGTGTAATAAAAATAGGTATTATAAAGTACGTCTCAAATTATACAGTGTGTTGACGCACCTCCATATGTTTAATATATTCAGTAAGTATTTAAGGTTAGTGTGGTTTTGTTCGTTGGCTCTGGCCCTGTTCGATTTGTTTCTGTCTCCAAGGCATATATAATTTCTAAAAAGAAATTTCTCCAAGCTGTCCAGTCACTCCACGAAATTCAGATATGAGAGAAATATATAATATAATAAAATCTTTAAAAGAGCCCCGAAAATTTCTAACCCCTCGATGTGTTATGGTCAGAAAGTTGATAAATATATTTTTTTTCCTTTTTCCTCAGTAAGAAAATTAAATTATCAACACAAAAATCTTTTATCGTGAAGAACTATTTTAGAATTAATAGTTAGTGAATTAAAGGTGATATAACTACAATACAAAATATTATTGCACCCGTCATAACAAGAATTATGCTCTGTATTTATTTAGTGGTAATTTTAATTGACTGTTTATTTCCACCAATATGTCAATATATACACGGTTAACTGGCTTCAATATGCCTAAAAGCGATAATGTCACCAGCAGGCGGCAATCTAAAGCCACCTGACGAATTCTCATAATTATATTATTGCCATAATTGCGATTATAGAATCACGTTTAATTGTTAGACTTATTGTATAGGAAAAGTATATATATATATATATATATATATATATATATATATATATATATATATATATATATATATATATATATATATAGATATATATATATATATATATATATATATATATATATATATATATATATATATATATATATATATATTATGTTACCGAGAACATAATAAAATATCTACCATTATTTCCCCTTATCTTCCATTATTCAATCTCCTTATCTCCCATTATATCTACATAATTCCCATTATCTAGGCATATCTCTGCTCATCTCCCATTATTTCTTTATCTCCTTATCTCCCACTATTTCCCCTTATCTTCCATTATCTCACCTTATCTTCCATTATCTAGGCTTATATCGAATTATATAGAACATATGTACAAATTTATAAAAACACGTAAATTGGATAAGTGGTTCTCAAGTGGTAAGCGCACTAACGGACAGACAGACAGACAGACAGAGAGACGTTGCATTTTATATATATTATATTCTTTGCAACATAATATTGTTCCATATTTAATGGTTTAGGCAGCGTGTTGCAAGAGAACGCGCTAACAGTAACTTTTTTTTCCGACTTGATTCACTATTATCGTCACTGCTTATTCTTTATGTTACCTAACGTAATAAAATATATCCTATAATCTGGCCAGAGAATATATGTATGTTTTTTAAAAAAAAGCACGTAACGCACTAACGGACAGACAGACAGACACACAGACAGACAGAGAGACGTTGCATTTTATATACATTATAGATAGATAACCTGGCCAGAGAACATATGTATGTTTTAAAAAAAGTACGTAAATCGGATAAGTGGTTCTCCAGTGACAAGCGCACTAACGAACAAACAGACAAACAGGCAGAGAGACAAACAGACAAACAGGCAGAGAGACAGGCAGACAGAGAGACGTTGCATTTTATATATATTATAGATAGAAGATTATAGATAACCTGGCCAGAGAACAAAATGTACGAATTAAAAAAAAAAAACAAGTAAATCGGATAAGTGGTTCTCGCGTGATAAACGCACTAATGGACAGACGGAGAGAGACTGCATATTATATATATATATATATATATATATATATATATATATATATATATATATATATATATATATATATATATATATATATATATATATTATAGATATTCTCTGCTACATAATATTGTTCCATATTTAATGGTTTAGACTGTGTATTGCAAGGGAACGCGCTAGCGGCAAACTTTTTTTCCGACTTCATTCACTATTATCATCACTGCTCATTCCTTATGCTACCTATCGTAATAAAATATAGCCTATAACCTGGCCAGAAAACATATGTATGTTTTTAAAAAAAAGTACGTAAATCGGATAAGTGGTTCTCCAGTGATAAGCGCACTAACGGACAGACAGACAGAGAGACGTTGCATTTTATATATATATATATATATATATATATATATATATATATATATATATATATATATATATATATATATATATATATATATATATATATATATATATATATATATATATATATATATATATATATATATATATATATATGTATATATAACTATAGATAGTGAAAAACTAACATATCTGGAATTTGCGGATGATATGACCTTGAAACGAACTACGGAGAATACGGGAAGAATGGAATGAAAAATCCAATGAAATAGATCTCAAAATAGATATCAACAAGACCAAATAATTAACTAACGACATAGAACAAACCCAAGATATAATAATATTAGGAAATACACAAATAGAGAAATTGGATAGTTACATGTACTTGGGCCAAAAATTTGAGTTGTCAAAAAATAACTTGATCCACATCCATGTCCTCGTCGGCGCGTGGAAGACTACAAGAAATATTTAAATCCATACCTAAAAAGGTTTTTGATCAATATGTTCCCCAGTCCTCACCTAAGAAACAGACACATGAGCACTAAATAAAGTTAAATTTTGACTTAAGAGTTTAGTTGTAGGGGGAGTAATTTTTTTTTTATATGGTCATCGAGTGGGGTGTCAAATGAAAGCTGGTGGAAACACGAGTTCAGAAATTTATATGATGTAATACAAGCGCAAACTTTTCTCTAAAGTGTAAATTAAGCGAAAAGTATCACGAGTGTCATATGACTGATAATTTATCTGGTATAAAAAATATGCTTTCTTGGTAATATGGTGTATATTTTTCGTTCCATGTTGCGAATTTAACCGGGACTAAGAGATACGAAATATCAATACGTATTCGGTACAGTCAGCAATATACTCATATACTTTTTAGTAAGGTACCGAGACAAAATAATTTTATTTTAGTTATTTATAATTAAAAAAATATTTAGGTAGTAAATTTCTGCTTTAAACTTTTACTACCAGATTGTAGATTGAGCTAGATTCATTTATTGGCTATTAAGTAGCTAAGAAGCTATAACTCTTATACATTATTGATTAAGAAAAAACGTGAAAATACATATTGGATCTTAAGATATATACAAGTCAGGGACCTAATTAACTTAGCTTAGATAAGAATTTTATTTTATTTTAGAAGTAATCACCGTAGGGAGCATTACTTGTGCAAGCCCGACTTGCACCTGGGCGATTTCTTTTTCAATAAAATTTAAATTCAAATACTACTAATACCAAGGTAAATATGAAGCATTTATTTTATAGTTAAATTAAAGTTCTGTGCTGTCCAGTGAGTGGATACTGGTAATGTATAGTTTACGTGTGAAATTAGTAATTACAGGTATTTACTATAAATAGCTAAGAGGGAAAAATATACCAGATAATTAAATAAATTCATGCGGTTTTCGAGTGTAGGTAAGTTTAAACAGCTCACGTGTTCAAACTAGCACTAATAACATGATGTGCTCATATTCAGTTGAAGCTCCATTTTAATGTAGAGTTCTTCAAAATGCTAATTGTGTCAAATTAAATTCAGTAGTAGATACGGTTTTTCAGACTGTATCAAATGTGATTATACGGAACTGTTTACTTTCTGAGTACAAATTGGATAAATGGACCATCAACAGTGAGTGGGCAGACAGTGCAAAAGTGATTTAGTAAACTTTTTATCGCCCTGTTAAGTAGGAAGAAACTTCTTCCAGACAACACCGGGCCCGACATGGGTGAAAGCGACCAAGGAGGTGAGACTTGGTTGGAAATGTTCCGCCACATCTATTGTACTCCCCTGATACCACCGTATCTGATTCACCACATGTTTTTGGTCATGAACCAGCAAAATCGACAGTTCCGAAATAAGTAAGAGGCTACCAAGGAGATTACCCAGTTTTTTACTCTAAAGAAAAGGAATTTAAAAAATTTGGAATTATAAGCTGGTGCGGTGTAGGAAAAAGTAATTGTCTCCAGCGACCAATATTTTAATTAATAAAATAATTTGGAAAAGTTTACTACATTCTTATTCCTGATTCCGTTATTATTATCACGCCGGTAACACCGCGGGCACAATCATGAGATATAACCAGGACATGTGTGGGTGAGTGGTTCAGTTTGTGTCCATATATGATCCGAGAACAACTTTTGTTTTTCGTCAACTAATTTCTCCTACAAGCTTTAAATTCGCATTAAATTACAATTGGCTGGGTAGTTTCGGAGACATTTTTGTCAACATTGGTAATATATGGCGATAGCGCAGGAAGCAAGGTAGTAGACAAATAAGATTTTCGAGATTTTTCAGTATCCTATATTACTTTGATAATTAAGTTGGGAATGTGGAATCTTTGGCACAATGATACTATTCAGTATATATCACAACTACACTCAACACTTTATTTTTGCACTCGACGCACGTTTCGCTAACCATGTTAGCTTCATCAGGAGCGATGTTTCACCAAAGCTAAACTACAAATCTACCCTATTTATACTTAGCCTAACCCTTGAATTACTCAGGCGGAACTAATAGCATAGGCAAGGCCATCAGTTCCGGTCAAGTAACCAGTAGATGGGATTATAAGGAATAGGCCCTCTGTCTTTATTTAAACTACTTTTACATTTTATAATTTCCATACTTTCGTATGCGTTCAACAATCTCCTATCAGACACATTTTTTTATTAATCTTAGATTGTCTAATGCTACAATATGATCAGCTTCAAGAGCATGTTCGGCAATGCTAGACTTTTCTGTTCTACTGTATTTTAAGTGTGCTAAATGTTCTTTAAATCGTGTTTTAATTGACCTTTTGGTTTGCCCAACATACTTTTTGTCACAATCATTACAACTAATTTCATAAATTCCATTTTTCTCATAATTAGGAATCTTATCTTTGGGATTTCCTAAGATATTCCTCAGATTATCTGATGTCTTATAGACTAAGGTGAGGCCTACCTTATTAAATACCTTATTGAGTCTTTGCTATATTTCGGATTATATGGTATGGAGACATACTTGGTCTTATTTTCTTCGCGTGTAAAAAAAGTGGAATTCTGAATATTAAACCTAAAGTTATGTCTATTTATTAACTTATTTACTAAGTCATCGCCATAACCATTAACTTTAGTTATATTTCTAATACGATTCCTTTTTTTTTTTTTTTCGATTTTTTAGTTCATAATTTGGTCACTTTCCCTCTGAATAGAGTAAACTTTAATAAAGAAAGGAATCGTATTAGAAATATAACTAGAGTTAATAGTTATGACGATGACTTGGTAAATAAGCTAATAAATAAACATAAGTTTAGGTTTAATATTCAGAATTCCACCTTTTTTACACGCGAAGAAAATAACACCAAGTATGTCTCCATACCATATAATCCGAAATATAGCAAGGGACTCAATAAGGTAGGCCTCACCTTAGTCTATAAGTCATCAGACAATCTGAGGAATATCTTAGGAAATCCCAAAGATAAGATTCCTAATTGTGAGAAAAGTGGAATTTATGAAATTAGTTGTAATGATTGTGACAAAAAGTATGTTGGGCAAACTAAAAGGCAAGTAAAACACGATTTAAAGAACATTGAGCACACTTAAAATACAGTAGAAGAGAAAAGTCTAGCATTGCCGAACATGCCCTTGAAGCTGATCATATTGTAACATTAGATAATCTACCATTAATAAAAAATGTATCTGATAGGGGATTGTTGAACGCATACGAAATTAGGGAAATTATAAAATGTAAAAGTAGTTTAAATAAAGAAAGAGGGCCTACTCCTTATAGTGCTCTCTACTGGTTACTTGACCGGAACTGATGGCCTTGCCTATGCTATTAGTTCCGCCTGAGTAATTCAAGGGTTAGGCTAAGTATAGATAGGGTAGATTTGTAGTTTAGCTTTAGTCAATCATCGCTCCTGATGAAGCTAACATGGTTAGCGAAACGCGCATCGAGTGTAAAAATAAAGTGTTTGGTGTAGTGGTGATATATACTGAGTAGTACTTTGATAATGCAAACCTTTAAGCCCACATGATTAGATCCGTCAGTAAAGGCTATTAATTAATAAAAATTAATTTATTCCTAGAAATAAAACAAATTCTTGAACTTTACATTACTAACACAGCAGCCCGACTTTCACATGTCTCCAAATTAGCCGATAAGTATTCATTTCACACACATGTAGAACAACTAAATAAATTAAAACAAAGTAATTATAGACATATTATTTAGTAAGTTATCTCGATAATCAGTGAGGATATTTGGGTATATAATAACAATTATGATGGAACTAATTAATATTAGTAACATAATTACATAATGACCAACAAGGGCAGTTTATTAATCGCACAAGCAACTAATCAGCAATTAATTAACAGCAGTCGTCAGGTGGTCGGCTGCTCATGACATTATCGCTTTAAGGCATGTTAAGACCCGTTTATATGGATGACAAGTATTAACTAGTTAAGGAGTAATAATAGTCATTAAGGCAGTGTTGCCAAGTTTCGTAAATTATCACAAGTATATTAAATTTATGCTGCTCTACATTGTTCTATGATAAACTGACAAAGGGGAAAGCTTTAATTATTCTTAATTGCACTGATTACTGGAAACAACCGGCAAATTTCACTAACCGACTATTTTGTACTCGAATGTTCACTCAAGTGCCAAATAGATTTTCACTAGAAATTCTAACTTAAGTGTAGTCATTTGCATAATTTTTCGCCCAATTTGGAATAGTTCATTTTTATTTACTAAGTAAAATAGAGACAAATCGATTCCGAATAGTTCGAATTTAGATAGCAAATGACACACACACATCAGAGAATAGCAGCAGCTTTTGACGGTCGAGTAATGACTAGAAGACTCGAAATATTTCGGCCGAATGCGAAGTTAATCTGTATTTGGAAAATGAGTACAGAGTAGCTTATTCGAATGATGATTTTCAGTTGAATTTATAGTTCAAATGTTCAATTTAATTATCTAGTGATATTAAATAACGTGTCTTCTAACAGATCGCTCTCCTGGTAAAAAATTATTATATGGATAATCCTGCATCCATATATAACCAATTTATGTAATAATATTGAAATTCTATAAACTTCCAAGTTTTTTACGTAAATTTTAATAAAATTATTTTAAAAAAATACATAAACGTATAAAATATAATACACAAAAACATTTCACTAAATTTATATATTTTAGGGGAAAATCCATTATTCAATTTACATTTAAAATACGCGAATTACATCTTAATATGGGACCTAACAAGAAATTGGAAAATTAAAATAAATCCGCCATAACAGTAAAATTCTTTATTAACACAAAATCAAAGGACACACACAAACTTGTAATATAAAACTGACCTATTTCTATAACATAGCTTTTAACCAAATCTTCTTACAAATTTTCACAGGTGGATAGTTGACCTCAATTTGACAAACAACTTTGGAAATATGTATGGCGGACCTAACTTCATACTCTATCAATTAATTAGGAACAAAAAATCGTCAATTAACTCCCAGCAGCACCAGCAAGGCTGCACGCTTAAATTTCGTCGTCGGTGCCTTCAAACAATAATGATAAAGCGTATTCACGAGGCGGAGAGCGTTTACTTATAGAGATTACTATTTGATTTATAACATACATAAACTTATGTATTAAATCCAGGTTTTTAAATTTTTTTCTAAGTAAAAATAGATATTTATGTAAAATTCCATACAAAATTAAGTTAATTTTTCCCGATGATGTTCCATGTAATTTTACATACGTTTTTAACTGAAGTTTAAAATTAGGTCGAGGAAAATTCACGCTGTTAAGATCTCGTCGATGCAGTAAGGCATATCCACGAAAATAATTTACAAACATAAAATAACAAAGAAAAGTTACATTATTTACTGCCTGTATAACATTTCAATTTGAACATCATCCTAAAAGTCATTGACATAGGAGGTTTTACAGAGGATAATATAATTTGGGTAACAATATCTAACCTAGTAACATTAAAAAATGTGAATTATCTTCAGGTCATCATTGCAAGGTACTCGCGATACACAGAAGAAGGAATACAAGATTCGGTTAAAAAGTTATAATCTTTTGTTCCGGACAAGCTGCTATACTACTGAACCAGTTACCATGTCTTATTAAAGTCAATTATTATGAGGACCTTAATTTAACTGCAATTAGACAGAGATTGTCAATATGATATAATGCTCATTTTCTTATATGATGTATACGATATGTATATGACAAAAAATGTTTTACTAAATAAAATATTATAGCTTTTTTGTTATCGATCAAATTTTGACATTGTTCGGCATCTCATACACAATCATGACAGCAGCAGAGATTTAAGAATTATTTCTGAAAACATATTAGAAAACAACAAACCTAACATCCAGATTTTATTTAATACGAGGTTAAAACTTACTGACGGTCTTCGTCTCATAAGCTACTATATATTTTTCTGTGTACTTTTTACTAACATTGTATATATATATATATATATATATATATATATATATATATATATATATATATATATATATATATATATATATACAGTGCGACCTCGATAATCTGGACTAATTAAACCGCGGTGATCCGAATTAGTAAATAATTCGAATTACTGAAGCAGGACATTAATTATATTAAAAAACGAATCATTTAATACGAAACAACTAAAAAATAGTACATACATAGAATAATATTTAAAATAGAAGCATATCTTATCAAATTTTATCTTATTTTGTAAAAAAATTTGTAATTTTTGTTTGCTTAACCCTTCTCTGGTTCATCATAAAAGCAATTTCTTTTAATCTTTGAAGTACAAGAACGTCACTTAGAGGGATATCATTTTCTTCTGCTCATCTCATGCACAGATTGAAACTTTTAACTGCCTCATTATTCTTCACAGTGTTCTTAACAGTCTGGTTTGTGTTAGTATTTAACTCGGAACCTTCATTATCACTCTCGTGTTGTTCATTTGTATCATCTATGTCTTGCAGTGGTAACAAATCTTCATCATATTTCCATGTTCGTGAGATTCTGCTCAGTGAGAACATTCAACATATCTGAAACATCTGTTAAATATTTACAAATTAACCAAAAAAATACTAAAAGAAAAATTTCAGGCTTTACCTGTCATTTCTTCATTCGTGGAAAGCAAATTGTGCCGCAATTCACTCAGAAGAATCAGATCTTCAGCATCATATTCAGTGTCTGGGTTCGTATCTGCCACATAAGCAATAATTTTGTGCCAGCACTTTTTCAAGACTTCAGGGGAGACTTTTTCCCATGAATTGCATAGTAGACATACAACTTCTTTTAGGTTAATGCTTTTTAATAACCCAACAAGGTTCTCTTCATTATAAAAGACTTTTCCGATAAAATAATTTTGTCAGTCTGATTGCATTCTGGTCCATAGGCTGCAAAAGTGCAGTACAATTTGGTGGAAGAAATAATGTTGTAAACTGTCCATCCTCACTAGTCAGCTCTTCTATAATTCCATGGCTCAAAGCGTTATCAACGATTAGCAGGGCTCTTTCAGGCAAGTTGAGGCTTCTTAAATGACTTTTGACTTGACGAATAAAAGAATGATGAAACCAGTCTAAAAAAATTGCTGAAGTCATCCATGCATTGGCAGATGATTTGTTCTCAACAGGTATGTTCACATTTTTTAAAGCCCTCGGATTTTTTGCCTTTCCTATCACTAACAACTTTAATTTTTGTGATCCATCAGCATTGCAACATGCTAGAAAGGTAACGCATTCTTTGTTTATTTTTCGACCTGGTGCGGTCTTTTCCTGAAAACGAACCAGCGTTTTTTCAGGCAACTTTTTCATATACAGAGCTGATTCATCTGCATTGTATATTTGAGTAGGTCCAATGTTTAACTCTTTTATCTTATCTGCGAATAAAGTTAGGAAAGGATCGACGGCACTTTCATCATTGGATAGTTTTTCGCCACGAACTTTTAAAGGACGCAGACCATGTCTTTTTCTGAAATTAGAAATCCAGGCTCTGCTAGCTCTAAAATTATCATTCCCGTAGGTTTCAGTGTAAAACTGTTTTGCTTTGCCTGATAAAATTTCGTAGGAAATTGGGACGAGCCTTGATCGTTGCGTACAAAACCATGTATACAAACGAGTTTCCATTTCTGAATATTCGGCGTTTCGTAAGGTTTTTCTGACGCCAGGACCGGAATCACATTTGGAAATAAATCTAAAAGAAGTTACACGTCCATAGTGAGTGTCCAAAATTATCTTTAAAATAAATCATATATACATACCTTTTGATTTTCCCTTGCTTCTTTTTATATCCGAAATTGTGGATGTTCCTACTCCGTATTCATTTGCCAACACTTTTACGCGTTCACCAAGAACTAGTCTTTCTAATATATCGGACTTTTGTTTTATTGTTAGTGTAATATGTTTTCTTTTAGAAGGCATTTTAATATGTAGGTACATATACGTAAAAAAAAACGTTTACATACTTATATGAACCACATAAAGTAAAATAGAACGTAGGTATGTTGTATTTGTGACAATAAACAAACAACTACAAAGTCCTTAACCTTTAGACGCGATACGCGATGCCTTGTAGGCAAATCAAAGGCACCTACAGTTTGTGTGAATTCCAGATGTATTAGACTGGAAGTTAGGGGAATCCCCTCACTATCGATTTCAGTTTTCCCATGTAGTTTAAATTAAGTAGACGTCTAAAAACGCAAGTACGGATTACCTAGTACTATTAAATCCGGATTATAAAGTACACAATGCAATAGAAACGTTTGCCCAGATTATTAAAGAATCCGGTTTAATAGAGATCCGGATTATCGAGGTGGCACTATATATACATATATATATATATATATATATATATATATATATATATATATATATATATATATATATATATATATATATATATATATATATATATATATATATATATCATAATTAACTTATTCCATCCGTAGTCGGATGTAAGTCTCCCCAAGTTGTCTCCAATATATATACACATATTTATTTATATATTTATTTATTTCGATTAACTTTTTCTGGCTACATATACGTATACATATACGGAATGTGAGATCGAGAGGACAATCCTTTTTTAGTTTGCATTATCGCAAAGGCAGATTATTAATATTTGGTCTCTATACAGGCTTTAGTTGTGTTTTGGTTTAATAATATTAATCTTAATAATTTCAGTTTTATTAAGCCAATTCAAACGCTACGAAAAAACTAACTTATATCTACTACCCCTGAAAAGAATATGATAATTAACACTGATTACAATCCTCCGCATGCAGTTGATGTTCAGACCATTGAGAAAATGTCCAGGAACTTTTGCAAACTGATTCAAGTAAATGTAAAATATAGTACCTAATGATGATCATTATATATGTACCTAATAATGATCAAAATATGATACAAGCTGGCAGCTAATGTCACACATATGAAGTGATAAAGAAAGAGAATAATTATGATATACGGGGGTGTGTCAAACTTTAAATCCTTGTAAAAATAGTAAGTTGCATTTAATATTTGCTTAGTATACTTTTTTAGTCACTTTAAATCTCCAAGCTCTTAGGAGGTACGTTCTCTCACGTGTACCTAAAAGTAAATGTAGGCATAAGTCCCAGAGCTTTTGGATTTGTCCATTATTTAACTTTAATTTATTATGCTTTACTGTCAGCGCTAAACTGTTAATAGCACTATGTATTGGGTCCCATATTTATCTACTAATAGCAGTATTACCAGTATACCCTTCAGCTTTGTTCTAGGATTAAAAGTTTTGGTGATTTCACATCAGATGACGTTAAGATCTTCTTAAATCACTGCTACTACCATAAATGAGTATAATACGAAATATCGAACCTTGTCACCTTCACGTAGACTAGCTGACGAGTTTTGGGATTGAATGCAATATGGCATGATCTAGTTTTGTGATAGATAGTCAGCGCGCCAGGCTCGCTATATTTTTAATACAAGGTCCGATAAGCAGCAAGTTTTAATTTTATTTAAATGTGTTATAAGAAATCCTAGCTATGACCAGGGGGTACATTGGATATGCTCACAAGTAGTTTGGAGGAAATTCCTACATAGGAACGTACTGAGACTGATTATAAATATGACCTCTCTGAGTAGAGTACCTTTCACACTCATCTTAGCTACACGACTTAGTAAAATATTGTGAGTAGTTTTTTCGACTGCTTTGATGAAATCCCTGTAGATAGTATTCACCTGAACCTTTTTTTATCCATGTAGCAGCGTATTAAACATAAATCAATATTTTCCAAGAAGGGATTATAAAAAAAACATAATGCGTTGAAACTATTATATGTATTTTGAATTTTGTGGTCATTGTGATTAGCTGGTGTAAACAAGTAAAAAAAATGGATAATAATAAAAAATCAACAAATATTGATAAAAATGGTAAAAAAATTTTGATGTTGAAGCGAAAACGCGTTACTGAGGCTGTATACAATCAAAGACTAAGCCAACAAAGTGTTGCTAAACGGAACAGAAAATCAAGTCTCTCCTAACCCCTGTGACAGTGGTCGCCGAATTGTTGACATGCGATCACTTGGAGAAAACTTAAAATGTTCTGTCATTATATTATATTATTAATGAAAAACGCTGTGGTCTAACATCACTACTAACCATAAAGTGTGATAAATGTCTAACAGACAGTACACATATATCGAAGGACAATAAGGAACAGTATAATGTTAACAGTGAAGCTGCACTAGGTAATTTTAAGTTAAATAAATAAATTAATTAAATAATTAAAACAAATGCTTTTAATTATTTATTTTTATTTTATTTGTAAAAACTAATACCCATTGCATTATTAGTTAAACTTAATATTATTTACTTGCACCATATGTTTTAATTATATAACCTTGTAATATACAATTTAAAATATTTAAATTGGCCGCCATTACTGCTAAATGCAACGTTGCCGCTATTTCAGAGATAAAAGGTAAATCATTCACAAGTACCTCCAATAATTCTTATTTTTCATGAAGTTAAAGCTTTCTAATTAAATTTGAAAATTTTTTAAAATAATAGCGAAATTTCAATGTCTTACATAATTAAATTTCCTATGGATGGCATTTTTTTTCATTTGTTATACCAAAAAATGTGTCATTTTTATATCAAATTGACGTATTCTCCATAAGACTCTATGTATTAAGTTGGGAATGTGGAATCCTTGGCACAATGATACTACTCAGTATATATCACCACTACACCAAACCCTTTATTTTTGCACTCGACGCGCGTTTCGCTAACCATGTTAGCTTCATTAAGAGCGATGATTGACTAAAGCTAAACTACAAATCTACCCTATTTATACTTAGCCTAACCCTTGAATTACTCAAGCGGAACTAATGATATAGGCAAGGCCATCAATTCCGGTCAAGTAACCAGTAGAGGGGACTATAAGGAATATGCCCTCTGTCTTTATTTAAACTACTTTTACATTTTATGATTTCCATACTTTCGTATGCGTTTAACAATCTCCTATCAGATACATTTTTTATTAATCTTAGATTATCTAATGTTACAGTATGATCAGCTTCAAGGGCATGTTCGGCAATACTAGACGTTTCTGTTCTATTGTATTTAAGTGTGCTAAATGTTCTTTAAATCGTGTTTTAATTGACCTTTTAGTTTGCCCAACATACTTTTTGTCACAATCATTACAACTAATTTCATAAATTCCACTTTTCTCACAATTAGGAATCTTATCTTTGGGATTTCCTAAGATATTCCTCAGATTGTCTGATGACTTATAGACTAAGGTGAGGCCTACCTTATTAAATACCTTATTGAGTCCCTTGCTATATTTCGGATTATATGGTATGGACACATACTTGGTGTTATTTTCTTCGCGTGTAAAAAAGGTGGAATTTTGAATATTAAACCTAAACTTATGTCTATTTATTAGCTTATTTACTAAGTCGTCGTCATAACCATTAACTCTAGTTATATTTCTAATACGATTCCTTTCTTTATTAAAGTTTACTCTATTCAGAGGGAAAGTGATTAAACGATGAACTAAAAAATGTAATGAGGCTAATTTATGTTGTTTGCAATGAAATGAATCATTAGGAATATATCTATCTGTTACTGTGTCCTTCCTATAGATATCAAATTCTAATCTATTATTATTTTTAATAATTAAAATGTCTAAAAAAGGCAATTGTCCTTTGTTCTCAACTTCGTAAGTGAATTTAATGGAATCAGACCGGCTATTTAATTTAGAAACAAAATCGTCAATATTTGCTTTATTTGTATCAAAAATCGCGAAAATATCATCCACATACCTATACCATACCCTTGGGAAATATTCGAATTCTTGACTGCTGCACTTACGAAGTTGAGAACAAAGGACAATTGCCTTTTTGAGACATTTTAATTATTAAAAATAATAATAGATTAGAATTTGATATCTATAGGAAGGACACAGTAACAGATAGATATATTCCTAATGATTCATTTCATTGCAAACAACATAAATTAGCCTCATTACATTTTTTAGTTCATCGTTTAATCACTTTCCCTCTGAATAGAGTAAACTTTAATAAAGAAAGGAATCGTATTAGAAATATAACTAGAGTTAATGGTTATGACGACGACTTAGTAAATAAGCTAATAAATAGACATAAGTTTAGGTTTAGTATTCAAAATTCCACCTTTTTTACACGCGAAGAAAATAACACCAAGTATGTCTCCATACCATATAATCCGAAATATAGCAAGGGACTCAATAAGGTAGGCCTCACCTTAGTCTATAAGTCATCAGACAATCTGAGGAATATCTTAGGAAATCCCAAAGATAAGATTCCTAATTGTGAGAAAAGTGGAATTTATGAAATTAGTTGTAATGATTGTGACAAAAAGTATGTTGGGCAAACTAAAAGGTCAATTAAAACAAGATTTAAAGAACATTTAGCACACTTAATATACAATAGAACAGAAAAGTCTAGTATTGCCGAACATGCCCTTGAAGCTGATCATACTGTAACAATAGATAATCTAAGATTAATAAAAAATGTATCTGATAGGAGATTGTTAAACGCATACGAAAGTATGCATGGTTAGCGAAACGCGCGTCGAGTGCAAAAATAAAGTGTTTGGTGTAGTGGTGATATATACTGAGTACTATATGTATTGTTAATTTCGATTTTTAATTAAATAAGTTTCCTAAAGACCTTAAATTTTTCATAGAAATTTTCTAAACTAATTAATCTATCGAAATAAATCTATACAAAATAGTTTTCATATTTTACGTTTAACGCCTCAACCTCCTTAACTGTGTTCATACATTAATTTCATGTGGTAAAAAATACAAACATATTTTAATGTGTACTGACTTTGTCACTTTAGTCAGCTCCGTGAAGTCGCTCGCGGTCGTAGAACATAGTCTTGGAGGCAAAGTAAAAGTGAATATCAATGGTACACAAAGTCACACACATAAAGTCTGAAGATTCTTTTCAGGTCGCTAAACAATAACAAATAAAACCAAATTGCGACAAAAAAAATTTCAGGAAAGCTCTGAGAGCGCTATATGCTGATATTGACTGGGTATTGTCGATAAGATTTATTGTAGCAAACCTGAACTAACAAAGAGTGCCCCAAAATAAACGCAGGATATAATTTAAAAAAAAAAAAAACATTTTATTTCTTTATTACTCCTCAGTCTAACATTATTTTAAAAAATGTCTCAAAATATGATATGTGACAATATCTACACACTCCAATTCTTTCTGTGAAGTTTTCTAACCGTGACTCATTTGCATCGATAACTTTTCTAATTAAACTTTCGCAGCATATACGTCATGAATTTCCAGGAAAAAACTGCGCAGTGTGAGGTCACACAATTTTGATGGCAAATTCATTTCACTGTTCCTATTGACTTTTTACAGCAATAATTAAATTGTTTTCATACCTGAGTGGCAGGTGGCCCCATCCGTCTAAATGAGGCTGGAAATAATCCAATGTCCTCTCATAATAACGTTCCCCAATAACCATTACTACGATTCCGTCCTTATTTAAACAACTAACACTAATTTACTCCACTAGAATAAAATCCGTACAAAACTGCCACTTGTTGGACATGCATAGTTCGCTCTTCAATATCCTGAAGACCAATTTTGCTTTAAATACGACAATTTTTACTAATTGATATATTCACTAAAGTAGAAATGCGCCTCGTCGTTTAAAATGATTTTCTTTGAAAAATAATAGGACCATTGTTGAGTTCAGTATTCATCTAACTGACAGAGGTTTAACATATCTAATAGTAGTATAGATTCAGTTGCTGGATCAGCTAAATCAGGTATTATTCGAACAAGATTTTTGAAATGTTCACTACAATGTCGGGATGCTCCGCCACTCTATGACCTAACCTGAACTAACCACAACGTGTTTACTAGAAAATGTAACCTTGCACAACTCTATAAGCCCTATGAGCCCTACAGAAAAAAGTGGCAAACAATCTATATTCTGCTTATTTTTGGGTCAACCTGTAGATAGTCGTGTTACTCGTGCAAATCATTTATGAAGTTGTTTTTTATGCTCTTTCATAATATTTTATTTACCAACAGACTATACATTATATGCAAATGCATGAAGTAATAATAAGTTATAATAAAAGTAACAGTTTTAATTAAATAACTGAAAGGAAAAACAAACAGAGTAAATTATAATTAAACATTAAATGAGATAATAAAGATATAATTACAAGCGACTGAAAATGGAATCCATGAATAATTAATTAAGAAATCGACGATACATAACATTTTACAATCACTTGCTACTACGAAGTAGTAAAAGTGAATGATTTCATTCATGATTTTTAATATATTAAGGTCATTCATGTAAGTTGTTATACTAATAAAAAAATCTGCTATCTGGTTCCGTAGTGTAGCGGTTATCACGTCTGCTTTACACGCAGAAGGTCCCCGGTTCGAGCCCGGGCGGAACCATACTTTTGCACTTTTATTCTTGAAGGGATCAGTACTCAATACTTAAACCGACCAGTACATGTGTTAATTGAATCCTGCATGTTACTATTCCAATAAAAATTCTTTTAGTTTTTTTTGCTTTTCAAGACATTTCGTTTGACCCCAGAAACAGAAAAGCAAATATTTTTTATACATATATAGTGGGTCCCAAAAAAATTTATACAAATGGAGAAACAGTTTATCCTACATATTACAAAAAATTTATTCTTGATAAAAAATTCTGCATCACATGGAAATCCATAATCAAGCATCGAAAGTTTAAAATTTTGTGTGTATTTGATGATATACAGGGAAAATTAAAAATAATGGTTTATAATGTAGAGAGCAAAGTGTGTTTAAATTTAAATACCGAGCAAAATATTAATTGAAAATGTTAATAGGAACTAAAAAAGTATGCTCACGTTTAGACTTGTAGCCTTCCTAGTTAACAATTCAAAAAGACTCCAGAGTAAACAGTTCAGTAATAGTCGGATTATTTATTGAATAAAGAAAAACGAAATTATGGTAACTAAAAACTAGGGCACTGATTCTGATTGTATCACAGTTTTGTTAAAAAATTAATAAACTTTTTATCTGCTTTGCAACAATTATATCCATAATAAATTTGTGCTAATATTATTTTATTTTGAAATTAAATATATATAGATTAATTCTAACTTTATTGCACAAATGCTCCATATTTAAATTTAAATACACTTTATTCATCATTATAAATCATTATTTTTTATTTTTCCTGCATACCGTCAAATATTTTAAACTTTTGATGGTTGATTATGGATTTCAATGTGATGCAGAACTTTTTCTCTATTTGTATAAAAATTTTTGGGACACACTGTGTATATATATATATATATATATATATATATATATATATATATATATATATATATATATACCATATATAAAATACAAACAAGATGTTTTATATGTTATTATTTTAATTTTCAAAAAACTGTTTTAAAAATAGATAAAGATTGACAGTAATCTAATTTCATTTCAATAAAAAAAAGATGACATCGAGAATTTTATTGTTTAATAATTTATTAAATTAGTAGTAACAAGTATGTTGAAAAATTTTTGGTCTAGCTACTTAAAACACATTTTTTTGCAAAATTCGACTTTATCCATCAATATAGTCGCCTTCAAGAGCGATACAATCAATCCAACGCTTTTCTGACATTTCTATACCTTTCTTGTAGAAGGATTTATCCTTGCCTTCAAAATAGGCCTCACTTTCGGCGATCACTTCTTCCTTGGAGCCAAATCTCTTTCCCGCGAGCATTTTTTTTGAGGTCTGTGAATAGATAATAGTCGCTGGGGGCCAAATCTGAAGAATACGGTGGATGAGGGAGCAATTCAAACTTAAATTCATGAAATTTTGCCATCATAACCACTCACTTGTGAGACGGTGCATTGTCTTGATGAAAAAGCACTTTTTTCTTGTTCATTTGGGGCCGGTTCTTTACGATTTCTGGCTTCAATCGCACCAATAACTTTATATAATATTCGCTCTTGATGGTTTTTCCTTTCTCAGGATAGACGATGAAAATTCCATTCCATGTACATCTCAAACCGGAGGCCAAAACCTTCCCAGCCAACTGTTGTGTCTTTGGTCGCTTCGGGAAGCTTTCACCGGCTGCTATCTACTGCCGATTTCATTCCGGTGTGAAGTGGTGGATCCATGTTTCATCCATTGTCACATATCGCATGAAAAAATCCTTTTCATTACGCTTAAACAAATCCAAACAGTGCTCATAATCATGATCACGTTGTTGTTTTTGGTCCACTATGAGTAAACGCGGTACCCATTTCGAACAGAGATTTCTCATGCCCCAATGTTCATGCAAAATATGACCAACACGTCCTTTTGATATCTTTAGGGTGTGAGCTATCTCATGTGATTCCACTTTGCGGTCATTTAAAACAATTTTGTGGATTTTTTTATGTTTTCCGATGTAAACACCTCATTTGGGCGTCCAAAGCGTTCAACATCATTTGTATCTGTACAACCGCGTTTAAATTCAGCATACCAGTAAATGGTGAGTAATTTTCCAGGGGCAGAGTCCCCGTAACACTTATCAAGCCATTGCTTTGCTTGAACGATATTTTTTCCTATCAAAAAATAGTGTTTAATTAAGACACGAAATTCGATTTTTTCCATTGTTTTGAAAATATCAAAAGTAGCGTCATTAAAACTACTGTAACTTGTGAATTAATCGTCGAAATGTCATGACATTTTGACAAGTATCGTTTGAAGGTTGGTACTTCCTAAAAATCATATGGATTCTTTTGAAAAGGGCGACATCTATGTGTCAGACCAAAAACTTTTCTGCCTACTTGTTAAATATATATATATATATATATATATATATATATATATATATATATATATATATAATATATATATATAAATACATATATTCATATATATATATATATATATATATATATATATATATATATATATATATAATATATATATATATATATATATATACATATATAAATATATAAATATATATATATATATATATATATATATATATATATATATATATATATATATATATATATATTATATATAAACAAAAAAACACATTTATATAGCACTCCTTAACGAACTATTACAACTTTCGAACTACCCACTATTTGGCCTTTTGTAAAATACGGAATTAAAATGATTGTATAAATACATAGTTTTAATATATTATTTCCCAAATACCTCAAAAGTGCAGAAATTATATTTTCTCGTAACCGATACAAAAAGAGAATATTTTAGCCTAAAAGTAGTGTGCGTTTGAAAATGCAAATCCATTAAACTGCCAGACACACATACAAGTTATCAAAATAACTTCGTTCATATTTAGTATTTCTTTTAGTCGCATCAATGCTTTTATTAGTCCATTACCGTCTTTTTTTACTTTGGTTAAGCACCACATCTGCTTTTGAATCCCACAAAAACCCTGTTCGATTCTTTTTGTAAAAGTGCTCGTTTTTGATTTGCCTGACTAATGAATTAGGAGTATTAGTAAGCTTTCATCCCTGTCTACATTAGTAGAGTTTAGAGTTCCCAAATATATTATCTGTTGGAAGTGGATGTATTTGTCAGTTACAATGTAGTCAATTGTTGACTTTATCCTCAAGAATTACTAAATGTGTACTGATGTCTAGTTTTATGATCAAAAAATGCATTGTTTATGTTTGGCTCATTAAGTGTACAGAAAATGCGTATCAATTTGCATTATCATTTCAATCAGCCTCATTCAATCTTCTCATTACCCAGGAAATTACCTATAAGGCCGGCAAAATTCCCCAAAACTACAGTTGGTTCATTTTCTGACACGTGTCCTCATAACATCAAAGGGTTGATTATAAAAGTGTTCTCTATCTTCGTTTATTTATTTTCGGGTGGGTATATACATTTCGCACCTAGTTTATGTATTTTTTAATCAATTTAATTATTAACATGATTGACGGATATATTTGCATTCTTCTATTTAGTGTTAGTGCCGCTTATTTATTGCTTTTGCCACTCCGTTCGCTCGTTCTTCCAGTTCTACTACCCCGCTTATATATCCATATAATCGTCATACAGTTATATATATAACACGTAGGCTGAAACGTTTTTGTTCTAGCTACTTAAAAAACATTTTTTTACAAAATACGACTTTATTCTTCAACATAGTGTCCTTCAAGAGCGATACAATCACTCAAACACTTTTCTAACATTTCTACAACTTTCTTGTAAAAGAATTTATCTTTACCTTCAAAATAGGCCTCAGTTTTGGCGATAACTTTTTCATTAGAGCCAAATTTCTTTCCCGCGAGCATTTTTTTCAGGTCTGCGAATAGATAATAGTCACTAGGGATCAAATCTGGAGAATATGGTGGATGAGGAAGCAATTCGAACTTCAATTAATGCAATTTTGTCATCGTAACCATTGACTTGTGGCACGGTGCATTGTCTTGATGAAAGAGCACTTTTTTATTGTTCATTTGGGACCGTTTCTTTGCGATTTCTGCCTTCAAACGCATCAATAACTTTATATAATATTCGCAAAATTCGCTATTGATGGTTTTTCCCTTCTTAGCATAGTCAATGAAAATTATTCCACGCGTATCCCAAAATACAGAGGCCAAAACCTTCCCAACCCACTGTTGTGTCTTTGGTCGCTTCAAGCGGCTCTCACCGGCTGCTATCCACTGAGCTGACTACCGATTTGGTTCCGGTGTGTAGTGGTGGATCCATGTTTCATCTATTGTCACATATCACACGGAAAAATCCTTTTTATTGCGTTTAAACAGGTCCAAACAGCGCTCAGAATCATCAACACGTTGCTGTTTTTGATCCACTGTGTGTAAACGCGGTGTTTTTAAAATATCAAAAGTTGCGTCACTAGAACCACTATAACTCAACACACAAAATTCGATTTTTTCCATTATTTTTAGAACATTAAAAGTAGCGTCACTAGAACCACTATAACTTGTAAACTAATCGTCTAAATGTCATGAAATTTTGATACATATCATTTGAAGGTTGGTACTTCCTAAAAAATATGGATTTTTTTAAAAGGGCGACATCTATGTGTCAAACCAAAAACTTTATATATAAATATATATATATATATATATATATATATATATATATATATATATATATATATATATATATATATATATATATAGGGGTGTAGGCTGGTACCCGAGAGACAGTAACTTTTATTTTAGGTCACTCCAAGAGTAATAGACTGGCGGAGGTTTAGAATAACTGGACCTTACGAAACAACCAACTCTCACTTGCTTGCTCCAAGCGCCGCACCCCGGTACACTGTATTGACCCACAAGCTAAAGCAAGTAAAGGTAGTCAGAATGACGAAAAAAAATAATATAGGGAAGCAGCCACAACTAAGTTGAGGCTGTCGAAAAATGATTTCCATATAGGTTCAACTTCAAGTACGCTCAGGCGACAAGCAAAGGTTGCCCAAATTGGCTGGCAGGCTGCGTTGAGGAAAGCAACGGAAAACTACCTCATTAAATCTTTCATAGTGATATTATCATGGCTGAGAAATCAAAGAACATGGCATTCAGTCCTGGGCAGATCTTGAGTGATCAGCCCTGTTGAACTATTTAGACGAGCTGTGGATCGAGCGAGAGTGGCTGTGATAATCTTCAATCTTCGATAGGAGCGGCACTTGGAGAAAAAGAAGATGCTGGATGTAGGCCTTACCCTTGAATTTCCATCTCAATCTATTTGCAGCTGTTGTCATCCATCCCTTGCCCGCAACCCTCTGTATATTATCCCGCCATCTTAATTCAGTACGTCCTACGCTCCTTTTCCGTTCTCGTGGTCTCCATTCTATTGTTCGGTTGGACTATCGATCATCGTGCGTGCTACATGTCCAGCCCATTGCCACACTCTTTCTGCTACGTGCTCTATAATATCCTTTAATTTCGTTTGTTCACGTATCCACTTGTTTCTTTTTCTATCTTTAAGTTTTATCCCGATCATCTGTCTTTCTTGTGCTCTCTGGGTCCGAGACAGTTCTTGTATATCGACTTTATTTAGTGGTCAAGTTTCAGCGCCATACGTAATTACGGGTAGGATGCACTGATCGTAAACTTTGGCCTTTAATTTATTTGGGATGGCTTTATCTTTGAATATATAACTTAATTTCCCGAATGCGCACCATTCAAGCCTGATTCTTCTTAAAATTTCATCCGAAACACTGTCTCTCGTTGTAGTGCCCGATATTGTCTTCAGATAGCTTATCATAAAACGTATTTTAATGAAGCTAGACATCAAAAAAGCTTCTGGCGCAGACGAAATAACTGCCATAGTTCTCAAAAACTGTGCAAGGGAACTAACATCAGTTTTCTGTAGTCATTTCAACCTATCCTACACAAAGGGACTATTTCCTTCCTGCTGGAAATGTGCCACAGTTTAGCCGATATCTAAAAAAGGCAGAAAGACCTTGCCAAATAACTACCGACCAGACGCACTGCTTTCAATAATACAGAAAGTCATGGAAAAGGTTATCAATCAGCATCTTCTAAAATATGTTGAAGGATTCAACATTATTAGCGATCACCAATATGGCTTTCGTAAACATAGATCAACAGGAGATCTTCTGACTTATGTAACACATGTTTGAAACAACGCAATTGAACACTTTGGAGAATCTCGAGCGGTTGCTCTGGACATATCCAAGGCATTCGACCGTGTTTGGCACGATGGACTATTGGCTAAGCTTCGCTCTTCTGGTATGTCTGAAAAATTCTGTTTGTGGTTCTCATGTTTCCTCAGAGAGCGTTCTTTACGAGTGGCAGTCGACGAATTTCTTTCTAACACCAACACTATTAACGCCGGTGTGCCCCAAGGCTCCATACTGTCTTCTACTCTCTTCCTCATTTACATTAACGATCTGCTGGAAAAGACGGAGAATCCAATCTACAGCTTTGAGGATGACAATACGCTTATCTCTCCATTCGCTTTGAACGCTCGGACATCGGCTACTCACACGAATATCCGCAGACAGCAGGAAATCATTCAACTTAACAAAGACCTGGAAGAAATTCTATCTTGGGGTGACAGTAATCAAGTTGAATTTAACGCTACCAAAACCCAGGCGACAGGTTTTTCTAAAAAAGTTAATGTTGCTTATGTCCTGGCATGAGCATGTTGCAGGCATAGCAAGGGGAGCTTCTCAAAAGTTGGGAATATTATTTCGAACCAGAAAGCTTTACACTCCACAACTGTTGATTCTTTACAAAGCTAAAATTCGACCAACTATGGAATACTGCTGCCATATTTGAGGCTCCGCTTCCAAACATACACTGCATTTGTTGGATTCCATTCAGAGTAGAGCTGTTCGTCTAATTGGACACCCGGAACTGACCGGCGGCCTTGATTCGTTGGAATATCGAAGAACGGTTGGCGACTTGAGCCTATTCTACAAGTATTTTCATGGAAAGTTTCATGTTAGAAATACACGTCGCGCTAATACTTCACATCCGTATAAGGTTCAGCTTGTTACTCCTCGTACAACGCTTTTCAAGCAGTCTTTTATATATGAAGAACATCCTCCTTTTGGAATAATTTGCCCAGGACTATGTTTCCCACCGAGTACAGTTTACAGCAATTCAAGAACAACATGAACCGCTTTTTCCGCACAGATATCGCTCCTGTAGCGCTTTAGAGATTTCCCTGCAGCACGTGTGCTAGACCCATAAAAAAAGGTAATTTTTTTGCCCCAGACACACATAATCAGTAACAATCTTGAAAGCTGTTCCTTCCAAATTTATAACTATGTTGTTATTAGTTTTGGTTAATATTTTTGTCTTATTTTTATTTATCCTAAGTAGTAATTTAACTCATTTATTATTTCTTGTAACTTATGTGGATTACTACTGATAACTACAATATCGTCGGCGAACCTTAAATGACTCAAATACACACCCCATATATATATATATATAATATATATATATATATATATATATATATATATATATATATATATATATATATATATATATATATATATATATATATCCTGTATAATATTTTTCAGTTTTATAAACCCCGTTATTCTAGAAAAACTTATATAAATTCTTATGATATTATTATGAAAAATAAGAAAGAAAAAATGTTTTTTCTAACTTTTTTTTTGTTGCTTTAGGTTTTTTTTGCAGAGTGATGAGCGGGATATATATGTACGAAATATTTATTAAAAATGATTATAACAAAAAACAAACACACCGGGAATATAAAGACCTTATGTAAGAAAAATTCATAACTTTGTTTTCAAAAATATATAACCAAATCTTCCCTGAAACAATGTTTAAGCAAAAAGAAAAGGCTGCATAAAGAAGAAAAAACTAAGAAAATGAAGAATTGGAAATTCTCTTGCATTTTTAATACCTTACTATTATGAACTCTAAATCGAAACCAATATATACTACAATAAAATTACTTATTTACTTTGTTAACTGACACTAAATATATTTTTTGTAAAGATTTACAAATGCGTTATCGCAATTTCGTACTACAACTACAATTTCAAACGCTTAACTAAGACTGAAACAGATCTTTTGTATTTATTTTTATAAAATGAAAGGATATGGGTATCTTAGGTACCATAAAAGTTGGTAAAGGACGGAATTTCCAACGTCTAGTTGACTATTTAGTAAATTTATATTGGGGTTCTTCGAATGTCTGTAAATTTCTATAGATAAGACATTAAATTTGAACTCTTTAGATGCCGTATGTAGTACTGATAAACATATTATTAACATAACATATATATTAGGAAATGGATTCTTTATTTTTTAACCTATAAGATGTTATGCAAATCCTGTTTTGAAATTCCGTTCTGTTTGGCCTACGTAACAACTATTGCACACTTGACACTTAAGTTATTATTTTTTTTAGTTTTATCTTTGGCCCTGAAAAATATATTGGATAATTTTTGAGCGGGTTTTAAAGCTATTCTTGTTTTTTCGGAGATATTTTATCCGAGATGAGACCAAAATATATCAGAGATATGAATGTTTTTCTTTCCTGGTATTCTTTTATTGGATAAATTAAGCTGAAGGTGATTTGATTTTGTTCACGGCTTATTAAGGTATTAATTATTTTGGGTTGGAAGACGTTACTGAGTTATTTTTGATTGCATCCAGTTCTTTTTTAAATTATTTTTGCTAAGAGGAATATTGAAGTTTATGAGAGTTAGGGTCTATTGAGTCTTTTGGGATGGTGACATTTAAAAAGGTTGGCTTCGCGGAAAATATCGAATTCTAATCTATTTCCATTCTTTGAAATTGTAATATCTTCGAAATTTATTTTATTATCAGTTTCCTCTTCCAATGTGCATTTTATGTTAGGGTGTATATTATTCACATAATATAAAGTAGAATTTAGTTCAATATTATTTCCATGGAAACATACTAAGATGTTATATTTACTACCTTTTAATTTTAAATATCTTTACAAGATGTATTACAAGATTCGAAATATTTCACAAAAACATGGTTATAACCCATATAAAGTTTTACCGGTGCAACACTTATTTAACCCAGGAAAACAAAGAATTACATTTAGGCTTTTATCAGGGATAATGCATTATGTGGAATAAATACGCAACTGCATAATAAAATTGTTGGGGCGGATCAGGCAGTCTCAAAACATCAAAGTTTTTAATAAAGGAAATATTTACTTTTGGGATGTCGAAAATTTTCGAGTGAAATGAGGAATTAAATACTCTGAGCGTAAATCTGTTCGGGTTTGGTGGGGTACAGTAAACAATACACTCTTAAAAAGGGCAATATATATTAAAACAATAACAATAAATTGTTGAAAATTTGGTTCCATATAGTAACAGGGAAATAATCTGGCACCAAACAACATTCTCACAGTAACCGATTTTTTCAATGAAATTTTCTCTTTATTATGACTAGAAAATAGTCAAAATTCAACCCTTTTTACGAAACTACGAAGGCTACCTTTTAAGTTTTTACAAAAACAATGAAAGAAAAAAAAATTTGGTAAAAATCGTTCTGTTGTTTCTCAAAATATTCGCCTTTAATATTTATACACTTTCACCCATTCTCGAAACATTTTTTCCACTCTGAAGTATCACCTCAAAAATATGGTTTTCGAAGGATTCAACAACTTTTTGGAGTGAGGAAAATCGCTGTTCACGCATTTTTTTTGGACATTCGGGGACAGAAAGAAGTCGTTAGGCGGTAAATCAGGTGAAAACGGGTAATGAGACATTAATTTGATGTGTTTCTCTGTCAAATAATTAATTGTTTGATGTGACATTTTCGGTTGTTTTTCCTAATTTCATCGATGACTTCCGGTAAACAAATTTTTGTATACCATTCAGCATTAATTGTTCTTCGAGCCTCTAAAGCAGTGGTTGCAACATGTCCAGTATAACCAAAGGAACAAGTGATCATTTTCTTGGAAGTGCATCATGAACGAACCACCTTTGTTGGATTCGGTTCATCTTAGAACACCCAAACAGTTAATTGATGCTTAGTTTCCGACGCGTACGAATATATCCAACTTTCATCTCCATCAATCCATCGGGAACAAATCTTTTTCATAGCTAAATGTTCATGCAAAATCGAATGTACTGCAGTCTTTGATATGCCTAAGGATGTCTCTATTTCTTTAATCATGTTACGCACAGCATCGATGTTTTTGGAACAACGACCGATTTTGGTCGACCTTCACGAAATTCAGCACTGACGGAAGCACGACCATGATGAAATTCGGCAAAGCAATTGTAAACAGTTTTTTCTGATGGTGATTCATTACCAAAAGTTGAACAAAGCGATTCGAGGCATTGTTGAGTTAGGCCTTTACTAAAATCGTAAAAAAATCATACAACGAAAACCTTCACGTGAAATTTCGACTTGTTCACAAAACTATTTTTTTTAAACGCTCAGAGTAAACAAATTGCTCGGCCAATTTCTGAGCTGTCACTGTTTTAACAATAAAAATGTCAAATTTTACAGCAATGGTAACTGTTCTATCTCAATAGCGCCATCTAGTGGTCGTTTGTAAAATCTTAAAAGGCGGTCCTGGTATTTAAAAAATAAATTAAAAGATTAAGGAAACTTAATAGTAAATCATGTAGGGGAAAAAATTACAAAGAAAGTCGCAATTTTAAATAATCAGTACCAAGAAATCATTTTTGATAGCGATAGAAAGATAAGGACGAATTTATAGGAAATGCATTCGACAGAATGAGAGACATGTTGAGCTTTTAACATATTCAATTTTAGTTTATGTATAACAGCAACAATACCAAATTTAGGATCAAATGTTAAACTTCTCTTTTGTGTGCTTTATTCTCAGTTTCTAGTAGTTTTCACCCCTTTGTATTAATCCTTTCTTCCGTTTAAACATTATTTCAATTAAGATATTTAAGCTTGGGATTCTTCTTTGATCTCCTTAAAGTCTTTATAATCTTGTTGTGTTTACCTTTGGTTATAACAATTTTTATAAATATTTCTATATATTCCGTTTTTCACACTCCCTAAAAATTATTTTTTTAATTAGTTTTAACTTAACTAGTAGCAAAAGTGTTAACATGAATAAATGTCAATCAAAATTCAAACGTGTATTGCTCAAATGCTGTAAATACTGCTCCCATATTGCCCGATTCTATTCAGGAGAGCGCTATTCGTTGATTGGAGACTCAAAACTCACCAGCATACTTGATTCCTTAGAACACTGAAAAACGGTTGGGGACTTAAGTCTATTTTATAAATACTTTAATAAAAAGTGTTCGATGAATGTATCCCGCTTACCACCAAATAAAATTTTATAAATCATTTAGCTTTAACTGGATAGAACTAATTTTTTAGGGTTAGTCGAGTATTTCCGCTAGCTCTATTTACCAGCTTCCTAGAGAGAAAATATATTTCCGAAAGGCGACGAACTTGACACTTTAATACATCGGAGACTTGGAGCAGGCTAACCTTTAGTAAAATGTGGCGTACACGTAAACTAGGTCGTAAATTTAAAGACCCTATTCATGTACGTACACAAAAGGAACTTAGTTGACTTTCAAAAAACGAAAACATCTCTCGCAAGTTAGCTTTTACATACCGCAGAAACCTTTACAAAGTATTTTATGTAACAATTACCTACAAAAAATATACAAGTATATAAATAGTAAAAATGATTCTTCTATTTTTTACCTGTCACAAACAGTTAATTTAGCTATTTTTACTTTCCATGTAAAGAGAATTACTATTTTCATGAAAAAATCGCCCTCCGGGAGGTTTTCATTTATTTACATTTCATTATCTCTAGATCACGAAAAACATAATTTCCAATTTTTGTCAATCTGATTGTCTGTTTGTTGACAATTTTGAATGAAATGACAAATTGGTATCTAGAGGAAACTTGTTAGAGGGGTTGCTTCTTGTATTTCTTGTTCTACGTTCGTCTCAGGGTTTTTGGAGTTGAGGAATCAGAAAATGGTTGATATTTTAACAAATATAATATGTAGAAGAAAAGGTCAGGTTTCGATTCTAAATATCTCTTCCTTCCTTTGCTCATTTTTTTGTGAGTAACCACAAAGCACCTATTTAAATGTTGCGTCGGTTGACATAAGATGAAACCGAAAATGAATTACGGACACTTATACATCAAGATTTTCGTTTCAGTTCGAGTTATAATGCTAAAATTAAGTTGTTCTCTACTATCAGAGCTTCATCTTGAGCTTTTTTTATATCAGCATATTACTAGAGAAGTAATGGATTAATGACTACCGATATTTCTAGTAATTTTTAAACCATTTTAAACAAAAAGAAAAATTGAGAAATATACATTACAACCGGGGAAACGACACGTCTGCTCTACATATGGCTGCTGACCAAGCAGATCTAAACAAGTCCTGGATTAACACTTAATTAGTGATTCTAATATTTTTAGCGCCTCTCTCTCTCTCTGTCTCTCTCTCCTCTACCCCTCCCCCTAAGTGGTTCTCGAGTGATAAGCACACTAACGGGACAGACAGACAGAGGGACGTTGCATTTTACAGACCTGTCAGAGAGACGATGCATGGACAGACAGACAGAGACATTTTTATATATATATTATAGCTACATAATATTGTATAGTATTATTATTAATATTATATAACCTGTCTAAAGAATATATATAGGAATTTAAAAAAAGACACGTAAACAGACAGGGATAAGCATTTTATATATATTATGGTTCTCGCATGATAAACGCACTAATGGACAGACACAGACAGAGCGACATTGCATTATTTATATATATTATAGATTATCGAGATATTCTCTGCTACATTTTATATATATATATTGAACATATGTATGAATTATGATAAGTTTTTAGAAAAAAAGACGTTTTCAATATATATATATATATATATATATATATATATATATATATATATATACCTATTATATATATATATATATATATATATATATATATATATATATATATATATATATATAATATATATATATACGTAAATCGGATAAGTGGAATTTTCTCCAGTGATAAGCGCACTAACGGACAGACAGACAGGCAGGACCTTGCATTTTTATATATTATAAATGTAAATTATTACTAATATTATATAACCTGGCTAAAAAATATATGTATGAATTTAAAAAAAGACACGTAAATCGGATAAGTGGTTCTCGCGTGGCAGACAGAGTCGTTGCATTTTTATATATTACAGATGTTCTTTATATATTATAAATGTAGATTATTACTAATATTATATAACCTGGCTAAAGAATATATGTATGAATTTAAAAAAAGACACGTAAATCGTTGCATTTTATATATATTATAAGTGGTTCTCGCGTGATAAACGCACTAATGGACAGACAGACAGACAGAGAGACATTGCATATTTTATATATATTATAGATTATAGATAATTCTCTGCTACATAATAGATTGTTCCATATTGTTCCATATTTAATGGTTTAGGCTGTGTATTGCAACACGCTAGCGGCAAACTTTTTTCCGACTTCATTCACTATTATAGCCACTGCTCATGCCCTATGTTACCTATCGTAATAAAATATAGCCTATAACCTGGCCAGAGAACATATGTATGTTTTAAAAAAAAAGTACGTAAATCGGATAAGTGGTTCTCCAGTGATAAGCGCACTAACGGACAGTAAATATATATATATATATATATATATATATATATATATATATATATATATATATATATATATACAAATATATATATATATATATTTATATATATATATATATATATATATATATATATATATATATATATATAATGAGAGTATAATAATGATAATAATTTTAAAAAAAAACACACTAAGTTTGTTTGTGTTTTCTTAGTTACATCTACAAATTACTTTTGGCTTAGGATGTTCGTTAAATCAACGACCTAACTAAAATAATTAAGACAACAAATCACCATAATAAAAAAAATTATTAAAAATGTCACCAATAAATTATAGACAAATAATCGATTCTGGCTGCCTTATAGGAAAGTATACCAACGTCTCAAAGTGTAAAGAAGAAGAATAAGTCTCTAAATCGAGCACTAGAGGCGGCTTCAGTTATATTCCCTTACAACGGCCATCGTATCCCTGCTTGTGCTTAATGATTTATTATTTTCCTGCATTTTGGAGTATAAGGTTGAGTCTGTATTATATAGTAGTTCGAGAAAATGTGCTCTGCCACCTTTCGGTGTAACCATAGCTACAACCTCTTCTATGCTCCTTGTTTTAATACTGTATTTGATTGTTTCTAGTCTAGGAGCTGCCTCGCAATAGCAAAATATTCACAAAATGCCTCCCGAAAATTACAGCAAGTTCTTGCTTGAGCTTTTTCGCACTGCTTGAATACAGATTTTATTTCATGATTTTTCAAAATTTTTTCGCACATTTCTGGTAGGCACAAATAAAAATATAGGAAGAGTTGTGGGAAAAAAGAACTGTAGCTTATGTGGTACCTATATCAATATCAAAGTGGACTGAGAATAATAAAGCTAAAACAAATCAACAAAATCATTCTCAAGATACACCAATTGGCAGGTCTAGCTGATGTAAACCTAACTTTGAAGGCCTACCTATCCCCTGTCGGCGGCTGTTTAAGGCTACAGATCCATAGAGAAATTGTTCAGCCAGTTACTAACTACCGCTTGACAGCGCTTTGTAGGATTCTACCCCAAGTATATAATAATCAATATAAATTTGATATTTTAAGCATTCGTCTCAGTATCCACATTTCAAACGCTTCAGTTCGATTGATTGATTCAACTTTAAGGGTCCACGCTACTGCACCGTACAGAAAGACCAACCAGACGTAACATTTACCCATTCTGTTTTTGCGCTCAAAGTTAAGATTCTGGGGACACCAAAATTCGGTGTCTGGTTGGACAAGCCGAGAATATCCCAGAATGTGTAGTTAAATAAGTTAAAATTTAGCCTACCGAAAGGCCAGCCTTTAGCTTTAACAAATGATGAAACATTGGTTTCTAGCCAGCCTTACTTCCTTTAATTTTTGTCGGATCGCAACTCCTTTATAAGCTCTCGTTCTTATATATTTTTTTAATAATCTGATAAAATGTACCCAGTATTCATTTCATGTTCCATCACTTTTTTTTTTCAGAGAATTTCTGTCGATACGAGCACGGCTCTGATAACTTCTTTTGTTGTGCTTTGTAGCAGTTTACCAACAATATTCTGGGTTTCTTTGCATTATTATTATATACGCATTTGTCAATAACTGATAAGGATTTTAACAGATTTTAATAACAAAAAAACTTTCCCCCTAATTAAAAAAAACGCCAAACCTTCTCTTGGTACTTTTTCCACCAATAACATTTCCACCGTAGTACCACTGGTTTTCATTTAATAATTCCCGATTGATACAATTTCTTACTAGATTGTGTAGACTCTAATACTTACACTATAATTACCTGGTAATAAATCTTTTTTAAAAAACTTTTAAACTTATTGGATTATGCATATGTAAATTTCCATTCACTTGCAAGAAACTCAACTAAACATCCATAAATGCATATGTAACCACGTGCACCTCGTGGGAATCTTAAGTGTTTCTCTTCACATCGTGCGTTTTCCTGCGGTCGAGGGTCATCTATGCCGCTGGCGGTAGCAGCCCAGCAGGACTGTAGAGGAACGCGGGTGGCAACTCTATTGATTTTTGCGGCTCGCGAAGGGCTGGCGAATATCCCGAAATTGTTTAGGACGAAATGCATGGATAAAACTATAAAAATAAATTTGTCTAGCAGATATTTCAACTGTCACACTCAAAAAAAAACTTGCATTTCTTCTTTTAGTAAAATAAACCCTTTGCTCGATATCTTTAGAACGACCTAAATTTTTAAAAAAGGGTTATTTTTTATATCTAGTGCGCTCAAGCCTGAAACATTTTTAAGGAGGCGTAGCCGAGTCAAAAAGTCATACAAAGCCACCGAAGAGATTTCACGCATGAGTTGCAAACATTACTTTTACTATTAACTGTTACTGTGGACACAATTTTAAAATGACAACATCATAAAATCATAAGAAAAACAATTATTAAGTTTCAAGACAGCTCAGCTATAATTATTATATATTTGAAACGAGGGCTGGTTTGAAAAAAATAATTTCATGATCGTAGCAACTGTGGACGCACACAATAAAATTGATTCAAAATAGTTTGACAACATCATTCTGAAAGGCAAAAATCAGGAGATGACATGATAAAACATTATGGTGACTCTGCTCGATTTTTGGAAATTTTAGTACCAGATGTTTTCCAGAAATCATTGATCAAATCCATGATAAATGGATGACAGAAATTAAAGTTAGTGCTGTGGGACGACTGAAGGGTACATAATATTTTTGCATAATATTTGGACATGAGAAAGCTAGCGCCGCGATTTCACGCTTGACCGGAATAGTGTATTTTTCCAGAAGAATCCGGGGGACTTTAAGCGTCGTTTCGTCACTGTGGATGGGCAAATCAAAGCAATCTATAACAATGGGTTACCAAGGGGGAATCTAGGCGAAAACCGTTCCTTCGGCCGGAAAGGTTATGGCGACTGTCTTTTGGGATTCGCAAGGGATAATCCTCATCGACTATCTGGAAAAAGGGTAAAACTATTACAGGTGAATATTATTCATCGTTATTGGACCGTTTAAAAACCGAGCTGCAAGAAAAACGCCCGCGATTGGCCCACAAGAAAGTCCTTTTCCATCACGACAACGCACCAGCACACACCTCAGCAGTTGTGGTCGCAAAATTAATGGAAATAGGATTCCAACTCGTTTCACATCCCCCCTATTCTCCAGACTTGGCTCCCTCGGACTACTATTTGTTCCCCAACTTGAAGAAATAGCTGGCGGGACAAAGATTTTATTCAAACGAGGAGGTGATTGCAGACACTAATGGATATTTTGCAGACTTGGACAAATCCTATTATTCGGAAGAGATCAACAAACTAGAACATCGTTGGACGAAGTGTATAAGCCTAAGAGGAGACTATGTCGAAAAAAATAAAAAAGGTTTACCCCAAACACATAAGTAGTAGTTTATATTTTTGCACGGACTATTTCAAACCAGCCTCGTATATATATATATATATATATATATATATATATATATATATATATATATATATATATATATATATATATATATATATATATATATATATATATATATATACATATAAAACTCGAATTTTTCCTTTTAAAACAACAAGCAGATTTTCGCTCGGGGTATGGAACAAACGATCATCTGATTACAGTTAAAATCCTTATTAAAAAATGTATAGAATATAATAAGCCTCTTGTGCTCATATTTGTGGACTTCGAAAAGGCTTCTGATTCTGTAAATCAGTCCAATCCACCAAAAATTTTCGAATTGAAAGGTGATACGCTCTCTCCCAAGCTTTTCGTAACACTTCTAGAAAGTATTCTACAATCAATAAACTGGGAAAGAATGGGACTTAAGATTGACGGTCAAAAGTTAAATCACCTCGTTTCACCGACGACATTGTCTTAATAACAGAGAAAATACAAGAAACACAAACTATGCTGCACATGCTTGCAGGAAGCTTCAGGAAAGGTTGGTCCAAAAATCAATCTATCCAAGATCCAGTTTATGAAAAATCTTGTATTAAGCGACATTATAAAACCGAATAACATAGAGATAGAGCAAGTGCACCAATATAAATACCTGGTACATGAAATCAGCATAGGACGAGATAACCAAACATGAAATTCAGCGGAGAATAGGTCTCTCCTGGGCTGCATATGAGAAATTGGTCTATGTATTTAAATGTAACCTTCCTATGTGTTTGAAAAGAAGAAGAAGAGAAAAGTATTAGACAGATGCATGTTCCCGGTTCTTACTTACGCAGCCGATACTCTGACAATGAAGAAGAAAAATACCAATAAAATATGTTTCATGGAACGAAAGATGGAGAGGCCAATGTTAGGCGTTACTCTTAGAAATCACATCCCAAATCACATTATCAGGAAGAGAACGGGGGTACAAGACGCATTCATTCTAAATCTTAAATGGAACTGGGCTGGGCATGTTGCTCGGTTTAAGCATGGACGACGGACAAGCATGAACGAGAATTATAGAGTGGCGACCAAGATCCGAAGCCTATCGGAGTAAAGGTAGACCACCAAGTCGGTGAACTGATGATTTAGAAAGAGTGGCTGGAGATTAGGTACAAGCGGCCCAGAACAGAAAAAAGTGGCAAGACTTGAGGGAGGCTTTCGTCCAACAGTGGATAGTATAAGCTGATGATGAAGATAATGTATTATAAATATAAAAAGGAAAGTGTCTGATAATATTTTATTGGCATATTTTGCGGAAAAGCTCAAAAAATCTACATTATTGTCAACCAACACTTGATCTTAAGGAAACCGTAAATGTTTGCTATGTTTGAAAAAAACATCAATGGATGCGTTAAGAAATCTCGAGTCACAAAAAGTTTTGACTCTTGTTTTATTTAAAGCATATTGTCAAAAATTCCCAATGCTTTAGACGGTTTTCATTCTAAATATAGCTGAAATGCGTAAACCAAGTTGTTGGAATTAATTTCTTTGGAGGAATGCCTCGGCTAATAGGAAAGTACCCAAAGTTACTAAATTACGAGGCTTATACTGGTCACTGCTTACGGAAAACAATAGAACACTTTGCTTATTTTTTATATATTTGCTGGTTTATAATTTAATCTTTAAAAAAATTAATTTAAAATATTTATTTAAATGGCAAAAAATGTCTCGCGCACAGTGTCTTGGTAAGCGTTAAATAATATTGTGAGTTGTGAGCTACTTCAATTAAATTGTTAAAATTTCATGTGAATAGAAAATAAACAAGTTTTTGGATTTTTAATAAGAAAACTACAATTTAAAACTAAAACCCTTTAAAAATTTATGAAACCATTGTTAGTTCTTTAAATATCATTAAAGGGCATTAAATATTTTTAGTAATCATCTAGAAATCTTTTAAATCGTTCCAAATATTTTAAATCTCCCCACGATTTAAATTGTTTTTAGGTTTCAGATCCGCAGTTGATCATTAAAATAAATTGGGAAATTTAAATAATCTTTATCCAGCTCAATCAGTTCAAAGTGATTCAGTATACATCAAAACTTATAATTGTAAACATTTGAAAATTTCCAGCTTTCAAAAGGGTTGGAATCACTTAACGAAGAGTTTATTATTGTTTAACTGGGGCTTAACTCCAAATTACAACAATAACTATACAAAGGTTAGTGTTATAATAATAGTTGACTTGGAGTTAGGGTTTAGTATTAAAAAAAAATCGAAAATTTTCAGAATAATCAAAAAAACATTTAAATCCTATATGAGATATAAACCTTTTTGGAGGATGCAGCTGTGGATATAAATGGATTTTTACGTCGTAATTACAATTTTCTTGCAATAAATTTTATTAGATATTAATTAAATTAAGGAAAATTAATATGTAAAAAGGAAAGATTGTTGAACTTAGAGATGAAAAGTATCCAAACGATTTACCACAAAATGGTTACTCCAGAAACTTAATTTAAAATAATCTCCGATTGTTAAAAAAAATCAGTCTACATTACTATACATAAGAAGATACAGTAAATTGCTGGACAGTACAATACAAAAACTACAAACTTTTTCTTTAATGCACAAGCAGTATTTTAACTAAAACAAAAAAAAACGACTAAGTGTAAGTCGGACTTGTGCAATTAGGGTCCCGTATGTTGACCGCTTTTAAAATAAAAATTTTTGTTACGGTAGGTATAAAATGATCTATGACTTCACAAAACACACCCCAAATGAGTTTTTTCCGATCTTTACTGAAAATTGATGACCTTGAAATTTTTTTTTGTTTTTTTTTTATATACCAGATAAATTATTAGAAGTAACGCACTCGTGATAATTTTCATTCAATCTGCACCCTGTGGAGAATATTTCAGAATTTTTTCAAAATTTTTTATCAGTATTTTTCGAGACAAGGGGGAGGCAGCAATTTTTCGCATTTTTTTTAAAAATAATACAAGAAAAGTGTTCGCAAGTATTACATTATATATATTTTTGAACTCGTGTTTTTGCAAATTTTATTTGACACTTAACTCGATGACCTGGTAAATACATTCTTTTTCGTTTCGGATCTCTCCCGCCCCCAAAACAAACCCCTTAATTCAAATCCAAAATTACACAGCTCTGATGAAGCCATTAATTCCTATATTAGTGTCAAATTTCAACTTTCTATGTCAAATAGTTCCGGAGAAAATCGGGTGTGAACAGACGGACACCGAAGTGATATATAAGTGTTCCGTACGGAACACTAACAAGAGGGTAACAAAGAGAGACCTTTTTCAGCGAGAATACAGAAACGTTAAAAACCCACCAAAAGAAGCTGATTTAACTAAGGACAATAACAAAATGGTCGGAAAGATTATTACAAGGGCATAAGGGAAATCATAGATCACCACTGCATAGAATAAAAGATAAAGGAGATCATAACTTAGGACACCGCCATCAAGGATACGAGGAATGTCTGACAGAAAGTTACCCTAACATAGAAAAAACGCATACTATCAATATGCTCTATTTCAATATATGTCATATATCTTACATTTAATTTTTCGATTCCTTCAAAAAAGTAAGTAGGTAATATGTTAGCAAAACGCTCTTACACTGTTGACATCATCTCATCTTCATCCCTGTATTTATATCGCCTCAAGTCTTTTTCCAAATTCCTAAACAGATAACAGTCGCTGGGTGCAAGATCAGGATTGTAGGATTTCTTTAAATCCAGTTTCGCGAGTATGACTTTTCCGGGCTGGATTGTGTGAACAGGAGCGTTGTCTTGAATAAGCTAATTTTTCCACGCCGTTTCTCTTTTACAGATTTACGAACTATGTCAATTCAGTTATAATATTCTTTGAAAGGTAGTAAAGAAAAATAAGCTTCACTGACATTTAGAGAAACTTAAATTGGTGAAGTACCTAGCTCCCATTTCTGTCTGATTCACGCTCATACTGGAAAATTCAAATTTTATCAGAGATTATAATATGTTATAAATCGCATTTTTATTATTCCTCCGTAAATCAAAAAACTGGTGACGATATTCCATATGTTTGTTGCGATGTGGTACCGATGTGTACTCATTTTACTATGTGCAAATGATTATGTAAAATTTCATCAATACATTCTGCTCGAATTTTTACTTAGTCTTCCACCAGCCTTATACCAATTGAGTTATGCCTAAAGTCACTAACTGCTTTATTATTGTAACTTTCGTCACTACTGTCTGACATGAACCAGAATATTTGTCATCTTCAATTGACTCTTCGTCCTAGTCGGAAGGGACAGGTATATCGTTTAACTGTAGCGTACAGATCCCCCTGATGTTTTTCTGAATTCACTTAGTACCTCTCCCTTCATTACAAGCTCTCTTTATATATATTTCAGATTCATGCGTGCAGTATTAGATCGTAGATGGATTTTTCTAGAAAAAGCAGACATTCTGAAGCTTATTTTTCATCAGATATTCCTCGTTTGTCAACTAATAGTCTTGGTGTCAAAATTTAAGATTTATTAGTAAACCATCAGAGATACATAATGACGTTGTGTCGACAACTAAATAAAGGCTTTAGAAGTCAAAGAAAAAAAATTATATAACCTGAAACTTTATTAAAAAAACTATAACTCATTATATTTTAAGGTTAAAAAATGTTATCTCGTAAGAAACAAACAATCTGGTAAACGTTGTCGGTGAACTTGGGCGCGTTATTTTAAAATAAATCGAGGTCATGTGCTACTCATTTGTTTACTCTAGATTTAGGTGAAATATGTATATCGAGCAATAACGTTTCATCTAGAAGATATTAAAAGTCATTCGGTTCCGTAGTGTAGCGGTTATCACGTCTGCTTTACACGCAGAAGGTCCCCGGTTCGATCCCGGGCGAAACCACAACTTTTTACCATTTTTTTTTAGTAATTTAAATAAATATTTAGTGAAGCCAATTATCCTAATTACTGCAATATCCTAATTACTCATATTATAATAATGATGAATTACTTTTTAAAAATTTGAATCTCTATCAGCAAAGAAAAATAGTAGCAGATTTCGGAAAAAAATTCATAAAAGCATAACGTACTTTACCGTTCTCAGCAGCTGAATAGCTAATAACTTATTCAAGCTAGTTTTTAATTAAAATAATTTCTGGCTGCAGTTAAAAGTTTCCGCCTGATGAGTTTATACAGCACCCTTAGAAAACGAAGATGACCGGAAGCTTGTAACTAAGAATGATAAAAACTACTTAACTTACAGTTACTTAACACAGAAAAGTAACTAACAAAAGTAGCAGCTTAGCTACTTTTAAATTATAGTAATGTAACTGGATTAGTGGATAGCTTAACTAACTACATTTTCAAGTAACTTATAGCTTGCAGCCAGCTATTCTTTTCAGTAGTTTGCGCAACTGTGTCATAGATAGATAACGCTAATATTGCAAGATAGCCTTAAACTTTGTAGTAGTTTAATTGCTACAACTGCCAAGACTATTAGCATCGATTTAAATATACCTTCATTCCACAACTGCTTAAAAATTGTATCTCTTTTTCATGTGACGCCATCTATTATGGAAAATGTTAACACTTTTCAGAGATTTAATCTATATATTTTTTTAAAATAAAAAGCGTAAGCAGTACAAAAACTTGATTAGAATTTAATATTTATTACAATGTGGCTTAAAAGCTTGTTTCACAAGGTGAACTTTATAATAGATCCATAATGTTTTGATTAGTTTATTTGATTTTTTCACATGAAGTATACTAAACCGAAAATAACATTCTTCAGACGAACTTAAATTATGCACTTTGATTTGTCAAGAACGTTACGCCATCTATTATTGAAAATAATCAACCAATATTAAAACTAACACATTGAGAGTGAATGGAAACGTGGGTTCTAGATATAAATATATCTTCGCTATTAAATCAACTACTTTAACTTAACTTAGGAAAGTTGTATTCATGAGTATTCTTCAAAATGGAGATTATTGCCACATATATAAGGAACTTAGCCAATAAACTTATTTCGCCAAATATACCCTAATAAGGATTGTGAAAAAACTGTTTTAAATAAGGCACAATAAAATGATATGAAAAACTAATTCGGAATTCCTTCAGCCTCCTATGAGCACGGTATCATCTACCTGCTCTCTAAAGCGCAAAAGTGCAACTTCATCACAAAACTCAGTTTATGTAACTAACTGAGTCACCTCAGGTGGCGCAGAACATGCATGAGCTCTACATAATTCCTGCTGCACAGCATTTGGCTGAAGTCAATGCTCTTCAAAACAAAATCCTGCAAGTAAAAATAACCAAGATGGAATCAAACTGACACCGATTAGAGCAATGTCACTCAGGCAGCACTACTCAGACAAGCACCAATATAAGTCACGCCAAAACCTACCGAGAAATTAACCCACTACAAGTCCCGACCGGCAACCCGCTCAATCCAGGACGAAAGTCCCTGCAATAGTAACGGTGCAACGACCGCAAGGTTCACTTTAAGACCCACAAGTAGATTTTCCACCGTGCTATCACAGTTCCAGAAGAGGTCAAGATCTTCCTAGCCCACACAGAGAACCACCGCCATATAATTTAGTTCTCCAACAACAAGGGTGTAACAGACGTTCTTGTTCCAGAAAGATAAGCTGCGTATTGCTTGGAATCCTAAAATATATTCCTTAGGTACAGATCAGAACAGAATAGGAGAGTTAATATTATTAGCTGTTGTATTCCTAAGATAAAAAACAAAAACAAAAAAATCTTCGAACTGCCAGAAACTCATCGCAATAGAATAAGAGTGGTGTCATCAAATTCCAAAACAAAATCAACCCAACAAGCTCGTTATGTGGCCGCTCAGTCTACAACTTCACTTCTTCTTCTTCTTCAGCCTTTAACTCGTCCATTCCTGGACATAGGCCTTTCCTAATATTTTCCATTTTGACCTATCTTGTACTTTTTGATGCTAGTGTCTACCAGCTATCCTCTTGATATCGTCTATCCATCTCAATTGGGGTCTACCTCAACTTCGTTTTGTCTCCTTGGGTCGCCACTGTATGATTTTTAGTGGCCATCTTTCATTTTGCGACACGTCCAGTCGATTGCTACTTCAATTCGACAATCTTCTCTATAACATCCGTAGCCCCTGTTCTTCGACAGATCTCTTCATTTCGGATTCTGTCCCTTAGAGATAACCCCAACATTGACCTTTCCATTGCTCACTACATCACTTTCAGTCTATTTGTGTTCTTCGGCGTTAAAAACATTGTTTGCATTCCGTACGTTGTTCCCGGTAGAATACAGGCATTGAAAACTTTCCTTTTTCAAATAGTAGGGATACTATTATCTGTCAGCACAAAGGAGAGTCTCCCAGCGCCACACAGACCCAAAACTAAAGAGCCTAGGGTAGTCCACCAGGCACTATTTTTATATATCATTAACATCAGTAGTCAGCTTTACAAATGTATTCACAAGACAAGTAAAAACTGTAACAAGCATACTCCAACATAAAAGCCAATAAACTATGCTATGAATTACTTGAGCTCCTTATTTTTTACTACCGGCCTTTGTAATGTTACAAACAGAGAACCGTTAATTTCGGCAACGTTGACAGTAACATTTTTAGGACTTCCAAATATAAAGACTAGTTAAATCTCTAAAATCATTTAGCATTAAGGGTGTCCCCTACATCTACACAGCCACTCCGTTTTGGGTTGCATCCTTCTTAGAAGCAATTTGAACGTAAAAAAATAAAGCTTTTAAACTAAATATTTTTTTATTATACAGGGCTACTATGGAAATTTTGAATAGTATTAAGGTACTAATAATTTAATATTTAAGACCACTTTAAAAACCATGTAAAACCAGGAATGAGATTATATGATTTCGCCAGTTGCATGCCACTTAATTTCAACTTCCTGCAAGACACAAATTGAGTCCCAACTATCATTCTGTTATGCTTATTTCCTTATTTTCTTTGAACGTTCAAACATCGGCTACTCATGCTAATATCCGCAACCATCACGGCGTCATTTCACTAAACAAAGACGCTACAAAAACCCAGGCGGCTGTTTTTCCAAAAAAAGTTAACGTAGCCGAACCCGACATAAAATTATCGGGACACTCCATCTCAATTTGCTAGGCGTTAACTTTAGAGCAAATATGAACATGTTGCATGAATAAGAAGGAGAGCTTTTCAAAAACTGGGAATATTATTTTGAACTAGAAAGCTTTATACTTCACAACAACTTTTAATTCTGTACAAAGTTCAAATTCGACCAACGATAGGATATTGCTTCTATGTTTGGGGCTCTACCTCCAAACATACACTGCATTTATTGGATTCAAAAGAGAGCTGTTCGCCTGATTGGAGACCCAGACCAGACCAGCAACCTTGATTCCTTGGAACATCGAAAAACGGCTGGAAGTATATTCCACAAATACTTTCATCGCAAAAAAATAAATGTAGCTCTAACTCCTCCCAGAGGGGTGCATGCTAAGAACATACAACCGCATGAGGTTCAGCTAGTCACTCCTCATGCAAACCTTTTCGAGCAGTTTCGTCCCTTTAGAATTATTTTCCCAGGACAAAGTAAATCCATTTTTCCGCATACGCATCGTTCCTGTAGCGCTTTAGGCATTTCCGTACAGCAAAGAAACCCAGCAAACACCGAAAACCCAAAAAGTTACTAATGTTGGCTCAGAAGACCTGTCTGAACTGACCGAAGAGGAAGTATATCATGCACCGAAAATACTTAAAAATCATAAATCGCCTGGAGAAGATGCAGTTTTGGTGGAAATATTGAAGGAGGGGGGTCCAGAGGTGGTGAAGAAACTCTGCGTTCTTTTCAACTTGTGTTTGATTAAGATAACTGGAACAATGTAATAGGTATCTTGCTACACAAAAAAGGAGATAACACTAATTTAGTCTACTTTCGCAAATCTATAAATTGTTAACAAAAATCTTAACAAATGGACTGACTCTCAAATTGGATAGCTATCAACCTCCTGAGCAGGCTGGCTTCAGGAAAGATTATGGTACATGCGAACACCTACTGACCATGAGAATGTTGCTAAAAAAGTCCGTGGAATATTATTTAGATATCTGCCTAGCTTTTGCAGATTTCCGCAAAGCATTTGATACTGTGGAACATTGGGCTATGAGAAATGCACTTATTTATACCAGAATCGATTCTAGGTATACCCAGATACTTAACTATATATACGACAATGCAACTTCCAACTTTCAGTCTGAAAAATCCACGAAGCCTATTCCCATAAAAAAAGGCATAAGGGTTATACTCTCTCGCCAAAGCAAACTTTAGAAGACTTGCACTGGAGCAATCGAGGGATCATGATTAATGGGAAAAAACTAAATTATCTTCAGTACGTGGATGATATTGTCTTAACTGCAGAGAATCCCGCTAAATTGCCAGCAATGTTGACCGACTTGGAGAGAGAATTATCGATTGTCGGATTGAAGATGAATTTACAAAAAAACCGAGAAGACCCGAACGACGCGGTTGAAAATACTACTCTGGAGAACGTTGATGAATATGTATACCTTGGCAATAGAATAAAATTGGGCTACGAAAATCAAATAACCGAGATTTACAGAAGAAAAAGATTGGCTTGGGTTGCATTTGGTAAAACGAGTAAAACGTTAACAAACAGAAATATCGTAAAAGCAACACTTATATTAGGTCAATCACTAAGGTCAGAGATGTAGCAGAGACGGATATACTGAATATATGGATATATTGAAATGGAGACCATACATGGATAAGCGATAGAGAGGATGCCTTCCTAAATATTGGAATGATGACATCAAACGAACGGCCGGGTTTGTGTGGATGAGACAGGCACAGGATCGTCAAAGGTGGAAAGATATGAGAGAGGTCTATATCCAGCAATGGATCGATGAAGGCTGAAGAAGAAAAAGAATACAGCTTGTGTGCTCTGCCTATAAAAAACATAATATTATGGTACTCTAACTACAAGAAGTAGAAAAGAAATTCAACTCTGATCCGATATATGGTAAAATAACGGTGGTCTTTTTTAAACAGATATAATAGACATCGTTGCAGTTTGTCCTTGCCACATCGCGGGTGTAACATTGCCCAGGGTGGACAAGAAATTTGCTCTTGGCCCGGAGCAAAATACGCACTTGCTGTCGCGTCCCGTGTTCAAGTACTTCGCAATCCTTGACTGGAGTAGAGGAATATGCAATTTAAAATTTATACCGGGTGAATCATTGAATTAAATTATTACTTAAATATTTTATATGGGTTTCAATACGATGATTAAATTTTCTGGTTTGTGGTCTTTTCAAGTGAGATAGTTAACACTTCCGATTAAGTTGGAAGTACATGGTAATCGTTTTTAGACGCCCAGTCCCGATTTATAGAAAATTGTAGGATATTTATTTTTTTTTAAATGTAGAATGGTATAGTACATGTCAAGGAATACACTGATGTATTGGACATATGGTAGTGAAAACGACACTGGGCGCCGTGACGTCAAACAACTTTTTTTCCATCATTGTAAAACGGCATTGGAAAGCTCTAATTTTTTTCCTTAAACTGTTTTTTTCTAGTTTGTTTTACAATAATTTATGCAGCAAAAACCTTTCTATGGAATAGAAGAGGTAGAAACAGAATTCAGTTCTTATTTAAGTTTGCCACTGATAGACCCTTATGCATATTATGAAATAAATGTCATTTTTAATTTGGTTTTCTTTTGCTCCAATGTATCCAACCAAATCGAGTACTCGTCAAAATCAGCAGGGTACCCAGTTTTGGCCAAGTATACCGGGTACCCGTTACATTTCTAGCATGTACAGGGTGATCATTTTTAGATGCTCGGTCGGATTTATAGAAAATTGTTGGATATCTATTATTTTTTTAATGTAGAACGGTATAGTGCATGCTAAGGAGTATACTGACGTATTTGATTTGGCAGAGATAACGACGCTGGGCGCCGCGACGCCAAACAACTTTTTTTTCATCGACATACATTCTGTAACACGGCATTGGAAAGCCCTAATTTTTTTTAACATTTTTTCCTTAAACTGTTTTTTAGTGTTCTGTACGGAACACTTATAAGATCACTTCGGTATCTGTTTGTTCGTCTGTGTGTCTGCCTGTCTGTCCCCTGTCACGTCCGATTAACTCCAAAACTATTTGAGTGGAAATTTGGTACTAATATAGAAATTGATGGCCTCATCAGAGCCGTATAGTTTTGAAAGTTAAATTTTGACTTAAGTGGTTAGTTTTGGGGGGTGAAATCGGAAGTGAAAAAAAAAAAATTTACTAGGCCATTGAGTGGGGTGTCAAATGAAAGCTTGTAAAAACACGAATTTAACTTAAAATTATCACGAGTGCATTACCATTAATAATTTAGCTAGTATATAAAAAAAACAAAAATTTCAAGGTCATCAGTTTTCAGTAAAGATCAGAAACAAACTTTGTTAAAAACTCATTTGGGGTGTGCCTTGAGAAGTCACTGATCATCTTATACCTCCGTAACAAAATTTTTTATTTCAGAAGCAATCAACGTACGGAACACTAATTGCATAAGTTCTACTTGCACTTGACCGGTTATTCTAATACAAAAAATATATGTAGCAAAAACTCTCTAAAATATTATTTTTTGGTTATCACGATTGCCATTGATCATTGATCATATGCCACGTTTGACTGTTTTCAAACAATTTATCTAGTAGGCGGCGGCTGTCATACTTTAATCTGAGAGTAATTATAATAATATTAGTTACTATGCTGTTGAGGTTTTTCCTTTAATAAAATATCTTTGAACAATAAAAAACAAGAATACATTATTTTTATTAAAACTACAAAAAATCAATGTTATACGAACTATTTCCCGAGGTCTCTATAACTATTCATGATGTAGAAAATTTTTATTACGTAACTGATGGAGGTATGTTATTACACTGATGTAAATGGCAATTAGAAGAAAAAATGGGAACAATTCTTAATGACCATGTAAGATATTTAAAGAATAATAACGGCATAAATGTGTACATAGTATCTGACGCTTATAAAAAAGACAGTATAAAATCAACAGAAAGAACTCGTCGTGAACTCATAAATAAATCTGCAAATATCGAGTTTAAACAAAAAATAAAAATTGGCTCACAGAAATTTTGTGATACAGACTGATTGTTAAAAAAAAGTCTTATGTTTGTTTACCTGGCGATTAAATACATATTTTTTTTTGGGTTTAGCACACGTGCTACAGGGTCCCTAAAGCGCTTCAGGAGCGGAATGTGTGCGGAGAAAGCGATTCACGTTCTTGAATCGCTGTAAATTGTACTCGGAGGGAAACACAGCCCTGGGCAAATTATTCCAAAGAGATGATGTTCTCCATATAAAAGACTGCTTGAAAAGCGTTGTACGAGAACTAACAAGCTGAACCTCATAGGGATGTGAAATATCAGCGCTACGTGTATTTCTAACATGCACCGCTCTGGGAGGAATTAAGCGGGCTAAATCTTTCGAACACTTTCCATAAAAATACTTGTAGAACAGACTCAAGTCGCAAACCGTTCTTCGATGTTCCAGCGAATCAAGGCCGCCGGTCAGTTCCGGGTCTCCAATTAGACGAACAGCTCTTCTCTGAACAGAATCCAACAAATGCAGTGTGTGTTTGGGTGCGGAGCCCCAAACATGGGAGCAGTACTCCATAGTTGGTCGAATTTGAGCTTTGTAAAGAATTAACAGTTGTTGTGGAGTGTAAAGCTTTCTGGTTCGAAATAATATTCCCAACTTTTGAGGAACTCTCCTTGCTATGCCTACAACATGTTCATGCCAGGACATATTTGCTTCCAAATTAACGCCCAATAAATTGAGTGACGATATTAGGGGAATGGAGTGCCCCGACATGACCATGTCGGGTTCAGCAACGTTAACTTTTTTAGAAAAAAAACTGCCGCCTGGGTTTTTGTAGCGTTAAATTCCACTTGGTTACTGTCACCCTAAGATAGAATTTCTTCCAGGTCTTTGTTAAGTTGAACGACCTCCTGCTATCTGCGGATATTCGCCTGAGTATCCGATGTCCGAGCGTTCAAAGTGAATGAAGAGATAAGCGTACTGTTATCTGCAAAGCTGTATATTGGATTCCCGGTCCTTTTCCTAGACATCAAAGACACGCAACGTTCAGGAAGACCAAGGAGAGTTCAAACACCACATGCTGTTAAAGCTGTAAAAGCGCAAATTGACTCAAATCCTCTCCGCAAATAAAAAACTTTATTAAAAAAGACCTAAGATTTAGACCTTATAAGAGACACACTGGTCATTTGCTAATGAAAGATTTAAAGCGAAAACGGTGACAAGAATCTAAAAGTTTGTTAAAGGAATACCCTAATGATAAACAGAACAATTTTGTTTATCCACGAAAAAATTTTCACTGTGGAACCATCTTTCAATAATCAAAATGATAGGATTTATGCCAGATCTTCTAAGGAAGTGTCTGAACTTGTTCCAAAAGTTCAGAGGAGTCATCATCCAGCATTAGTTAGGGTTTGATAGGGAATCAGCTTTGATGGGGGTTATCAGATTTCATTTTTGTGAAAAAGATATGAAAACTTCGGCTAATAATATATCAAGACGCTATTTTAGAGAACGTTGGGAGACCCTAAATCATACTCTTTTCAAAAATAAGCATCGTACCTTCCAGCAAGATCAGACCTCCTAGTATTTATTTGTAATCTCTATTTCCTGTATTCTTTGAATAGTTTCCGGGACATGTATTCCAGGTCTTCGTTATCTTGAGCCACCACCACCTGATCATCTGCGTAATATATTGTGTATAGGGTTGTGTCCCCTATTGCTATTCCCATGCCATTACACTTCTGTTTCCACATTCCCAGAGCTTCATCAATGTATATATTGAATAGAATGGGTGACAAAGAATACCCCTGGCGTAAGCCTTTAGTTACATTGAAGCCCTTTGAAAGTTTATTTCCTACTTTTATTCTAGATGTTGTGTTTCTATAGAATTCTTTGATGCCATCCGTAATAGCCACATTAATATTAGATTGTTTTAGGACTTCCCATAGTTTAACAATAGGGACCGTATCATATGCCTTTGTCAGATCTACTAGAAGTAAGTGTGCATCTTGTGACCGCATTGTTCTTTTTCCGATAATTTGTGTCAAACAAAAAATATTGTCAATTGTTGATTGACCTGCTCTAAAATAGTTTTGTACTTCAGATTCGTAGGGATGATACTCTTCACATATGAGATCTTTTAATATTTTTCCATAGAGTCCGCTTAATGTACTTGTCACCGTTATACCTCGATAGTTACTGCAGTTCTTTTCGTTGCCTCTTTTATGTATAGATGTAATCCAGCCTTCTTTCCAGCACTGTGGAATTGGTTCCCCATTTAAACATCGGTTAAAAATTTCTGTTAAGATCTTAAATGTTTTTCAGTTCTATTCTTTATTACTCTGTGGGAATACCTTCCGGGCCTGGGGCCCGATTGTTTTTTAGTAAATATATGGCTTTCTTTATCTTGTCTATATCAAGAGCTATGGGTTCTCCAACAATTCGGGGGGATTTGTTTATATATTCTAATCTCTACTCTACCAGGAGTGATTTATGGTGTTCCTCCCATTATTGGGCTCTAATTGAGTTTATACTTATTTCATTTCTCGTTTGTGTCCTTAGATTTTTAATAAATCTCCTTGATTCTCTAGATTTACGTCAATCTATGTATCCATCTAATTCTTGGCATTTGTTTTCCCAACAATGATTTTTTGCTTGAACTACAACTTGTTTGAATATTGACATAGCTTTTTTAAATTACTGTCTGCCTTCATGTCTCTCTGTACTCATCTATTTTTCATAGAGCTTTTGCTTTTTGTTCTTAAGTTGTTGTAGTTGATCGTTCCACCAGTACTTCCTAGATTTGTGATATTTTTCTTTAATTCCTAAGGATTCTTTGGTTGCTTGGTGTATTCCATCTATTACATTCTTAAGTAGAGATTCTGTTGACTATAAAAAAGTCCTACTTATAGAAAAAAGAGGTATATACTCCAGCCCCTTCGCTCGAACCAGTGATTTTGCAATTGGATGTAACGAATTCCAAAATACACTTACGACACTCGATCATTTGTGAGGTCGAAATTCTGCAGAACGACTTATTTTTGTACAACCATCGCACTAGAAAGACGGGCTCCGCTCCGGTTAACTTAAAAGCTACTAAATTTCCAAAAACTAGAGTTACGCTTGGTACCGTACGTTACTTCTTCCACCGCACAGTGATTCGGCAAGAACATGCTAGCGGGACCATATTCATGACGTAATTTCCAGAAACCACTGATAACGACTTGTAAACAACCCCCCCCCCCCCCCCCCTTTAACGAATTCCAAGAATTAATTTGTTTATCACCTCATGAAGGTATCTTATCAGGGGGTCAAAGTAATCCTTGTGATAACATATTTCAAAATTGGTAGCAAAGTGAAACGAGTTTTTTGTGCTGGAATATTGTGTTGAAGGTATGTACTCTATTATGACTTATATTTTTTATAAAAAAATATGTATACTTTTGGTTTAATATCAATTTGTAAATGTATAGATAAATCCAACAAATTTTACATTAATTGTAAACTTTAAAAGTAGCAACTTTTTTTATCCACATATATCCACCTAGATTTTTCTATATGTAATACCTACAACATTCAGGCACAGATTCATATATACTATAGACCCCGAAAAGGCCCGAAAGTAAAATTATTTTATTTTTTTCAGAACGAGTCGTGACTATGACGAAAATGGAGTTTTTTGAAGAATGGCTAAAACATGACAAAACTAAACGAAACAGTGGCATTTTTTATTATATAAGTGAAAAATTCAATATGTCTGATGTTTCTGACGATTCTCTAAAACGACTCAAAATGAAAATATCAAGCCTTTCAGCAAAATTTAATCAAAAGTGGACTTCTTTAAAGTGTAACAAAGAAATGTTTCTAATCGAACATAAAGATTGGTTAGAGGGATCCGGAATCGAAATAAAGATGTGTGTTAACCAGCCGTGCACTTCAACATCATCAGCGGCTCTTTCCGTAGGGCGACCCAGAAAATCATTTGAAGACTCATCAACGAAAACGAAGAGACGGAGAGTAGAAGATCTTTTGGAATCGCGAAGTGCAAGTGAGCTTATTACAGCAGCTGAGTTAGCTACTCGAAAAGAAGGGCATCGAAGTGTTGCTAAACAGATCCATAACGTCGCGGTCAGTGAAACTAGAGAAAAGAATAAGTGTTCTGAACAAAGTCGGCAGTTAATACCAGACGAAGCTTTAGCTTATTATGTGGACTCGAAATCGACTTCTCACTCATATAAACAAACAAGAAAATGGTCAATGAAAACGGGACATCAAGTGTATCCATCGTTTTATAGTTTAGGTAAGTCCAAAGCTTCTTGTTGTCCTTCTGACTGAATCTCGAGCTGAAATTAAACTTCACGCGATTTTGGATAAAACGGCTGAACGATTAGTTAAAGCTCAGATGGAAGTCATTATGTGTTACCTCGTTCATATTATACGTTGGTAAGCAAATGGGGCTGTGATGGGAGTTCGGGGCATTGCACGTATAAGCAGAAATTTGAGAACACTAACGCTACAGACGAATTTTTGTTCGTATACTCATTTGTCCCTTTGAGACTGCTTGATGGCGAAACTGTGATCTGGCAAAATCCAAGACCTTCCTCTACTTTATATTGCCGTCCTATTAAGTTTATTTTTGCCAAGGAGACAAAAGAGTTTACGAAAGAAGAAACTTCTAAAATTTTAGATGAAGTAAGTCAGCTTCTTCCAACATTATGTAACGTTGCTGGATCTCAAATCTCTGTTAAACACGATTTGTTGTTGACAGTGACTAATGGCAAAGTGTGCATTGCCTTAACAGACACAAGTTCAACACAAAAGTGTTATATTTGCGGTGCCACCAAGTCTACTATGAACGAGGAGTCAAAGAAATATCCCAGCAACGAAGAACGCCTTGCATTTGGTTTATCTACTTTACATGCATGGATCCGCACGTTCGAATGTTTGCTTCACATCAGCTATCGTTTAGAAATAAAAAAGTGGCAAGTCAGGGGAGATAACGACAAAGCTATTGTGAAGTAATGCTCACAAGAGATACAATAAGTGTTTAAAGATCGTATGGGTCTAATTGTAGATAAACCAAAACGTGGGTATGGTAACACAAACGATGGAAACACAGCACGTAGATTTTTTTCCAAAGCTGAATTGAGCAGCGAAATTACAGGATTAGACGTAAACCTTATTCGTAGATTTCATGTAATTTTAAGAATTTTGTCATCGGGATATGACATAAATTATATAGAATTCGAAAAGTTTTGTGTTGATACTAGAAAATTATACCTTGATCTGTATTCGTGGTATTCCATGTCCGTTACTGTGCATAAAATTCTTGTACACAGCGCGGAAGTTATAAAGTCTTTTCTTCTTCCCATTGGACAACTCTTCGAAGAAGCCCAGGAGGCAAGAAATAAAGACTGTCGTAGATTCCGTGAACGGCACACCAGGAAGCGGTCACGTATTGCCACAAATACAGATCTTTTGAGAACGCTTTTAATTACGTCTGATCCTGTTATCAACTCGTATAGAGAATTACCGCGAAGAAAATTTACTTCTTTGCCATCGGAGGTTCTGCAGTTGATTATCCCACCTTCATTGCCATCCGAAACACCATCAGTAAGTCATCATCACGAATTAAATAAGGAGGATTATTTACTCTCTGAATATTCTTCTGAATGGGAGAGCGGTGATGACGACTCATCTGATGGTGATTAGTAGGTTTAAGTATTTTTTTTATTGTAATTATTAATCTTATTTTATTGTGTGTTGTAGTTGCTTATAATTAATGCCTTAGTATATAAGTTATTTAATATTATATTTCTTTTACTTATACACCTTGTTATTGTAAATAATTGATATATAGATACTGTTATTGTACTAATTTATTTTAAAAGAAATAATATTTTGTAAATTAATAAATGTGGGTACTATCATTATGATTTTTATTTTTTTCCTAGAAATTTCTTTGTAAACAAACATGATTGTGCTTTTCACACATAATGAGTAGGTAGACGTATGTAGCTAATTAAAGAACAATTAGCGACAATAGTGAACAAATGAGACACATTAGTAAACCACTTCCGTCTTGCAGCTACATATTTCGATTAATACACATACAGTACACATTTTTCAACTTTTTTTTTCTTAAAATAGCTTAAGATACCTGGAATGTACATAAACAATTGAAATAAGTGAAGAAATAATATTGTCCCGCTAGCTTGTGCTAGTCGAGACACTGTGCACCGGTTGCATACATACAATAAATACAAAAATAACAAAATTTATTTATTGGTTACAGATTTTAGAGACGATGAATATCTTAAAAATACATTTAATAATTTTCTATCATCGTAAATACTAAAGTAAATAAATAAAATATACACACTTTCTCTTTAAAAATAACCGTTGGCAATAAAATAATTTCTAAACTTCCACACATTCTGACTTGCCAATAAAATAAACAATAATAATAATTAAAATCCCGGATATACGGATTAAAAAAATAAAAACGGCTCCATCGATTTTATAATTGATTTGTGTTATTATTTACAATTTCAACGCTTGTTGTAATAATATGTTAACTGAATATCCTATTTCAATAATCCTAGTTTTGTTGAAATAATAAATAAACTGCTGAACATAATTAAGGAATATTTAATAGTCACACAGAATTTCAAGCATGAGTTAATGTAAAAAGAAATTATTGGCTGATATTTAAATTTTTTATTGCCTTCGCTAAGGTTGTGTCCGACGTGAGCGTCCCGTCGCAAAAGAACCAAGCAGCCTGACTAAAGGTGTCCAATATAGAACACCCGAGTGCGAGTAATTTTTAAAGCATTTTTCTGTTATATTACCTATCTACAGTTGGGACATACACATCTCTAATCACACTACACTTGGACACCATCTTAATCTTGGTCAATATTTTTATAGTTTAATTTACAAACCACTAATATACAAATATTTTTATCTTTACATATTAAAACACACATACGAAAATCGCATTGGTAATTAATTAATATAATATTTCTGCAATATTTATATATATTCGTGTAGGACTATTATTTACAAATTTTGGTGTCAAAGTACTAGAAATTTTCTGTCCAGGTTATTTTATTTATTTTTTGTTTTCTCGAAATACATACACTCCTGGACAAAATTAACGCAACAATACGAGGCTGGTTTGAAAAGTCCGTGCAATGTCCGAGAGATGGCACCACCGGCGCATATCGAGGTCATGTTTAGTTAGTAGCATCTCTTGAATGAACGCACACCAAGTTTCAGCCATATTGGTCTATTTCTTTGTGTTTGGCATTCGTGTGAATCAAGGAAGTCGAGTGATTTTCAAGAAATGGACGAAATAGAATTTCGTGTGGTGATTAAACATTATTTTATGAAAGGCAAAACGCTTGATAAACATTATGGTGACTCTGCACCTTCGATTAGAACAGTTAATAAGTGGTTTCAAAATTTTCGGACTGGCCATGTGGGCACAAGTGACGCTGAACGTTCTGGACGGCCTGTGGAGGTTACGACTCCAGAAATCATTGATCAAATCCATGATATGATGATGGATGACAGAAGAGTTAAGGTGCGTGAGATTGCTAGTGCTGTGGGCATCTCGACTGAACGGGTACATAATATTTTGCATAAACATTTGGACATGAGAGAGCGATCCGCAAGATGGGTGCCGCGATTGCTCACGCTTGACCAAAAACGGAATCGTGTGAAGTGTTGCAAGGATGGTTTGCAGCTGTTCCAGAAGAATCCGGAGGACTTTAAGCGTCGTTTCGTCACTGTAGATGAAACATGGATTACATTACTATACTCCTGAGACCAAACAACAATCTAAACAATGGGTTACCAAGGGGGAATCTGCACCAAAAAAGGCGAAGACCGTTCCTTCGGCCGGAAAGGTTATGGCGACTGTCTTTTGGTATTCGCAAGGGATAATCCTCATCGACTATCTGGAAAAGGGTAAAATTATTACAGGTGAATATTATTCATCGTTATTGGACCGTTTGAAAACCGAGCTGCAAGAAAAACGCCCACGATTGGCCCACAAGAAAGTAATTTTCCATCACGACAACGCACCAGCACACACCTCAGCAGTTGTGGTCGCAGAATTAATGGAAATAGGATTCCAACTCGTTTCACATCCCCCCTATTCTCCAGACTTGGCTCCCTCGGACTACTATTTGTTCCCCAATTTGAAGAAATGGCTGGCGGGACAAAGATTTTATTCAAACGAGGAGGTGATTGCAGACACTAATGGATATTTTGCCGACTTGGACAAATCCTATTATTCGGAAGGGATCAACAAACTAGAACATCGTTGGACGAAGTGTATAAGCCTAAAAGGAGACTATGTCGAAAAATAAAAAAGGTTTACCCCAAACACATAAGTAGTTTTTATTTTTGTACGGACTTTTCAAACCAGCCTCGTATATTAAATCATACAAATCTCTATAATGAATTAATTTTAATAATTTTTTATGAACATTGGTTACACTAAAAGTTAGAAAAAACTTATTCGGATACTTTAAAAGTGAATTACCTACCAAATTTCTCTATAAGATTCGAATTAAAATTATTCTTAAGACCTAATAACAAAATCGTTGAAATTATGTAATATTGAAAAAAATAAACTGGGACATTAGTAGCAAACTTAATGGTGTAAGTGGGACACTAGTAACGTGTGTTGCCTCCTCTACTTCGGATGACAGCGTTTATGCGCCTAGGCATGCTTCTAATTAAATTTTGGATAAAATCTTGAGGAATTTGCTCCCATTCTGTGATAACTACATTTTCAAGTTCCCTCAGGTTTCTAGGTGCAGGTATATGACGTTTCACATTTTTCTTAAGGTGATCCCATACATGTTCTATCGGATTCAGAACCGGGCTTTTTGGTGGTCATTGCATAATCGGTATATCAACTTGATTAAGATAATCGAGTACCTCCCTAGCCACGTGAGGTCGAGCGTTGTCTTGCATAAACAGGAAATTGGGCCCCACAAAATGACCGAAAGGCATCACATGTTCTATTACAATATTCTCAAGAATAGTAGTCAGCATTCATGGATCTCGTACGGACAGGAACTAACTCTGTGCGAGCATCAAAGCAGATGCCACCCCAGAACATAACAGAGCCACCGCCTAGTGGAATCCTTGCAGAGATATTGCAAGGAGCAAACCTCTCTCCTGGTCTTTGCCATACTCGCTAACGACCATCTGGATGTTTTAGACTAACCCTAGTTTCATCTGTGAAGAAAACTTGTTTCCAATCATCCACAGACCAGTTTTCGTGATTTCGAGCAAAACGTAACCTGGCAACTCTGTTCTCTCTAGTAAACAAGGACGCAGTGGCTGGTCTCCTACTGTTTAATCCAGCTTTATTTAACCGTCTTCTAACTGTTTTAGAAGAAATTGTAACATTGCGAACAAACGTTTCTTATTATAGAACTAGTGACAATCCTGTTTCTTAAAGCATATTGTCTTATAAAACGTTCATCTAGGTCGCTAGTGCATCGTTTTTGCCCTTGCCCCAGCCTTCTAGAATAAGTTCCTACTTCATTCAAGCGTCTTACCATACGACTTATTGTGGAACGATGTTTGCCTAACAAATTGGCAACATAACTCTGACAATATCCCTCGTCCAATAAAACCAAGGCTCGCACTACCTCGTGTTCAGTTAAATTCCTTGTTCGATTAATTTTTCTAATTGTTCGGGGTCAAAAATAAAACAGTCTACCACAAAAACGTATTACTTTGAAAAAGGGAACAATTTATAAGCTTACTTTTAAAAAAAATCAATCGCATTATTCTAAAAAATTCTTTAAAACTGTAAATCTAAACGAATTGTTTTGATTTCTGTCATGAACAACGAAACAAAATATGCATAGCCTACTATTCAAATACTCGATAAACTTTAAAACTGACATAAGAAAAAGATAAATTAATTTTCAGATTATTGCGTTAATTTTGTCCAGGAGCTTATTTGAACAACGCTGTTGGCACGATAACCCTGGAATAAAATTAAATCACGATTTCAGATTTGCCACACATATAGTACTTGATGTAGGGATCGAACCTATAGTTTATATATATATATATATATATATATATATATATATATATATATATATATATATATATATATATATATATATATATATATATATATATATATGTATATATATATATATATATATATATATATATATATATATATATATATATATACTCATCATATTATTAGTAGTCTAGTCAAAAGTCAAATTATTTCGTAGTAATCTACTAGAGATCCTCTCTATCCGCTCATCCCTCTTTCTTAAGAACTTAAATAAACTTCCGAGATATTTTGCCCATTAACTCCTACCTAATTAAGATGTTAAACACACTATTATTTAACTCAATATCACCTGTCTCTTAAGAAGAAAATAATCGTACTCCTGATATCAGTGCCTTTCTTTCTAAAAACCCAATCATTTATCACTACTCCTTCCCTTATCTAAAAGAAATTTCCACTAAAATTACTAAACGTTTCAATAATTAACCCAATTTAAAATTGTCTTCAGACACACAAAAACAATTAATAAATTTTTACCAATTTAAAAGATAAGGATGAAACTATAAGTCTCGGGAGTAGTATACATCATCACTGTGTCTACATAGGACTAAAACAGCGGTCCTAAAAGACAGAATCACTTCTCATAAAGGTAATTGCAGACTGAAGAAAAACTCTTGCGGACTTGCTACACATATTGATCAATTTTCACTTAAATTTAATTTTCATGAAACCAAAACCATGTACAGAAAAGGAAATTTCAACAAGAGAATCTTTGGGGAAATGGTAGAAATCTACCTTGAACCGAATTCTCTTAATAAAAAAAACTGACATTGAGGATTTAAGCTCAATTTTCTCAAATCTATTGCAGATAAGTTGGCAAAATGAAAATTCACAAAACATATCAGACCATCTCTTTAATCATAACCTAATGTCAATTCCTACCAATTTCACAAATTTTGCAAAAATTAAACGAAATGTCAACATCATTGTCGTCTTTAGTATAAATAAACCACGAAAAAAAGACGCTAGTATGTATAAAAATTTTTAAAATAAAATCACAGTTGTTCGTACCATACATAACAAAATGGAGTAAACGATTTTTTACATTCTTTAAAAGTATTTTTGTCGAAATTTTCTTCTGTTTTCCTAATAAATATGAACAGTAATGTGGTTTTTTGTTGAAAGGAACTATCCAAAAAGCACCACTTAGTAGTAAGTAGTTTGATGGTAGTAATTTTGGGTTACTTTCTATTGTAAACCTTAGAGTACTGATAATCTACTGTATTTGTAGCCCTAAAGAAGAAAATAAAATATTTTCGAAAGCTTGGCGTGGCCAAAAAGATGTTAAAAACCTTTTAGCCCATGACCGCTTACCCCAAGAATTTTAAGTTTGCTGTTTAACTAGGTATCTATGTATATATATATATATATATATATATATATATATATATATATATATATATATATATATATAGATCAGGGGTCGGCAACCTATGGGACGCCAAGCAATTTTGAATGGCACGCGTATCTATTCAAAATTTACACATTAATTCTGTAATCGGTGACATGTTTCGAAATTAAGTAAATAATCGAAGACAGTATTACTTTAACGATACAAACAAAAACGATATATTATATAGGTCACTAGGTATTATTACCAAAAACTACAAAATATATATTTTGTAATTTATAATTTTACTGAATGCATTGGTTTGGCTTTAATTTCGGCAAGTTTTAAAGAGGGCAAGCCTCAAAATATAAGCCTAGGCAAAAACACAAATAAACGTCCTCAATTCAGATCAAAAGAGCCGCTATAAGGCGGCATTTGTTTGACTTGACTTCAATCGTTTCGACACTCGCCGCAACTCTTTTTATATTGCCGAACTTTAGTTTTTGTTAGATTTAACTTCTAGGCGGCCCTTTGATTGCAATGGGCGCGTTGTAGATAATAATTTTTGTTCTAAGAAATTTAATAAACGTAATTATTGGAATTTTCTGTAAACATTATTTTTCTATATATAGCAAGCGTTTGGATCATTTAGTATAGAAGTAACATCCGTTCCAGTCAATAGTCGTCGAAAAGTTTAAAAAATAAAATTACGTTGCGTTATGGCCGCGAAGAAACAAAAAGTAGACGTTCGATCATTTCAAACTTCATGGACAACAGATTACGGTTTTGTACAGCAAAACGATCGGGCCATTTGTGTCTTATGTCGGGAAAGCGTAGTTTTCCGGACATCTAGTGTTCAACGACATTTCCAGACAAAACATGAATCGTCATTTAAAGATAACGCTGATAAAAGGGAGGCAATACAAAGAGCAAGTAAACAATACGAGAAACAACATTCTTTAGCAAAGTTTTCCAAGGAAAAAATCAGGTAACTGAATGCACTTTCAAAATTGCATAATCGCTGGCACAAAAGGGTAGACCGTTCACTGACGAAAAATTTACGAAGCAAACGTTTTTGAGTACTGGCGAGATTTTATTCGACGACTTGCCCAATAAGGAAACAATATTGGCCAGGATTAGGGATATACCGGCATCAGCGCGGACTATCGAGAGACGAATTACCGAAATGACACAAAATGTCCAAAAACAGCAGAGAGATGCTATCAAACGGAGTTTTGTATTTAGTGTAGCATTGGATGAAAGTGTCGATATTAATGACATTGCCCGTCTGGCAATCGTTGCGAGATACTTCGATGATGGCAGTGTGTATGAAGAGCTGATCTGTCTGCTCCCATTACAGGGAACTACAAGAGGAGAGGATATATTTTCAGAATTTGTTAGACCTTTTGAAAGCGGAACATTGATTTAAATAAAATTTTTTGCGTAACGACAGATGGCGCTCCTGCTATGATTGGGAGACATAAAGGATTTGTTTCCCTTCTTATTAAACGCATGGGTCGATCAGTTTTGAATTTTCATTGCATAATTCACCAAGAAAGTTTGTGTGCTAAAATCTCCGCTGGAAGTTTAAAATCCGTGATGGATAGGGTGGTTAAACTAGTTAACTACATTGTCGGTCGTTCTTCACTGATCCATAGACAATTTAAGGTGTTTCTGCAGGAATTAGAAAGTGCATATTCAGAGATACCATTGCACAATAATGTGCGCTGGCTCAGCCGTGGTAAAGTGCTCTCTAGATTTGTGCAATGTCTGGGCAAAATTAAATCGTTCTTGTTGGAAAAAAATCAAGTGGATGCTTATCTTGAACTAGAAGATAAGAACTAGATGTGTACGTTAATGTTTCTTACTGATATTACAAACCATCTGAGTGAACTCAACTTAAAGTTACAAGGTTCAGGCAAAACAGTTCTGGATTTATACGAATCCTGGAAATCATTCAAATTAAAAATAGATTTATTTATCAACGATATTAATATCACATATAAATATTTTCCAAATTTAAAAACTTATATATCCAGTGTCGACGATGGTGCACTAATAGACGAAATTCTTAAATATATGACTAATTTAAAAGAGGAGTTTATCGAGAGGGGTCAGGATTTTGATAAACATGGTCCTATGTTCGCTTTTTTAATCAAACCAGATTTAATGGATTTTTCCAGCAGTTGCTTTGACATATCTCTTTTCTTATGGATGGACATTAATGATTTTGATCTTCAATACATTGAATTTAAAAGCTCCGAGTTATGGAACACGAAATTTGTAGAATTAAGAAGGGTATTAGAAAGTGACTGCCAGAACCATTCAAACGAGATACTCAGTTGTTAGATGAGTTTACCAGAGAAATTTATTTGTCTTAAGAAAGCAGCGTTTGCCATGCTTACAGCTTTCGGATCATCCTATATCTGTGAACAACTTTTTTCCCATATGAGAGTGATTTTAAACCCGTACCGAAGCAGGCTAACAACAGACAACTCGGAAGCAAGTGTGACACTGAAAATAACCAGACATGAATCGGATATAAGAAAACTCTCTAAAGAACTTCAAGCACAGGGTTCACATTAGGTCCTAGGACTAGTACAATAAAATTATTTGTTAAATGTTAAAATTTTTTGTAATTAAACCTTCTAAAAGCAATATTTTAAGTTAATTTAAGTTAAGTTTTGTTAATTTTAGTTGTAGTAAGTACCTATGTCGGCACGCAAAATGTTGTATGGATGAAAACTGGCACCCCTTAATTAAAAATTTGCCGACCCCTGATATAGATATTCATTTCTGGCTTATCGGTCGGTTTGTTTGCACGACAACTCTCGAATTAAAAAAAATTACGATTTCAAATTTGCCATACATATAGTACTTGATGTAGGGATCAACGGAACAAATCTATAGTTTTTGGGTAACATTGCTAAAGAGTAAGGGGATAAAAGGGGTAAAGAACGAAATTTTTTTTCATTTTCTGAATCAATATGTAAATTTTAGTTAGTTTTTATTGACATAATCAACAAATTTGAACCAAAATTATTTATACTTAAACATATGAGAGTTAAAGGGGTAAGGAAGAGTGTTAGAGGGGTGTTTAGTATATATCGTGTAAGAAGTCCTTTCCAGGATTCTTAGGGTTAAAGAATCTGAAATATCTGATATTTTTTCATTGTATTTACTTATTTAAACATGTGTCATTGAGTGTATTCATGAAAAGATGTAAAAATAGTATAGAAGTATTATAATTATGACTGATATAATATGGCTGAAATGGTAAGCTAGCAAGAGTGTTTCTTTTACGGAAAAACTGGTTTTCCTAGGGCAACGATTCGCACGTCTATGTCGTTATCCTGAGGGCTAAGCTGTTTTTCTTGATACATGAAACATTAGATAACAAACTAAAAACTACACGACAGTTATCACTACTACACCCAACACTTTATTTTTGCACTCGACCCGCGTTTCGTTAACCACGTTAGCATGAACAGGAGCGATGACTCAAGTTATTTTAAAATATTTGGAAAGTGATTTACTCAGAACTTCTCTTGCGAACACGTAGCTTTAAAATAAACATTAAATTTGATTTTCCCATACTAAATCCAAGTAGTAGTTAATCCAAGCACTACAACTCCGTTTTTTAGATAAAAAAGACCTTAAATGAAATTTTAATAAAAAAAAATCCATTACCTGAACAAAAAAACTTCGAAAAATTCTACCAATACTATTCAAAGCACACTATATTCAATGACTTCCTAATTTTCAGGCTTCTCGACTTTAAGAAGGCTAAAAAGGATATCTACGCAAAATTTATGAAGCAAATCTTCTAACCTCCTACCTCACTCATTTAACTATTCATATACTACACATAATACGCTTAAAATCTATCCTTTACACCAACCAGAAACCCTGTGTTTGGTGTAGTGGTGGCAACTCTTGTGTACTGTCATTGTGTCAAGGATTCCGAAGTCTTAACGTAGTTAACAAACTAAAAGACACATAACATAAACCAACATAAAGTAAATATGATCGAGTATTTCTCTCTGCTAACAAAAAACGTTCGAATTGAAAAGAAATTCTCCTAGATTAAAATAGGTAGATTATACCACAAGAATGTCATTAGTGAAGATCCAAAAAGAACATATGTCACGTGAAATAAATTAAGCTCGACAGAAATGCAGAGGTATATTTGTTACACCTTTAGAGTCCATTTCAGATGCGTAAAATACGGCCAGAAACACCAATGGATGGATGCCTACGAAGAAAAACAAAGAAGAACCAGGTAAGCAGTGTGGCGGCCTTCGCCTAGCTTCATATAGAGAAGAACCCCCAGAACGAAAACAAGACTAAGCTAGAACCGAACATTCATCTGGGATACAGAAGAAAACAACATTCGTTTCGTGGAGAAAAATTAATTCGCGGTGTAATATAATCTCGAACATAACGAAAAACCGTGTTTTTTGCATTTAGGATATCTCGAAAACATGATGTAATCCGACGCAGAATTACTCCATAATTCTGCAGTCGGAATTATATTCAGTGCACCAAAAACCTTCGAAAAAGTATAGTGTAGTCTCAGGGTTGGCCTATGCATAGGTCCACCCTAGTTGCAAAATAAATAAAAAAAAAAGTTCTAGTTCCTCCTGGGATCGAATCGGGGACCTTCTACGCGTAAAATAGACGATTTTTTTTAATTTCAAAAAGCCTTCATTAATTTCAATTTTATTACAGTTTTTTTACATCTAATTTAATACTAGGCTTAGACTAAAACAATAACGTTTGCCCATAGAGTATGGTTATATCTTGGCTTCTGAAACAGAGTAACATAGTTCTATGCCGACGTGGTTTTGTCAGGGGGTTAGTCATGTAAGAATTGCAATTTGTTATTACTTTAGCTGACTCCGTGACCTTAAACAGATATTGGGAATCTAAGCTCCAAAATGAGATGTTGTAGAAGGACAATTGGTTTTGTATACAGATAGGGAAGATAGATTTTCGCTGGAAAAACCAAGTCGCAAAAACCAGCTTGTGTAAAGCAAACGTGATAACCGCTACACTACGGAACCACTTACTTCGCCGCGAGACAACGTCACAGCAAAATAAATCTAATAATTGACCTTCAGTTGATTTTATGAATGAATCTCTCAAGAGCAAACCAGTTTTTACATGACTTTTATTTAATGGCGCAATCTATTGTAACATTGTTAATTTGTGTTAAAAATAGGTTTATTAATATGTAAAGAACAAAAAATATCATTATTAGGCATAATTTTAAGTTAAAATGAGATTAATGAGTACCGTGGGACAAAGAACCAAAAATAAGAAAGCAGTACATTTGTCAACTTAGTGATTACTACGAAATAATTTGTATTTTCTCTTCTTGCATGGGAAGTAGTTAATAATATGATAAATACATATAACATCGCTGTAAATTGTACTCGGTGGGAAACAGAGTCCTGGGCAAATTATTCCAAAGGGATGATGTTCCGCTTCCGAGGAATTAAGGGGGCCACATCCTTCGAACACTTTCCATGAAAATACTTGTAAAATAGGCTCAGTCAACAACCGTTCTTCGATGCTCCAGCGAATCAAGGTCGCCGGTCAGTTTCGGGTCTCCAATCAGACGAACAGCTCTTCTCTGAATAGAATCCAACAAATGCAGTGTATGTTTGGGAGTAAAGCCCCAAACATGGGAGCAGTATTCCATAGTTGGTCGAATTTGAGCTTTGTAAAAAATTAACAGTTGTTGTGGAGTGTAAAGCGTTCTGGTTTGAAATAATATTCATAACTTTTGAGAAGCTTTAACGCCCAACAAATTTAGTGACGATGTTAGAGGAATGGAATGCCCCGACATAACTATGTCGGGTTCAGCAACGTTAACTTTTTTAGAAAAAACTGCTGCCTGGGTTTTTGTAGCGTTTAATTCCACTTGGTTACTGTCACCCCAAGATGCTAAAACGTGAAAAAAAGTAAAAATCTTTAAGTCTATAAAATTTCTAATTTATAAAAAAATAGTTTTTGTTTAATTTATTTTTAGGCCATGATCATGTATAGTTGTAAAAATATTAAAAACGTTAGCATTAATCAATACACAACTTTTTAAAGTTGACTTTATGGCAAAGTTGAATGACATGAACAAAGGTTAAAATATTTCCATGTTTGATATAGAAATACGAGTCAAAAGTGTATAGGATAAATAGTACATTAGTATAGTGGAGTTAAATATCCCCTTTTCTTATTGATCGTAGCAAATTCTTCCTGGTTAAAAGGCAAATATTGGGCTGGCTAAATTCAAAAAGTTTAAAGTTTAAAAAGTCGAAATACCCTAAGTTAGTTACAAAGTTCGGTTGCTAAAGTTAACCGATAGGCACAGTTTTAAGGAGAACTGAAAATCCAATAATGGGCAGTGTAATATATTTCAGTTATTTTAGTATTCCTGAACAACTGACCATTGTGACAATGGCTTGTTTGGAGTTCTACTTTTACTTTTTCACTTCTACGGTCTCTTACCTCGTCTGTGTTCTCTAAGTCCTCAGGCTGTACTCTTCATTTTATACAAGAAATATCCGAGTATTTTAATGTTGATCTCTCAACAGTATAAGCCGAAATGAATCAATTTCTTGGTTACGAAAATCACCACTCCGCATTCTCTGTAATTTTTATCTGTTGTATAGAAAATTTTATCGAAATTAAAACACCGTTGCACTGACCATTCGGAGTTATTAACGGTACAAACACAACCTTGGATACGTAATATTGCTGGTTGGTTGTTGTGGTAAGATGTTCTGTTCAGAGAAGAGCTGTTCGTCTGATTGGAGACCCGGAACTGACCGGCGGCCTTGATTCGCTGGAACATCGAAGAACCGTTGGCGACTTGAGTCTGTGCTACAAGTATTTTCATGGAAAGTGTTCGAAGGATGTAGCCCGCTTAATTCCTCCAAGAGCGGCACATGTTAGAAATACACGTCACGCTAATACTTCACACCCGTATGAGGTTCAGCTTGTTACTCCGCGTACGACGCTTTTCAAGCAGTCTTTTATATGGAGAACATCATCCCTTTGGAATAATTTGCCCAGGGGTGTGTTTCCCACCGAGTACAATTTACAGCGATTCAAGAACAACGTGAATCGCTTTTTCCGCACACATGCCGCTCCTGGGGCGCTTTAGGGACTTCCCTGTAGCGTCTGTACTAGACACATAAAAAACAAGTTGAACTTGCGCAATTAGTGTTCCGCACGTTGACTGCTTTTAAAATAAAAAATGTTGTAACGAAAGTATAAAATGATCAGTGACTTCACAAAACACACCCCAAATAAGTTTTCAACAAAGTTTATTTCCAATCTTTATTGAAAATTGATGACCTTGAAATTTCTGTTTTTTATATACCAGATAAATTATTACAGGTAATGCACTCGTGATAATTTTCGTTCAATCTACACCCCGTGGAGAATATTCTAGAATTTTTTCAAAATTTTTTGATAAGTACTTTTCGAGATAAGGCGGGTGGACAGCGATTTTTCGCGATTTTTTAAAAATAATACAAAGAAAAGTGCGCGCAAATATTACATTATATATATATATATATATATATATATATATATATATATATATATATATATATATATATATATATATATATATCTATAATATATATAAAATGCAACGTCTCTCTGTACGTCTGTCTGTCTGTCCGTTAGTGCGCCTATCACTGAAGAACCACTTATCCGATTTACGTACTTTTTTTTCAAAACATACATATGTTCTCTGGCCAGGTTATAGGCTATATTTTATTACGATAGGTAGCATAAGGAATGAGCAGTGACGTAAAATAGTGAATGATGTCGGAAATAAGTTTGCCGCTAGCGCGTGCCTTTGTAATACACAGCCTAAACCATTAAATATGGAACAATATTATGTAGCAAAGAATATCTGTAATGTATAATCTATAATATATATAAAATGCAATGTCTCTCTGTCTGTCTGTCTGTCCATTAGTGCGTTTATCACGCGGGAACCACTTATCCGATTTACCTGTCTTTTTTTTAAATTCACACATATATTCTTTGGCCAGGTTATATATTAATAATAATAATCTATATCTACAATATATAAAATGCAATGTTTGTCTGTCTGCCCGTTTATGCGCTTACCCCTCGAGAACCACTTATCCGATTTACGTGATTTTTTAAATTCATACATATGTTCTCTGACCAGGTTATAGGTATATATTTTATTACATCTATAATATATATAAAATGCAACGTATCTCTGTCTGTCTGTCTGTCCGTTAGTGCGCTTATCACTGGAGAACCACTTATCCGATTTTCGTACTTTTTTTTTTAAAAAAACATACATATGTTCTCCGGCCAGGTTATAGGCTATATTTTATTACGATAGGTAGCATAAAGAATGAGCAGTGACAATAATAGTAAATGAAGTCGGACAAAGTTTGTCGCTAGCGCGTTCTCTTGCAATACACAGTCCAAACCATTAAATATGGAACAATATTATGTGGCAGAGAATATCTATAATATAAATAAAATGCAATGTCTCTCTGTCCGTCTGTCTGTCTGTCTGTCCGTCCGTTAGTGTGCTTATCACTGGAGAACCACTTATCCGATTTACGTGCTTTTTTTTTTAAACATACGTATGTTCTCTGGCCAGGTTATAGGATATACGAGTATTTTATTAGGTAACATAAGGAATAAGCAGTAACGATAATAGTGAATCAAGTCGGAGAAAAAGTTTGCCGCTAGCGCTCCCTAAAGCATTAAATATGGAACAATATCATGTAGCAAAGAATACAATATATATAAAATGCAACGTCTCTCTGTCTGTCTGTCTGTCCGTTAGTGCGCTTATCACTCGAGAACCACTTATCCGATTTACGTGTTTTTATAAATTTATACATATGTTCTATATAATTCGATATAAGCCTAGATAATGGGCAATAAGGTGAGATGATGGGAGATGAGGAGAAATAATGGGAGACAAGTCGAGATAAGCCTCGATAATGGGAGATAAGGTGAGATAATGGGAGATAAGGAGAAATAATGGGAGATAAGGAGAAATAATGGGAGATAAGTCGAGATAAGCCTAGATAATGGGAAATAAGGTGAGGTAATGGGAGATAAGGAGAAATAATTAGAGATAAGGAGAAATAATGGGAGATGAGCAGAGATAAGCCTAGATAATGGAAATTATGTAAAGATAATGGAAAATAAGGAGAAATATTGGGAGATAAGGAGAAATAATGGGAGATATTTTATTATGTTGGGTAACATAAGATATAAGCAGTGATGATAGTAGTGAATCAAGTCCACGCGAGCGGAGCCGCAGGCCCGGCTAGTATATATATATATATATATATATATATATATATATATATATATATATATATATATATATTACTCGTGTTTTCACAAGCTTTCATTTGACACCACACTCGATTACCTAGTAATTTTTTTTTTTTCACTTCCGATTTTACCTCCCAAAACTAACCCCTTAAGTCAAAATTTAACTTTCAAAACTACATGGCTCTGATGAGGCCATCAATTCCTATATTATTACCAAATTTCAACTTGCTATGACAAATAGTTTCGGAGAAAATCGGGTGTGACAGACGGACCGACAGACAGACGGACAGACAGACACCGAAGTGATCTTATAAGTGTTCCGCACGGAACCCTAAAAAAAGAAACGTCCGTTTGCATAACAAAACAATGGGTTCAGTCTAGGAGGGATAAACTCCTATAAAAATAAAGCCCCATCTTAATAAACACCCTGTATGTTAAAAATTACATCTCCGTCCTTCTCGTACACCCCCTTCTGTCCTTGTCAAACCCGCATTATTATTTATCATCGTCAAGCCACGTCTAGGACGTGATTTTGTCATCTTTGAATTACAAGGGTTTTCATATGCGTGGCAAAGATAGGAACGCTTGCAGCAGCCGAGCCGTAATTTGTACTATTCAAATCCGGAATAGGACTAAGCTGCATTTGCTGAAATACGACGTGGAGATGAGGAAAACGTCTACTTTTTAATGCATATAATGTTTTATTTAACAGTTTTAACGAATTTGAATATCACCCGATCATAAATTAAAATTTTTCTATAGTTTAAAACTTTATTTTATTATTATTACGATTATTACGCAAATAGAGGAGTCTGTGGTTCCAAAGGACACAGGCGGTCATGCGGCATTGTGGCAAGAACGCAGGAATTGCTGTTATCAAATCGATGAATGAAGACAATGCTTGCTAAAAAAGCTGGAATATATGAAACTACAGTTTTGTTCTGCAAGATTTAGGGATGAAAAAAAATTCTGCAGATGGATTCCTAATAGACCAAGAGGGCGACCCGAAATTTTGACCTGTTGACTAACCGTCTGCCTAGTTGTTCGTTCTATCGGGCGAGTCGAATAAAAGCCTTTAAAGTTGATTTTGCCGTCGCCGTAACATGAAATGCGCAGATAAGGCCCAAATACTACATCCAAAAATGGACTGTCGTTTAACCCCTTGAATCAAGTATTGTTGACACTAAAAAAGTCGAGCGCACCAAAGGGCAGACGCCGCCGAGACCAGACCCAGCTTTAGGGCCCAAAAAACATCGATTCATTTAGTCATACAAAATCAATAAATTTAGTTTGTTCTTGATAAAATAGGAGGGATCCTACAAAAGGACGCAGCTAATACCGGAGGATGAAGCTAAACCTGCTTTTTCCAGCCAAAAACGACCGTTCAGCAAAAATAAGAAAACCACGATTATAATCGTTTTAGGCTGGAAAAAGCGGATCCAGCTTCGTCCTCCGGATTGGCGACGTCCTTTTTTAAGTTCCCTCTTATTTTATCAAGAAGAAAATATATTTATTGATTTTGTATGGTAAAATGACAGTCCATTTTTGAATCGATGTTTTTTGGGCCCTAAAGCTGGATCCGGTCTCGGCGGCGCACTATGGGACAGAATCGTGAATACCGTCTCAAAAATAGGTTTTGCGAATGTTCGATATTGAATATTTTGTTAATGCACATATCTAACTAAATGTCTAATACATATTATATAGAATTTAAAATAGATTATTTCTCATTTTTTCTCAATAAAACTTTACTTGCAAGTTGACGCTCAAAATAATGTCGATTATGTAGAACAGAATTGCACCAGTTTACATGGTCATATTTTCAATGCAAATATGTAAGTGTGATATATGGTTAGAATGATTAAGTACCTTATTTAAAAAGCATTTAAGTAGACATTTATGTAAAAACTGGAGAGGTACACGATTGTTTTTGCAGTATCAAATATCATAACCTCATTAGAAACTTTAAATAGACTTTTGACAGTTAGCGATGTCTGCCGATGTCGTAATTTTGATACCATCACATAGAGCAGCTCATATAAAAGTCAAGGCAAAAAAAAAAAAATTTGCCCGAATCTGCCCTTTTAAATGGGACGAAAAATACCTGATGGGGAGGGAAATGCAAAATATTTAAATTTTTTTTTTAAGATATGATTCAGGAGATTTTTCGAAAAATAGATTATTTCTGACGTTTTATTGTTAAATGATATTGTCTACTAGCGTCTATAGCGGACATAGGTAGGCAGGTAGATATGTAGGTAGGTAGGTAGGTACAAGGCAGCTTTACCAGGTAATATCACTAGAACAGGTGACTATTGTTTACATCCCAGCAAGTCAAAATTTTGTTTACAGACTACCGCATTGAACTACATACATACATAAAGTGGTTGTTTTTTGAGAGAAGCTCTCGTGATTTTTGACAATGTGGTGAATTTTCTACCAACAAAATACATGTGATTTTTTTCGGCTTTGTTGCTATTGCCGAACTGCTACTACCTGGTAGAGCTGCCTTAGGTAGGTAGAAACATTTTTTGTGTTTTATATATAAACATAGATTACTACCTAAATTAAAGTTTAGGTAAGGTGGAAATACTGTTATTGGAAATCATATCATATCATATACAAACGCGATAAATATGTGACTACCCGCAGATAATAATATTTTTCTCACGGAATTGAAGTATAAAAGTTATTGATTTAATTTTCATTTACCAGTACTTTATTGTGCTTCGACATAGAGTCTTCACCAACCTCGGTAAAAACAATATTTACGAAGTACCTATACAACAAAACGAGTGAATTTGTTGTGCCTCGACGAGTATTATGCGAATTTTTCATTGACCATGGGACAAAAAGAGAAGATATTCAAAAATACTTAGAAGAACACCATCATTTGTCGTCTTCAAAAAGTGAATTAGTTGTGAAAAATATTCAAAAATCGCTTATATCAGCTTTTAACAATCGCTGGACCACATCTAACCGAACTAAAGAACGTTTCTTTAATAAAAATACAACGTGGTTAGACGGTGAATTTAAGGTACAGTTCGACGAAATATCAATGGATATCAAACCTACAACATCTGGAGAACGTGGACGTCCATCAAAGTCTTATGAAGATCTGTCAGAGAAATCGAAAAAAAGGAAGCATATGGAGTTAATTCAAGAATATGGACTCGAGAATATACATAACGCATACATCCAAGGATTGCGGTCTGAAGGAGAATTGGAACAAGCTTTTGTTGTTGCAATGATGCGGAATTGTGATAGAGATGAAAAAAAGATCATAAAGGAAAAATTGTTGCATGAAACTCGCAATGCAACATATTTTACGGCGGATGAAGCTTTAAGTCTTTTTGCTGATTTAGATCTTTCGAAATCACAATACGGATTACTTCGAGCAAGTCTGATTAACAAAAACTTCGATATATTGCCGTCATATAATATATTAACAAACGCAAAAAAACTGTGTTATCCTCCACCCTCCAGCATTGAAATAACCGATACAGACGCTAAAGTAAATCTACAGATTTGCTGGATCACACTACTGCCCGTATCTTAAAAATTGAAAATATTTACAACCCAACAAGAAGAAATCTTAAATTGTTTACCAAATGGGGATGTGATGGTTCATCGGGACAAAGTGAATATAAACAAATTTTAACAAATGAAAGTAACTTGGTCTCAGATGCAAACTTATTTGTAGCGTCTTTGGTACCAATAAAGCTGATTGATACAGAAACAAAAGAGGTTTTTTGGCAAAATCCGGCTTGCTCTTCTATTCAATATTGCCGACCAATTTTGATGGAATTTGCAAAAGAAACGCCCGAGAAAACCCGTTCGGTGGTCGGTGATATTCGGGGTCAAATTAATAATTTGAATATTTCTGAGATACACATGGGGGACCAGCTAATTGAAATAAGTCACGAACTGTTCTTAACTATGGTGGATGGAAAAGTTACACAAGTTCTAACTGACACAAGTTCTGGAGCTGTGTGTACGGTGTGTGGGGCTAAACCAAGCGATATGAATAATTTGGAGAAGATTGAATCAAAGCCAGATAATATGAATGCTTACGAGTACGATTTGTCGACGTTGCATGCATGGATTAGGTGCATGGAGTTAGTTTTACATATTTCATATAATCTTTCGTTTAAAAAATGGGCTGCGAGAACTCCGGAAGATAAAAAAAAAGTAGAGAAAACAAGAAAAAACTTGTACAAAGTCTATTTTGAAGCCGAATGGGATTGCATGTTGATAAACCCCGGCAAGGAAGTGGAAATAGCAATGACGGCAATACAGCTCGACGTTTTTTTGAGAACTACTACTGCTCTTCAGAAATAACAGGAGTTAATGAGGATCTTATTAAAAGGTTTTATGTTATTCTTCAGACTTTGGCATGCGCTATTGCTGTAAATCCAGAAAAATTTGGTGAATATATTCGCGCTACTGCACAATTGTACGTTACACAATATATGTGGTATAACATGCCTTCTTCAGTACATAAGATCTTAATACACGGGGAAAGTATAATTAGACATTTTGCTATTCTGCCTATTGGTAATTTATCTGAGGATATCCAAGAATCTCGTAATAAAGAATACAAAAATATCAGATTATGTCACGCTAGAAAGTGCTCTAGGTCCGCAACGAATCAAGACGTATTTCATGGTCTTTTATTTACATCAGACCCATACATATCAAGTATCAGAAAACCATCAGTCACTGCTGCCAAGGAACTGTTAGACGAAGCCAAGAACCTCTTAGATATTTAAATTGTAGTTTGTATATCAATTTTTTTTTTCTATTTTATGTAGTGGATTAATAGATGTTTGTCATTTATTATATGTTATTTTCATATGTAATATTAACAAAAATACGAAATAATAGTGTATATCATTAAACTGTATAATTATCATTCAATAAGTTAAGTATACTATGTTTTTGTATGAAAAAGTGTCATTTTTATTTTTGTATTATTTTTTTATATACTCGTATTATAAATAAAATAATTCTCGCAAAAAAGAAAACCGACTTCCTCCCTCCGATTTTCATAAATTTTCAATAGAGTTATCTAAAAATCAATATTTTGGACGGACAAAATATCCGTCCGATTTCCGAAATTTTTTTATGTGTTCAGCCTGTTGACAAATTCTTTCAAAAAGAAGAAAGAATTTTGAAAATCGGTTTATAAATGGCCGAGATATTCAAAAATTAATTTTTCAGACGGACATTTTGTCCGTCCCATTTCCAAAAAAAATTTATGGAACCCAACTGCAAGCAATACCTATCAAACAAAAAAAGAATTTTTAAAATCGGTTCACAAATGGAGGAGTAATATTGGAACAAACATTAAAAAAAAAAACAAAAAAAAAGGAACAAAAAAAAATACACACGTGAAGTCGGTTAAAAATTAACAACGAATGTACCATTATTTGATAGTATATACATTACAGATACTACGTACCAAATTTCAGCTATTTACTTCAATCAACGACAAAGTTACAGATTTTTGAGATGGTACGCACGATTCTGTCCCATATTGCAACGTCTACCCTTTGAGGCGCTCGACTTTTTTAGTGTCAACAAATGTTATGGTACTTGATTCAAGTGGTTAAATGATTTTTGGATGTAACATTTTGGGTCTTCCAGGGCACGGGGGCAGCAGAATCAACGACTCGCCCGATAAAATGAACAACTAGGTAGACGGTGGTTAGTCGACAGGTCAAAATTTCGAGTCTCCCTCTGGGTCTATAAACTCCTTACACCAGAGCAAAAACTTAAAAGACACAGTTTCTTAAAAACCAATGGTCTATTTTGGAGAACAATTAGAGGTATTTTTAGCGAATAGTCCAGGCGACGAGACTTGGGTGTTCCATGGGGATTCTCCCGCCAAGCAGAAAAGATGCAATAGGTTTATAAGTTGATGGCGTTTTTTACTTTCTGTGCTAAAGGAAAGTAATGTATTCGTAAAAAATTACACTTCGAGATTTTTGCTTTTTTACGTTTTAAAATTTCTAGATCATGAAAACAGAGTTACAGTAAGTTGTTTAATTTTGAAACAAAACCTTCGACAATTTATAATAATAGATTATTTTACAAGATTCATTTTTATTTTTGCAGATTGGATTATTTTTGTGAAGTTATCCTGCGGACAAGGAGGCGCCATAGTTTTCATCAGTGGTCTATTTAACCCGATAAAAGATAATGTTAACATTTAAATCATATTCTTATAATTTAAAGTACAAAAAAAAATTTATAATCGCCATTTTTTTATATTATTCCCTTAATATCCCTTAAAATATTTTTTTAAAATAGACATACTTTTTGCAGCGCCCAGGTGTAAGTCACCCCTTACCAGGTGTACAAGTAGGAAATGCAGATTTGAGACAACAGATAGTGCACCAATGGAGTTTGTGCTATAAAGATTTGACACTGCGCCATTTTGTTGTGTCATCAACAAGTATCAGACGCGCTTGAGTGATAAATTGGAAAAGTGTATGCATAGTGTTGTGTTGTTGTCTTCAATATGTCGAAATATTTACCGAACAAAGAGCATTCGCGGACAGCATTAATTTTTTGTTTTCATTTGAAGAAAACTGCTGTTGAATCATACCGATTACTTCGAGAAGCTTATGGTGAACATGCTTCAACGCAAGATACGTGTGAACGATAGTTTCGGCGTTTCAAAAGTGGTGACTTCGATGATGCAGACAAGGAACGTGGAAAACCGCCATAAAAATGCGAAAATGTGGAATTGTTGGACGAAGATGATTCGCAAACACAAAAACAACTCGCCGAGCAATTGGGCGTTAGTCAACAAGCTGTTTCCAACGGCTACGAGAGATGGGAAAGATTCAGAAGACCGGTAGATGGGTATCACATGAGTTGAACGACAGGCAAATGGAAAACCACAAAAACACATGTGACATTTTGCTCGCTCGGTCTAAAAGGGAGTCGTTTTTGCATCGTATAGTTACAGGGGATGAAAGGTGGATTTATTTTGAGAATCCCAAGAATCGCTTTGGCAGAAAGACGATGCTCTGTGTTTGGTGGGACCAGAGAGGCGTGGTCTATTATGAGCTGTTAAAACCTGGGGAAACGGTTAATACTAAACGTTACCAACAACAATTGACTGATTTCGAACCGTTCGCTGCTTGAAAAAAGGCCAGAATACCGAAAGAAGCAACACAAAGTCATTTTTCTTGATGACAATGCTCCATCACATACGGCAAAACCAGTTCGCGATACGTTGGAAGCACTCAGCTGGGAAGTTTTACCCCATGCGGCTTACTCACTAGACTTGGCTCCTTCCGATTACCACTTGTTTGCATCGATGGGTCACGCACTTGCTGAGCAACGCTTTGGTTCGTACGAAGATGTGAAAAAATAGCTCGATGAATGGTTCGCAGTAAAAGAGGAAGAGTTTTACTGGCGTAGTATTCACAAATTGCCCGAAAGATGGGAAAAATGTATAACAAGCGATAGAGCATATTTTGAATAAAGCACTTCTTCCGAATTTAACATGTTTTTTTAGAAAAAAAATCCGCATTTCATACTTGTGCACCTGGTAAGTTTAAAATGTCGCTATTTTCTTATTTTTACATTATCCATAACAAAATATCAAAACTTCGGTGAAATAAAAACAAAGCGGAACTCTTGTATTTTTAGTTTGCTAGTTCAGGTTAAACTTTCATCTTGCGATAACGAGATGAGAAAAAACTGACAAGAACTAAGGTAGATGAGGGTAATAACGCCCACCTAATATATTTATTTTAAATTTTAATTCAATGTTAATTATAAGAACAAAAACAATTTATTTCAATAATCTTCAAATAATAAGTATCAGTAAAACAATACACATTCGTGTCTAAAAACTCACAAAAAATTAAAAACCTTTTTTAAAAAAATGTGGTTTTGGGCGTTATAATCCACACGTGTGTATAATAATGCCCTAACTAACCTTAAGCATTTAAGATACGGTTTTCTTCAATAATCTTACAACATAACGAAAAAACACTTTTTCGAATATCAATTTCTTACTTAAAACATCAAATAAAACAACAAATCAATATAAAAAATAAGAAAATGCAACATACAATCTTAACAGTATGGTCACTCGAATTCAATGTCTTTCTGACTCAAACCCACGCAGTCCTCGTGATACCAGATTTTACATTTAGTGCATTGCCTCATATCTACCATCCTGTTCTGATTACAAGCTGGACAAGACCAGTTCTCCTCTTTAGAAGTAGAACTTCCCTGGTTTACTGATGGTAAGAGTACAGAAGTTGAGACATCTTTGTTTTTTTAGAATAAGTCTTTGGTCAATTTTTGTGCTTTACAGTTTAAGGCTTCCCTTCTTTGCTGCCCAGTATTAGGTGATGCTGCAGACAAGGAACGTGGAAAACCACCAAAAAAATACTAAGATGTGGAATTGCAAGCATTGTTGGACGAAGATGATTCGCAAATACAAAAACAACTCGCCGAGCAATTGGGCGTTAGTCAACAAGCTGTTTCCAATCGGCTACGAGAGATGGGACAGGTTCAGAAGCCGGTACATGGGTACCACATGAGTTGAACGATAGGCAAATGGAAAAGCGCAAAAACACGTGTGACATTTTGCTCGCTCGGTACAAAAGGAAGTCGTTTTTGCATCGTATAGTTACAGGGGATGAAAAGTGGATTTATTTTGAGAATCCCAAGCGCAAAAAATCGTGGGTAGACCCAGGCGCACCATCCACATCGCCCGCAAGACCGAATCGCTCTGGCAGAAAGACGATGCTCTGTGTTTGGTGGGACCAGAGAGGCGTGGTCTATGATAAGCTGTTAAAACCTGTGGAAACGGTTAATACTAAACGTTACCAACAACAATTGGCCGATTTGAACCATTCGCTGCTTGAAAAAAGGTCAGAATACCGAAAGAGGCAACACAAAGTCATTTTTCTTCATGACAATGCTCCATCACATACGGCAAAACCAGTCGGCGACACGTTGGAAGCACTCAGCTGGGAAGTTCTACCCCTGCGGCTTACTCACCAGACTTGGCTCCTTCCTATTACCACTTGTTTGAATCGATGGGTCACGCACTTGCTGAGCAGCGCTTTGGTTGGTGAAAAAATGGCTCGATGAATGGTTCGCAGCAAAAGGGGAAGATTTTTACTGGTGGTATTCACAAATTGCCCGAAAGATGGGAAAAACGTATAACAAGCGATGGAGCATACTTTGAATAAAGCATTTTTTATCATTCTTCCGAATTTAACATGTTTTTTTAGAAAAAAAAATCCGCATTTCATACTTGTACACCTGGTATTTCATCGTTGCATCCCATACCGCCAAATTCAAAGGTGGGCGTTACTACACTGCGAGCGTTATTACCCTCACCTACTTTAATCAAAACAGCAATTCACTATCAACGTGCATCGCTTTTTCCGCACACACCCCGCTCCTGTAGCGCTGTAGGGATTTCCTTGCAGCACGTGTGCTATGTCCATAAAAACAAAATAAAAAATGACCGGTCAAGTGCAAGTTGAACTTGCGCAATTAGTGTTCCGTACGTTGATTGCTTTTAAAATAAAAATTTTTGTTACGGAGGTATAAAATGATCAGTGACTTCACAAAACACACCCCAAATGAGTTTTCAACAAAGTTTGTTTCCGATCTTTACTGAAAACTGATGGCCTTGAAATTTTTGTTTTTTTGTATATACCAGATAAATTATTAAAGGTAATGCACTCGTGATAATTTGCGTTCAATCTACACCCTGTAGAAAATATTCCAGAAATTTTTCAAAATTTTTTGATCAGTACTTTTCGAGATAAGGGGGGGACTGGAATTTTTCACGATTTTTTAAAAATACAAAGAAAAGGGTGCGCAAGTATTACATTATTTGTATATTTTTTACTCGTGTTTTTACAAGCTTTCATTTGACACCACACTCGATAACCTAGTAATTTTTTTTTAACTTCCGATTTCACCCGCCAAAACTAACCCCTTAAGTCAAAATTTAACTTTCAAAACTACACAGCTCTGATGAGGCCATCAATTCCTATATTAGTACCAAATTTCAACTTTCTATGTCAAATAGTTTCGGAGAACATCGGGTGTGTCAGACGGATGGACGGATGGACACCGAAGTAATCTTATAACTGTTCCGTACGGAACACCAAAAATGATGTTTTAGGAGTTTGATTCTCTATAAGTTCATTCAGGTTATGTTTGCGTAATTTATTCAACTCAAAATTGACGAAACAGTAACGGTTCGGCCTTCTTTTTAAATACTTTTCGTCTTAACAGGTGATTATTTAGTAATTCGATAATTTACCGTTTTTAGGGGTTACATACACCTTGAATTTCCAAATCTTCGATTTTTTTTTGACGGATTTTTATTCTCTATACTTCGAAGAATTAATCAAAAAAATGTTTAAAGAAAATTCCATTCCATTACCAAGTTATAGCATTAAATGTGACCTGGTCTCGGATGGGGACCGCTACCTGTCTCAGTGCACTGTCTGCAATATTACTGTTAATTTTTAATATTTTTAATTTTTGTTTTTTAAAGTTTAATAATTACTTTTTCTACAAACTGTCAAGAGGTTTTTTTTTTTAAAATTTTTTCAATAGACAATGTTTTATAAACAATTAAACATAAATTTTTTGATTGAAAATTGCATTATATTACAAGATTAATTTTTATTTTTGCAGAATGGATTATTTTTTGTGAGGTTATCTTGCAGACAAGGAGGTGCCATAGTTTTCATCAGTGGTCCATTAACATTTAAAACATATTTTAAAAATAATTGTTAGAATTTAAAGTAAAATAAAAATATATAATCGCCATTCCTTTGTATTATTCACTTAATAACCCTTAATTTTTTTTAATATGCATACTTTTTCCAGCACCCAGGTTTCTAACCCGTTCAATATACTAACACACTTACAAAAATTTGGCAACATCGATGACATAACAATCCATTTTTCTGGATCGTTCAAGGTTCGGTAATGCTTTTAATTTTAAAAAGTGCATTGTTACGTAGCTCCTTTGCACCTAAAACGGGAACTGGGTGAAATATACATGCCGGAATCGGATATATTTGCAAAGGAACTTGGGCCATAAAACTCCGGAATGGTTTCTGCATAATTGAATAGCTTTTTTTTTAGTTTTCTGTTTCAGGAATTGAGTTATATTTTTGTTTGCAATTGTTTAAAATTAGGTAACTAAAAATTATTACTTTATGTATAAAGGCCAAGGTTTTGGCACGTAGTCAAATTTTAAATTAAATTTATGAAGTTATTTTTTAGTTAGTTAAAAATGATGAAGATTAATACCAACGCAACGTGAGCTATAAATTAATTTTTTTAAATGCTAGGTATTATATCCCAGCGGAAACTAAGTATGTCATTCATGAAATTGTTGTCCACCAAATCATTCATCCATTTTAAATTTTAATGTGTGCGAATAGCAAGTAGAAAACAGTAGACTGAATTGCAACCCTGTTGTACCTTCAGCGAGTTAGGATAATATGCAAAAAACTACTTTACAAGTATTCCATGTCTAAATCTACAAAGAAAACAATGTGTAATATATAAACTACCCAACGCCACGGGGAGTAAGCAATGCTAAATATAATCCTAAGGACAAGTCTACAGAATGAGTTAGAAAACGTATTAAAATAAAATATATCAAAAACACAATATTAGAAGCAAAATGGAGAGAGACAGGACCTTAACAACATTAAAAATGGTAAGATGCACAATGAAAACGACGGAGTCGAAACTATGTGGCGAAAAAACAAATCCAGGACTGTCGATATTATGATGATATTAGCAAAGTGACTAGAAGGGAATGTACGAACTTAGCAAAAGGCAAAAACAGATGGAGAAAAATGAAAGTAAGGCAACGTATGCAATACAAATACTACAAAATGAGAAAATTTTCAGCTGTTAATTATAAACATGACATTATTTACTTTTCCTCTATTAACTAGAACTATAGATACACTTCATTAGGATCACTTTTAATGATATTATGGAAGCCGGTAATCATATTATATATTTGACATATTTATTACTAATCGATGCAATCGTACAAATATGGGCGCATGTTGGATAATTGATTGTGTTTTAAGTGTCGAAGGATTGATATTATCCAATATATAAGCTTAAACAACGATTTGTAGGCATATACGTCATATAAAGTAATATATATATATATATATATATATATATATATATATATATATATATATATATATATATATATATATATAACATACGAATTATCTCGCCGTATAAATTTTTTATAACAATTCTTGTTGATTAGTATTAGACAGACCGCATACCCAATACTAATACAACAAAAATTGTTATTTATATATATATATATATATATATATATATATATATATATATATATATATAAGAGAACAGTGGGTAGACTGCTGAGATACGGACTTTCGTCCATATTCAGTTGTTCTTACTTGAAACTATATATATATATATATATATATATATATATATATATATATATATATATATATATATATATATATATATATATATATATATATATATATATATATATTATATATATATATATATATATATATATATATATATATATATATATATATATATATATATATATATATATATATATATATATATATTATATATATATATATTATATATTATATATATATATATATATATATATATATATATATATATATATATATATATATATATATATATAGAAGAGAACAGTGGGTAGACTGCTGAGATACGGACTTTCGACCGTATTCAGTTGTTCTTATTTTAAACTATATATATAATATATTACCCACTGTTCTCTTATTTGTCTGCTCATCAGTCGGGCTAAAAGCGACAAACAAGAGAACAGAATTTTCGGTACTTAAACCAGTACTGACGGCCAATAATGGTAAGATATAATGCCTACCTCGTAGATGGCCTTTTATCAGAGGGATGACTCGCTTCAGCTATTCGCCGCCACTACCGTTATATATATATATATATATATATATATATATATATATATATATATATATATATATAACTCATATATAGAATATGACTGAATAATAGACCATTATTCAAAATAAACTGAGAAATCACTTCACCAACACAACACTGTCATTGTAAGAATATTATGAGTTGAATTTTTTAACATTTGTATTAAAAAATAAATTAACTGAAAGAAATAATATCATATAAATATGAGCTGTTACGTTCCTGCCACTCTTGTAAGCGAGCAGTGGAATTATCGATCATTGCTCGGCCCGTTGTTTGCGTGATCGCTGTTTATATTTAAATATTTTTTTGTTGTTTTAGGGAACGAAAATGGTTTCCATAAACGAACTGCAAACTTAAATTTTGACGAATCCCCACGAGAAGAAAACCATCGGTGTCGGCTGATTCGGATCGCAGTAGAAGTAGAAACTTTTTTTATTATTAAAAAATTCATCTGAATATTACGAACTCATTAATTTCATATTATTTTCGGAAGCTAAAACTTGAACATATGTTAACGGCCATATTAAATACTACTTACCCAAAACCTTTGATAAAGATTTTATATTTGTATTCAGTCTACAATCTAATACTACTACGACTAATTCTATACTAATACTACTACTACTAAAACTACTACCAATTTTAAGTAAAATTTAAAATATATTGAAAAAAATATTAATAATATCAAAGCCAATTTAAGAACGCAAAAGTCTGGAATATTAAAATAATTTTCCCGCCGTAGTAATCTGTAGGTAATGATCATAACATATTTACATCAGTATTTGAAGAATATTTGCCTAAAAATTAAGGGGTATACGAATTTAGCGTATTAGCCAAAAACTTGTACATGTGAATTTTAATCGTCGCAACACCCAGTCATTAGCGCCGGATTCGAACCGGAGAACTGCAGGCCCTCAATCTACTGCGTTGCCGGGCCAGCTTTTATAACAATTCTAAAAGAGTTTTTAACGGTATTTGTAACCAAACTTCTTTGTTAACAAAATAATATAAGTTTGTCCATAAGGAAACACCCTGGTTGCATAAATATCACCTCTATGCCACTAATCTGTTGTAGAGATTTTATTATTTAAATCAATAGTTAATAACTATATCTTACCTCTTACATGTTGTATGTTGTTTTGAACAGTTCCAAAATTGTGATGAACACTTTTAGAATAATTACCTGAAAACAAAAAAAGTCTTTTAAACCAAAAAATCTGAGCCCTGCAATTTCTTTTTGTTTAAACACTTGAAGAAAGACCTCAAGCGCAGAAAATTTTCTTCAGATAAGAACTTTCTTGGATTGGATAAAACAACTCGATATAACATGGACTAAGTGTATTAGTATAGAGGGTAGTTAAAAGAAACATTTATTTTTTAAATATTGTAAATTTTTTTATAGCTGATAACACTCTCATACAGTCTGTCAAGTAATAATGTGTCCGAGAACGAATTTTAGTAAAAGAATCAGTTGATTCCGAATTTTCGTCGAAATCACGTAAAATTCAAAATAAGTCACTTGTTTGCATGTCGGTTCGAGGCAGTTTTTCTTTGTTCCTCGTTTTAACGAGACGAAAAATGTCAACGACTCGCCAAAAACGTGGCTCGGTACGTAAAGTCACTCCGAAAGTCGAAAAACGAATCGTCCCTTTGTTTTCACGGGACCCGAAATTGACGCTGTGTCAAGGAGCGGCAAAATTAAGAAGATCGGATTTGAATGTGTCCCATAAGACCAATCGACAACATCTTTGTGCTCATGATGTCAAATTCCGAAGCACGTTGAAGAAATTTTGCTGGACGAAAATCACGTAGCGAAACGGCTCGCTTGGGCCCACGGTAAGATACTAGCGAAGCCTTCACAACCGCCGGACGCCAACTCTTGTAAAGAAAAAGCTCAGAGGAAAGACTCTGAGGTCTTTGACTCAGTTATCTCGCGAGATTCGAAAAATGTTGAGATCATTGTCGTAGTATGCAGAAAATCTCGTCGACAGATAATAATACATCACATAAACATATATTAATAATATATCATCAGCATGCCTCGAAGATGTCAGGCGATTATTGATGCAGGAGGCAATTGGACAATACAAATACTAAAGTAATTGCGCCGTTGTTAGCATATCAAAGAATACATTGAGGGCAAAAAATGTTCTCGAAGCATATTTTTTCAAGAATCCGGGTGGTCACGTCCTTACTTGACATACTGTATATGAGGCTCAATGGATAAAAGAATGATATGTGACGGAGTTCATCTTTTTTTTTATCGTTCGCCTACTCGCCTAATTAGAGATTTTACCCTTTTCCATATCCTAAGGATATCGGCGAGGATGTCGTAATACCCATCAACGTTGTCCAAATGCCGAAACACACATTTTTGTATTTCACAGCACATTGTACGTGGCCAGGTCAAATATACTTAAATAAATTAATAAATAAGTATACCGATTTACAGGATCGAACCCTCGATCTTCTGCACCGTAACCAAGGTACTATGGCACAGAGCCTCGGGCCGCCACATTTAGCATTTCAGGATTGGACTTATTTTAACAATAGTCTTGACGCAAAATTACAATAATTAAAAACTCGATAGATGACCATTTTTTATTAAGATGACTAAATGATAATAATTAAGACGTGCTATGCACTAACGTGTCCTGACACTTAGTTTAATTTACGTCATGGCTAAAATTAAAATAATTAGATACTCTATAATGTAATTGTAGATAACTTATAGGAAAAACTAAGTATTTATTTCTGAAAAAAGTAAATTAGAAAAACACATCAACTGTCGCTACAAAGTTTATTTGTTGACATAATTGTTTTTATCATCGTATCATTTGTCATTTAGCTGGCAGTCTCTCATTAAACATGCACTATGGCGGTGCAGCGGTAATTTTCAGATAAAGGTTCAATTAAGTGCTTACATAAGAAGACAAACAATGCGCCTGTTCATTTTTTTTTTCCGTATAGGTACACATAGAAGCAATTTTTATTATCCTATCTACTCTAACTACTTCCGTCAATTAACAATAAACAATTGCTTTTCCCATTACCTCATTTTTTTTCCCTGTGTACCGCATACATAATGACTGCGTGTGTTTCAGATAGATTTACATGTAAGTTGTGACAATAAAAAAAAAAGTGAATGAAAATACTGTGTTGCAATCGTATTACGCAAGAACAAATTTTATATGTTTTTATTTAATACCTCAAAGTTAAAACTTTTATTTAACCATTTGTTAAAATAATTTGCATAAAAGTATATAATAATATATAAGGTAAAATAAAATAAACTTTTATTTAGTCATAAGTTAAAACAATTTGCATACAATGATGCAATTGGCACGGCAATATATCAAAAAAAATATAATAATAAGATGAGGGAAAATTAAATATAAAAATTAAGTACAAAGTAACTCTTTGTAACTATTATCAAATCCAGTTAATGATACTAAGACTTAAATAAATTAAATAATTTATATAAAAAGTAGGTAGTTTGTGGGGCAACCTTCTCCTCGTCTTCCTGTAGTTTTGATTTTTCTGGTAATAACTTTATTTCTTTAGAGAAATCAACAGCAACTTTGCCACTAACCTCCTTATTTCTTTTTCTTAAGTCATCAATTTTTACACCAGAAAATGAAGTTTCATAGACCTATCTATAGTGTCACTATTTTTATTGATATCATTATGACCTTTTTTAAAATTTTCAACTTCTTCTGCAAATCTATTGTTAAGTTTATCTGTAAAAATTTGAAACTTTAACAATACATCCCCAGAAACATCATCTTTTACTTTATCAATTTTTGTTGTATCTTTGGTTATCATTTTTAGCTCAGAGATTTTATTTTTCATATCTATCACTATTTAGTTCCTCATATTTCTGTTTCGTTGTGTGAACATCATCTTCACATTTTTAGTGCAGTAAAAAAAGGTCAAAATAATGATGAGATAGGCATAGTTTAGATACAGCAATATTATGATTTTATCCTCTCTAAGATATCACCAGAAGTATTGTCCTAAGTTTTGGATCTCGAAAAACCTGTGCTCTTTTGTTTATAAAGAATTGAAGTTTTCAAAACGCGTTTGTTGAGGTTAAAATCTGAATAACTTCGGTTATATCAGTCGGATCGAGACAAACAAAAAACTAAACTCTTCGTAAAGAAATTTCCAACAAATTCTCGTTAATTTTAAGTGGCTCAAATGTGTACATAACCTACAAAATTGAAAAAACCTACAAAAACTGGTTTTTTTAAATTTTATTATACAGGCTGACTAAGTAAACCGATCGGCTTGAAATTTTCAGAAAATATGCCTTTCATTAGGGGAAAAATGCCCTGAAATTTTTGTGCAAAAATATTGAACCCAGTGGGCACAATTGGATTTGTCATTTAAAATTTGAATAACCCACCATTTTTTTTCGATACGTCATCGGAGTTATTAGCATTTTAAGCTAAAAAAACGCGTTTTGAAAACTTCAATTGTTTATAAACAAAAAAGCACAAGTTTCTCGTTATCCAAAACTCAGGAAAATACTCCTGGTGATACCCCAGAGGGAATAAAATCATAATATTGTTGTACCTAAACTGTGCAACTTCAAATGCTTTTTTTACTGCACTATTTAATATTTTTTGAGAAACGCAATTTAATAACTCATTGTTTTCTTCTACAACATTTTTTATACTTAATATTTTATCATTTTGTCCAGGAATCCTCTCATCTGAAAATATTTTTAAATTGGATTCAAAATTTTGAATTTTTCTGGTTTTAACATAGTTAGAATCGCTTTTAAAACTTTTTTATAATATTATGCTTAATATTTGAAAATATGAAGATTTCCAAAGAAGGCACATCTATAGTACTTGTGTAACGTTCATATAAATATAACTGCCATACAAGTGTCACTATATTAATGTATTAGATCATTTGTTACAATTATTTTCTTTTAGTTCTTCTATATTAGAAATAATTTCATTGTTATGACCAATGTGGCGGGCATTTGAGGATGCCACCAATATGCGAAGTCTATCGACTAGTTTATTAACATTATTCCAGTACACATAATCTCTTTTCTGTTTATAGTTTTTTAAAATTATACCAGCCCCACCCTTTGTAGTTGAAGTTGCTTTATTAGCTCTGGTCTGCCTCTGATTAATTGACATCACACCTTAAAACAAGTTCTGAACAGAATTAATAGTTTTGGTTTTAGTGATACCTTTCTTTCAATAAGGTCCTATGATTGTCACAGACTTGTATGAACCATTTCCTTGAGCTTGTACGTTGGGATCGTGATTTACGATATGTGTTTATTTTAAAATATCCATATAATTACCAAGATCGTTGTTTATAGGCAACAGCTTCTTTTTGAAACAACTTATATAATCCTGCTGTACCTGGATACAATCAACTTTTACTTCTTTGCAAATAACTTCAACAGGTTTTTCTGTTAGAGCTAGCTCGAATCTGTCCATTTCATAATTGTGAACTATTCCATAATGATGCTCAAGTGTATGTTCTATATCTCATACACCATCATTAATATACTAACGAAGGAATTCATCAAAATGTTTCAACCAATTATTATGAGCTACCGTATTAACCAAACTGTTTACTCGTTTGTTTGGCCTGCTCCAATATATCAAAAAGATTGTGCTGATTCTAAAGAAGATGTGGTTTCCGCTATAACACTTGTTTGTAATAAAGATGGTGTTTGACTGATAGTAAAATCATTGTTAAGAAATGATGGTATTTCATATGAAAGATTGGGAGTTATCTCACTCTTCTTGTTTTTTTGGTGAAGTTGATGTATCAGCACAAATATCTGTCTCTGCTGATGATACTTCAGCAAACAAGTTTTTCGTGGTGTTGAAAATTCATAATAAAATTTAATTGGTGCATACTGCTCTTCTTTTACGTAAGCTGGCTCAATTTTCCCAAATATTGAAACTAGTTCTTGTAAAGATTAAGTAACTGGTGTAGGTTTCTTTTAGTTTAGAATGTGCCTTAAATTCAACATTTTTCAAACTATAATATTTTGTTTAACAGCTTTACTCGATTTGACAAGATCTCTTGCCAATGGTTCATCCATAATTAATGTTTGGTCAAGATTACACTTATTTTTATAAATAAATATATAGATCAAGTTCTTTTCGATACCACCCCGATTTTATATTAGATTCTTTGCCTATCACCAAAAATGCAAATTTATCTTTCCAACAAAGTAAACATATTCTTTAAATTAATTAAATACCAACATTAGCATGATTATTATAAATATGTTTTAAATTTTCAATATCACAGTTATCATGAATGAATTGTTTTGGAATAAAAACAATCTGTATTCTTATATCATCCAGAAAAAAAATAATCTTTTACTATGTTCGGATTGCAACAGACTATATCATTACATATTATTATGGAGTTGGTTTTGTTTCATTGTCTGATTTAAAGAATCCAATTTTTTAAAATTGTCTAAAAAGTGTTCTTAAATATTCACATTTAGGTTGGTATAAAGATTTTGAATAAATATATAAATTTTCAAACCGTAAGCCATTCGGAACTTTAATTATATTAATAACAATATTCGTTTTGCCACATCCTGATGGTCCAACAATTAACCCTTGCTATATTCATTAAATTATTTTCCATGTTTTCTAAAATTGTTTACTCAAGTGTCATGATCTTTAATTGTTATAAAAAAAGGTTGTTTTCCGGTTCTCATAATGCATATATATATATATATATATATATATATATATATATATATATATATATATATATATATATAGAAAGAAAAAATAATTTAGTAATGATGCAGTCAAAAACAGTTGGCCATTGAAACTCTTCATTTAATTGTTAAGCTTTCGGATATATTCAATCCTTCTTCAAAACATCTAAAAATTATTTATAATCAGTTTTCAAAAACATAACTATAAGAAGGTTAGACTTACAAACGTGAGATTATCCTGTGGAAGCTGACATGATTCTAGGAAAATGGATCATGAAACTTTATAAAGAATTACGACGTAGTAAATATATTTTCCGGTTATATTTTCTATCGACAACAGAGCACGTGGTTTTAATTTTTAGGTTAGTAAAGACAAGCAATTGGCAGTTTTATAAGAGTAACAGTGATAGTCGTGTCGTACAGTTGGTAGACATGAACTAAAAATTGACCTGAATTACAGAATTTTATTATTTATGGTGTAAAAACTTTTAACATATTATTTATTAAAGAAAAAGATTTTTATGAATTAGTATTATTGTATAATGTACTGATGCTAAGATCTTCCACATTGGTCCTTGTATTCATCGCGCCATCGCAGGCAATAATCTCAACCCTTTTCAAAAATTTTCTTTTATAACAGTTTCCACATTGTCATAGTCTGGACGATGGTCACTGTAAATTGCATGTTCTGCAAGGGGACAAGATTTGATACCCCTTCTACAGTCACTCCTGTGCGAAGTTAACCTCCTCTTTATGCTGCGGGACGTTTGTCTAAAGTAACAGGATGTGCAGTCTTTGCATGGGATTTTGTAGACCACATTAGAACTATATTCTTTGGTAATGGGTGTTTTAACTCTTGTATAAAGTTGTTTTATTTTATATAGGGTAGTTCTGAAGAAACGAATGTTTTCTTATTTGAAAAGTTGAATTAGTTTAGGGGTGAGACCATCTATGTGGGGAAGGGTCTTGTGTATAACAGATGCTGAGATCATTAGCGATGTATATATTATATACATATATATATATATATATATATATATATATATATATATATATATATATATATATATATATATGTGTATATACATATATATATATATATATATATATATATATATATATATATATATATATATATATATATATATATATATATATATATATATATATATATATATATATATATATATATATATATATATATATATATATATATATGTATATATATATATATATATATATATATATATATATATATATATATATATATATATATATATATATATATATATATATATATATATATATATATATATATATATATATATATATATATATATATATGTATATACATATACATACAGTCGACACTGTTTATAGTGAAACTCTATATAGTGAAAAACTTTCTATAGTGAAATTTCGGTCAACATTTTGGTCTTTCACTATATCGAGTGTCGACTGTATGTATATATATATATATATATATATATATATATATATATATATATATATATATATATATATATATATATATATATATATATATGTATATACATATATATATATATATATATATATATATATATATATATATATATATATATATATATATATATATATATATATATATATATATATATATATATATATATATATATATATATATATATATATATATATATATATGTATATACATATACATACAGTCGACACTGTTTATAGTGAAACTCTATATAGTGAAAAACTTTCTATAGTGAAATTTCGGTCAACATTTTGGTCTTTCACTATATCGAGTGTCGACTGTATGTATATATATATATATATATATATATATATATATATATATATATATATATATATATATATATATACATATATATATATATATATATATATATATATATATTTATATATATATATATATATATATATATATATATATATATATATATATATATATATATATATATATATATATACACACACATATATATATATATATGTGTGTATATATATATATATATATATATATATATATATATATATATATATATATATATATATATACTTATTGGATGTAGCGTGTAAAGAGGATGACATTATCTAATCACAATCAAATGATATAAAAAGAAGACACATCACTGATAAGTTATTTGAAAAAACTCTGGGTATATTCAATTTTTTCTAAACAATCTTTTGCTTTAAATTTGCTTTCTCTAAAATTACATAAACCAGCAATTTGGCTAATAAAATATCATCACTACATTAACTGGAATTTAGGATACACACCTCTTCACTGTTTTGCGGATATTGTCCAGCAAGTTATCAAAGATACGCAATTTGTCAATGTTACAGGAAATGAAAAATAGAGTATTCAAAAGCATTCATCTAAACCTGTAATTGAATTAGATGATCAACAGACTTTAAAAGCTTTAATAGCAAAACGTACTTATCACTCAAACTCGCCATCTATCTGTGCTTTATCAAATGTAGTTTTGATATATGATATTTTTTTTTGGATGAATAAAACCAATTAAATATATTTATAAATTTTTTATTTTATAAAATACTAGCCGTGCCCGCGGCTCCGCTCGCGTGTACTTGATTCACTACTATCGACACTGCTTATTCCTTATGTTACCTAACGTAATAAAATATCTGCTATTATTTCTCCTTATTTCCCATTATCTCGACATAGTTTCCATTATCTAAGCTTATCTCTGCTTATCTCCCATTATCTCTCCTTATCTCCCATTATTTCTCCTTATCTCCCATTATCTCACCTTATCTCCCATTATCTAGGCTTATCTCGACTTATCTCGCAATATTTCTCCTTATCTCCCATTATTTCTCCTTATCTCACCATAACTCCCATTACCTAGACTTATATTTGCTTATCTCCCATTATTTATACTTATCTCCTATTATCTCAACTTATCTCTCATTATCTAGGCTTATGTCGCAATATGTTTCCTTATCTCCCTTTATTTCTCCTTATATCCCATTATTTCATCATAACTCCCATTACTTAGACTTATTTCTGCTTATCTCCCATTATTTCTCCTTATCTCCCGTTATTTATACCTATCTCCCATTATCTCACCTTATCTCCCATTATCTATACGCTTATCTTGACTTATCTCGCAATATTTTTCCTTATTTCCCATTATTTCTCCTTATCTCCCATTATCTCACCATAACTCCCATTACTTAGACTTATCTCTGCTAATCTCCCTTTATTTATACCTATCTCCCATTATCTCACCTTACCTCCCATTATCTAAGCTTATATCGAATTATATAGAATATATCATATGTATAAATTTATAAAAACACGTAAATGGGATAAATGGTTCTCAAGTGATAAGCGCACGAACAGACAGACATTTTATATATGTTATCTAGGCTTATCTCGATACAAACATGATATTGTTCCATATTTAATGGTTTAGGCAGTATATTGCAAGACAACGCGCTAACGGTAGCCTTTTTTCCGACTTGATTCACTATTATCGTCACTGCTTATTCTTTATGTTACCTAACGCAATAAAATATATCCTATAACTTGGCCAGAGAACATATGTATGTTTAAAAAAAAAAGTACGTAACGCACTAACGGACAGACAGACAGACAGAAAGACGTTGCATTTTATATATATTATAGATAGATAACCTGGCCAGAGAACATATGTATGTTCTAAAAAAAAGCACGCAAATCGGATAAGGGGTTCTCCAGTGCTAAGCGCACTAACGGACAGACAGACAGACAGACAGAGACACGCTGCATTTTATATATATTATAGATATAGATTATTGTTATTAGATAACCTGGCCAAAGAATGTATGTATGAATTTAAAAAAAGACACGTAAATTGGATAAGTGGTTCTCGCATGATAAACGCACTAATGGACAGACAGACATTGTATTTTATGTATATTATAGATTATAGATATTCTCTGCTACATAATATTGTTCCATATTTAATGGTTTAAGCTGTGTATTGCAAGGGAATGCGCTAGCGGCAAACTTTTTCCCGACTTCATTCACTATTATCGTCACTGCTCATTCCTTATGCTACCTATCGTAATAAAATATAGCCTATAACCTGGCCAGATAACATATATATGTTTTAAAAAAAAATACGTAAATCGGATAAGTGGTTCTCCAGTGATAAGCGCACTAACGGACAGACAGACAGACAGACAGACAGACAGAGAGACGTTGCATTTTATATATATTATAGATGTTATAATACCAAATAATACTTATTAAAACATATTATTACTTAATGTTTTCATCTTATCCTAATAATTCAAACTCTACCTAATAATTCTGATAAGTTCTTTGTTTTATCCTTTACATGCTTGTAATGCTTTTTGACATGTGAAATATGATCTATTAAATCAAAATATAATGACCAATCTTGAGCTTCAGTTCTCTACTCAGTAATGAGTACATGCCTCTGACATTATGAATTCTTCATACATTTCCGTCACTTATTTCTCCATCTTTACACAGAAAGTCCTAAAAGTTTTTGACATTGTTTTAGCCCGATGAAAGTTCGAAAATTTCTTGTTCCAACACGACAAGATCTTGAATACAAATTGTGAAACTGACAACTTCTGCAAAAAATTTATTTTTTTTTAATTACTTTACAAATTCCAATATGTTTAGTGTTTGAAAATAACGCTAACAAGAGTCTATACCATCTAAATATAAATTTAAGAAATCATTGCAATAATTGACCCAATCTGATCTACTATGCTTAGTATAATAGAACTTGTTGGTGCAAATCACTAAGAGATTGGTTAGAAGTTGACATTATATTATTAGGTTACTGAATGCACATAACAGTTTGATGAGTCTCTATATAATCCTCAACCCCTCTCCCGTTCTCTTCACGTGGATGGGATTTGATATACTTTAAGGTTTTTTTGTTGGGAAGAAGCATATATTAATATTAAAAATTTATTTTTACTCTGTTTGTTGGGAGGAGTCACTCTCTTTGTGAGAGGAAGAGGAGGTATTTCCACAAGCTACCTACCTAAAAGCTAATAAATAAACTTAAGCGTAATAGACCAAGAGGGCGACCCGAAATTTTGACCTGTCGACTAACCATCTGCATAGTTGTTCATTCTATCGGGCGAGTCGAATAAAAGCCTTTAACGTTGATTTTGCGGCCCCCGTGCCCTGGAATGCCCAAATAACGCCCAAAATGCTACATCAAAAAATGAAGCGTCGTTTAAACACTTGAATCAAGTACCATAACATTTGTTGATACTAAAAAAGTCTAGATTCAGACCCCGCCGAGAGAATCCAGTTTTAAGGCCTAAAAAAGTCAATCAGAAAATGGATTGTCATTTAACCATATAAAACCAATAAATTTGGTTTGTTATTGATAAAATAAGAGGGAACCTGCAAAAGGCAGACGCCGCCAATACCGGAAGACGAAGCTGAACCCGCTTTTTCCAGCCAAAACCGGTCGTTTTTTGAGTTTTTGTGAACATTTTTGGATCGACTCCACTAAGCCCACTCCTAGTATGTCTAATTTTGAAGAAAAATTTTTAAATACAAAAGAAGCTAAACATATGTTTTTTTGGTACAGATATGTGGACGACATCTTGATTTGTTTCAAAGGAAATAATGGAGAATTAAAAATAGTCTTAAACATACTGAACTCTATTCACCCTAAAATTAAATTCACTTTAGAAGAAGAACAAGACAACAGCATCAATTTCCTGGACATCACTGTAAAAAAATCTAAAACTATTTACTGTTCGATATCTACAGAAAACCCACATCTATAATATACATAAAATGCAACGTCTCTCTGTCTGTCTGCCTGTCTGTCTGTCCGTCCGTTAGTGCGCTTATCACTGGAGAACCACTTATCCGATTTACGTACATTTTTTTTAAAACATACATATGTTCTCTGGCCAGGTTATAGGCTATATTTTATTACGATAGGTAGCATAAGGAATGAGCAGTGACGTAAAATAGGGAATGAAGTCGGAAAAAAGTTTGCCGCTAGCGCGTTTCCTTGCAATACACAGCCTAAACCATTAATTATGGAACAATATTATGTAGCAGAGAATATCTATAATCTACAATTATATAAAATGCAATGTCTCTCTGTCTGTCTGTCTGTCTGTCCATTAGTGCGTTTTTCACGCGAGAACCACTTATTTGATTTACGTGTCTTTTTTTAAATTCATACATATATTCTTTGTCCAACTTATATAATAATAATAATAATAATCTATATCTATAAATATATATAAAATGCAACGTTTCTCTGTATGTCTGTTAGTGTGCTTATCCCTCGAGAACCACTTATCCGATTTACGTGATTTTTTAAATTCATACATATGTTCTCTGACCAGGTTATAGATATATATTTTATTACATCTATAATATATATAAATTGCAACGTATCTCTGTCTGTCTGTCTGTCCATTAGTGCGCTTATCACTGGAGAACCACTTATCCGATTTTCGTAATTTTTTTTTTAAAACATACATATGTTCTCCGGCCAGGTTATAGGCTATATTTTATTACGATAGATAGCATAAGGAATGGGCACTGACAATAATAGTGAATGAAGTCGGAAAAAAGTTGGCCGCTAGCGCGTTCTTTTGCAATACACAATCTAAACCATTAAATATGGTACACTATTATGTAGCAGAGAATATCTATAATCTATCATATATATGTCTCTCTTGTCTGTCTGCCTGTCCATTAGTGCGTTTATCACGCGAGAACCATTTATCCGGTTTACGTGTCTTTTCTTAAATTCATACATATATTCTTTGGCCAGGTTATATAATAATAATAATCTATATCTCTAATATATATAAAATGCAACGTCTCTCTGTCTGTCTGTCTGTTTGTATGTCCGTCCGTTAGTGCGCTTATCACTGGAGAACCACTTATCCGATTTACGTGCTTTTTTTTAAAACATACATATGTTCTCTGGCCATGTTATAGACTATATTTTATTACGTTAGGTAACATGGGGAATAAGCAGTGACGATAATAGTGAATCAAATCGGAAAAAAGTTTGCCGCTAGCGCGTTCTCTTGCAATACACTGCCTAAACCACTAAATATGGAACAATAGCATGTAGCAAAGGATATCTATAATATATATATAAAATGCGACGCCTCTCTGTCTGTTTGTCCATTTTTGCGCTTATCACTGGAGAACCACTTATCCGATTTACGTGCTTTTTTTTAAAACATACATATGTTCTCTGGCCAGGTTATAGGCTATATTTTATTACGTTAGGTAACATGAGAAATAAGCAGTGAAGATAATAGTGAATCAAGTCGGAGAAAAGTTTGTCGCTAGCGCGTTCTCTTGCAATACACTTCCTAAAGCATTAAATATGGAACAATATCATGTAGCAAAGAATATAATATATATAAAATGCAATGTCTCTCTGTCTGTCTGTCTGTCTGTCCGTTAGTGTGCTTATCACTCGAGAACCACTTATCCGATTTACGTGTTTTTATAAATCTATACAAATGTTCTATATAATTCGATATAAGCCTAGATAATGGGAGATAAGGTGAGATAATGGGAGATAAGGATAAATAATGGGAGATAAGTCGAGGTAAGCCTCGATAATGGGAGATAACGTGAGATAATGGGAGATAAGTATAAATAATGGGAGATAAGGAGAAATAATGGGAGATAAGCAGAGATAAGTCTAGATAATGGGAGTTATGGTGAGATAACGGAAGATAAGGAGAAATAATGGGAGATAAGGCGAAATATTGCGAGATAAGTCGAGATAAGCCTAGATAATGGGAAATAAGGTAAGATAATGCGAGATAAGGAGAAATAATGGGAGATAAGGGGAAATAATAGGAGATATTTTATTACGTTGGGTAACATAAGGAATAAGCAGTGACGATAGTAGTGAATCAAGTCCACGCGAGCGGAGTCGCGGGCCCTGCTAGTACACAGATACAACAAAACCTAAAGACACACAGGCATCAGCATATAAAACAATATTACTAATAATGTCTGGAGGACTGAAATAATCTTTCTATATCTTTGAAAGTAGAAATATGAGAGAAAAAATACACCTTCCTGAGGGGTACCAGAACGCAGAATATATACTTTAGAGATGCCTTACACTAGGCTTTTTAATAAATTTGTGTTTTCATCGTCTCATTACAACTTTTATAAATTATTATTATTCGATTATTTGCCGTATATCATTTCATAGATATTTGATCTTCTTATTCAATAATAATAATAACGGGTTTATTGTGATCATACTGTACACAAAAGGCGTAGTGGAAGCTAGGCTTCCTCACTTAACGTACTTAATTAACCTGAACCAAGAAGTAACAATTATCTTCCCACCATATCATACAGAAAGTTTAGCAATTAGTTATGTTTGTGGAACATTCATGAAGAACGCGATAACCAACAGGGTGGCACTGAGGTCCCGTAATTTTCCATTTAACTACTGTCCTGGTCCTAAAGCTGGGTGCGGTCTCGGTTGAGACGCTCGTTTTTTTTAGTGTCAACAAATGCTATGGTACTTGATTCAATTGGTTAAACGACAGTCCATTTTTGGATGTAGCATTTTGGGCATTCCAGGGCACGGGACCCCAAAATCAACGTTAATTGCAACATCTTTCGAGAAAACTAACTTTAGCTAACCACGTTGCATCACACTCTACTGTTGGTGTCCAAGAAAAAAGATTACCCAAGATTCCCAATTGTGTAGCCGAAGATGCTGGATATTGCCTTCAGACACCGTGTCATAAAACGTAGTCGTATTTTATGGTAATGAAGGCAAATGAAAGTACTCTGCACCTTGTTCATAACAGAAATTATAATTTTATAAAAATGTAATGTTCTTTTTTACTTTATTCTAGACAAAACTAAAAAAAAAAATATAAATAACCCGGATGACGATTTCACTTTAGCCGACATGATGACATGAACATCAACCATTACATTATATTACCTACTTACCGGCGAACAAAATTGTTTTCGGTTAAGTTATTTTAACAACTGTGGTTTGGTTCGTTTGTTTTGTAAATGTTATGGCGTGTTTTGGCATTTACTGTTAAGTCAACAGCCTGTGTATTAGGATTGTTAGTTTGATTGCTTTGGTATAAAGTCAACGTTAAGACTATTAATTTACTTGAAATAAATATAGGATGTCCTCTAAATTTAAATGTTATATTTAACTGGTTGTAGTATTCATAATAATAACTTAACTATATCAAAATATAGCCTGCATAATAATGCGGACTCAAAAAAATTAACACTACAATAATATACAGTGTGTAATAAAAAGTTTAACACACTGTAAATAATGTTTACCATATTTTTTTCCTAAAGAAATAATACCATTTTACAAAGAGTATTTGTATGTTTACACCACGAGAATTTATTGAATTAATATGAAATATTATTAGTCAATGTCTCGGTTAACAATAACTTATGTATCTATACCATATAATAACTTTGACGCATACGGTCGGTCCTGTAAAAACGTGTCGCCTATAACGTGCAGTCGGTAAAAGAAATTCCTTTTTTTTTAGGAGATCGCTGGCGCCCCTGCAAACAATGCTTTGTGAAAAGAGATTTATTTCTAAACTTCTATCTATCTATCTATTTAATAAGCCTTCTTCGATCTAGTGTCAGACATGGGCCTCCCCTTCCTTTTTCCATCCCTCTCGATTCTGCATCTTTCTGATCCATCCTAAACCAGCCGTTCTTTTCAGGTGATCTTTCCATCCTGTTTGGGGCCTTCCTCTGGATCTTTGTTCCAACTATGGCCTCCATTCTTGTATTCTTTTATTCCATCTCTCATCTTGTTGTCTCGTGTGAACTGCCCATCTCCATTTTAAAGCTGCTACCTGTTCTCTTACGTCTATCACTTGGGTCTTTTATCTTATACTTTCGTTTCTAATTGTATCTTGTAATTTTATATTCAGCACCTGGAATTCCATTGCTCTCTGTGTTTTACTCAGTTTGTCCATCAACTTCTTAGTCAATATCCATGTCTGGGCCGCGTAGGTGAGAACCGGTAGAATGTATTAATCGAATACCATCTTTCTTTCTTTCAGAGGAATTTCTGGTTAGTATTTTCCTTTCTTTGCAAAATGCTACCCATGCCAGTCTGATTCTTCTCTGTACTTCTGCCGTTTGATTTGCTTTTTCACACTTCATTATTTGCCCTAGGTAGATGTATTCCTCTACGTATTCAAGTGTTCTGCCTTCTATTCTCAAGCCTCGCGAACTATTTTCGTTTGTCATAGCCGTTATCTTATCTATATTCAGCAGTAGTCCTACCCTCTCTGATTTGTTTTGTAGTTCGGTAATCATTTCCTGTATGTCATCAAAATTATCTGATATTAGCATTACATCATCAGCATAACGCAGATGATTTAACTTCTGTCCACTTATACTGATCCCCTTTTTTTCCCATTCGAATTCCTTGAAAACTTCTTCCAACGCTGCTATAAATAGTTTTGGGCTCATGGAATCTCCCTGTCTTAATCCGCTTTTGGTAGGTAAAAGATTTGTTTTACTATCCGTTTCCACTATCATTTGAGCCTTGTTGTAAATTGTTCTTACGAGCTGAATATACCTACGCTCTATTCTGGTGTTGCCCAGCTTTCGATACTATCAAAAACCTATAAATACCAGGTACAACTTTAAGTTATGTTCTGTTGCTTTCTCTATTAAAGTTGTGATAGTTTAGAAATAATCACAAGTACTGAAATTCTTGCTGAAGTTGGCCTGTTCTACCCATTGGTTTAATTTCAGCTTGTTTTCTAGCCTATTAATTATTAATTTGGTAAACAATTTGTATATTTGTATAATGATATTGGATGGTAATTGTCTAACTTAGTCTTATCACCTTTTTTAAAAAGTAAAATTGTTGAAGCTGTGTTCTAATTTTCTGGTATCTTCTCTTCTTCTAGACATTTATTAAATAAGAGTTTCAGCACCTGTACCACCAAGTCTCCTCCTTTCATTAATTCTTTTAATACTACGTTAGGTCGTGGTGTTTTATTATTTTTCAGAGTTTTTAGTGTTAATATTTCTTCATATGTTATTCTCTGGTATTTCTTTTGAGTTAACATTGTTTATTGTGAAATTAAAAAAAGGAGAGAACAATGAATTTCTAAGCTTAGTTATGATTAAATAGTACATTATCGAACCTGAGTGCTGCAACGCTTTGCGCTTCGAGACCATGTTCCTATGTAATCATCCAAAAGATCCGAAAATGACGCCTACAGCGGCTGCTAAGTCTATAGGCAAGTCGAGGGCATTCGTTAGCAAGTGGGTGAAACGATACTCTCAGTTAAACCACGTTGATGATCTACCAGAACTGGTTCAAAATATAAAGTGTAGGACAAGGATAAAAAAAATGATTATCTTTTTATCAAAAGGAGCAAAAACTAAAGCAGACAAACAGATATATCGTATCAAACGATTCGCATTCATTTCCGAGCCAACAATATAAAGTGGCGAAACACAATCAAGAAACCATTGCTGAGCGAGATACAAAGAGAAGCGACTCGTGTGGGCAGAGGAAAACATAGATCAAGACTGGAGCAATGTATTTTTTCCGATGAAGCTTCATTTTGGTGTTCAACCTGTGAAGATCCATGTTTAGGGATATCTTTCAAAAAAAGGTTTTGGGAGACTCTTTATCTTTACCTACAATGTGAACTCTGAAAAAATGCTGCAAATTTATAAGAAGACATTAGTCCGACTGCCAAACAGTGCTTTATCAATAAAAATAAGGAACGGATTCTTCTCGAGGATAACGACCGCAAACCTCGGAGTAAAACGTGTAGCCAGTTGGAAGGGAATCCGGTATTGTCACATTAGATTGACCATCCCAGTTGCCCGATGCAAATTCAATCGAGAACGCATAGTCATACATCAAGCAGAAACTTCGTAGTAAAGAAGTTTACACAGTGAAGCAGCTATCATGGCAAATTTGGGCAATTGGGAAATCTTTGTAGCAAGAATACGAGGAAAATCTCGTCGAAAGTATCTCCCGAAAATGACAGGCGATCATCGTCGCTGATGGGGACTGGACGAACTACTAAATTATTAGCATTTTATGGAGGAGGGCGGTAGGCGGTTCTGACTGTGGCGTTGGGGTGGTGGTTGGTTTTGACCAGAAATTTGGTCTGGGCTGCTGAAAAATTCACGGATTGTGGGCATCTGGAGGATCCGGTGGAGTTGGGTGTTGTCGACGAACCATAAGGTTTTGGCAATGATGCGGAAGGCCTTGTTTTGGATGGTCTGGAGAGTGAATCTGCGGGAGCGTGACAAATGGCACTATTCTGGGCTGGAGTATATAAGTCCGGCTTGGATGATCATCTTGTAGATTGTCAATTTGTTGCGAGTTGACAATTTGCTGGTTGGCTGTCTTGACGGAGACGGTAAGCTGGTCCTTCTATATACTAGCCTCAAAATAAATTGTAGTTTCTTTTACATATCAGAATAAGAGTAAACACTATTTGTATTGAATATTTACAGAATACAACGTAATCAAAACTTTGAACATTTTCAAACAGTGCTCGAAATTGTCGACCTGTTTGGTCCTCTCTACGTTTTTTATTTTTTTCTATTTCCGTCGCGTCGCGTTTTTAGATCACAAAACACATAGTTGCCGATTATCGTGAACAACCTACACGTGAACAATTGCCTTCCTCGTAAAAATTTAATCTAGCTTTACGTAGCAGTTTCGAATTTATGGCTCTGCGTAATTTTCAGGAAATCTGGCAACATCAAATTGAAGCAGCTCTCTTAATTTTTTAAAGTAGTTATAGCCTGTCCCAAAATATAAGATCCCAATTTTTGCTGTTTTAAGTGGGCAATATAAAAATTCTACCTTTTGTTTATGATAGGTTGCAGAGATGGACTTAAGAATTTTATTCATTAATGCAATGGTCTCAGTGCCTCTTTATTTATTTGGAAAAAACAACTTATTGAAAATAAATTAGTAAAGAGTCTTCTAAAAAAGTATGAATTACTTTTTGTCTTAAATATGCCTTACTTAATCAACAATAAATAATTAATCATATCATATGGAATTTTAACGTCACAGCTTAAATGATGCAAAATAACAACAGGGGTCAAAACTTATCGCATTTTGAAATTTACGAAGGCGGCGTTACTTTGATTTCTTAGTGCAATTGTTTTTTGTTTAGTTTGACATTTTTTCATTCAATAAAACGAGTCGTCGAACTACAATCTCGGAGAGAAATTTAATTATTACTCATTACAGGAATGGATACAGCCAAAGAGACTTAGCCAAAATGGTAAATAAATGTCCGTCAACTGTTCAGCATATCATTGAACGTTACCGGAATGAAAATAGAGTCGAGAATAAGTCAAGGTTGGTTTCAAATAAGATCTTCAATGAACGTGAAGAAAGATGGATTTTAAGAGAGGTATCAAATAATCCAAAAAAAAAGTGCGCCAAAGTTGTGCGCCGAGGTGGAAAGACAGTTTGGAAAAAGGTGTAACCCCGAAACAGTTCGAAGGATGTTGAGAAATAATAATTTACATGGTCGAACTGCTAGAAATAAGCCTTTCATTAGCCAAAGAAAAAGACGCGTGAGATTGGAATTTGCCAGAGAGCATATCAATAAAGACTTGAACTTCTGGAATTCAGTAATATTTGCTGATGAGACTAAAATAAACTTATTTGGGTCCGATGGAAAAATATCAGTGTGGAGAAAGCCTAACGAAGAATTAAAATTGAAAAATATGAAAGCTACGGTAAAGCACGGTGGAGGTGGAGTGATGGGGCTGAATGTCATCTGCAGGAGTCATCTTTAACTGTCGAATGAAAAAACTTTTAAATAAATATATTTTTAATGGATAATGCGCGGACACATTCTTATTTGATCGACTGTGACTTGAAATTTTCCCACCGCGAACGAGGTAATTCCATATTCGCCATGTTTCAGGATTGTTACTTTTACACCGGATATTTGATTAACCAAGTTAGATAACGGGACTCCACCTAATTCAAACATTTATCCACTTATACACAATTATTTGTAACGAATAATACATCGGCCAATAGTGCAGTAAAAAAAGGTCAAAATAATGATGAGATAGGCATAGTTTAGATACAGCAATATTATGATTTTATCCTCTGTAGGGTATCACCAGAGTATTATCCTGAGTTTTGGACTTCGAAAAACTTGTGTTCTTTTGCTTATAAACAATTTAAGTTTTCAAAAGGCGTGTTTTGAGCTTAAAATGTGAATAACTGCGGTTATATAAGTTTGATCTAAAAACAAAAACAACCAAACTCTTCGTAATAAAATTTCCAACAAATTCTCGTCGGCTTTAAGTCGCTCAAATGCGAACATAACCTACAAAATTGAAAAAACAGTCAAGAACTGTTTCTTTTTTCATTTTATTGTAAGTGAACCGATCGGCTTGAATTTTGGTACAAAAATATTGAACCCAGTGGGCACAATTGAATTTGTAACTTAAAATTTGAATTGTCTGTCATTTTATGCAATTTGATCCAAAATAGATCTTTTCTTTTCAGAATTTAGGTCTCGACGCCAGCTTTCCAATGCCACTAAAATAGTTTTTTTGGAGTCATTTTAACCATTTTTTTATTAATCAAATAGCAACGAATGTGTTTTTTCGGTCATTTAAAAAAAAAAATGAAAAATTTTTATCACACTGGTAGAGAATTGCCTTCATTTAAAAAAAAAACATTTTCGTTAACGTGAAAATGACTGAAACAAACGCATTTGTTCTTATTTGATTAATAAATAAATATAAAAAAAAAAACGGTTAAAATGACTCCAAAAACATTTTTTTTAATGGCATCGGACAGTTGGCTTCGAGACCTAAATTTTGAAAAAAAAAAGATCAATTTTGGACCAAATGGCGGGCCATTCAAATTTAAAATAACAAATTCAATTGTACCCACTGGGTTCAATATTTCTGTACCAAAATTTCAGGGTATTTTTGCTATAATAAAAGGTATATTTTCTGAAAGTTTTAAGCCGATCGGTTCACTTAGTCGACCTGTACACGGTGAGTCAACGATATAGTAAAGTTCATTATCTCATTTGCTTCGGGAATGACGGAAAAATGTTAAATAAGATAGTTTTAGAAAATGTTAAGGTGCACAGTTTAAAATTATTTTTGAGTATACAGGGTACTTCAAAAAGGTGTGGCCGATATAACATATGTTTTTTTTAAACGGAACATCCTATTTTCTAATTTATTTTTAAATTCTGCGTAAAATTTTATAACTTTTTTATTAATAATGTTATATACCTAAACCTAGTAGTTTTTCTATTGTTTCAATTTTTTTTTTTTTTTAAATACTACTTTTCAGTTTTGTAAAAAATTGCCAGTAGCGCCACCATTGTTTCTGAAGGTGGAATACTCATAATTGATATGAGCGTTCTATAAAGATGAGAAAAAAGATATATGTAAAGAAATTTGACTTGGATGCTACAGGGTGTTCAAAATAAATTTATGCATTTCGACTAATTTAAATTGAAAAATCTCAAATTTTTTAAACGGCACACCCTGTATATTATTATTTTTTCTGATAGATTTTACAAACCCCTCCAACTTTTATTAAGTATGTGATATAGCTATTTCTAATAGTTTTCGATTTATTTTGAATTTTTCAATTTTTACCCTTGTTTTTAATACACTTACGCTATTGTGAAAACATAAACAAAAAGTTAATAATAATTTTAATATAGTTTAACATATCTAATTATTAATTATTATGACGTAATAAATGTTCCAAAATATGCCCGTCAGTTTTTTGTCTCGATCCGACTTATATAACTAGAGTTATTCACATTTTTAAGCTCAAAAAACGCGTTTTGAAAACTTCAATTGTTTATAAACAAAAGAGCACAAGTTTTTTGAGGTCCAAAACTCAGGACAATACTTCTGGTGATAACCCAGAGTGAATAAAATCATAATATTGCTGTATCTAGAGTGTGCAATTTCAAATGCTTTTTTTACTGCACTACAATTGGAATAATACAAATTGAATATGAAATAGGCCAGTCGTAATAAATAATGTATTAATTTATTAAGAAGCTATTTTTATCACGATCAATACCAATTTACCTTTAAACATATTCGTATAGTGTTAAAAAACGACAATGATAAATGACAGTTACAAATATGTTTAAATTTAAAATTCAAATTTCTATTTAAAGTTTATTTGAAGACGCGACTGTTTATGTAAGTGACAGTAAGAAAAATTACTAGCCGAACAAGATTTTTACATTTCAGATATTCTGTAGGTAAAACATTCTGAATGATAATAAATTATCATAAACGTTATAAACGGGAACCAGAACCGACACTAGGGATAGAGGTGGGCGCTCTCAATCTTTTTGAAAATCCACTTCAACGGATCCGAGACAGTACAATGGCTCATTGCACTAAACTCTTTTTCTCACTGCTCAAATTTTACAGTAGATCTGCAGTTCGAATTATATGAGAAGTGTAAGTTCTTCATTTTCATCTTTTTTATACTCTCGTGCAATAAAATACCATTAGGCTTGGTTTTCTTGAATTAGTTATTTCTTCATGAGGACACTGACAGCTGCAAGACGATGGCTGTACAAGATGTCTCATCCCCCTCCTCTGTGAGGTGACTACTAATGAGCTGGTTCTTCGTACTTGATCCTTCCAGATCTCTCTCAATCTAGGGTCATTTGGCCCGCTTCATGCAGAGTTTTTCCAACAAGGGGCTGCAGTTGGTCTATCCATCCTGTAGAAGATCCACCTCTTGATTTTTTGCCTCTGACTTTTCCTTCGACCACCAGTTTCTCCATGGCGTCTCTTCTTCTAGCGATATGACATGTCGTGTCTCACAAAAAAGTTTAATTTATAATAATAATAAAAACAATAAACTGATCAATAAATGAAAATCTTTATTCTATATCAAAGTGTAGTACTTGGAGACTTATTTCTTTACGTTCCCGGAACTCTCCTAACTAACCAGTGAAATTATTAATCACTACTCGATATGCCGTTCCCGTAATTGCTACCATTACTTGCCAGATATTTTCTAGTTATTCCAGGAAGCGAGAATTGCCAACAATAACCTTCAATCTCGAGTATTCCTGTAAGAAAATTTTTTTGAGCATCAAATTAGGGCTATGTCATATCTTTTCAAAAAGATTTTATTCGTGAAAATCTCTGGAATAACTGGCAAAAATGTATTTGAAATTTGTGATATTGCATCATCAAGTTAAAACCAGGTTCTCTAATTATGGCAATCAAAATTTGGTGTAGCGAATTTGTAGAGGTTCTCAATCCTTTCCATATATCGCTTCAATAGTAATTGTGTGACTTCTGTCATCCTCAATGAAGTATTGCCAATTATTCCATGAACCTATATTGCGACTGAAGCCAGCACTTTAAGGTATCTAAGATTTTTGATGTTTTAATTTTGGATTTAGACCGTAATTCTGTTATATTTACGAAAACTGCATTATAGCGAACTCCGGGAGGACAATTGCAACACTTGATCGCTATTGAATTATAACTTGAACGCAATACGCGTTTGTACGATTTCTTGAAGTGCATAATCGCTTTATCGGAGAATTACCTAAAATCAAATCAGATTCTTTAAATTTCTGCACCAATTTTTTAATCAGCTGAACAATTCTAAGCTTACGCTGTATAGATAATCTTGACGGTGAAATTTTTGTCACGTTACAGCTCTAAAATTATTACTTTTGCAAAACTGATACACACAGCAGGTACGCTACTCTCTACATTATGCTATGTGCCCCCGTGTTATCCCATCCGAAAGTTGCGTTCGCTCGATAAGTCAAACAATTTTAAATTTATAGGAAACTTTGTTTAAAACGAATATTTTGACATAAACGTGGGTATATCCACATTAATGTCAGTTATTTGTGAAGAACAACCATTTGCTGTTAAAGCCAATAGCAAATTATAAACCAATTCGAGCCAATCAATATATAAAACAATATTTACTTTTCTATTCTATTAACACCATTATCAATCATCAGTGGTTAAACTACTTCGAAATTATTAAAAAATAAAGCTATTTTATGCAAAATATCAGTGACTTACACCAAGTTACAGTTAACGCAGCTTCCGCTTAAGCGAACTAATTCAGAACGAAAAGAGGAGCTGATTTTCAGTTAGAGTACAGATTCGGTTCAATGAATCTGTTCTGTTGCAAATGACCCAGCTCTATATATATATATATATATATATATATATATATATATATATATATATATATATATATATATATAAAGGCGGCGACTTAAAGCGCAGCCCAGAAATTAAACATGTATTTTTTTATTGTTCACCTCCCCGCCTGAGTAAGGATTTTACCTTTTTTTATATCTTTCAGAATATCGGCGAGGATGTCGAAATATCCGTCAACGTTGCCCAAGTGCCAAAACATACATTTTTGTATTTCACAGTACCTTTTAGGAAACGCGGTAGTGCTTGCACGGACATTATTACATTTCTGCAAACCACTACTAGTTAAGTCAATAAATGAAGTATACCGATCTGCCGGGATTGGACCCGAGACCTTCTGCATCGCAAGCAAGTTACTACGTTACGGAGTCACGAGTCGCCACAGTATTAAACAAATTTATAGACCTATAAATTCTTACTATTCAAATCGAGTTACTACATTTCGTGCTTTTTCTTTTCCTTTAAAAATTGCTCTGGGCCAATGAAAATAACTGTGCAAAAAGTTATCCTTATCATGCATATCAATATAAGAAAAAAAATTATTATTTTCTGGAACGAGCGAAAGAACTCGAAAATGGGGTAATTAAGAATCATTAACAAATATAATAATATAGATTTTATTTTGAAAAACACATTTATTATATATTACTATTTTTTTAATAACGACGGCTTATTATAAACAAGCTGCCTTATCTACCGTTTTCAGTTTTTGTGTAATCAATAGACAAATAAAGCGATAGTAGTTCTTATAAAGTGACTTTCTTACGTTACATTTATCCCATGATGTTTATATTTTATACAACAGGTTGATCATAACACAAAATTAGCCGGGAATCTTATCAAGTTGTACACACAAGACGTAACGACAAACTTCTCAAGTAAACATAAGCATAAATTTAACGATTAACTTGTCCAACTTATATTTTCTTCAATCTACGATGTGAAGAAGATCGAGAACTACGGCCTGCGGTTGATGAAAATGGTTGGTAATCGAATTGTTCAGTCTTCCGCCTGCTGATAACCTGAACAACCTCACTCTGTTAACTAAACTATATTTAGTCTGTCTAGTACAGTCTGGTGAAATATATATGGCCAGGTAGCAAATTCTTTTTTAGTTGTTCTAGTCTGTTGCCTAAAACTCTGATTTCATCTTCTTATTATGATTTATCTTTTATTTGGACTGAAAGACTAAATCCCGCATTATCCTGCAGTTTTCTCCCTTTACCTGCTAAAATAACTAATTATTCAAACCTAGACATGGTTATTTTCTCACTTGCCCTGTGATTTGGGGCAGTTTATCGAATTTTAAAGGATTATTTGGCTCAACGACACAATATCATTAAAAATCTGACTTAATGAAGTGCTTACTTTAGTTCATAGGGAAGGAAGTAAATAATATAACTGTTTCTTACGGAACACTTATAAGATCACTTCGATATCCGTCTGTCTATCTGTCTATCACACCCGATTTTCTCTAAAACTATTTGACATAGAAAGATGAAATTTAGTACTAATATAGGAATTGATGGCCTCATCAGAGAGGGGGGTGAAATCAGAAGTGAAAAAAAAAAATTTTACCAAATCATCGAGTGGGGTGTCAAATGAAAGGTTGTAAAAGCACGAGTTTATAGTTAACATTTGAATATTTTCTCAACTTGTATTTTAATAAGGTATCTATAGTCTTATATAACCAGCCATTAAAATTAGTAAATATAAGTGACAACACGATAACTAAAGCGGTACTATAAAACTGGACATTCAGTATTCCAGTTTTTTTTTCTGGCATTGTATGGGGGTAATGTATAACTTTTTACATTTCATTATGATGGGCTAATAGTAGAACGGGGTGGAAATATAGTCTACTGTTTTGTACTTGTCCTAGTCTCCTCTTGGGTATAACACCTCTTAGTAAATTCTTAAGCCACTTCGGCTCAAAGGGCATTGTTTTTGGGTCACTATTTTTTAAGCTGCAGCATAGCCAGGTTCGTGGGGAGGGGATATATGGACACAAAAGGCGTTTCTTTATTTAACGCGAAAAAGCGAACACTGGAGGCGAAGCTACTTTTAAAGGAAGGTAGTGCACCAATCGTCAAACGGGGGGATAATCGACAAACAGTGGCAAAGCTTTTTGAAGAAAAAAAATCTCTCTTGCATTAGAGGTTTAAAAGCTTAGACCCTTCTTAACACATACAACTCAAAACCAATGACCGAGGAAGACTATTTTTCACAAAAAGAATCATTTTAAACAATGGAATTTTAAAAACTCAAAAATCGATGAACGGGTGAAAAAGATTTTTCGAAACAAAGAACGCCCCCATACAGTGAAAGTCCACATAGTTAAACTAAAATTAAAAATCCTGGGGATTCATATTTTTCACAAAAGAACCCTTTCATACTGATACTTTTCCCAATAAATTCTACATCTATGTGGGGTCGGGGCATATGCCTCTTGACTACGCTACAGTTTTTCAGGTATTATCTTATTGGGTTGAATTCTATGGGACCCATGGGCCATCATTTTCATTTCCCACTTCATTTACAAATTAGACCTTATCATGAAAATATTAAGAAGACACCTCGTTTTTATTATAAGACCAAAAAAAAAAAATAGTAAAGCCCACAGGCTAAAAAATTCAGAACTCTGTGGACATATGAAACGGTGTTATTTTATACTTACTGTACGCCGTTCCTGAGTTACAAACTAGTTTTTATCCTGAAATTATCAAAAAGCACTTCCTTTCTTAGGCAATAAAACGAGATAAAAAACTTATTATAGTTTAGCCATACAGTATTTGCATTCCCTCTACGGAGAACATTGACTCATCCTAGATATGTTCAAATACCATAAAGATTGAGCTCTGAGGGAGGCCTGCCATCGCATCCTGGGTGATGTGCGTTGCTCACGAATTTCAGGGGAGTCCGCGCGCTTACAAGTAACACTGTCTTCTACATAGCCTTGTGCAAATGTTCGCTATGGTTCAGATGCTTTTACGTATTATACGAGACTTTTTAGTGTAACATCCGTTGTTGATAGAAATATTGGAATCGTTTGGATGCTGACCCTTTGTCTTCATATTTGTGCTTTTAAATCCCTATGATTGTCGATCTTCTAATTGTATATCCTTAACAAATTGTAATTGTTTGGAACGACAATAGGTTGTATGTCTTAAAGATGTATCCAATAATATATTGTCTGATCTATTGTGAATGACTGTTTGATCTACTAAGGGAGTTTGATCTCAGTAGAGCTCGTAGTTGTTGTTTTCAAGGATTGGTCCAATTGACAACTGTGTCGTACTTCTTCCTATATTCTGACGCTCCAAACGCCTGCCAACCTCTCTCCACTACCTGTATCGCCTCCAATGTCCGGTCTCTATATCTACAGAAGTCATTATATCATCAAGATTATTGATTAATACCAATTCATTAAACCAATCAAAATTTGTAGTCACTTGAAGAAAAAAGAAGATGATTTCCGATTAAACACTTTTTTGTAGTACTAGCCATAGTTCTTCACGTTTTCTTTAATCTTAGACTCGGGTAAGATTAATAAAACTGAAATCAAGACGAACTCGTGTTTTACAAGCTCAACGTGGAGCTTCTTCACTATGATTTAATGGCAAAGCATAGCAAACATTTTGTTATTTAAACGGGAAAAAATTTCCTAGAGAAATTTTATATAATATTGTGTAACATATTTGCACAACTTGTATCAACAAACTGTTGAGAAAAACACTACAATTATTTTACCTCTTTTTCTAGAAATACCTTTTTTACACAAGTTGTAAAGATTTATGCTACGTTTTTTTTTATATTCCTGGTAAAAATATTACCAGAAAAAGGTACAAAATTATAGAACTTTAATAACAATCTTCTTCTATCCATTCCTGGACGTAGGTCTGTTCTAATCTCTTCCATGCTTCTCTGTCTTTGCCCTCTTTAACCACTGCTTGCCCGGTACTACTCCTATATCATTGACCCATCGTTTCAGTGGTCGTCGAACGTTTCTTCCTGTTTCTCTGGGTGTCTTTGGTTCGTCTTCTTATCTGTTCGACATAAATTCTATCCCTAAGAGAGACATCAAGAATGCAAGAAATTCTCCAAGGGAGCGGGCTGGCTTCCGGGCCCGATTCGGAACCAATGACCATCTACAAAGTATTGAGACATTAATTGAGCAAAGCATTGAATGTAACAGACCACTTGCCTTAGCCTTCATAGATTTCCATAAGGCTTTTGATAGAGTCGAGCTGGACTCAGTATTAGAAGCGTTACAAGAGTACCGTGTTGACTATCGATAAACAAAGTTGATTTGCAATATCTACAAAAATGCCTGTATGACGGGGAAACTCCACGAAAACACTAAATCCATACCAATTGGTAGGGGAGTAAGACAAGGCGACACGCTTTTAAGAAACTCAACTAGGAAGGAAAAGGCCTTAATATAGACCGGCAAAGTCTGACAGATCTGCATTTTGCAAATGATATAGTCCTGATATCTGACAGTCTTGAAGAGCTTCAAGAACTTCGAGAAGTATGTGCAGACGTGGGGTTGGAAATGAATGCTTCTAAAACAAAATATAGGACGAACTTGGTTCCAAGCGAACAGATTAATGTCGGCAATAAAGAAGTAGAACTAGTGGACAAATGCACCTATCTTGGTCATGAGATTCCCATCATAAAGACAACAACACACAACCGAACGTGCGAATTGAAGAGAAAAATAACGCTCGCTTGGGCACCCTATGGAAGACAAAGATGTCTTTAGGAATGATCTACCTATTTGCCTAAGAAAGAAGATCTTTGATCAGTGTGTGCTTTCAGTGATGACTTATGAGGCGGGAACTGTAACCTTAACTGTCGCAGCTGCTAAAAAGCTTAGAATAACACAGTGCAAGATGGAAAGATCAATGATTGGAGTGTCACTGTGGAAGTGGGCGGGACATATAGCCCGAATGTCGGATGGGAGATGGACTAAGAGGCTGCTTGAGTGGAGACCTAGGAGTGACAGGCGTAGTAGGGATCGACCTGCCACACGCTGGACCGATTATATTAAGAGACTGTATAGTAACTGGATGAGGAGAGCCTAGGAGAGGAGAGAGTGGACTGATGAGATGGGGGAGGCCTATGTTCAGCAGTGGACGTAAAGGGCTAATTGATGATGATGATGATTAGTGAGTTACATCGTTTCCAGTCCATATATGCTGGAATTGTAGACTTTAGTTTATAGGTTTATGGGTATTGTAGTCCTTTTTAAGATATATCTCAGTTTCCCAAAAGCTGTCCATGCCAGCCTTATTCGCCTGGTACTTTCTGCATGCTGGTTCTCCTTTCCAATCTTAATAGTGTGATCTAAGTAGATATACTTGCCGACGCGTTCTATGGAGTTATTTCCTATCTGTATGTTGGTATCTTCAGGGCTCATTAATTCAGTTTTTTTTAACATTCCGGTTGCTCATTAGTGTTATTAACTATCACGACTATGTCGTCTGCAAACCTAAGGTGACTAAGTCTAGTACCAGCGATGTTGATACCCTTCTCATCCGAATTGAACTCTTTAAAGACGTCTTCAAGGGCCAGCGTAAATAATTTAGGTGAGACAGTATCTTCTTGTCACATTCCTCTTTTATAGGGAATATTGTTAGTGAGAGTTGTTTCGTCAATTTTAATATGTATAGATGCTTCTTTATAGATGTTCTCTATTATTTTTATATATCTGGAATCTATTCTTGCATTCGCTAGGGATTTTAGAACTGACCAGTTTTCAGTAGTATTTAATGCCTTATGAAAATCAATGAAGGCCAAATGTATTGGTACCTTATATTCTGTACGTTTTTCTATTACAGTAAGTATTAGATAGAGTTGGTCGATCTTAATAAGTCCTTTTCTAAAGCTCGCCTGTTCCACAGATTAATAGAAATTTAGTTTTGCTGTTAGGCAACTGGTTAAGATTTTAGTGAAGAGCTTATATAAGTGCGACAGAAGAGATTTGGGTCGATAATTTTCATCCTTCTCCTCCTGCACAGCTGAAGTGGAAGTTCATATAAAAAATTAAATATTTATGTAATTAAGAATTTACGACATTAAACTTTGTAGGATAAAGAAAGGGGGCAAGAATTTGGGTATTCCATATTTCACACCACAGGGTCCCTTTAAATTAGTACTGATTTTTAGTTTCTATTACAAAATTTGGATTTTCATCTGAAAACCATCTGTAATTCGGTGAGCTAACCACTCCGTTAGAAGAAAACGTAGCCTCGTCAGAAAAAAATATGTTTCTGTAAAAACGTACACCTTGTTCCTTCTTTCCTTGTAGCCAAGAACCCAAATCTAGTAGAGCACCATTTCTTATAAAACGTCAATAAATTTTGATTTGTAAGCACGAAATTTATTTTGTACTAAACTCGCCTGATTGACCGCTCTGACATCTTGACGACTTATTGACATCTTTCAGATAGGGCCATTTGAGGGTTTTCGACCGCCGATCACATTACATTAAAATTTACTTCTTCGTTAGTAACAGGCCTGTGATGAGGGACTGTGAATCGACTATCCACAGAAACATATTCTGTAAAGATATTTAAGAGCCTTGCTACCGTCGATTAATAAACATTTTTACCAAGATGCCTTTCGTTAAATATTTTAGCAGCATTCCGCAAGCTTTGATAATTTAACATGATTTGAATTCTTTCTTGAACGGATAATTCTTCAACAGTCATGCAATTTAACAGATACTAAAATTAAATGACATCCTTACTGAAGAGAGAGAGAAGACAAATATAATTATTCTGTTTCATCCATAGTCAACTTTATGAAAAGCTAAAATATTCGCATTATGTTATTTACAGCAAATATGTAATAAGTTATTAGGAAAAAAAAACACAATTTTTGGTTTTTAAGACCTAAAAGGTTTTTAAATTTTTGGAGAGAAATCCTTATTTAAATACTTTAAATAGATTCCATGTTTTGTCTAACGGTACATAGCATGGCAATATAGGTGAATATACATTTGTACTGTGAGGAAAATCTCGAAAACAAGCAATATTAATGTACTTGTTTTCCTTTATGTTTTACAAGAAATTATGACTCTAGAGTATTCTTTGAAAAATAAAAACCTCAAACTTGAAATAATAGAGTTAAAAATATTCGTTAGTTGCCCGTGGGACAGTCGCTGTTTTACGAAAATCGGATTTTTTAATTGTTGATTGTAAAACATGTAAACATAACTTGAAATAAAAAAATAATTGATTAAATTCTTGTACCAATCTAACAAATATATTTCAAATTTACAAAATAAAAATTTTCTTTTTTCCAGTCATATAAGGTGAAAAAAAGGGCAAACCTCGGAAAGAATTTAGAGAGTTGAAATTTGCATAAATCTTTATTTTGACATTCTAAAAGTTAGCTCAAAATTCTCATAGAATCTCGTGTCCGCGAGTTAAGATATTCAAGATCAAACGTCGCGAAAATCGGTTTTTTGCAAACATATCTTATCTCAGGCGATATTTTATATAATTAACCGTTCTCAAGCACCTCTTCCCACTCTTCGCGCTCTATCTCGAAAACGGTTAATTATATAAAATGTTGGCTGATACCAAATTTGTAGAGAATATTATGCTCTACAAGTATTATAATAACGTCAAATATCATTCGAAGCATAGGAAACAAGATATTTCCAAAAAACCGATTTTCGCGACGTTTGACCTTGAATATCTTGACTCGCGGACACGAGATTCTATGAGACTTTTGAGCTAACTTTTAAAATATCAAAACACAGATTTATGCAAATTTTCTGCTTTCTAACTTTCATTTCGATGTTGAATCCTATTTGACTTAAAAACTTGTGATCATATTTTTACTGGCCAAAAACTGACAAAATACGATTTTTATCCAATCTATCTAAAATTTTGCATACTGCCAAACACGGTCTTTTATATGGAGAATATCATGCCTTTGGAATAATTTGCCCAGGGCTGTGTTTCCCACCGAGTACAATTTAGAGTGATTCAAGAAAAACGTGAATCATTTTTTCCGCACACATCCCGCTACTGGAGCGCTTTAGGGACTTCCCTGTAACACGTGTGCTAGACCCATAAAAAAAATGAAATTCCAGACACTGTTTCCTGATAAATAGATTCGATATCTTAATAAATAGAATGAATTTTGGACTTTAAACTTTAGAAAATTCAAATGTCCCGCCAAACGAAAAAAGACAATTCGCACTGCAAAATCATTTTTTTTTTAGTTTCAAGTGACGCAGAATTCACCTATAAACTTCTTCTTCTCTTCCAAACTTAATAATAAAGAAAAATACATATGTCGCACACTTTCGGCTTGTCACCGTATATAATTTTATAATCTGGTCTCCAATTCATATATCTGATTTTCTTGTTAAAATACCATTTGTCCTTAAACCCCCTACATCTCCAAATATCCTACTTTAGATGCTCAAGTATTAAATTGTGTAATGACTGTTGAAACTTATAAAAAACGGTGAAAAGCAATTAAACAGTAGCATTTAGTACGTAAATATCCGTCCAAGGTCACAAAGTTCAATTTGTAAGCAACTAATTATCTTTTATTAATTATTTTAACTATTTTTTTTCCAACTGAAATAAAGCTACTTTGGACTTTATTCTGACATCCGAGTAGAAAATAATTATAAATAACCGTTTCTGAGACAGGCGTGCACAATTTTACCATCTTAATAGACATTAATTGATAAATAGCGTTTCACTATTATGTCACGTTCGAAGCTCAGCGGTAGAAATATACTGCGTCTCAAGCAAAAAATAACAAACAATTTTATTGAGTTTATGTCAGGAAAAACTGTAAAATGTATTAGTTTTGTCAGCGCAAGAATAACGATCGAAAACTTTTGACAAGTGCATCAGAGTCTCTGCATTCCTACTAAAGATCTTCAAATAATTATGTTATACGATAACCTCACCATTCATATTGTGAACATATCATCATCATCATCATCATTAACTTATTCCATCCATAGTCGGATGTAAGCCTCCCGAAATTGTTTCCAATGAGCTCTGTTGTTTGCTTTTTGCATCCAATTATGTCCTGCTAATATTTTAATTCGTCAGTCCATCTTGTCTGTGGTCTACCTCCGCATCTCTTATATTCTCTAGGCCTCCATTCAACCATCCATCTGTTATCATAATATGCCCCGCCCAATTCCAGCACAATATACATACTCGTTGTATTAAATCTGTCTTCTTCGTATATCGACGTTAGGAATGCGATCTTGGAGTCTAATATTTAGCATTCTCCTCTCCATCGCTCTTTAGGTCACTTGGAGTTTATATATTATACTTTTATTTAAAGCCCACGCTTCAGTGTTATATGTTAATACCCGCAGTACATATTGATTCGAACATTGGCTTTTATTGTATTTGGGATGTCCAATTTAAATGTGGATTGTAACCTTCCGAATGCGGACTAAGCTAGCGAGATTCTTCTATCCAAGTCAGCCTTTAAATTATATTTGGATATTTCGATTTTTTAACCTAAATATATGAATGTTTCTACTCAGTATATATCACCACTACACCAAACACTTTATTTTTGCACTCGACGCGCGTTTCGCTAACCATGTTAGCTTCATCAGGAGCGATGATTGACTAAAGCTAAACTACAAATCTACCCTATTTATACTTAGCCTAACCCTTGAATTACTCAAGCGGAACTAATGACATAGGCAAGACCATCAATTCCGGTCAAGTAACCAGTAGAGGGGACTATAAGGAATAGGCCCTCTGTCTTTATTTAAACTACTTTTACATTTTATGATTTCCATACTTTCGTATGCGTTTAACAATCTCCTATCAGATACATTTTTTATCAATCTTAGATTATCTAATGTTACAGTATGATCAGCTTCAAGGGCATGTTCGGCAATGCTAGACTTTTCTGTTCTATTGTATTTTAAGTGTGCTAACTGTTCTTTAAATCGTGTTTTAATTGACCTTTTAGTTTGCCCAACATACTTTTTGTCACAATCATTACAACTAATTTCATAAATTCCACTTTTCTCACAATTAGGAATCTTATCTTTGGGATTTCCTAAGATATTCCTCAGATTGTCTGATGACTTATAGACTAAGGTGAGGCCTACCTTATTAAATACCTTATTGAGTCCCTTGCTATATTTCGGATTATATGGTATGAAGACATACTTGGTGTTATTTTCTTCGCGTGTAAAAAAGGTGGAATTCTGAATATTAAACCTAAACTTATGTCTATTTATTAGCTTATTTACTAAGTCGTCGTCATAACCATTAACTCTAGTTATATTTCTAATACGATTCTTTTCTTTATTAAAGTTTACTCTATTCAGAGGGAAAGTGATTAAACGATGAACTAAAAAATGTAATGAGGCTAATTTATGTTGCTTGCAATGAAATGAATCATTAGGAATATATCTATCTGTTACTATGCCCTTCCTATAGATATCAAATTCTAATCTATTATTTTTAATAATTAAAATATCTAGAAAAGGCAATTGTCCTTTGTTCTCAACTTCGTAAGTGAATTTAATGGAATCATACCGGCTATTTAATTTAGAAAAAAAAATCATCAATATTTGCTTTATTTGTATCAAAAATCGCAAAAATATCATCCACATACCTATACCATACGACGACTTAGTAAATAAGCTAATAAATAGACATAAGTTTACGTTTAATATTCAGAATACCACCTTTTTTACACGCGAAGAAAATAACACCAAGTATGTCTCCATACCATATAATCCGAAATATAGCGAGGGACTCAATAAGGTATTTAATAAGGTAGGCCTCACCTTAGTCTATAAGTCATCAGACAATCTGAGGAATATCTTAGGAAATCCCAAAGATAAGATTCCTAATTGTGAGAAAAGTGGAATTTATGAAATTAGTTGTAATGATTGTGACAAAAAGTATGTTGGGCAAACTAAAAGGTCAATTAAAACACGATTTAAAGAACATTTAGCACACTTAAAATACAATAGAACAGAAAAGTCTAGCATTGCCGAACATGCTCTTGAAGCTGATCATACTGTAACATTAGATAATCTAAGATTGATAAAAAATGTATCTGATAGGAGATTGTTAAACGCATACGAAAGTATGGAAATCATAAAATGTAAAAGTAGTTTAAATAAAGACAGAGGGCCTATTCCTTATAGTCCCCTCTACTGGTTACTTGACCGGAATTGATGGCCTTGCCTATGTCATTAGTTCCGCTTGAGTAATTCAAGGGTTAGGCTAAGTATAAATAGGGTAGATTTGTAGTTTAGCTTTAGTCAATCATCGCTCCTGATGAAGCTAACATGGTTAGCGAAACGCGCGTCGAGTACAAAAATAAAGTGTTTGGTGTAGTGGTGATATATACTGAGTAGTATCATTGTGCCAAAGATTCCACATTCCCAACTTAGATATGAATGTTTGTACCTTTCCTATTCTTTCACCTTCCATTAATAGATCCTGGCTGTTATCTTCAGTTTCTTGTTCAAATATTTGGTTTCGGTGAAGTTTATTTTTAGACCTATTTCTCGAGACTTATTTATTTTCCATCAGCATTTCTTGTAATTCTTCTTTTGTACTAGCGATCAGAGTGACATCATCGGCGAACCTTAAGTGATTTAATCGTTCACCATCCATTAATATTCCTTTATTTTCTTGTTTAGCGATTTAAACAAGTCTTCTACAGGCAACGTGAACAGCTTTGGGGATATTGAGTCGCCTTGTATAAATCCTCTATTAATTTTATTTGTTTTTTCTTCAAACATTATTTCTGTGGTGGTCCGTGGCTCCGTAGTGTAGTACCTTGCTGACGGTGCAGCAGGTCGAATATAATTATTTATTAAATTATTTAAGTATATTTGGCCTGGCCACGTACATAGGTAGTAGTTGTTCGCAGAAATACAATAACGTCCAAGGCAGCACTACCGCCTTGTCTAAAAGGTGCTGTGAAATACAGAAGTGTATGTTTCGAGTCTTGGACAATGTTGACGGGTATTACGACATCCTCGCCGATATCGTTAGGATATGAAAAAGGGTAAAATCCCTACTCAGGCGGGGAGGTGAACAACCCAAAAAAAATATATGTGTTCAAGAAGAGCTGGGTATCTTTCGTCGACTCTGCTAATAACTTAAGGCGTTAAGGACTGTCTATATCTCTACAGACGCAAATGCTTTTTCGTAGTCAACCATTGCTATCCATACAGTGACCTTATATTCATTTGCTTTTTCCACTAATTATTTGAAGATGGTCTAAAATGCTGTATCCCCGTGTAAATCCCGCTCGTTAACGTAGTTGATAACTGAGAACTATCAAGCACTCTTTTCCTTTTAAGCACGTAACTAGAAAATTAGTACTAAATTTGGCGTTCTCGTACTATAGAATAAATGAATCCAAGCACAAGTCGATGTTTTAACTAAAGGGTATGGTAAGATAATAATTATAGAAAAATTGAGCAGAGGAGTGTCTTCAGATATATTTACAACTAAAAACCTGACATTTCCCTTTACGTACTCATCCATCATCATCATGCTTTACCCATTTGTAACCACTACCGAACATACACCTCTTCGAATGTATTTCAGTAGTTTCTGTTTTTAGCCTCAATTATCCAGTTGGTCTGCCCCTGCTTCTTTCATCTGCTCTAGGTCGCCATCAACCTTTTCGCCCACCTGTTATCTGTGATTCTAGCCTTATGACCTGCCCATCTCCATTTACTTTGTGTTATACGCTTGATAATGACTTTTGTTCTCGTTCTAATTATTCGTTTAAGTATTTAGTAAGATCTCTGCGCTACTCTCAGTTCGTTAACAGAGGGCTATGTCAGCGTAAAAGTTTCGGCACCATATGTTAGCATAGTTACGATCCATTATCCGTAAATCTTCCTCTTCAGACACGTTGGCAAATTTTCTTTAAAAATGTTCCCCAATTTACTAAAGATCATTCGATCTTCGTACTATTTCTGCAAAATTGAAAATAAGGAAAAAAAAACACAATTTTCAGATTCTTGGGTTCCGAATTCTATAAACGACTCTTTGACATCCACCCGCACTCCTTCAATGTTTAATAATAATTAATTATGTTGAGAAAAAAGTTAGCAAGGAAGTTTTTTCACAGAAAAATTAGTATTCCTAGGCTAACTTTTCTACCCCTAATTTGGCCATCCTCGGCTCTCTAAAAACAATATGGTATCTTTATATAATTACAGATACTGACATTCATAGTGGCAATTTTTTTATAAACAATAATACATTGTATTTTTTATTTATAAATTACCACTAGGAATGTCAATATCTACACAATAGTTATCACTACAACATCCCACGCTTCATTTTTGCATTCCATTCAGGTTTCACATTTTTTTTATAGGCCTAGCACACGTGCTTCAAGGAAATCCCTAAAGCACTACAAGAGCGGCACGTGTGCGGAAAAAGCGTTTCACGTTGATCTTGAATTGCTGTAAATTATACTCGGTCGGAAACACAGTCCTGGGCAAATTATTCCAAAGTTATGAGGTTCTCCACATAAAAGAGTGCTTGAAAAGGGATGTACGAGGAGTAACAAGATGAATTTCATACGGATGTGAACTATTAGCGCGACGAGTATTTCTAGCATGCACCGCTTTGGGAGAAATTAAGCGGGCTACCACCATCGAACACTTTCCATGAAAATACTTGTAGAAGAGACTCAAGTCGCCAGAAGTTCTTCGATGTTCCAATGAATCAAGGTTACTGGCTAGTTCCGGGTCTCCAAACAGGCGAACAGCTCTCTTCTAAATAGAACAAAACAAATGAAATATATGTTTCGAAGCAGAGCCCCAAACATTGGAACAGTATTCCATCGTTGGAGGAATTTGAGCTTTATACAGAATTGACAGTTGTTGTAGAGTTTAAAGCTCCCTAGTTCGAAATAATATTCCCAGCTTTTGAGAAGCTCTCTTTGCTATGTTTGCAATATGTTCATGGAAAGACATATTTGCTCCTGAATTAACGCCCAGCAAATTGAGTGACGATGTTAGAGAAATGGAGTGCCCCGACATAACTATGTCGGGTTCAGCAACGTCGACAGTACGCCTCGAAGATGCCAGGCGATTATTGATGCAGGAAGCGATTAAACAACTTCCGCCGTTGTTAGCACACCAAAGAATATATTGATGGCAAAAAATGTTCCCGAAACACATTTTTTCAGGAATACGAGCGGCCATGTTCTTACTTGACAGACTGTATAATGCCTAAAATTCTTCGCAATAAATAAAGTTAACCGCAACTCGGCAACGTAGACTTTCGTCAAGCCGAGACACCAAACAAATTAATTGGGAGGCATTTTTTTTTTGATATATAGATACTAGTTATCGATATATCAAGTAACGATAGAGCAAGTAAACATTACCGATATATCCATAACTATCAATATTTCGATAATTATCGATAACTATCGACATATTGATAGTTATCAGTATAACGATAGTTTTCAATATATCGATATATATCGACTTAGCGCTATTTATCGATATATCCATCGTTGTTATTTTTATTTTTTTTTTATGAGTTCAGCACACGTGCTTCAGAGAAGTCCCTAAAGCGCTCCAGGAGCGGCATGTGTGCGGAAAAAGCGATTCACGTTGTTCTTGAATCGCTGTAAATTGTACTCGGTGGGAAACACAGCGCTGGGCAAATTATTCCAAAATTCATATAAAAGACTGCTTGAAAAGCGTTGTACGCGGAGTAACAAGCTGAACCTCATACGGATGTGAAACACCAGCACGACGTGTATTTCTAACAAGCACCGCTTTGGGAGGAATTAAGCGGGCTACATCCTTCGAACACTTTCCATGAAAATACTTGTAGAACAGACTCAAGTCGCCAACCGTTCTTCGATGTTCCAGCGCATCAAGGCCGCCGGTCAGTTCCGGGTCTCCAATTAGACGAACAGCTCTTCTCTGAACAGAATCCAATAAATGCAATGTATGTTTGGGAGCGGAGCCCCAAACATGGGAGCAGTATTCCATAGTTGTAAAGAATTAACAGTTGTTGTGGAGTGTAAAGCTTCCTGGTTCGATATAATATTGCTAACTTTTGAGAAGCTCTCCTTGCTATGTCTGCAACATGTTCATGCCAGAACATATTTGCTCCCAAATTAACGCCCAACAAATTGAGCGAGGATGCTAGGGGAATGGAGTGCCCCGACATAACTATGTCGGGTTCAGCAACGTTAAGTTTTTTAGAAAAAACTGGCGCCTAGGTTTTTGTAGCCTTAAATTCCACTTGGTTACTGTCACCTCAAGATAGAATTTCTTCCAGGTTTTTGTTAAGTTGAACGACCTCCTGCTGTCTGCGGATATTCGCCTGAACAGCCGATGTCCGAGCGTTCAAAGTGAATGAAGAGATAAGCGTACTGTCGTCTGCAAAGCTGTAGATTGGATTCCCGGTCTTTTCCAGCAGATCGTTAATGTAAATGAGAAAGAGAGTAGGAGACAGTATGGAGCCTTGGGGCACACCGGCGTTGATTGTAAAGGTGTTAGAAATAAATCCGTCGACCGCCACTCGTAAAGAACGCTCTCTGAGGAAACATGAGGGCCACAAACAGAACTTTTCAGACGTACCGCAAGAGCGTAGCTTAGCCAACAGTCCAGATCTCCTGTTGATCTATATTTACGAAAGCCATATTGGTGATCGCTAATAATATTGAATCGTTCAAGATGTTTTAGAAGATGCTGACTGATAATCTTTTTCATGACCTTCGATATTATTGAAAGCAGTGCGACTGGTCGGTAGTTATTTGGCAAGGTGTTCTTGCCTTTTTAGGGCTCGGCTGAACCGTGGCACATTTCCAGCAGGACGGAAATTTTCCCTTTCTGTAGGATATAGATAGTTATCGATAGGTGTCACTTATTTTCATCCCCTGCTCGTTAATTTTAATTAGTGATAACAAATTTTTTAAAGGAATAGATTCGAATCTCTCTAATGCCGGTAATTATTTTTTAAATAATATTTATCGACATGTCTACCGATGGTTACGATATATCAATAGTTATGTCGACTTTTTAAGAAAAAACTGCTGCCGGAGTTTTTGTAGCGTTAAATTCTACTTGGTTACTGTCACCCCAAAATAGAATTTCTTCCAGGTCTTTGGTAAATTGAACTTATATTAGTAACAGTTGGTGATTCTTCTGTTTCTAATCGGATCAACGATCTAATCAAAATAAGAGACGTATAAATATCGATTATCCCAAATAATATTACTTCAAAATTTGACTAATATTCATATTATATCTGTAATTTAATCATGTCATAGACAAATTCTATACCACTAAATACAAAAGAGTTCATTTAATATCAGTCATTATAATACGAATGAATTACCTTTATCTTTTTAACCTTGCGAATGTACAAAAAGCACTTAAACGTAAATCATCTCATAAAACAAAAGTTAGAATTATCCTTTAAATTCCAGAATAATTACTCTTCATTTAATTATTATTTTACGAAATAAACTTAATTATTGTTTAATAATTTAAGTTAAACATAAAGCTTCTTGAAATTTGACTGTTAAAGTCATACTTGAAACTCAACGGTATGCTCGTAATTTATCTGAATGTTCGTATTACGTTTAAAATATTAATGAATAAAATAATTGAGGACGTTGTGTAAAGTTTATTAGTTGAAAATTATTTTAGAAATTAATTGCATTTTAGTTTAAAAGCAGGAAAAATTAAGTTTTGGTTCTTTACTTTTTTGAGAGTTTAGTTCTTTAAGAATGTACACCAGGAATCGATCTTAGATTCTGCTTACAGGAAAGAATGCGTGCAAATATTTCGCTACTACTTTCATATCGGAGTATATGTACAGTGACCGTCAAAGAGTTCGCATGAATGGAAACAAATTTTATTATAAGAATATCCAAATTCCTTTTTGTCATGTCAGATAACTTTAAAATTAATTTTGACATATGTCACATGATCGTTAGTATGGCGGGAAATTTTAATTAACCGATACGGAATCATGAAAAGTCGGGTTAATTGAGAGAATATTGAAGAAACTCAGATGAATAAAAATATTTAGAATTTGATTTAAACTCTACTTGCGAAGTTTGGGTATCCACATAAAAAAAAAATTAAATATTTCTTTATGTAGCTAAAACGTTTTATTTTTCTTATGGAATCACTTCGGTAAAAAAAGATTTTTACCAGGGCGTCAAATGAAAGCTTGTGAAAACACGAGTTTAAAAATATATGTGATGTAATATTTGCGCACACTTTTTTTGTATTATTTTTGGCCAAAAATCCCTGTTCCCCCATCTGAAAAAATATTGGAATATCCTGCATAAGGTGTAGATTGAGCGAAGATTATCACGAGAGCATTACGTTAAATAATTTGTCTGGTATATAAAAAAAAACTATGAAATCTATGTTCCTTGACAATATGGTGAAGGTTTTGTTCATATATTTTTCAATATATACACGGATGGTTTCCGAGAGGAAATAATGTTTCGTTTATAATTAAAGAAATATTTAGATAGTAAATATTTGTTTTACACTTTAATTACTAGATTCTAGAATGAGTTAAACTGATTTATTAGCTACTAGATAGCTAAGATGCTATAACTACTATACATTATTGATGACAAAAAAACGTGAAAATACATATTGGATCTTAAGGTGTATCCATGTCAGAGACCTACTTAACTTAGCCTAGGTAACGGTTTTTATTTTATTTTAAACTAGCCGTGCCCGCGGCTCCGCTCGCGTGCACTTGATTCAGTACTATCGTTACTGCTTATTCCTTATGTTACCTAACGTAATAAAATATCTGCCATTGTTTCCCCTTATCTCCCATCATTTCTCCTTATCTCCCATTATTTCATCATAATTCCCATTATCTAGACTTATCTCTTACCTAAAGTAATAAAATATCTGCCATTATTTCCCCTTATCTCCCATTATTTATACTTATCTCCCATTATCTCACCTTATCTCCCATTATCTAGGCTTATATCAAATTATATAGAACATATGTATAAATTTATAAAAACACGTAAATCGGATAAGTGGTTCTCAAGTGATAAGCGCACTAACGGATAGACAGACAGACAGAGAGACGTTGCATTTTATATATATTATATTCTTTGCAACATGATATTGTTCCATATTTAATGGTTTAGGCAGTGTATTGCAAGAGAACGCGCTAACGGTAACCTTTTTTTTTCGACTTGATTCACTATTATCGTCACTGCTTATTCTTTATGTTATCTAACGCAATAAAATATATCCTATAACCTGGCCAGAGAACATATGTATGTTTTAAAAAAAGCACTTAAAACGGATAAGTGGTTCTCCAGTGATAACCGCACTAACGGACACACAGACAGACAGAGAGACGTTGCATTTTATATATATATTATAGATATCCATTGCTACATAATATTGTTCCATATTTAGTGGTGTAGGCAGTGTATTGCAAGAGAATGCGTTAGCCGCAAACTTTTTTCCGATTTGATTCACTATTATCGTCACTGCCTATTCTTCATGTTACCTAACGTAATAAAATATAGCCTATAACCTGGCCAGAGAACATATGTATGTTTAAAAAAAAAAATCACGTAAATCGGATAAGTGGTTCTCGAGGGATAAGCGCACTAACGGACAGACAGAGACACAGAAATACGTTGCATTTTATATATATTATAGATATAGATTATTATTATATAACCTGGCCAAAGAATATATGTATGAATTTAAAAAAACACACGTAAATCGGATAAGTGGTTCTTGCGTGATAAACGCACTAATGGACAGACAGACAGACAGAGAGACATTGCATTTTATATATATTATAGATTATAGATATTCTCTGCTACATAATATTGTTCCATATTTAATAGTTTAGGCCAGGGATGTCAAAGATACGGCCCGCGGGCCGCATCCGGCCCCCGGGACATATCAATAAGGCCCGCGATCGCAATGTGTCACACAGAAAGAAGAATATTATATACTATATAATTAAATAAATAAAATGTTATAATAATTCAGTACATTTTTTTTATTTGAATCTGGCCCGCCTACACATTCTAAATTTAATATATGGCCCTCTGCAAAATTGAGTTTGACACCTCTGAGTTTAGGCTGTATATTGCAAGGGAACGAACTAGCGGCAAACTTTTTTCCGACTTCATTCACTATTATTGTCACTGCTCATTCCTTGTGCTACCTATCGTAATAAAATATAGCCTACAACCTGGCCAGAGAACATATGTATGTTTAAAAAAAAAGTACGTAAATCGGATAAGTGGTTCTCCAGTGATAAGAGCACTAACTGACAGACAGACAGACAGAGAGACGTTGCATTATATATATATATATATATATATATATATATATATATATATATATATATATATATATATATATATTATAGAAGTAATCACCGAACGGAACACTAATTGCGCAAGTGTGTCTTATACTTGGCCGTTTTTTTTTTTTTATTTAGATAGTTTAATTCAGGTAAATTACTTTTGCTTTGGTCATAATTAGAAATATTTTTTTTGTTTTTATGACAAATGGAAGAAAAATTCAAAAATGAGCTTACGCTTGAACGCCAGCTGTTGCAATGATTTGTATCTAATTGTTATTTCGGTGTTTTACAACAAAAAATGTCCACAAGTGTTTTAAAATGTATCAGTTTTCTGATCCTTGTCAAGTTGTCAAAATCTACCTCGTTAATCTGTTGTTTTATAGTTTACAAGCCAACTGCAGTTTTTGGCGCGCTTGTGATTTTAAAACTTCCTTTTTTATATTATGATGATCTAAATATTATACAAAAAATGTGAATTTCCTATCAGCTAAACATAAAAAAAAAATAAGAATATGAATTTTAATTTACCTTGTTGTATTTGCTAGCTAATCTAAGAAATATTAGATTGAAGTAAAAAAATAAACAATCAACTGAAAATTACTTTTTAAGTTTATTGGCAAATTACACAACTTATTTTTGAAATTAAAGTAAAATTTGACAAGAATCAAGAAACCAGTTAAAACAGTTCAGGACTTTATTATTTGAATTATGAATTATTTCTCCCAGTTGTCAAAAAACACAAAAGGGTATTCCTAATTATGATCAAAGCAAAAGAAATTTAACGAAAATTAAAAATTGTAGATGCTCAAAACGTTGGTTTAAATCAAATTCTCTTCTTCTTACGACGCCGTCTCCTCACGAAGGTTGGCAATCCATATAGCTAAACGAACTTTAGAAACTGCTGCTCGAAAAATATCATTTGAAGCACATCCAAACCACCTTCTCATGTCCTTCAGCCAAGAATTCTGTCGTCTTCCGATCGATAGTTTTTCTTATTCTTATGGTTGTTAGTAATTCCTTCATTTTGTTCGTTCTTTCCAGTACTTCTGTATTTTTATTTTCTGTACCCAGGATATGTTAAGAAGCCGTCAATAAATGTTCATTTCAAAAGATTCCAGTCGTTTCTCTGACCCAGGATCAAGGATCCAGCACTCACATCCATACAATAGCACGGAGAATACATACGCTCTCGCCATTCTCAATCGGCGATCGAGACTGAGACTTGTACGATGGAAAAATTTATTCATATTCATGTATGTTACTCGAGCCTATTCAATTAGGGAATATATTTCCTTTCGTGGGTGACGCTTGTCATTTATATTTGTTCCCAAATATTTAAATGTGGAGATCTGTTCTACGGTGTTGTCCCTGATTTCAAGGGATTCTAGTGATAGATGTTTGTTTGTTATTACCATCCACTTGGTTTTTCTTATATTCATAGTTAACCTAAATCTTTCGTAGGCTGTTACGACTCGATTGATTAGTTGCTAGAGGTCTTTGATATTATTTGCTAATAGAACAGTATTTGAATCAGCATACTGTACGTTTTTTAGGGTACTCCAATTAACTGTCATTCCTTTAAAGGATCCATAGATGGCCTTATTAAACACAGCATCAGAATAAAGATTGACAGCATCAGAATAAAAATTCAAATTTTAAATACTTTTTATTCTATGAGACTTTTCGATATTGTGTCAATTAAACCGACTTTTCATGATTTCATTTTAGTTTAATGAAATTTCCCGCCATACCAATGGTCACGTGGCTTATATCAAAGGCAATTTTGAGGTTATTGGACGTACAGAACTGATTACCCGAAAAAAAATTTAGATACCCAAATAATAAAAAAAATTCGCATATGTTGCGAACTTTGCCAGTCACAGTATACATATACATATATATATATATATATATATATATATATATATATATATATATATATATATATATATATATATATATATCTGCTTTAGATGCGTACCAGTTTGGCACTTACGCTTATTAATTTTATTACGTGTGGTTATTTATAATTAATTAAATTACAAATTTAGAAAATATTCAGCTGTTACTTATAAATATAATGTTACGTCGAGAATTTGCAAATGCAAAATGACCAACAATTAAAGATCCCATGAATGCTATATTCCATGCTTTTCCTCCTACGACTATGGTTTCTGAGCCTATACTCTTCATCAGGTAGGCTTTAGGCAACGGTATCGATCGTTAAGACCGGAGTACCGTGGAGAGCAAGTTGGAATGACTTTCGCTGGCTTATAGCAATCATGGTACTTTATATAAACGAGCTACTACTCGTTGGGCAAGATATAGACTCTTGCGCCATCTGTTGAGCGTTTCGAACTTCGAAAGCTTGCTCAACTATATAAACCTAACATTGTTAGGAAGGATAAATCAAATCGATATTCCGAAATAAAATTTCGGAATATGGTTTCTTACTTGATTTCAACGAGTAGTGCCTCGTTTATATAAAATACCATGATTGCTATAAGCCAGCGAGAGTCATTCCAACTTGCTCTCCACGGTACTCCGGTCTTAACGATCGATACCGTTGCCTAAAGCCTACCTGATGAGGACTATAGGCTCAGAAACTATAGTCGTAGGAGGAAAGGCATGGAATATAGCATTCATGGGATCTTTATTTGTTGGTCATTTTGCATTTGCAAATTCTCGACGTTTCTGTTGTAATGACCAATCAAGTAACAAACCATATTCCGAAATTTTATTTCGGAATATCGATTTGAAATATAATGTTATTTACTTTCTTTTCTATAAGCTAAAAAATATTAAAAAAATGAGCAAGCCAAAAAAAAAATTTTAGTTTTGGAAGTTTAACAACCCTACACATTTGACCAATTCGTTAGCAACCAATCCAGTCAGTCAGTTTTCAGGGCAGGTTAGATGTGTGATCGTATTCTAATGCAAATATGGCGAGGCTTGGGAAAACCAAACGAGATGTCATAAACAAGACTGTTATGCATACTTTCATACACAAATAAAATAACTATATGGTCTTATTATAATAATTGACTATTTTCATAAACTTTATTTTTAATTCTTTTTATACAGATTTTTGTTGAAACTATTAAATAGACTATTCACTTTACCAATTTCATTCTTAGACTTCATAAATGGTACAGAATATTATTTTTATCTAGACACTACAATATACACCCACTTACACATTTCCTTCCTTTTCATTTTTGGCACATTTACCGTAATTACTGATTTACTTTATACAGAATAAAGAGAGGCAAGGTAGCATTAATAAATTTTCTGACTTGAAAACCGAATTCTACTTCCCATTATTATAATATTGTCAGTTAGAAGTTGACTCGAACATGGTTTTTTTGAATTTTTATTTAATGGTTTATTCTTACTTCCATCACAACTAATCTTAAAATATTTCCAACTCAATATATAAAACTGACACTTTGGTTGCAATATCTCTATGATTTGATAATAAATATTTTATCTACTCTCGCTCTCGAAATATTTACAAATTTTAAAATGTAAGCTAACCTCCTGAGTATCTAACTGTGAGAAGAAAATTTTTTTAATAAATATGTGAAAAATTAACAACGTCTATGTTTAAGGGTATATACGAGGGCTACCTTTTTTAAAAAAAAAAACTTTTAATACAAATCATTTTATTGTTTCTCAAAATATTCACCTTTAAGATTTATACACTTTTGCATGCGTTCGAAAAAAATTCTCGAAACATTTTTTCCACTCTGAAGTTAGTACCTCAAAAACATGGTTTTGGAAGCTTTCAACAAATTCTTGAGGTGATGAAAATCGCTGTCTACGATTTTTTTTTTGACATTCGGGAACAAAAAGAAGACGTTGGGCGATAAATCAAGTGAATACGTGTAATGAGACATTAATTCGATGTTTTTCTCCGTCAAATAATCAATTGTTTAACGTGCTGTGTGAGAGCTCGCATTGTCATAATGAAGAATGATGCGACGTTTTCGGTTGTTTTTCCTAATTTCATCGACGCCTTCTGGCAAACAAATTGTGTACCATTCACCATTAGTTGTTCTTCGATCCTCTAGAGCAATGGTCGCAACATGTACAGTATATAAAGTATATATAGAAACAAGCGATCATTTTCTTGAAAATGCGTCGCGGACGAACAACTTTTATCGGATTCGGTTCGTCTTGGAACACCTAAGCAGTTGATTGTTGCTTAGTTTTTAGCTAGTGCGAATATATTCAAGTTCCGTCTCCTATTACGATGTTGTGTATGGATCTTGCATGTCCTCTATCAAATTTTTTGAGCACTTCCTTACACCAATTGACACGAGCCTGTTTTTGAGCTTCAGTCAAATTATGCGGAATCCATCGAGAACAGATCTTTTTCACAGCTAAATGTTCATGAAAAATCAAATGTAGTGCAGTCTTCGATATGCCTAAGGATGGTAAGTCACATGACAATCCTCTTCAATCATGTTGCGCATTCACCGCTGACGAAAGCATAACCATGACGAAATTCTGCGAACCAATTGAAAACAGTCTTTTCTGATGGTGATTCATTACCAAAAGTTAAGCGAAGCGATTCGAGGCATTGTTGCTGAGTTAGGCCTTTACTAAAATCGTAAAAAATGATCCAACGAAAACCTTCCCGTGAAATTTCCATTTGTTCTTAAATCAGTTTTTTTAAACGCGTACTGTAAACAAACCACTAGACCAATTTCTGAGCGGCCACTGTTTTAACAAAAACAAATGTCAAATTTTACAACAGTGGTAATGTCACGTCTCAATAGTACCATCTAGTGGTCGTTTGTAAAAACTTAGGCGGCCCTCGTACCTAGTCATGGAGCCGAAAAAAAAACGTTTTTTTAGGTTTTTTTTTAGCAAAACTACTCATTATATAAATCGGTTTTTTATTTTATATAATAATACATAGCTAAAGATACAATTCGTGAAATTTTAATTTAAAAAAAAAATTGCAGGCTACACGCGCCCCCGTACGATTCCTTTTTTTTAAGGGGCATTGTGGTGTACACATTTACTGGGAGCTGGATTATCTGAAATCAAAATTTTCAAAAAAATTAGTTCATTAGAGGATCAAGATTGTCTTTGAACGAAAGATTAAGAAAAAATTATTTCATCAAATTTTATTGGTTTAAACAAAAAGGCGAAAAAATGACGTCAGCGCGTTCTAGATTTTTGCTAAACAAACATAAAGTTCTTAATAAAATCAAAATTCCTTCGTTCAAAGGCAAGTTGATTCTCTGGTAAACTACTTTCTTTGGAAATTTTGATTTCAGATGATCCAGCTCCCAGTATGCGTAAAAAAGGTCGAAAGGGAACGCGTGCAGCGCAGCCATTTTTTTTTTTAAATTAAAATTTCACGAATTGTATTTTAAGCTAAGTATTTTATATAAAATAAAAACCTGACTTATATAATTGAATAGGTTCACTACAAAAAATTACTAAAAAGAATGCTTTTTTCCAGCTCCATGACTAGGTATATGCCCTTAATGTGAATATTTTCATAAATTCGCTCTTCAGACATATCTAAGTCAAGCATTTCTCTCAAAACAAACCAAAAACTTTCTGGTCCATATCATAATTTTTTTCGAACTATCACTCAAATCTCATACTATTATTTTGACTGCAGCATTTTTAAACAAATAGATTCTAACAGCTTAAATCGTATTGCTGCCTGGGAACAGCAATAAATTAGCTTTCAATATCCGATGGTCTGTAAGATATACGAAATAAGACATCGATTTCAAATTTGATGCACACGTAATATTTGAACTAGGAAAAAAACCTGCAAATCCTGAGCTATATCTATTCAGGGAAAGAGAGGTGAAAGGTGATTGAAGTCATTAAATTTCCTGTATATATATATATATATATATATATATATATATATATATATATATATATATATATATAATGAACAGATTTTATGCATAATTAGTTATAACAATAAAATTACTTATTTACTTTGTTAACTGATACTAAATATATTTTTTGTAAAGATTTACAAATGCGTTATCGTGATTTCGTAGTACAACTAGATTTTCAAATGCTTGACTAAGACTGAAGCAGATCTTTTGTTTTTATTTTTATATAATGAAAGGACGTGGATATCTTAGATGCTATAAAAATTGGTAAAGGACGGAATTTCCAACGTCTACTTAATTATTTAGTGAATTTATATTATGGTTCTTTGAATGTCAATTTCTATTGATTTTAAAAAATTGAATTTTGACCCTTTAGGTACCGTATGGAGTACTGATAAACAATTAACATTAGGAACTGGATGGTCCATTCGTAACAAATGCTTAACAAAGTAGGATATTTCATTTTTTAACCTATAAGATGCATTATGTTCTACGAATCTTGTTTTGAAACTCCGTCCTGTTTGGCTTACGTAACAACTATTGCACACTTAAGTTTATAAACTCCTAATATATTATGTTTTACTATCTTAGGCGTTGAAAAATATATTGGATAATTTTTGAGCGGATTTTAAAGCTATTCTTGTTTTTTCGGCTGTAAGAATTTGAGATATTTTATCCGAGATGGGAACAAAATATGTCAGAGGTATGAATGTTTTCCTTTCTCGGTATTCTTAATCTGAAGGTGATTTGCTTTTGTTTACGGCTTACTTACTTACCTAATCCTTATGCTTTTCTACCCCTTTAGGGGTGTAAGGACCGTGGAGTTGAGTTATTCTATATTTGTCTTTTCTCTTTTTATCCTGTGTGGCTCGTCTTGCGTGTTCCCACTCTATTCCTCTTCTGGCCACTGCCTCTCTAACATACCCCAACCATGCCCTTCTGGGTCAATCTCTTGTTCTTTTCTTGCTCACTCAGGCTTCAAACACTTGTCTAACTATTCTTTGTTCAAGCATCTTTTCAACGTGTCCGTACCATCTCAGTTGTGCTTCCTCAACTCTTTCCACCATTGTTTTCAGGTTAAAATTCTTTCTGAGCTGTATATCCCTAACCCTGTCCATCCTTGTTTTGTCCTCCATTTTCCTTATAAATCTCATTTTTGTAGTCGTTATCTTTATCTGCTGTCTTTCTGTCATTGTCCATGTTTCCTCTCCATATAAAAATATTAGTATTGCAACCTTCTCAAATACTTGAGCTTTAATATTTTTTGGTCTCTTTCTTTCCCAGAAATGTATTCTTTATGCTATTAAATAAACTTTCTCTCGTTATTATTCTCTCCTTGATCTCATCCTTCCATCCTCTGATATTATTGATCCCAAATATTTAAATTTCTCTACTTGGTCCAGCCTTTCTTCTCCTGTCTTTATTTCATGTTGTCGTTTTTGTTTTCTTATTAGCATAGTCTTCGTCTTCTCTTTATTAATTTTCATGTTTATTTTTTTCAATGCTTCCTTGTATATCCTGCTTTTATTAAGTGTTTCCTCGTCTTTTGCTGTAATAACCATATCATCTGCGTAGCATAGTTCTGATATCTCAATCTTTTTTTTTTTCCAATAGCCTATCTGGTATGGTCTTACCCCTTTCTTCTTTGCTTCTTTTATTGCTTCATCCAGAACTATTGAGAAAAGCATGGGGCTCAGGATGCATTCCTGTCTAAGGCCCATAGTTGTTTCAAATATATCAGATCTGTCTTGTCTTGTTCTTACATAATTTGTTGATTCTTTGTATAAATTCTGTACGCCCTTTATTATTATTTCTAGTATTTCTCTTTTTTTCAGTGTTTCCCATATGTCTTTTCGTTTAATTTTGTCGAAAGCCTTTTGTAGATCTATAAAACCCCCGTGAATTTCCCTACCTTCACCTACTGCTTTTTCACATAACTGCCTCATTATAAACATTGCATCAATCAACCCTCTACCTGGCCGAAAACCAAACTGCATTTCTTCTAATGTATGCTCAAGTTTCTTTCTTAATCTTTTTTCTAGTATCCTAGTAAATACTTTTGACACAGTGCTAGTTAGGGTTATCCTTCTGTAGTTATTTCAATCTTTAGTGTCTCCGTTCTTATATATTGGGGTTATGATGCCTGTGGTCCAGTCCGGTTTATTAGGGTATAATTATTTTAGGTTGGAAACCGTTATTGAGTGTTATATTTTTGATTGTGTCCAGTTCTTTTTTTAAATTATTTTTACTAAGAAGAATATTGAAGGCTCTGTGGATCAAAGATCTATAAGCTGTTAGTTTATGAGAGCTAGGATGTATTGCGTCTGCTGGGATGGTGACATCTGAAAAGGTTAGTTTACGGAAAATATCGAGTTCTAATCTATTTCCATTCTTTGAAATTGTACCCATAATACGAGGCATGTTTTTTAAGTAAGTACCGTTTTGGAATTAAAAAAAGACGTGCAAAGATATCGCTATAATTTTATTTTTACATGAAAGCCTGTACCTTAATCTACTTTTCTACATAATTTCCGTGAATATTGAGGCACTTGTCATAACGTGGCACCAGTTTTTGAATACCCTCCTCATAAAATTCTGCCGCCTGACTTGTTAACCACTGTATCACAAATGTTTTGACTTCGTTATCGTCTTGAAGACGCTGACCACCCAGGTGCTTCTTCAAGTGCAGGAACAAATGGTAGTCGCTGGGCGCCAGATCAGGGCTGTATGGAGGATGATCTAGAGTTTCCCATTTAAAAGATTTGATGAGATCTTTGGTCCGATTAGCCACATGTGGATGGGCATTGTCATGCAGCAAAACGATACCCTTACTCAATTTGCCACGTCTTTTGTTCTGAACTGCACGACGCAGATTGTTCAATGTCTCACAATAAGACGCTGCATTGATTGTCTCATTACGAGGCAGAGACTCCACTAGCAATACTCCTTTTCTGTCCCAAAAAACTGTGCACATGATTTTGCGGGCAGAAATTGTTTGCTTAAACTTCACTTTTTTGGGTGATGATGAATGTCGCCATTCCATGGATTGTTGTTTCGATTCTGGTGTGACGTAGGCCACCCATGTTTCGTCACCAGTAACAATTTGGTCTAAAAAATGTTCACCTTCATTGTGGTACCGCTCAAGGAAAGTCAATGCACTGCCTAAACGTTGGGTTTTGTGCAAATCCGTCAACATTTTTGGAACCCAAAGTGAACACAATTTCCGGTAATTCAAGTTCTCGGTCACAATGCGATACAAAACACTACGAGAATATTGAGGAAAGCAGTCGCACAATGATGAAATTGTAAAGCGTCTGTTTTCTCTCACCTTTTCGTCCACTTTCTGCACCAAATCTTCATTAACGACCGAAGGACGCCCACTCCGTTCTTCATCATGCACATTTGTGCGGCCATCTTTAAATGCTCTCACCCATTTCCTTACCATTCCATCACTCATAATGTTTTTGTCCGTAAACTTCACAGATCTCACGATGAATATCGATCGGTTTTACGCCTTTAGCACTAAGAAATCGTATAACAGCCCGTACTTCACAATCGGCGGGACTCACGATTGTCGGAGGCATCTTAAACACTCAGTAAACAACGTATACAATGAAAAATCAGACTGTAATGGCGTCAGTGCGTAGAAATGAGATGTAGGTTAACAGCGCGCATGCGCGGAACGCCGACCGTATCGCTGCGGCGGCGGAATCGCAAAACGGTACTTACTTAAAAAACATGCCTCGTATCTAAGAAATGTATTTAATTATCTGTTCCCTTTTTCAATGTGAATTTTATTTTGGGATGTATATTATTCAAATGATTTAAAGTAGAATTTAGTTCAATATCATTTCCATGGAAACATACTAAGATATCCTCCACATATCTAAACCAAAAGAGAATATTTTTTGCGTGTTGAGTTTTTAGATAATTTTTTTCTACTTCTGACATAAAAATTTCTGCTAGCAAGGGACTAAGTGGAGAACCCATGGCAAGACCGTCACTTTGTTTGAAAGATTGATCACTTTTACATCACCTACCCACATCCTTTCATTAGGTAAAAATAAATACAAAAAGTCTATTTTAGTCTTAGTTAAGCCTTTGCAAATTTAGTTGTACTACGAAATTGCGATAAGTCAGTTGTAAAACTTTACAAAAAATATATTTAATGTCAGTTAACAAAGTAAATAAGTAATTTTATTGTTAAAAATGTACTGTCACAAAGTAACGGACCAATTAATCAACTATTTGTAATTATTTAGGGTTAAATATTTAAGGCCAAAAAGAAATGAGGGGGTAATAAAGGGACTGCATCAAATATATTATGATATATACGCCAATTTTATCATTCTTGGAGCAGAAGAATCTGAATATTATGTTATTTCTCCATTATTTTCAGTTTCAGCAAAAACTGTGCGTAGTAGAAAATTTCAGGATACAGTTGTAAATATCTTCTCCCTTCCCCTGCTTAACTTTTTTGTGATTGCTATCTCACCATAAAGTGCCTGTCATTTAAAATATCGACTTGCAGTTTTTAGATTAATTTTTTCTTTAGTGAGAGAAACTCTAAAGAATGTATCTATTTTGAACTGTGTTTGCAACACAAATACTAAATAAATAACTTTTAAAATCTGTTTATTTGGAGTGGATAGCACACAACATGGATTATAAACATTAAAATGTCATAAACCATAAGCGTTCGAAATTTCTGTACCATTACCATATTTGCATTTTTAGTTTTAATCACCTTTATTTTCTATCTCTATACAACAGTGGGACTTTTTTCTAAAAAATAATTTATTACATGCCTTCTAAACTTTACAATAAGCTATATAAGTCAATGCATTTCAAAGTTTATTTTAATGAGTAAATGATGAAACTAAAAATCTTATTTATATGATAAAGCCCTAAACGAGTGCAACTAACAATTCTTAAGAACTAGAAATCTACAGTGTTATAAAGCTTAATAATAATAGGTACAATAAAATTATTTGAGATTTTAGCAGTTATTGGAATATAATTAACCAAAGTACTTATCGGTAGGTAGGTGCCTAAGTACCTAAATATTCTGTGTAAGTATAAAAATAAAGCAAAAACTATAATATGCTTAGTTCAAATCAGAACAGCGATGGCTTCAACTTCAACGGTTTTGCCCCGGTGTCTCTGCGCGAGAAAAAAAAATGATACTTAACGTCCACGATGCCCTAGTGCATCAACAGCCAACAAGCCAAGTCCGTGAAATTGTGGAAACCTGTGCCAACATGACGGGAGTTGGATCAGCAAATATTTATAGATTTCTAAAAGAAAGAAAACGCGGTCCTTGCAACGAACTTCAGATTCACAAAGGAAAGGAGCTCTTAGAGGTCAATGAAGATTTTAAAAACGAGAAGAAAGGTACACCATTTTTTTATTAAGAAAGAAATACCTACACTACATGAAGTTTTGCAAGAAATCAGAGAAGACCTGAACTTACTATATTTAAAAAAATGGAAATTATGGAAAATCCTTCATAACCTGAATTTTCGTTGGGAAAAACACAATAGAAAATATGTTCTTATCGATGAAACAGAATTAATTTGTTGGAGAAGAGAATATCTACGAGCAATCAGAAAATTTCGAGCCGAAAAAAGAAATATTTTTTATTTAGATGAGACTTGGGTTAATAAGGGACACACAATAAAAAAATTCTGGATTGACAAAAACATTAACAGTGCCAAACAAGCTTTTATGGGAGGTTGGTCAACTGGATTATAACCTCCTTCAGGAAAAGGTCGCAGGTTAGTTATAGCATATATTGGTAGTGAAAACTGATTTCTCGACGATGGTTTGTTGGAATTCGAATCAAAGTCAACTAAAGATTACCATTAGGAAATGACGGCCGATGCTTTTGAGGAGTACTTCCAACAAATGATTGAATCAGTTATAGTATTAGACAATGCCCCATATTATTCTCGATTATTAGAACCTCTCCCGACAAATTCATGGAAGAACGCGGATATTCTTCAATGGATAAGAGACAAAAATCTCAAATATAAAGATGGTATGTTAAAAACGGAACTTCTCAAAATTGCGAGACAAAATAAGGCAGTTTAAGAAATACGCTGTCGATGAGATGGCAAAGGAACGGAATATCACAGTACGTAGATTACCTCCATATCATTGCGAATTGAATCCCATAGAACTAATTTGGGCACAAATGAAAGATTTCGTTGCAAGGGAAAACACCACTTCAAGTTTCAAGACGTAAGGCAATTATTACTAGCCGGAATAGAGAGGATCAAAAAGGATAATTGAGGAATACATCCCAGAAACTGTGGAAATACAACCCTTAATTATTAATTTAAGAGAAGTTGAGTCTCCAGATTTTGAAGATGATGATTGTTTTTGATTGTAATTAAAGTACTTATATATCGTGAATTGTGAATTTGTATATATACAAAATTAACGCAACAATATATGAAATCATATAAATCTCTATAATGAATTAATTTTAATAATTTTTTATGAACATTGGTTACACTAAAAGTTAAAAAAAACTTTCGGATACTTTAAAAGTGAATTAGCTACCAAATTTCTCTATAAGATTCGAATTAAAATTATTCTTAAGACCTAATAACAAAATCGTTGAAATTATGTAATAATGAAAAAAATAAACTGGGACACTAGTAGCAAAATTAATGGTGTAACTGGGACACTAGTAGCGTGTGTTGCCTCCTCTACTTCGGATGAAGGCGTTTATGCGCTTAGGCATGCTTCTAATTAAATTTTGGATAAAATCTTGAGGAATTTGCTGCCATTCTGTGATAACTGCATTTTCAAGTTCCCTCAAGTTTCTAGGTGCAGGTATATGACGTTTCACATTTTTCTTAAGGTGATCCCATACATATTCTATCGGATTCAGATCCGGGCTTTTTGGTGGCCATTGCATAATCGGTATATCAACTTGATTAAGATAATCGAGTACCTCCCTAGCCACGTGAGGTCGAGCGTTGTCTTGCATAAACAGGAAATTGGGCCCCACAAAATGACCGAAAGGCATCACATGTTCTATTACAATATTCTCAAGATAGTAGTCAGCATTCATGGATCTCGTACGGACAGGAACTAACTCTGTGCGAGCATCAAAGTAGATGCCACCCCAGAACATAACAGAGCCACCGCCGAATGGAATCCTTGCAGAGATATTGCAAGGAGCAAACCTCTCTCCTGGTCTTCATCATACTCGCTCACGACCATCTGGATGTTTTAGACTAACCCTAGTTTCATCTGTGAAGAAAACTTGTTTCCAGTCATCCACAGACCAGTTTTCGTGATTTCGAGCAAAACGTAACCTGGCAACTCTGTTCTCTCTAGTAAGCAAGGGCGCAGTGGCTGGTCTCATACTGTTTAATCCAGCTTCATTTAATCGTCTTCTAACTGTTTTAGAAGAAATTGTGACATTGCGAACAGCTTCGAGTTCGTTTCTTATTATAGAACTAGTGACAGTCCTGTTTCTTAAAGCCTATTGTCTTATAAAACGTTCATCTATGTCGCTAGTGCGTCGTTTTCGCCCTTGCCCTAGCCTTCTAGAATAAGTTCCTACTTCATTCAAGCGTCTTACCATACGACTTATTGTGGAACGATGTTTGCCTAACAAATTGGCAACATAATTCTGACAATATCCCTCGTCCAATAAAACTGAGACTCGCACTACCTCGTGTTCAGTTAAATGCCTTGTTCGATTCATTTTTCTAATTCTTCGGGGTCAAAAATAAAACACCACAAAAACGTATTACTTTGGAAAAGGGAACAATTTATAAGCTTACTTTTAAAGAAAATCTATCGCATTATTACAGAAAATTGTTTATCTTCTAAAAAATTCTTTAAAACCGTAAATCTAAACGAATTGTTTTGATTTCTGTCATGAACAACGAAACAAAATATGCATAGCCTACTATTCAAATACTCGATAAACTTTAAAACTGACATAAGAAAAATTAATTTCCAGATTGTTGCGTTAATTTTGTCCAGGAGTTTACATAGATCTATAGATTAAAAAAATTTTAGTAATAAACCTTATATTTCTATAACTTTATTTTTAAGATAATTTTATTTATTAAACACTAAAAGCAGGTTACGCTCGGACGGGTATGCTACCGATGAACCCTCATTTACATTTTATATCTCTATTGTATAGCAGGGGTTTTCTGCCTAAAATAGGGTGAACCCTTAAAAATAATTCAAAATCCAGCAAAATGCATAAGAAATCTCTTTTTTTGGGCGCACCCCAACAGGTATCTGCATCTACAATGAGAGAATTCTCCAAACAAATACACTTTACCAAATTTTATACCTCAAAAAAAGAATGGTAAGCTGTAAAATTATTATTTATTTATGGTAAATAAAGATAATAACCTCTAAGTTAAAGTGGCAGTCATCAAACTATTAACTTCAGTTATAGTAAAATAGCTCATTCTTTATATAACTGAAGAAACTGGTAAAAGCTCATTCTTTTTACTTTTTAAGACGGTAAGAAACAGTAAATTATCAGATTAATAGTGTTTAAAACCCGAGTTAAGCATAAAAAGACAAATTAAAATTTTTCGTAAAATGACAATTACTTTAAGAATCAGATTTCTGGAATTTAAAGGATAATTGTTGTCTCGTTTTATGAGAAGATTTTGTTTAAGTACTTTCTGAAGATCTGCGAAGTCGCTCTGAAAAGACAAAGGACCGTTTCAATAAAATTTAAATTATAGCTAAACACTTAAATTAAAATCGCTTTAGCAACGAATTCATTTAAAACTAATGTTTATTAACTTGCGATGAGTCATAACTGGATTACAGCTTTAATATATTGCTTATGAAATTAGTACAAGAGCGTATTTATACTATACCTGAGTGAAAATAAACAAGGTAATTAGTTCACTATATTAAAACGTAATTCGAATTGTATTTTACAGCTTACTTAGAAATTTCCTCGAAACTTGACATACTAAACATCCAAACCAGTAACATGGATTGTGTTAACGAATTAATTTCGCCAACTTTTCGAAATACCCACTGCGAACTTTGTTCGACTATTTTTGACGTTTATACGATTTTTCAAAAAAATGGCATGTTCAAAATTTTTTAATTTTTAACATTGGTCGTACATCGGCCACAAATTAATATTTTCAATATAATTTTGTTTCTGAAAGCCTTAAACTAAGCCGACCCCACACACGAGACTTTATCAGACTCAGGGTAATTGACTGGAAAACTATGTCGAACCCCATGAAATGATTCTTATTTCAATCGATATAATGTTTGGTAAGATCAATTAATTCCATAATTATGGTTTTTTTTTTCCATCGATTTTTGGTATACTGTTTTTGGAATACTGTGGTGGATTGTGATCATTGCCACTTGCCGTATTGGTTTCCTTTCATCAAGAAATGAACCCAAGAGACAAGAAAATCAGGGGGAGATGACGAGTAATCCAACAAGCAAACTCGATCTTGTCCCAAAAACTGACGATGCGCTGATACACTATTCTTGCAGTAGTTAGCTGCTTGCAAGACTACAGTTCACACACAGCTTCTTGTTTATAGCTCAGTGTCAGAACGTTCATTAAAACACGTTATCATTCTTATCAGTATAACAGTAATGCTTTTAACAACAAATAGAAACAGGCTGCTGGCCTTTCTATTCCAAGAGGTCTTTTTTAGGAAACTGAATAAGGATGTGTATTAAACAATACATAAATATATAAACGATTCGAGCGAATAAAAGCAATTACTGATAATTGTGTTGTATATTATTTCTACAAGTCGAAAAAAACAAGAATTTGTACATATTAACTGACTTGCCATGCCAAAATGTATTCAACATTGTAATTTCCAAAGTCTAAATTATAGATAACTGTGGAGGCAGCTGATGGGAATTTATTTTATTCCAGCAGATACATATTTAAATTAAACTGCCCAGAATTAATTTGTTAAAAAAAAGAAGCAATTCACCAAAACGATTTTATAATTTGACACTTTAGTAATATATACTTTGACATCAGGATATACGTCCCTGCGCTTATACCAGCTAAGCTATAGCGCCGCTCTGTTGCCGCCTACTAGTAAGAAATTTAGTTGAAATAAGCAATAAGTAAAGTAAGATATTTAGTTGAAATAAGCAATACATTTATGATTCTGAAATCTTTTTTTCAAAATGACTCTTTCTTATTATGTTTTAGACTTAGATTTACTTATTTTTCTATCTATTATCTTTTATAAATTTAAACTATTTTTGTTTACTTTGATAAAGAAAACCATTACATTCGTAAAAAAATCACCCACCAAGATTGGTGTATTTCTAAACGTTTTGTGGACCTTTGACATGAAAAACATGGGTTTCCATTTCCATAGCTTCGTGTGGCTTTCAGGGATTATATACACCTCAAATTTTCAAAAATTCGATTTTTTTATGGATTTTTATTCTCTGTACTTTAAGAATTATTCAAAAAAGAAATTAAGAAAATTCCATTCCATTACAAAGTTATAGCATTAAATATGACTTGCATCGGATTGGGACCGCTACCTGTTTTGAGATACTGTCTGCAATATTACTCAATCGATTTTTAATATTTTTTAACTTTTTTTTAAATCTTAATAATGACTTTTCCTACAAAATGTCGAGAGGTTTTTGTAAATTTTTCTAATAGATAATTTTTATAAATAATTAAACATACACTTTTTGGTCAAAAATTGCATACTAAAGTTTGAAACACCGTAAATTTTTTATTTTTCAAAAAAAAAACCTTGGACAATTTTTAACTACTAATTATTTTACAAGATTAATTTTTATTTTTGCATATTGGATTATTTTTTGTGAAGTTATCCTGCAGACAAGGATGCGCCACTCTTTTCATCAGTGGTCCATTTAACCCGATAAAAAATAATGTTAATATTTAAAACATATTCAAAAAAAATTCTTATCATTTAAAGTGCAATAAAGATATATAATCGCCTTTCTTTTGTATTATTCACTTAATAACCTATAGAATATTTTTTTAAATATACATACTTTTTGCAGCACCCAGGTGTATGTAACTGCTTCAGTCTGTTGACACGATAACTCTCGAGCGAAATAAGATATTAATTTAACTTTAGTACTTGATGTTGGGAAGAAACCTCCAGTTCTTGGGCAACGTTACTTTAGGGGAAGGGGATGAATGGGGTGGAAGTGTATTATTGCAATTTTTCCTGATCTTTAATTGAGATAATCAACAAATTTTAAGCGCACCAGATTGCAGAACTGCCTCTACGCGTGACCCCTGTTTCCCTAGTAGGCAGCAGAGAGGATAACGCTGTGAACGCGTCGATCGACGCACAAAATCATTTTACAAGGCAATAATCAACTTGTCGTTTTCCTGTTAATAATTAATGAATCAAGTTGCTTTTTCAATAGAAACACTTTTTAGGCTTGTGTGCTTTTTATGGATATAGTCATTTGATAAAATTGTTTGTTTAATTTGTTATTAGCAATGAATAAACTTTACGCTGAAAAACTTCAATATTAATTAAAAAATTGGCTAAAATGAACAATATCGGCCTATTTTTCATACATTTGCGAGTGTGTATCAAAAATTCAGGACAGTATGGCAATTTGATGATGATGATGTGAATAAATAAACAAACGCTCACGAGTTCTTAGCGCACGCTCGCGTTTCCGTGCAGCTAATCGTAAAGAAAATTTGTTTTTGGAATGCTTTCAGCTGCCAAAAAGACATTTCGATTTTTTATTTGGTTATTTCATTTGAAAATGAAATAAGTTGCTCAGTAGATATCACTACTATAGCAAACACTTTATTTTTGCACTCGACGCGCTGATGAAGCTAACATGGTTAACGAAACGCGCTTGATTGACTGTCAGTTATCGCTCCTGTTGAAGCTAACATAGTTAGCGAAACGCGCGTTGAGTGCAAAAATAAAGTGTTTTATGTAGTGGTGATGTATACTGAGTAGTGAAAATGAAATAACCAAATATTAATGTTAATTTGTCGTAGCAAAATCAAATAAGAAAACTAAATGGTGTAACTGTGTCGATGTTAATTTTGTCAAAATCGTTTTTGCAATTTTTAACAGCAAAATTCAAAAACCATTTGGTTGTACAATTTTGTTTTTCCGTTTGGTTAAACTATAAAGAAAACCAAGTTGGAGAACCAAATTGTTTTTGAATTTTGGAGTACAAATTTTATATCTACATACCCTTACATAAAAAACTCGAAAAAGACCCTCCAAAAAACACTGAACTAATTGAGCGTATTTTCGTACACTCAACTTCAGTGTTTTTCCTTACGAAAAACATTCAACTTCAGTTTATATTATGAAAAGAAACAATAAAGTTTTTTTTAAATAATAACCAAATAAGAAAACAATATGTTTTTTGGCGACTCAAAGCATTCAAAAAACAAGAAATTTTCACTGCGACTAGCTGCACAAAAATGCGCGCGTGGGCTAAGGGCTCGTGGGCGTTTATTAGTGTTCCGTACGGAACACTTATAAGATCACTTCGGTGTCTGCCTGTCTGTCTGTCTGTCACACCCGATTTTCTCCGAAACTATTTGACATAGAAAGGTGAAATTTGGTAATAATATAGGCATTGATAGCCTCATCAGAGCCATGTAGTTTTGAAAGTCAAATTTTGACTTAAGGGGTTAATTTTGGGGGGTGAAATCGAAAGTGAAAAAAAAAAATTTTTTTACTAGGTCATCGAGTGTGGTGTCAAATGAAAGGTTGTGAAAACACGAGTAAAAAATGTATATATAATGTAATACTTGCGCGCACTTTTCTTTGTATTATTTTCAAAAAATCGCGAAAAATCGCTGTCCAGCGCCTTATCTCGAAAAGTACTCATCAAAAAATTTTGAAAAAAGCCTGGAATATTCTCCACGGGGGGTAGATTGAACGAAAATTATCACAAGTGCGTTACCTTTAATAATTTATCTGGTATATATAAAAAAAAAATTTCAAGGTCATCAGATTTCAGTAAAGATCGGAAACAAACTTTGTTCAAAACTCATTTGGGGTGTGTTTTGTGAAGTCACTGATCATTTTATACCACCGTAACATAAATTTTGACTTAAGGGGTTCGTTTTGAGGGGTGAAATCGGATGTGAAAAAAAAATTTTTTTACTAGGTCGAGTGTGGTGTCAAATGAAAGCTTGTGAAAACGCGAGTAAAATATATATATATATAATGTAATACTTGCGCACACTTTTCTTCGTATTACTTTTGAAAAATAGCGAAAAATCGCTGTCCCCTACCTTATCTCGAAAAGTACTGATCAAAAAATTTTGAAAGAATTCTGGAATATTCTCCACGGGGTATAGATTGAACGAAAATTATCACGAGTGCATTACCTTTAATAATTTATTTGGTAAATAAAAAAAAATAAAAAAATTTCAAGGTCACCAGTTTTCAGTAAAGATTGGAAACAAACTTTGTTAAAAACTCATTTGGGGTATGTTTTGTGAAGTCACTGATCATTTTATACCATCCTAACAAAAATTTTTATTTTAAAAACAATCCACGTACGGAACACTAATTGTGCAAGTTCAACTTGCACTTGACCGGTTTTTTATTTATCAAGATCACTGCTTTTTGGCCAATTATTTAATTAATACTGAAATTTTTTAACATAAAGTTTATTCATTGTTAATAACAAATTAAACAAACGACTATATCCATAAGAAGCGCACAAGCCTAAAGATTGTTTCTACTCAGAAATCAACTTGTTTCGTTAATTATTAAAAGGAAAACGACGAGTTGATTATTGCGTTGTATATTAATTTTGTCCGGCGCTTCAAGAGTTAAAGGTTTGGTAAATTACTTACCTTTTTAGTGTTGCATACGGAACACTTATAGGATCACTTCGGTATCTGTCCGTGTGTCACACCGGATGTTCTCCGAAACTATATGGCATAGAAAGATAAAATATGGCACAAATTTAGAAATGGATGGCCCAATCAGAGCCGTGTAGTTTTGAAGGTTAAATTTTAACTTAAGGAGTTGTTATTGTACAGTGAAATCGGAAATGAAAAAAAAAATTACCAGGCCATCGAGTGGGGTATCAAATGGAAGCTTATGAAAACACGAGTTGCGCACACTTTTCTTCGGATTATTTTAAGAAAAAATTGCCAAAAATCGATGTCCTCCCTTATCTCGAAAAGTACTGAACAAAGAATTTCGAAAAAATTTTTGAATATTCTCCATAAAATTTAGATTGAGCGAAAATTATCACAAGTGCATTACGTTTGATAATTGATCTAGTATATAAAAAAAACTATAAAAACCATGTTCCTTGACGTATGACGGAGGTTTTTGTAATATATTTTTAAGTACATTACTGTAACCAAGTGGTGAGACTCTCTTGTACGGAGATATAATTTTATTTTATCTGTTTATAATTAAACAAATATTTAGATAGTATATAATTATTTTAGACTTTCATTACTAGATTCTAGATTGAAGCTAGACTCATTTAATAGCTATTAGGTAGCTAAGATGCTATAACTATTATACATTACTGGCTTAGAAAAAACGGGGAAATACATACTGGATCTTAAGATGTTAGGGACCTTATTAAATTAAGTAAGGATTTTATTTTATTTTAAAAACAATCACGATACGGAACACTAATTGCGCAAGTCCGACTTCTACTTGGCCGTTTTTTTTAATTAGTATATTGTTAATATATATTAAGGAATAAGACAGAAATCTATCGGATCTGTTAGAATATAAATAACCGGCCAAGTATAAGTCGGACTTGCGTAATTAGTATCCCGTGCTTGCTTTTAAAATAAAAATGTTTGTTACGGAGGTATAAAATGATCAATGACTTCACAAAACACACCACAAATGAGTTTTAAAACAAAGTTTTTTTTCCAATCTGTACTAAAAACTGATAATTTTGAAGTTTTTGTTTTTTTTGATATACCAGATGAATTATTTAAGGTAATGCACTCGTGAAAATTTTCGTTCAATCTACACCCTGTGGAGAATATTCCATAATTTTTTCAAAATTTTTTGATAAGTACTTTTCGAATTAAGTGGGGAGGCAGCGATTTTTCGCAATTTTTTTAAAAATAATACAAAGAAAAGTGTGCGCAAGTATTACATTATATATATTTTTGAACACGTGTTTTTACAAGGTTTTATTTGACATCTCACTCGACAACCTCGTAGAAAAAATTTTTTCACTTCCGATTTCACACCCCTTTAAGTGAAAATTTAACTTTCAAAACTATACGGCTCTGATGGTGCCATCAATTCCTCTATTAGTGCCAAATTTCAACTTTCTATGCCAAATAGTTTCGGAGAAAATCGGGTGTGACGGACAGACAGACGGGCAGACACCGAAGTGATCTTATAAGTGTTCCGTACGGAACACTAAAAATGGACTTGTCATCACCATTATTGTTTGTAAGTTTTATTTAAAAATAATAATCGTTTGTAGTACAGCGTTAATAAAATCTGTTTTTAAATCAGTATTGTTCGTCATTGTCAGATTATTTTGGTACTCAATATATTTATTTTTAGCACGACTAATTATTTCACTCATTAAATAGAACGCTACTACAATGTATAAATAACCCCATTTCAACGCACTTGCTTGCATCTTTAGATCACATTTTGGCCATTTAATTTGGCATCAGCACAGAGCGTTTACTGATTTTATTATGTTATTATTTTAAAAAATAGGAACTTACGTTGAAAAATAAAAATGTTTTTTGCGAGTCCGATTAACGAAAAAGAGTACAACTAGGCATCAGTTTCGCAAGTTTTTATTACATTGGTAGTATCCTGATAAGTTACAGCAGCCAGAAATCCGTTTTCTCTTATTGTACTGTTCAAGTTTATTAATTAAATTTTGTAGGAGAAAATATGTCTCTTCGCCTACAATCGCACCACGGATCTTCAGATCTCTTTACTCTAAGCTATTAGACCACTAAATTTCTAATAGCAAAAATACCTAAAGATGTCTGATACAATCGCGAAACGTCGAAGTCTCCCCAATTTCACACGGTCTAATCCCAAAAATGATATTTTCTTATCTGACCAAAGTTGTAAAAGTTTCATCCTCATCAAATCATGTACAAAATTTTTTAAAATAGATCTCCATGGTTTTCCACATTTATTAAACATTAACTATGATTTTGACTTTTGAGTTTTTGAACTGATAAAGCTATGATTGTGTTTAAATCAAATTCAATTAAATTTCTTCATGTTATTCATATATATTTATATATATATATATATATATATATATATATATATATATATATATATATATAAATACATATATATGTATATATATAATATATATATATATATATATATATATATATATATATATATATATATATATATATATATATATATATATATATATATATATATATATATATTATCCAAGGAAAATCTCCCTCATTGTCCAAACTGAAAAAAATCTATAATAGTAAACACGTTTATATAATAAAAAATAATAAAACTGGTGTTCTGAGGAAAATAAAAATAGAATCATTTATTTATGAATTAAAATTAAATCTCAACAATTAAAAATACAACCCATATTTGTAAATTTGAAAATACTGAAACAGAAAACCTAATTGACCTGAAACAAATATACAAAAATAAATAAATAATAATAAAACCTAATGAAGTATGTAAGTGCATGCCTAGCCTCGATTAAGTTTTCGAGAAGAGTACAGTAATGTCCCCTTAGCTCCCCTAGATCCACCAATGTGCTTAATCCAACAATAATTATTAGGAAACCGTGGTTAGCTTGTAACCATATTACCAAACTTGGTAAGGTTGTTTTATTTAACAATCAATATCACGCTGAGTGTTAGCAAATTGTGATTTTGTGGTCGTCAAGAGTCTTTGGCAAAGCGTTACGCTTTGAACATTGAATTCACATCATCCAAATATACCAATTGTATCTTACTGTCGTTTTCGTTCTATTTTTTTATGTTACATAAAATGTCGCCTAACTTCAGTCGTATTTTATTTTTTATGGAGAGATTACAAGGAAGTGTTCAAGTAGTTATTGGGTGTATAAATTAATTTTGAGGGATTTTTTAGTAAAAATATCGATCTACTGTAAAAAAATGTTTACAAATTGATTATTCAAAGTATTGTTCATCGCTAGCCACTACTTTTTCCCGTTTTTGTGGCAGCATATGAATACCACGTTAAAATAACGACTCATCTTTTGAGGCTATCCACGAATAGACCCGTTTTTTGGTATCCTCATAAGAATAGAAGCACTGTTCAGACGGACCGTGCATCTTCGATCGGAACAAGTGATAATCAGAAGGAACAATCTCGGGTGAGTACGGCGGGTGAGGTAGAACATCCCATCCAAGTGATTCTAGCGTTCCCTTGACGAGTTTTGCAACATATGGTCGAGCGTTTTCATGTGTCTTTTGGCATATTGATGTCGGGTTTTCTTCAACACGCAGCTCGGTAACATTCCCCAGTAATAGTTCCCTTGAGTTGAAACAGCTCGTAATACACTACACCCAGCTAATCCCACCAGATCCGCAGCATAAGCTTGGAGCCATGAACATTCGGCTTTGGCGAGGATGTTGATGATTCACCGGGCATCGCCCATGATTTTTTGCGCTTTGGATTATCGTAGCGTATCCAGTTTTCATCACCAGTTACGATACGATACAAAAAAACCTTTCCGATTGTGCTGTTGAAGCAGTTGTTAGCAGGTAAAAAATCGCCTTTCAAAGTCTCTCGGTTTCAATTCGTACGGCACCCAATATCCTTGCTTTTGAATCATTCCCAGTGCATGTAAGCGCTAGGAAATAGTTATGCGATCAACTCCTAATCATTCTACAAGTTTATTTTCCATTTGGCACGGGTCTTTATCGAGTAATGCCTCCAATTCTTCATCTTTAAACCTTTTCGGCTGGCCTGGACGTTCTTTGTCTTCGGTGTCGATATCACCACTTTTAAAGCGTCGAAACCAGTAGTCACATGTTTTTATTAATGAAATATAATCACCACAGGTTTCCAACAGCAATCGATGACGTTCAGCAGCGTTTTTCTTCGAATTAAACGAGAAAAGTAATGCTTCCAGCATATGGTGTTTTGTTGGTACGTAATTCGACAATTCAATGCTCAAAAAAATAAGTTGTTTAACTTCGACAAAATAACATATATGTACTAAAAATGAAGGTCCAATTATGGTGCTTCAACATGACTATAGCGACAGTTTGCCCCGATGAGATATAATACAAGTTACACCCTCTGTTAGAAATCCCTCAAAATTAATTCGCATTCCTTATACTTAACAAAATCATAAAAAATTAAAAACGTCTTCAATCTTTGAAGTACATTTTTTGGCAACCAGTACACTGCTTTTGAAACATGCCTCTCAAACATATTTCCAATTCAATCACAAATTCTACCTTCAAAACTCAGGTTTACCAATGGGATCACCACTTAGTCCTCTCTTAGCAGACATTTTCATCACACATATAGAAAGAGAAATTCTTAACTCTAATCATGGCAAAAACCACATTCATTTTTGGTACAGATATGTTGACGACATCCTCGCTTGTTTCAAAGGCTCCTCAAGACAACTAGACAATCTCTTAAATTTCATTAAAAGCATCCACCCAAAAATTCAATTTACTCTAAAACAGGAAGCAGATAACAAAATTAACTTTCTAGATCTAAGCATCTTACATACGAATAACAGTTGCACATTTAAAGTATACAGAAAATCCACATTCACAGGTATAACGATCCCAAAAGACTCATTCCACCCAAACCAACATAAAATGGCAGCATTCAACTCAATGATACATAGAGCCCTTTCACTCCCGTTATCCAAAGCTGACCTAGAAGACGAACTAAATACTATTAAAAACATTGCCACAAAAAATAACTTCTCTCGAGAGTGGGTTGAAAAACTAATTAACAAAAAACAAAAGCAACTTACTTTTCGCTTAATATACCCTAAAATAAAATCCACGGAACAACATACATACATTACAATACCCTACCATGGCACGCTATCCGAAAAATTAGCCAATATTTTTTCAAAACATAATCTGAAAATTGCGTTCAAATCGCAAAATACCCTATCAAATATCCTTTACAATGCCAAAGATAAGACGGACAAATTTCAAAAATGTGGAGTTTATAAGTTAAAATGCTCGGACTGTAACAGCATATATATTGGACAAAGCGGAAGAAACATTAAAACCAGATATACAGAACATTTTAGATCAAATAGACTACAAAAAACAGATTCCTCATTTGCAAACCACTGTACAGAAAATCAACACCCCTTTCTCAATTTACATAATACAGAAATTCTACATTATGCGGAGAAAGATTTTAAATTAAATATCTTAGAATCATTGGAAATTTATAAACATCGGAAAAACCAAAACTGTAATCTGTTAAACGACCAACTAGACCTTTTCTATTCACCGCTATTTACCGTCATAAAACCATAAAATTACTACCTACCACTTAAGATCAATTGTATTAACCCTAGAATTAAATAATAATGTTTTTATAATAATATTTTATACTTACCACCTAACTTTAATTTTAGTATGACTTGTCTATTTAATTCAGTTTAGTACGTAAGCTTGATAATGACCGCATAGGTCGAAACTGCAGTCGCAAAACTTGTGCAATATAGTGGTAATAATACATAATAAGTGTTTTATTTCTTTCCGTTAACCAGTATACTTTTTTTACACAAGTAATATTATCGGAGCTCTGGTAAAAATAGCTTTCACTGGATACCCAACTTGATAAGTTTAAATATTTGTGTTGTTTCTGGTGGGCAAAATGGAGTTTAACGTCCACCATATTATAGTAGGTTTTGTGGGTGCCAATAAGTAGGAAATCTCACATAGCAACACAGCAAACCTACAAAATATCTAAACAATCTACCAAACTAAGCGCGCGCACATTATCATATGAAAAAATTACGTTAATGTACGAAGTTCTTAACGTTTAAAAAACTGCTAAGATTATAATTCCTCAGTAATTTTATGTCACCTTTTAAAACGACGGTATTAAGACCTGACGAAATATATAATGTTTATGTATGTAAGTCTAGATAAGCTTCCGAATCGACATACCAAATTTCACGAATATGTGTTCTCAAATAACTACAAGACTGCTGGACTTATTCGAATAAAGTTTTTTGTGTTCGATCAGTTATTTTTCAACTTAGGTAACAATGAAAGAATCATTCAAATCGGTTTTGTAGTTCAAAAGTTCTTTTTATAAGATCAGTTAATTGACTTCAGAGAGTAGTCTATTGAACATTAACCGGGTAAACATTTATAAAAAAGTTAAATAATGATTTACAAGATAGATTTTCTGGATCTGCCATTAGAAATTATTAGAAATATCAGATATTTTCAAGAAGATGGAGCCCTGGCACACCATGACGGTTACTCTATATGGGGTAACATCTAAGATCAGGTATATAAAACTAGGCATTTCAAAGAAAGGTTATGCCATGCTTGCAATAAAGATACACCAAGAATGCGACAAAACATTCAGCAAAGAGTGATCAAAAACGCAAGGTAATGACTAAATTATAATGGTGGGAATTTTCAACTTTTAAAATAAATTAAATTTTGAATAAATTTGTAGTTAATCTATCTTGTTTTGTACTAACTATAAAGAGAAATTTCCATATATTAACAATATTTTAGTCTCTGCTTCATTTGTGTGATTTTTAGATTTTCGTTTTCACAATTTTTTAAAAGACTTTTTAACTTTATTTATTGAAATTAGTTCCTGTCATTCTTTTATCTAAACTAATTTAGAATAGCGTAAATAAACTTATTTATTAAAAAAGTAACCGGCGAAGTGCAAGTCGGACTTGCGCAATTAGTGTTCGGTACGTTGACTGCTTCTAAAATAAAAAAAATTGTGGCGGAGGTATGATCAGTGACGTCACAAAACACACTCCAAATGAGTTTTCAACAAAGTTTGTTTCCGATCTTTGTTGAAAACTGATGACCTTGAAATTTTTGTTTCTTTTATATACCAGATAAATTATTGAAGGTAAAAGGCACTCGTGATAATTTTTCATTCAATGTACAACCTGTGGAGAATATTTATACTATATATATTTATATATATATATATATATATATATATATATATATATATATATATATATATATATATATAAATATCAAAAAACATAATTTAACTGTTTGCCACAAAACGCATAACTCATTAAAACACCTTTTTACCCCCCCTAAAATCCAAAACACCCCTACTGAAACAATCAAACCTGATATATTCCATTCCTTGTCAAAACGGTAACGGCTGTTATATCGGCATGACTAAACAACATCTAGAAACTAGACTGAATGGCCTTAAGTATGATAAGAATAACCCAACAGCTCTATCAAAACACGTTCAACAAACCAAACACTCTTTTGATTTTAAAAATACAAGAATCTTAAAAAAAGAATCAAATTATTTTAAAAGATCAATCCATGAAATGATTTGTATTAATAAAGAGAAAAACAATATAAACGACAAAAGCGACGCTAAGGGTCTGAGTCATATTTATTTCGGACTCTTCTCATAATAACTCAATAACAGTTAATAAATAAAAACACATAAACAAACCAAAGAATGACTTTCGTTCCCTATACATGTCTAAAGTTAGTTTAAACAATGTGACCGTCTTAGTAATACATTTTAAAGAATGTTAAGTGTGCCTTCGTTTCAACCCCCACATGTAAGTTTTTATGTATATTTTTATGTGTATTTGTATTATTTCACCTTCTACATTGTATTATAAGTTTAACAATTTTATATATTCATAATTAAAAAATTTCTGCATCCTATTGAACATCCAAAACAATCCTGTAAAATCAAAATTTAAAATCATAAAAAAAAAGTAAAAAAAGGGAGGAAAATGTACATATATTGATTGAAAATTTCAATTTTTAGATGAACAGAAGAAGCCTACAAATTAGGCGAAACGTTTTCAATAAACTTCTAACTAGAACAAGATGTAATTTCTCTAACCTTGAAACAAAAGAACCATTAAGCCCAAAAAATTAAAAAAAAAAATATATATATATATATATATATATATATATATATATATATATATATATATATATATATATATATATATATATATATATATATAGATATATATAAAATAAATTTTTTGATCAGTACTTTTCGAGATAAGCGATTTTTAGCAATTTTTTAAAAATATTACATATGCGCAAGTATTACATTATGTATATTTTTGAACTCTTATTTTCACAAGCTTTCATTTGACACTCCACTCGATGACACACACTTCTGATTTCACCCCCCAAAACTAACCCTTTAAGTCAAAATTTAACTTTCAAAACTACACGGCTCTAATGGGGCCATTAATTCCTATATTGGTGCAAGATTACAACTTTCTATGTCAAACAGTTTCGGAGAAAATAGGATGTGACAGACAGATGGACAGGCAGACAAACGGACAGACACCGAAGTGATCTTATAAGTACGGAACACTAAAAAGGGAAATATATTCTTGTAAAACACAGTGTTTTTAAAACTTGACACACATTTAATTACCTTTTACTAAAAAGAATGTGTAGCAATTGTTTTTAGCTTACTCCATTTTTAGCCGTACTTAGAAAATTAGGTTTATAAGGGATATTTCTCACCAAAACGTTGGGATATTAGACCAAGTAATACATAAAATACAGAATAATTAAAAAAAATAAGCTGATGGTGGGGCCCAGTAGCCGAAACGTCGGATGTAAAGTCTAGGTATGTTCTTTGCGAGAGCAGAATAAATTTTAAAATTTCTGTAATCAAGTTTATATACGTTTTTGATTCACTTTGCAAATTACAGTTCGCCGACTTTTAAACTTTCTTCGATATCTCGGAAACTACAAAAAAATTTCCGACACTATAGACTTGGAAATGATAGCTCTTTTCTAATTTAAATAAATTTGTAGTTTTTGCCGTTGAGACGATAGCAATAGTTGCACCACTTAAATTAGATACCCTGTATAAATACAAAGAAGAAATGGAGATTTATATTTCAATAATATTGTTAAAAAAAGAAGAAAATAAAAACTCGTTACCGTACTAAAGGTTGATTGTCAGAAAAGCAACCGTTTAACTCGAAATATAAAGTAAATTACCCGATTAATAATGTTTAAAAGTTGGGTTAAGTTTTAAGCGAGAATTTAAAATATTTTGCAAAATGATGATTAAAGATAAGATTTTTGGAATGTAAGGGTTTATTGTGTCTGTTTTATGAGGGTATTTTATTTAAGAGCTTTCTGTGGATTTACGAGGTATGCCGAAGATAAAGGATAGTAATATTAAATTAATAGTAGAGCATTAAAAAGTGAATAAGCTAGGCAACATTTGCTTGTAAATATAAAAGCCTTGATTAAATAGTTGAAACGAAATGTTTGTATGCATATTTGTATTTTATACTAACGCTAATAAAAGCCGACAATATTTAATTTTTAATTTCTCTCAACGACAATATGTAACCCAGCTTTTCGGGAAAAAATACTGAAAAGGCTTGTTTATTTTAAAGCTAAAAATATTAATGCACGGTCGAAAAGAATAGGCATTGTAAATTCCCAGACTTGGTAACTGCGGACACTTATATTAATTTTTTATATCCCATTAACCATTTTTGTAATCTCAGTATAAAATGTAAAAAAATAAAACGGAGTTCAAAAAAAAAATAAAAAGCAGAATCTTCTATTTACACACGCATATATATATATATATATATATATATATATATATATATATATATATATATATATATATATATATATATATATATATAATTTTTGTTCAATCTGCATTTTATATTTAGTAGATGATTATGTCATGTATTGATCCCTATATTCGGGAAGTTCTTGGGTATAATGTTGATGCCGCTGCCACATATTCAGTTTTATTAGATTTAACATATATTTATTTTATTTATGTTTTCTGATCGTAGTATTTTGATGACTCTCGAGACTTCTGATGGTTTGGTTCCTCGTAGATATGTATCCAGAGCCCTACATTTCCTATTACAAGTTTCATTTTTGTTTTGGATGATCGTTCTTTTGAATTTACGCTATTTTCATCATATTATTTTGTCATTGTTATCCTTTGTGTTTAGTCATTTATTGCATATCTCATCTCTTTTGGTACCAGATCCACAATTAAGGAAGATAGTTAGTGGTCTATCCGTTCCAGTAAAACAAGAAATGATGTTATCGACATATGTATACAAATAAATCAAATTTTTACTAGTTACATTTTGATGTATTCTTTGTTCTAAATGGTCCATAAATATTTCAGCTAGTAAGGTACTTACAGGGTTACCCATAATTAAACATTCTTAAGAGGTATACAATTTATTGTTGAATTCAAAGAAGTTTTGATCAAGACAGATAATTAGTAATTCTAAAATATCTCGTTTAACTATACATTGACTTTGTTTCTGATTAAAAGCTTATCTACTAAATCTATGACATCATATGGAGGAATGCTTGGAAATAAGTTTTGTACGCCAAAGGAAATAAGTCTAGAGTTTTCCGGTAAGTAAATATTCTTAATTTTATCTATTAATTGATAGGTGTTTCTAATACTATATTTTGGATTAAACTTACAATATTGTCGTATAATATGAATAAGTTTATGTGATAATCTAACTGCAGTAACAAAAGAAACAACAGGTCTAATCGGGAAATCGTTTTTACATAATTTAATTTGAGAGTTTTGGAGCTTGAGGATTCACCATGGTTAGATTACGTTTTTCAAAATCATTGAAAATTGTAAGCTCTTTCAAGGTAGATTTTAATAGTTTTTGGTAGATATTTCTAGGATCAATATTTAGACTTTGAAATTCGTTTGTATTCAAAAAAGAAAGTGTTTCGAATATCTACTGTTCTCTAGAAATAGCTACTAGGGTAAGTCCGGGATATACGCTCCAGCGGGATAGACGCCTCATTACATTTGTGTGAAATGTAAGACGCGTAAACAAAAGAATGCCTTATAATACGAACGTGCCCCTCCCTCACTTCAATCTGCCACAAAGCGTTGGTGCGTGCGGTTGTGCGTAGGAGCGCTAATGACAGTGACGAGCCAAACAGTCGAGATTTTACTTTGTGGATGATTTTCAGCCCCTTATAATTTTGGAGTTAACATGTAAGTTTATTTTATTTTTACTTCGGAATAAGGAGTAGGGTATGTAGATTATTATTAATTACATTTTTAGGATAAAATAAACGTATTTACCATTTTTTTTTTAAGGAATCTATTCCTGTGAAAAGGGATATATGCCCCGATATGTTTTGGGATAGTCGCCCCTAAGAGCGTCTATCCCTACTTCACCTTAATGCATGCTGGCTTTAAGGGCATCTATCCCTTGCCGTACTTAAGTGTATGTTATATGATTCAGATTGGAAATGCCCCGTAAATACAAGCGTAAAGCCGGCGTCCAACCGCGTGTCATTACTTGGACCGAGGACACATTGGCTGCAGCAATAGCAGAAATGCAAGATAAACGACTTAGTGTCAAAAAGACACGGAATACCATCTAGGACGTTACGTCGGCGGTTTGCTACACAAAATAAGAAAATAATACCATTAGGTAGGTACCTACTTTTATGATTGCACTTGTGCATTTATAATAATATTGCTTCGGATTGAGAATACTTACCTACCTCGTATAATTATAGGCAGGTAGTATTTTTTTTTTTATTTTGCCTAACTAATACCTACAATTTTTTTAGGAAAACATCCAACTCTTGGATTCGAAAATGAACGTCGGCTGGTCACATATTCATAAGCTAGAACAAGGCATACCAGTGAAAAGCAAAAAAGATCAGTAAAAAGTTAAAGAACAAGTTGATTTGAAAAGAACTAAAGCTAAGAAGCAAAAAAGAAACAATTCAAGTGATTATAAGTCAAGCGATACAGATATTACTGAGGATAGTATTGAAAGTGATAAAAATGAAAAAGAAAACAACAAAAAGAATAGCATTGAAAAACAAAGAAAAGATAAAGAGAAAATTAAAAGAAAACTGAGGAAGCGAACAGCTATGAAATTTTACAGTTCTAGTGAAGACGATAATAAAGAGAATGAGAACAGTAGTTTTGAAGTTGACGAAATAAAAAAAACAAAAGACAAAGAAACAAAAACACGACAAAACTTATTCCAAAACCAAAGAAACATTCAAAAAGGCAAAGCCTGCTTTAATAATCGTTATAGTTCTAATGATGAAAATGATGGAGTAGATGATAAGAATCTAGATGAGGATCATTGCGTGGAATGTCTTGACTATTATAGTAACACCAAATCCAAAGTAGATTGGATCCGTTGTGTTATGTGCCACAAGTGGCTCCACGAAACATGCACATTATATCGCAATTATTGCAACAAATGTGGGCGAATGCAGATTATTGCCACCAAAATGGCTAAATAGTTTTGCAGTTTTTAAGACGATTATATTTTTGTACCTAAGATGATTGATCTCTACACCTAGTGTTTTTAATTAATATGTTTATTTTTGTCCATGTTTAGTAAACTAGTAACATCATCTTAAATAATTGAAAAAAATAGCTAAAAAAAATATATATATATATATATATATATATATATATATATATATATATATATATATATATATATATATATATATGTACATATTTAATAAATAATAATGTTGATTCAAACATATATTCAAAATGTTTGTTTTCTTGCAAAGGGCATCTATCCCCTCCAAAAAGTTAGGTCTGGGGCATATATACCGCATACGAGGCATCAATCCCGTTATGCAGTTTTATTTTTAACTCAAAATATACGGTTTATTTATTGACTAGTCTACAAAAAGTAGTACGAGGTGATTAAATGAAGTACCAAAGTTAGTGCACATATGAAAATCATGTGCGTATTATTTGTATGTTAAGAGGTATGAGTAAAATAAAAAAAGTTGGGCACATATCCCGGATTTACCCTATAGATTTACCTTTATCAGCTCTGGTGAATATAGTGCTGTTTTCTTCAGCCTTGGTTTTGATTAATACCGCTGTCTTATATTCTATAGCATGTCTTGGTTTTGGTAGATTAAAAGGTTCTTCTTTAATATTATTGGCAATTATGTTTAATATGTGTGTCTAGATTGGATTATGCTAATTCACATTCAACTCCTAGAATTTTCCTTGATTTCAGGTTCTTTTGGTTCTAAATTATACTGCAAACTTTTTTCAAGTAGTTTTGATTATTGTGTAAATATTGAGTTTCTAAGGTTGACGAATCTTTTGTAAAAGACATTATTGTTAAAATAAATAAGTTGGAAATTGAAACTAGAGTATTTTTATATTTTTATAATAATGAATTTCTAACAAGTATCGGCTTATACAATCAAAAGTCTAAAATAATTTATAGATTATTTCGCATTTTTCTTTCAAAATATTAAAAGTAATCCATTACAAATAAAGCCACAAAAAATAAAAAAGTTTATGACGTCATATTCTCTTTTTATTGAGACTAATTGTTTATTTAATGAAACAGAACTGTGAAATGTATAAATAACCGAGGTATTTCCGTGCACTCGGTTTGCGTCTCTTAATCGTATTTTGGCCATTTTATTTGGCATCAAAACAGAGCTTTCAGTCATTTTATTCGTTAATAATTTCGTAAAGTAATGGGATCATCAAGATAAGTTGTTTAAAATTGAAGTGGGCGAGCCATTTAGCTCAAAAGTATAGCCTGAGTTATTAGAGGTGTTTACATATAAAAATGGCCAACGGGTATATGTGTCAATTTATAGTAAAGTAAATTTTAAATCTTGTTGAACTCAATAGGTTTCTTAAAAAGTAAAAGGGTTATACCGGAAGAAAATTGGCATCAGTATTTACTTTGCAAATACTGTGCGATAAGTATTTGTGCTTATAACACATGGGCTGAAAAGTCCCGGGCCTAACAAAGAAAACACGGTTTTTTTGGTTCAAAATTAGCTTTATTCATCAACGTAATCTCCATCAAGAGCAACGCAATCATTCCAGCGCCGCTCTAACATTTCAATACCACTTTTGTAGAACGATTTACCTTTTGCCTCAAAATAGGCCTCAGTTTCAGCGATAACCTCTTCATTCGTGCGAAGTTTCTTACCGGCGAGCATTTTTTTCAGGTCTGCGAACAGCCAGTAGTCGCTGGGAGCCAAATCTGGCGAATACGGCGGATGTGGGAGCAATTCGAAGTTCAATTCATGTAGTTTTGCCATTGTTTTGATTGACTTGTGACACGGTGCGTTGTCTTGATGAAACAAAATTTTTTTCTTTGCCATATGCGGTCGTTTCTTTGCAATTTCGGCCTTCAAACGCTCCAATATCGCTATATAATATTCACTGTTGATGGTATTTCCTTTCTCAAGATAGTCGATGAATATTACACCACGCACATCCCAAAATACCGAGGCCATAACCTTTCCAGCCGATTGTTGTGCTTTCGGGCGCTTTGGACGAGGTTCACCAGTTGCTGTCCACTCAGATGACGATCGTTTTGATTCCGGAGTGAAGTGATGGATCCTTGTTTCATCCATTGTCACATATCGACGCAAAAATTCCGGTTTGTTACGTTTAAACATGGCCAAACACTGCTCAGAATCATCAACACGTTCTTGTTTTTGATCAACAGTGAGCAAACGCGGCACCCACTTTGAACAGAGCTTTCTCATAGTCAAATGCTCATGCAATATAAAGCCAACACGTTCTTTTGATATCTTTACGATGTCAGCTAACTCACGCAACTTCACTTTTCGATCATTCAAAACGATTTTATGGATTTTTTTGATGTTTTCTGGTGTTCCGCCTCATTTGGACGTCCACTGCGTTCTGCATCATCGGTGTCTCTACGACCACGTTTGAAGTCAGCAAACCAACGTTTTATTGTTGTTTCTGATGGAGCGGAGTCCCCATAACACTTTTCAAGCCATTGCTTCGCTTGAACGGTATTTTTTCCCATCAAGAAGCAGTGTAAAATTAAAACACGAAATTGTTTTTGATCCATTGTTTTGAAAATAACAAAAGTAGCGTCACTCTTAGCACAATAACTCACAAACTAATGAATAGAATATCATGAAATTTTAACAGCTGTCTTTTGAAGGTTAGTATTAACTGAAAAAAAGGTGACTGCAATAAAACTAGCGCCATCTATGTGTTAGGCCCGGGACTTTTCAGCCCATGTGTTAGAGTCGGCATATTCCTTCTTTGGAAATTAAAATAGAGCAATAGGTCATAATTTTTATTGTTCTGTACGGAACACTTATAAGAACACTTCGATGTCTGTCTGTCTGTCCGTCTGTCACACCCGATTTTCTCCGAAACTATTTGACAGAGAATGTTGAAATGTGGCACTAATATAGGAATTGATGGCCTCATCAGAGCTGTGTAGTTTTGAAAGTTAAATTTTGACTTACGGGGTTAGTTTTGGGGAGTGTAATCGGAAGTGAAAAAAAGAAAATTTACCAGGTCATCGAAAGTTCAAAAAGTACGATCTCGAAAATTACTGATCAGGAAATTTGGAAAAAATCCTCAAATATTCTCCATAAGTTTTAGATTGAACAAAAATATATATATATATATATATATATATATATATATATATATATATATATATATATATATATATATAGATATTTTAGAATTACTAATTATCTGTCTTGATCAAAACTACTTTGAATTCAACAATAAATTTTATACCTCTTAAGAAGGTTTAATTATGGGTAACCCTGTAAGTACCTTACTAGCTGAAATATTTATGGACCATTTAGAACAAAGAATACATCAAAATGTAACTAGTAAAAATTTGATTTATTTGTATACATATGTCGATGACATCATTTCTTGTTTTACTGGAACGAATAGACAACTAACTATCTTCCTTAATTTCTTAAATAATATCCCCAATATTAAATTTACATTAGAACTGGAAACCAATAATTCGATCAATTTCTTAGATCTGTCTATATCAAAAATAAATAATATGCATGATTTTTCTATTTTTCATACAATAGTTCATCATACCCTTACACCCACAAAATGGCAGCATTCAATTCCCGTATCCATAGATTATTACAAATTCCCAAGTCAAAAATTTATTTTTACAAAGAACTAAACATCATTAAATAAATAGCAGTCAATACTACATACCACCCTAACATTATTGACAACATTCTACACAAAAAATCGTTTAATCAAGCAGTCTCACTTATATAGCCTTGGTTGACAAAAAAGTAAAGGACAATACACTTACTTACACAGGAAAGATCACTAGAAAAATCTCCAAACAATTAACACAAAATAACAAAAAAAATAGCATTTAAAACTAGTAACACCCTAGGGAATATAATTTTGAATAACAAATCTAAATCTAATAAAATTAAAAAATCAGGCATATATTTATTGAATTGTGGATCTTGTACAAAAAGAGATGAGATATGCAATAAACGACTAAACACAAAAGATAACAATGACAAAATAATATGATGAAAACAGCCAAAATTCAAAAAAACGATCATCCAAAACAAAAATGAAACTTGTAATAGGAAATGTAGAGCACTGGATACATATCTACGAGGAACCAAACCATCAGAAGTCTAGAGAGTCATGAAAATACTACGATCAGAAAACATAAATAAAATAAATATATGTTAAATCCAATAAAACTGATTATGTGGCAGCGGCATCAATATTATACCCAAGAACTTCCCGAATATAGGGATCAATACATGACATAATCATCTACTAAATGTAAAATGCACGGTCTACAAATAGAACTAACAGCAGACATGGTCTGGAAGGCAGTCAAAGCAACGAAGAACGGAAGAGCTGCTAGACCGGACGATATCCCTTTAATGATGGAACAACGATATATACCCTTCATTTTGCGGATAGCTAAGTAATGATTGCGCAAGACAAGAAAGATCTAGAATATATTAGAACAAAGCTGTTGGAGAGATATAAAAACAGAGGACTGAGAGGATGGATTCCGCATAATTTAACCGAAAGTCAAAAACAGGCTCGTATCAATAGGTATAAGGAAATCCCCAAAAAATTCGACCGAGAACATGCAAAATCCGTATGCAACATCGTAACAGGAGACGAAACTTGGACATAATCGTACGAACCGGAAACTAAGCAACAATCAACCGTTTGGATGTTCCAAAGTGAACCGAATCCAACAAAAGTGGTTCGTTCGCGAAGCACTCTCAAGAAAATGGTCGCTTGTTTCTTTGGTTATACTGCACATGTTGCCACCACTGCTTTAGAGGATCGAAGAATAGTTAATGGTGAATGATATACAATAATTTGTTTGCCAGAAGTCATCGATGAAATCAGAAAAAACAAACAAAACGTCATTCATCATCATGACAATGTCAGCTCTTACACAGCACCTCATACAATTGAATATTAGACAAACTGGTAGACCATTTGAAACCCGTATTAAGGAACACAAATACAGTTATTTAAAAAACAATAACAACTCACATTATGCAACCCATGTAATTAATGAATCACATAATTTCAATGATGAATTTAAAATTCTACATATTGAACATAAATACAAACAATTAAATCTCCTAGAAAGTCTCAAAATTAATAAACGTACAAAATTCCAACCGGCTATTGAACGAACAGATAGATTTAAGTCTCCCTTACTCAATTTATATTAGTTCTCAAAAATTCTATCATAGATTTATACTTTATAAAAATAATATAACTACATAATTTAAAAAATCATTAACCCAAAACAAGTATAAATTAATAGTTTACGGAACATATTACTTGGATTACATTACATTGAAACAATTGTTAAGTTGTAAAAATAAATAAATGGAAATTGAAACTAGAGTGTTTCTATATTTTTATTATTAATTGTTTTAGAACTTACTGGACGCATTAACTCTTTAATATTAATTAATTGATAAGTTATAAAATACTTTATACATTATTTTTGTTAGGCCCTTTCTTTTCAAAATATCGAATAGATATTACATACCCGTACAGACTGCGTGAAGGAAAACACTGCATGACATAAGAAACGAAGTAAGTCAGAGCTGGAAAATTATAGACCAATAAATTTTCTCTGCCAAATATATAAATTACTTCTGAAAATACTACCTATAAGGCGAACAAACAAATTCAATACCAAATATAAGCAGGTTTTAAAAAACAATGTGTAGCTCCGGATCACATACGAAGGCTGTCTTTTAAATTTTTACAAACGACCATTAGATGGCACTATAACCGTTGTTGTAAAATGTGACATTTGTTATTGTTAAAACAGTGGTAGCTCAGAAATTGCCCGAGTAGTTTGTTTACAGTGAGCGTTTAAAAAAAAAACAGTTTTGTGAACAAATGGAGATTTCATGTGAAGGTTTTCGTTGGATGATTTTTTTACAATTTTAGTAATGACCTAACTCAACAACAATGCCTCGAATCGCTGCGTTCCACTTTTAGTAATGAATCACCACCAGAAAAGACTGTTTACAATTCGTTTGCAGGATTTCGTCATGGTCCTGCTTCCGTCAGCGATGAATTTCCTGAAAGTCAACTAAAATCGGTTGTTGTTCCAACGTCGATACTGTGCGCAGATTGATGTCACATGCCGATTGAAGAGAATCCGCATGTGACTTACCGTGACATAGAGGCATCCTTAGGCATATCGAAGACTGCAGTATATTCCAATTTGCATGAACATTTAGCTGTGAAAAAGATCTTTTCCCGATGGATTCGGCATAATTTAACTGAAACTCAAAAACAGGCTCGTATCAATTGGTATAAGGAAATCCCCAAAAAAATCGACCGAGAACATGCAAAATCCGTATAAAATTTCGTAACACGAGACGAAACTTGGACATAATCGTACAAATCGGAAACTAAGCAACAATCAACCGTTTGGATGTTCCAAAGTGAACTGAATCCAACAAAAGTAGTTCGTTCGCGAAGACTCCCAAGGAAATGATCGCTTGTTTCTTCGGTTATACTGGACACGTTGCAACCACTGCTTTAGAACGTCGAAGAATGGTATACAACAATTTGTTTGCCAGAAGTCATCGATGAAATCAGAAAAAACAAACGAAACGTCATTCATCATCATGACAGTGTCAGCTCTTACACAGCACGTCATACAATTGAATATTTGACAGAGAAAAGCATCGAATTAATGTCTCCTTGTCCGTATTCACCTGATTTATCGCGTAACGTCTTCTTTTTGTTCCCGAATGTCAAAAAAAATGCATGGCCCGCGATGTTCATTACCTCAAGAAGATGTTGCATAATTCAAAAACCATGTTTTTGAGATACCAAATTCGGAGTGCCAAAAATGTTTCGAGAACTGATTCGAACGCATGCAGAAGTGTATAAATCTTAAAGGTGAATATTTTGAGAAATAATAAAACGATTTGTACCAAAATTTTTTATAAAAACTTTAAAGATAGCCCTCATATAACCAATTCGACACATCATCGAAAATACCTTAGACAAGACCATTATTCAAATCGAAATATGGGCAATTATAAACGCGTTACAAAATTGCCGTGTAGATTCAAAATATATAGAATTCATCAAAAACATGTGTGAAGTCTGAAGATCTTCAGTAGTATCAGGAAACGTCTTTGATCTAAAAATAAGAATTATGATGTTACTATTTTTTTTAAAATCATAATACTCATTCATTCATTAACATGAAGCTGCTAAACACTCACTGCTTGTGAAGAGTGAGAGTTTAGCTATAAAATATATTAAAATTTGTCTAAGGTTTGAACGAAACTGCAACATCTTAACACAGTTTATTATCTATTTTCACCTAATATATGTAAGGGAATATCACAGTAAAATAAGAACCAATGTATAAAAACTCACATAAATCATTTAAAAGAGCGGGATCAGAGGCGACCGCCGACGGCCGACAGAGAGTCAGAAATCAATAGTTTAAAAGAAAGTTATTCTAACGGTTAAAGTATCTTTTTAGTGGATATATTGATGAACTTGGTACAGTAACATTAGATTTAGGAACAGCAAAAAAATCGAAAAGGAATAAGCCAAGAAGACTCCATCTCATCGAAGTCTTCCACATTTGGCAATGGAGTATATTCTTCAAAACTAAGCTCGCAGAACCATAACATAAATATTGCAGAACAAAAATCTAACACGATATTGTACTGATAAGATTAAGATCTCAAGGAAAAATTAGAGGAAATAGGATTGAGTATAAAAATAAAACAACAAGAATGTCCCTCCCAACTCAATAACGCACCCATCGTACTAAATGGAATCCCAATAAAAAAAAATTCGGGAAACCCCATACTAAGATGTGATGATAAGAATATGAAAGTGGCTAGAAGGGAAGTGACAAATGTAGCACAGGACAGAAACCGATGAAAAGAAATGGAGGAGGCATATGTGCATTCGTTGACGATAAAAGTTGTAAATAAATAATACAGAGAAGGAGATGACAGCATTTTGTCAATTTAATAAACTTCGCCCCACCTCGAGTGAAACACTTTCGCTGCTATACCGTACGCCAGCGATCACTTTCGGCCTTCTTGAACTATTACAATACAGCGTCTTCCTCAACCAGTCAGTCAGAATAGGGTTCCGCAGTCAGAATATGGTTTGGTACACGTACGTACCAGTTGCTTAGGCCAATTCAGTGTTCTAATCTCGAAAAATAAACAGTCCTGATAATTTACTTAGGTTGCTTGAAATACCAAAACATCTAGTCCAAGAGGGAACTGAAGAGAGATGCGAGACAGGTCGCAAACAACGTTCGTGGCTTCTCCACATAAGAAAATGGTACCGTGTAATGGACGCTGCGATCATATTTTGAGAGGATAATCTAGGTATATTGTAATAAATGATGAAAACTGAAATTTATATTGGCCAACGCGTGATATGGCACCCGAAAAAGAAAAAGAATAGGGTAGAAGTTATATTTAAACGTATTAAGATTTTACCACCGCCCCATGAATAATTATTGAGGAAAAATTGATCCTCATCTTGATCCAAATTGAAATCGATACAAGATAGCGCTATAAACGCCAGAATTAGTCAAACATGCATTTGAAAAGCATCCAGCGAGTTGTCATTTTTAGAAATTTGATGACGGTCACTTTAGAATAGTAGCCGCATGTACATATAAGTATGAATATTAGTCGAGACGTTTATATAAGGTTTCTAATTCATAAACCTATCATATTAAAATCCAGTGAGTTAACCAAATTATATATATGTACATATATATATATATATATATATATATATATATATATATATATATATATATATATATATATATATATATATATATATATATATATTTGACGATAATAGTGCATGAAGTCGGAAAAAAGTTGGCCGCTAGCGCGTTCCTTTGCAACACCCAGCCTAAACCATTAAATATGGAACTATTATGTAGCAGAGAATATCTATAATCTATAATATATATAATGTAATGTCTCTCTGTCTGTCCATTAGTGCGTTTATCACGCGATAACCACTTATCCGATTTACGTATCTTTTTTCAAATTCATGCATATATTCTTTGGCCAGGTTATATAATAATAATAATAATAATCTATATCTATAATATATATAAAATGCAACGTCTCTCTATTTGTCTTTCCGTTAGTGCGCTTATCACTGGAGAACTACTTATCCGATTTACGTACTTTTTTTTAAAAAAAATACATATGTTTTCTAGCCAGGTTATAGGCTATATTTTATTACGATACATAGCATAAGGAATGAGCAGTGACGATAATAGTGAATGAAGTCGGAAAAAAGTTGGCTGCTAGCGCGTTCCCTTGCAACACCCAGCCTAAACCATTAAATATGGAACTATTATGTAGCAGAGAATATCTATAATCTATAATATACATAAAATGTAATGTCTCTCTGTCTGTCTGTCTGTCTATTAGTGCGTTTATCACGCGAGAACCACTTATCCGATTTACGTATCTTTTTTTAAATTCATACATATATTCTTTGGCCAGGTTATATAATAATAATAATAATCTATATCTATAATATATAAAATGCAACTTCTCTCTGTCTGTCCGTTAGTGCGCTTATCCCTCGAGAACCACTTATCCGATTTATGTGATTTTTTAAATTCATACATATGTTCTCTGATCAGGTTATAGATATATATTTATTACATCTATAATATATATATATATAAAATTTTACGTTCTTTTTGTTAAAACATACATATGTTCTCTGGCCAGGTTATAGGATATATTTTATTGCGTTAGGTAACATAAAGAATAAGTAGTGACGATAATAGTGAATCAAGTCGGAAAAAAGGTTATCGTTAGCGCGTTCTCTTGCAATACACTGCTTATACCATTAAATATGGAACAATATCATGTTGCAAAAAATATAATATATATAAACGTCTCTCTGTCTGTTTGTCTGTCCGTTAGTGAGCTTATCACTTGAGAACCACTTATCCGATTTACGTGTTTTTATAAATTTATACATATGTTCTATATAATTCGATATAAGCCTAGATAATGGAAGATAAGGTGAGATAATGGGAGATAAATATAAATAATGGGAGATAAGAAGAAATAATGGGAGATAAGCAGATATAAGCCTAGATAATGGGAGTTATAGTGAGATAATGGGAGATAAGGAGAAATAATGGGAGATAAGGAGAAATATTGCGAGATAAGTCGAGATACGCCTAGATAATGGGAGATAAGAAGAAATAATGGGAGATAAGGAGAAGTAATGGGAGATGAGCAGAGACAAGCCTAGATAATGGAAATTATGTAGAGATAATGGGAGATAAGGAGAAATAATGGGAGATAAGGGAAAATAATGGCAGATATTTTATTACATTAGGTAACATAAGGAATAAGCAGTGACGACAGTAGTGAATCAAGTCTACGCGAGCGGAGCCGTGGGCACGGCTAGTATATATATATATATATATATATATATATATATATATATATATATATATATATATATATATATATATATACATATACATATACATATACATATATATATATTCCAATCTGCATCTCTTTTGGTCGTTCCATAGATCTTCTAGATTTCCTTCCTCAATCTCTCTATCTATCCCCTCTCTCCCACTTGTTCTCGGTCTATCCTGTTTTTTCGTGCCTTCTGATTGCCACTTTAGTATTTATTTTGAGTTTCGATGTTCGTCCATTATTTGGATGTCTCCAAACCAGATAGATTGTTTGGTTAAAATGACACCTGTAATACTGTACGTAATTCCCATGATTTTTTTAATATGTTTGTTGGTAAATCTATCTCTTCTGGAACTTCCTGCTGCTCTTCTCCAGAAGTTCATTTCCGTTGGTCCCAGCGTAGCTAATGCTCTTTCCTTCAGAGGCCATACTTCACAGTATATAATGTGATACTGCTCACTATGGTTTCAAATATCCTCTCTTTGTTGGTTTTATTAATAGATTTATCCCACAGAATGATGTTTAGCATTTTAATAGCCTTTATCTCTGCTACATTTCTTATCGCCTTGTGAAGTTTTCCATCCTTTGAAGTTCCTAAATACTTGTAGTCGTAGCAGTGTTTTATAGTGGTTCCATCGTCGAGTATCTTTTTATTGTCTCCCAATACGTAGATACTTCTTTTTCTTTTTATGGACTTCACTTGACTGTATTGTATTGTAATAACTTCTCCCAATATATCGATGATCATAGGTAAAAGAAAATGCGTGGGTAAAGAAAAATTGAAATTTGAATAAAAAAGTAGTTTCATATTCCCATAATTATCTTTCTCAGTAAACTGAAGCAAATAAACAACAATATAAATAACGAAAAAAACAGTCTTGAAGGATCAAAATAGGCATTAAATGCATCAAAATAAAAAAAAGCTGTATAATCGGCTTAACTATTATAGGGTGAAGTGTTTCACAAAGAAATTGAAAGTCATCCTGTAACAGCTGTGTTATTGCCAGTGGCGTTTATTTATAGGAAATAAATAACTTCTCCCTTTTTTCGAAAGAAAACCTTAAAAAAGCTTTTTTCTTAACATTTTTGGGTGTATCATTATTTTTATTATTTTCATTAAATAATTGTTAATATGTCACATCATATCCACCAATTCTATATCATAGAAAAAGAAAATACTGTAAAAAATGATGTTAACGTAATGATATTAGCCGTGATCAACGTTTACCAACTTATTAATTAACAACTATTCTATAATTACGATACTACAAAACTTGCCCAATGCCTGAACACTTCAGCAGAGGAAACAGGATAATGCATCAAGGATAAAAGCTGAAGCTCATCGATTTTAGACCTCTAATCAGCATCAAATTGGTCCAGCTATTCATACCGGAAGAAAGTACCCGGTCAAAGTTGAAGGAGTAGCCTTAAAAGATAAGACGATGGAAGCAGAAATTCCTCAATACGTTCCATTGTTACCACAACTATTCAACGTTTACACAGCTGACATTCCAATAGTCAAGCACACCAATATAGCGCTACATACTGATGATACCTCCATTATTGTCACGTCATAGAGTCACAGGGTTATTACTAGTAGACCTCGGAACACTGCAAGATGCTTCCAAACTGCTGTAATCAATAGTCAATACCAATTTAGTAAAGACCTGAGTTATTCTCTTCTCCAAATCGACAAAGCCTCCCCACACTTAAAGAAAATAGGCTACAGTGGCGATACGATATCAAATAAGCAGCACGATGGATTTTAAGAACGATAGAACAACAGTTAGTGTGGCTGTACGATTCTACAGCTTTAATGGCAAAAGTTCGACCCTATTGTAAATATATACAAATTAAATATCAGGCTAACCCGGCATAGACCCACGTAACCAAATTATGGAATAGAGTAATAATCCCTACTTCGTTAAAAAAAAACAACCCATTACATCGAGATCTCGAGATTCAAACAGGTTAACAATACAGCAGAACGGCACAACGTTAATTCCCGGAAAAGGCGACACGACACACCCAACGCACACCCTTGGTTTCAAATCCAAACAATATGACAAGGTGCTGACATCAGATACTCAGAATAGCAAAAGTGACATAGTATACGGCAAATATGGCCAGAAGTAAAATAATTGTAAAAGTAGTAAAATGACTAAGTATTAGCTTAGAAGATGTAATTTGTGAAAATTCTGTAATGATTTAAAAACAACATTTATGGATAAAAGGTTATTTTCGGTTGATTTCACATCATATCCGCCAATTCTATATTATAGATATGAAAATATTGTGAAAAATGATGTTAATGTAATGATATTAGCCGTAATCAACGTTTACTAACTTATTAATTAACAACTATTCTATAATTACAATACAACAAATTTGCCCCATAATGCCTGAACACTTCAGCAGAGAAAACAGGATAATGCATCAAGGATAAAAGCTGAAGCTCATCGACTTTAGACTTCTAATCAGCATCAAATTGGTTCAGTTATTCACACCAGAAGAAAGTACCCAGTCAAAGTTGAAGGAGTAGCCTCAAAAGATAAGACGATGGAAGCCGGCATTCCTCAATACGTTCCATTGTCTCCACAACTATTCAACGTTTACACAGCTGACATTCCAATAGTCAAGCACACCAATATAGGGCTGTAGCTGATGATAGTGCCATTATTGTCACGTCATAGAGTCATAGAGTTATTACTAACAAACCTTGGAACACTGCAACACATTTCCAAACTGCTGCAATCAATAGTCAATATCAATTTAATAAAGACCTGGGTTATTCTCTTCTCCAAATCGACAAAGCCTCCATTTAAAGAAAATAGGCTACAGTGGCGAAACGATATCAAATAAGCAATACGATGGATTGTAAGAACGACAGACCAACAGTTAATATGGTTGTAAGATTCTACTGTAAATATGTATAAATTAATTATCAGGCTGATGTAATTTAACCCGGCATAGACTCACGTAACCAAATTATGGAATAGAGCAGTAGACCCTACTTCATTAAAAAAAACACCCCGTTACATCGAGATTTCGAGATTCAAACAGGTTAACAATACAGCAGAACGGCACAACGTTAATTCCCGGAAAAGGCGACACGACACACCCAACGCACAGCCCTGGTTTCAAATCCAGTCAATATGACAAGGTTCTGACATCAGATACCCAGAACAGCAAAAGTGACATAGTATACGGCAAATATGGCCAGAAGTAAAATAATTGTAAAAGTAGTAAAAGGACTAAGTATGAGCTTAGAAGATGTAATTTGTGAAAGTTCTGTAATGATTTAAAAACAGTACTTATGAATTCAAAATTTCAATTCGGTCACCATTCCCAAAAAAACAGCACCACTCAAGCAAGCAACTGAGGCATTATTATTAACCACCTGTCACGCAACCGACTAAATTTTTATGAATTAGTAAAAAATATTCATCTTGTTTCTATAAGGAAATTTAATTCATATCGTAAAGACACCTAGCGCTATTGGAATTGCTAATGGTGTTTGAACTTCCTTAAATTTGTCTCAGCCTCCAGAACTGCAAGAGAAAAATACTAGGAAAGTGAATATTATGTTAATGCATTAAAAACGATTTTTTTACTTTTTTTTACTAAAGAAAAGTATTTAGTTTCTGGAAAAGCTAATCTAGCCCTTGAGTCGCCACTGGTCGAAGCGTAGAAATTCTTCATAATTATAAAAAAGTAAAACACGTCCCTTTTGTAACTAATACCACAAAGTTAACACGAATTTTAACTCTGTATTTAATTCTTTGTAACCTGGAAATGGATATGCTCGTTTAGCGTGGTCACGTTGTTTAATATTTAGATTTTCCACTGTTTTGTTTTTTAAATATTCCGTTTTTAAAAGAAGAATAGCTTTTTTCGGTTTGGAATATTAAAAAGCTTAAGATTTTATTTATTTTCAGTTTTAAAAAATGGGTTTAAGAGTTAAAAAATCCGCCACGGTGACTGCTTTTGAAATAAAATTTTTTTATATGCAGGTATAACTACTCAGTATATATCACCACTACACCAAACACTTTAATTTTGCACTCGACGCGCGTTTCGCTAACCATGTTAGCTTCATCAGGAGCGATGATAGTCAATCATATATATGATTATCATCATTATATCATCATATATGATATATACTGAGTAGTATCATTGTGCCAAAGATTCCACATTCCCAACTTAGTTAATGGAGGTACAAAATAATCAATAATCATCTCTTCATTCACTTTGAACGCTCGGACATCGACTGCTCAGGCGAGTGTCCGCAGACAGCGGGAAGTCGTTCAACTTAACAAGGACCTAGAAGAAATTCTATCTCGGGATAACAGTAACCAAGTGGAATTTAACGCTACAAAAACCCAGGCGGCAGTTTTTTCTAAAAAAGTTAACATAGCTGAACCCGACATAGTTATGGCGGGGCACTCCATTCCCCTAACATCGTCACTAAATTTGTTGGGCGTTAATTTGGGAGCAAATATGTCCTGGCATAAACATGTCGCAGGCATAGCAAGGAGAGCTTCTCAAAAGTTGGGAATATTATTTCGAACTAGAAAGCTTTACACTCCACAACAACTGTTAATTCTTTACAAAGCTCAAATTCGACCAACTATGGAATACTGTTCCCATGTTTGGGGGTCCGCCCCCAAACATACATTGCATCTGTTGGATTCTATTCAGAGAAGAGCTGTTCGTCTGATTGGAGACCCAGAACTGACCGGTGGCCTTGATTCGCTGGAACATCGAAGAACGGTTGGCGACTTGAGCCTATTCTGCAAGTATTTTCATGGAAAGTGTTCGGAGGATGTAGCCCGCTTAATTTCGCTCAGAACGGTGCATGTTAGAAATACACATCGCGCTGATACTTTACATCTATATGAGGTTCAGTTTGTTACTCCTCGTACAACGCTTTTCAAGCAGTTTTTTATATGGAGAACATCATCCCTTTGGAATAATTGGCTCAGGACTGTGTTTCCCACCGAGTACAGTTTACAGCGATTCAAGAACAACGTGAATCGGTTTTTCCACACACGTGTCGCTCCTGTAGCGCTTTAGAGACCTCCCTGCAGCACGTGTGCTAGACCCATAAAAAAAAAATGACGTCACAAAACACCCTAAATGAGTTTCCAACAAAGTTTGTTTCCGATCTTTGTTTTTATCTACCAGATCAAATATCACAGTAGTGCACTCGTACTAATTTCCGTTCAATGTACAAGGAGAATATTCCAGAATTTTTTCGATTTTTTTCATTAGTACTCCTGATAGGGCTGGGAACCGTAATTTTTAGCAATTTTTAGCTTTCACCGCTCTGGATAACCTTGAAAAAATTTGTTTTTATATACCAGATAAATTATCAAAGGTAATACATTCGTGATAATTTTCGTTTAATCTACACCTTATGGGGAATATTTCAGAATTTTTTCAAAATTTTCTGAATAGTACTCTTAGGGATAGAGTGGGGAGACAGCGATTTTTGTGAATATTAAATCATATATATTTTTTAACTCGTGTTTCACAAGCTTTCATTTGACACCCCACTCGATGACCTTGGAAAAAAAATTTTCATTTTGGATTACACTCTCCAAAATAAACTCCTGATTGGGCCATCAATTTCTATATTTGTGACAAATTTCAACTTTCTATGTCATGATGACATTTACTCTGATATCGTTAATTACACACAAAAAAACTTCGTATATATAGTTACAGACAAAATGAATTCTAATGGATTTCCAGGAAGGAAAAGGTATATTTTATAAACTTTAATATAAAAGAGCATTTACCAAAAACGTTTTAAATTTTATATTATCACAGACGAATGGACTGATTTAGACCTGTCACTCGAATAGCCGCTTTTCAACAGAATTTAAAAATCCCTAGAAAGCAAATGACTATTTTATTAGCACAGCTTCTGGCGAAACCTGCATATTACTGAAATACGGAACATAACCTTGTGCCTACGCCAGTACAGTTGTTACTACTCATCCAGCCAAACTCTTTTCGGAGTTACTAGATCCCTAAACCACTTTAGAAATAGAGCGTGGGGGAAGTAATGATTAGAGTTAATTTTTAATCGTTGCAGTTTGCCATGTTTTGTTCTTCTTGTAAGCATTGAACAAAACTGGAATGAAATTACTTTTTAGTGAAAATTACAATATGACATAAGAAGTCGGTCTATAAATAATATATAATTGTTGGTGGTATGAATCAAGAGGCGATCTAAGACTTAAGCTAGTCACAGGATTGGATAAGATTGGTCGTGATCAATGCCTTTGAATTCTTAAAGAAATCAAAACTTACAATATGAAATAAGAGATCCGCCAGTGAATTAAAATTATACGAGCAATGTTAAAGAAGACTCTACTACAGATTCATTGCTCAGTGCTTTTTTAAGCAACATTGTGCCAGATTCAGGTTCAAATGAATCTCGTAATGAGTCTACACATCATTCAGCTGAATTCGCTAAAGCTGTGCGCGAGATAGAAGAATATGCGCCAAAAAGGCTCAATTTAAATGTTAATATTTTTTTAACATTGGCAATTCGGTAAAATATAAGTGGTCTGTCTTGTCAGGCATAGCTTCCGTAATCCACGGTGTTCCTGCTACCCAAGTGTCGGTTGAACGAGCATTTTCTACTGTTAAGTTTGTTGTTAATGATTTACGCACGCGTTTATCACCTGAACATCTGAACAGCAAATTATGCTGTTAAAGCTGAATTCAGATTTTATAAATTCATAAATAAACCAGTAATTCGTCTATAGGTTGCCGGAAATATTTCCATATGTTTTATTTAATATATAATTATTCGTTAATATAATGTTTTTTTTTACTATTTTTAAATTTATATTTAAGAAAGTTTCTCAGGTGTTTTATAAATTTTATTTAATTTGTATTTCTTTATTATAATGTTTTATCAAGTTTATAAGTTTGTAGAAGTTTTTACAAAGGACCACTAGACGGCGCTATTGAGATGTGTCATTACTATTGTAAAATTTGGCATATGTTATTGTTAAAACAGTGGCAGCTCAGAAATTGGCCGAGTAGTTTGTTTACAGTGGGCGTTTAAATAGACAGTTTTGTGAACAGATGGAAATTTCACGTGAAAGTTTTCGCTGGATGTTGATGGTTGTGCTTCCGCCAGCGATGAATTTCGTGAAGGTAGACAAAAATCGGTTGTTGTTCCAAAAAACATCGATGCTATACGCAACATTATTGAAGAGGATCGGTACGTGACTTACCATGAGATAGAGGCATCCTTAGGCATATCGAAGACTGCAGTATATTAGATTTTATATGCAACATTTAGCTGTGAAAAAGATCTGCTCCCGATGGATTCCGCATAATTTGACCAAAACTCAAAAACAGGCTCGTGTCAATTGGTGTAAGGAAATCCTCAAAAAATTCGACCGAGGACATGCAAAATCCGTATACAACATTGTAATAGAAAACATCCAAACAACTGTTTGGATGTTCATTACGTCAACTTTCTGGATCGTTTCAACCATGCTGTGAAAGAAAAAAGTCCGCATTTGGCGAAGAAAAATATTCTTTTTCATCAAGACAATGCACGCTTGCACACTTATGTCATCGTCATGGCAAATTTCCATGAGTTAGGATATGAATTGCTTCCGCTTCCACCATATTATTATGAAAAAATGGCACGGCATAAAAAAATTTGGCTTAAATGATAAGGTAATAATTGCTAAAACAAGCGCCTCTTTTGAAGGGTTAGGAGATTTTAGCAGAAATTGTTGAAAAGAGTCTGTTAGTAAGCAAGACTAAGTGAATGATTTTTTACAATCAAAACTTCTAACACAAATTGTCACTTTAAAAATGATTCCACGTTTCTGCCCGTCCAGCTCAGGGTTTAATATACAGTCAGTCCAAAAAGTCTCCACACACCACCTGCTTGCTATACTCTTGTTCTGATATGTTTAATTGGAACTATGAGAAAACATGTTCAAATTAACATGCAAAATTTGTATACAACATTGTAATAGGAAACATCCAAACAACTGTTTGGATGTTCCAAAATGAACCGAATCCAACAAAAATTCACGAAGTACTTACAAGAAAATGATCGCTTGTTTCTTTGGTTATACTGGACATGTTGCAACCATTGCTTTAGAGGATCGAAGAACAGTCAATGCTGAATGGTATACAATAATTTGTTTCCCAGAAGTCATCGACAAAATCAGGAAAAACAACTGAAAACGCCACATCATTCTTTATCATGACAATGCCAGCTCTCACACATCACATCAAACAATTGATTATTTGAAGGAGAAAAATATCAAATTAATGTCTCATTGCCTAGATTCACCTGATTTATCACCTAACGACTTATTTTTATTCCAAAATGTCAAAAAAAATGCGTGGACCGCAATTTTGATCACCTTAAGAAGGTGTTGAATTTTTGCAAAACCATGTTTTTGAGGTACCAACTTCAGAGTGGAAAAAATGTTTCGAGAATTAGTTCGAACGCAAGCAAAAGTGTATAATCTTAAAAGCGAACATTTTGACAAACGATTTGTACCTAAATTTTTTTTTCTTTCATTGTGTTTATAAAAACCTAAAAGGCAACCCTCGTATAATTGGTGTTATTATGTATCGAAAGGCGATTTAAGGTTTAAACTAGTTATGGAATGAGGCAAGATTAGTTCTATTTAATATCTTTGGGATTTTAATCATATTTATGTATATAACCAATATATTGCAAATGCCATAATACAGATTTGGGGCAAATGAGTTTGCGCAACTAGCACGATCGTAAATGTATAATAAAAAAATTCGTTTTTATATTCTGAACACAATATTTCGCTTTGAGTTTATTTCGCTAATAAATAGGTATTCACTCCGAAAAAAAAAACAGCATTAAAAAATTTATGGATTTTACTTTTTTAAGGTAGAAAGTAGTAACTAATTCTATTTTTTAATTAAATTGTTATATTTCCATGTGTTAGTGGCAAGTGGTGCATTGTTACATTTTGTCATTTGAAGCTTTAAAGGCATGTTTGAAAAAATAGTGATTTATCAGATTCTAGCATTGGGATGCAAATCATATTTTTATGCGAATTGTATTTTATATTTTAACTTGAAGGCTTCAAATTTATAAAAGACTATTTAACCTTTAAACTATGCTGCTGAGATAAATAAACAAAGATTATCCTTGGATCGCAGCCACAAATATTTAATCTGTGAGCAATTTTATTTAGAAAATTTTTAGAAAGTCATAAAAAATATTTGTTAGAGTTTAAAGCCACAAAAGTCGTAAATACAGATATTGACTAAAGTTAATTATATTACGTTTTCACTTATGTGTACATTATACTGGTAATTTACATTAATTTTCGAGGTACATACGAAAAGGCAGATTTATTTACTTGTATACCTTGCAGTAAAAATACTGAACGAGACATTTTTAGGTACTAATAGGTCTTGTTATCCGTTTTAATTTACGACCTGACCAAAACTAAAGCAATTGACAACTGTAAAGTTATTGTAGATGAGACAAAACACAAATTACACAGGGCAACAAAAAAATATTTTTGTTTCGGTGCCTGGGATTTTAGAGCTTTATTTGGGACGCTAAATCTATACATGCAATCCGTTTTTCTCTATCAGCTCTACTTTTTTAGATACATCAACTTATCTACCAATGTGGTTTTTATTCAGTATATTCATTTATGAGAGTTCTAAAATTATTATATATTCATTAATGTAGGTACAATGGTTTTATTGTCAGTCTGTAATTGAGTAAATTCCAGGTAAATCTATAAATAGTGGAACCATTACCTATCAGGTACCTGAACTGACCCTAACTCGGGTAAGTCTCGTCAGTTTGTGCGTTCTTACTAATGAGAGTAGATCGAATTCGGCGTGTTATTTTATGTTAAGAAAAGAGTGTTTTTGTGTTATTGAACAGAATTAAAATGAGTTCAGGTTCCAGTTCAAGAAGAAGTTGTGTAAATCAACCTGATGTGTTTTGCTATATATGCGGAAAATACATGTTTCAACAAAACAGACAAACTATTACTGACTTTGTAAAGCGAGCGTATCTTGGATACTTTGGAGTTAAGCTTGGTGATCAGGACAAAACGTGGGCCCCGCATCTCGTATGTAAAACTTGTACAGAGCATTTACGGCAGTGGACTACCGGGAAAAGAAAATGTCTAAAATTCGGCGTACCAATGGTTTGGAGAGAACCAAAAAACCACTTCAATGATTGTTATTTCTGTTTAGTAAATACTAATGGAATCAATCAAAATAACCGCAGTAAGTGGACTTATCCCAATTTAGACTCGGCAATACGCCCTATCCCGCACTCAGATGAAATACCGATTCCAACATTTCATCAGCTACCACATATCTCTGATGACGAATATTTTCCCTCTGATCGCTCTTGTGATGCTAATAAAAGTTCTGATGCTAATGAAACTAACAGTGACTATGAGGGGACGTCATCAGTTCCTCAACGCTTCAATCAAAATGAATTAAATGATCTCACCAGGGATCTCAATTTATCGAAAAAAGCTTCTGAAGTACTGGCTTCTAGGTTGAACGACAAAAATTTACTGGAACAAGGAACCAAAATTACCTTTTACCGTACAAGAGAAAAAGATCTGCTACCATTCTTTTCTCAAGAAGACAATCTTGTATTTTGTCACGAAATTAGGGGACTCATGAAAGAAATGGGACTTTCTGAATATATTCCAGATGATTGGCGCCTATTTATTGACAGTTCAAAGCGAAGTTTAAAATGTGTCCTTCTACATAATGGGAATAAATATGGTTCAATACCACTAGCTCACTCAACGAAACTGAAAGAAGAATATAATACCATAGCTTTGGTCTTGCAGTATTACGAACATCAATGGATGATTTGTGTAGACTTAAAAATGGTAAACTTTCTTTTTGGGCAGCAAAGTGGTTACACGAAATATCCGTGTTTCTTGTGCCTCTGGGATAGTAGGGACAAAACACACCACTGGGTTAGAAAAGATTGGCCTCAGAGAGAAAACATGGACGTTGGGGAAAAGAATGTCATTAACGACGCTTTGGTTGAAAGAGAAAAAATCATACTTCCTCCGTTACATATAAAGTTGGGCTTAATGAAGCAATTTGTAAAGGCTCTTGATAAGAATGGGTCTTGTTTTGCATATATAGGGGTAAAAATGCATCAGTTGAGCACAGAAAAACTCAAAGCATAAATTCAATGAATAAGTTGAACGAGAAGCTTGGACATCATTTGTTGCAGTTGTAGAAAATTTTCTAGGCAAACATAAAGCTCAAAACTATGTTGAAATGGTTAACAAGATGCTTAATAGTTTCAAATCCTTAGGGTGCAATATGAGTATTAAAATACACTATTTACACAGCCACTTAGACCGTTTTCCAGAAAATTTAGGAGACTTGAGTGAGGAACAAGGTGAAAGATTTCACCAAGATATTAAAGTTATGGAGGACCGCTACCAAGGAAGATGGGACATGCACATGATGGCAGATTACTGCTGGAGTTTAAAAAGGGACTGTTTAAAAAAAACATTCAAGAATGTCGCGGAAAAGAAGCTTTCCAAGTGTTGAGTGACTATTTCATTTCTTCAATGTTTTTTTTTTATTTGTAAGTACGACATAATATTGTATTTTGTATAACTAAAATAAAAATTTCGTATCTACTTTTGTTTACTACACTTACGGATTTGAGTTACAATAATGTAACTTATATTTCTCTAAAATTGTATATCTTAAAAATTTGAGCTCCTAGGTACAAATGAATACGTTATTTGAATTCAGGACATCAAATTGATATAGAATCAGCTCAAAAAACCTCGACACCAAAACAGCTGTTCCCCTGTGTTATCTATCTGACCAGATCAATTTACAAGCACGAAATTATTACCATCTATTAACCTAATTGTGAGCAAGATAATCAAATTTACAGAAATATAAATAAAACCACTAAATAATTTAATAAAGTACAGGGACATTTTTAAGAGTCTCATTTAATTTACTATTTTCCTATTCTACATACCAAGAAAATTCTTCTTCTTCTTCCGACTTACATCTGGGCACTATTGTCTGTTTTCTTTGTTCCCTGCTCTATAGTTCGTCGCTCCATCTCTTTCTTGGAAGTTCTATCGATCTTCTTCCATTCGGTAACTTGTCTCTTGCTATCCGTACTATCCCGTTTTTTGCCCTTCTTCTTATTTGTTAATCCCATTCCACTTTTCTTCCTCTTATCCACTGGTCTTCACTCCTCTCTCTACCCCCCAGTGTCTTCTAAGTATTCTCATTTGAGTTAATTCCAGCATTCTTTGTGTTATACTTGTATCGGATCTTGTTTCAGATGTGTAAATCATTACTGGTCGTATTACGCCTCAATTGTCGTATTTTGGTCTCAACGGAGAGGAATTTATTTCTAAATATGGTATCCTTCAGGCATGCCGCTGTCCTATTAGCCTTGTTAACTTGATCTCTTACTTCTTCCTCGATTTTTCTGATACTAGATATTTTGATGCCCAAGTAATCGACCTCTATCACCTGTTCTATTGGTTTATCTTCCACCACCAGCTTGCACCTTATCGGCTCTTTTGCTATTACTATTGTCTTGGTTTTTCAGTTGAGACTGACATATCATATTGTTTTGCTGCTATATAGAATTCGTATAGCAGCCTTTGCAGATCGTTCTTGGTCTCAGCAATTATTATCGCGGCGCACATTGGAACCGAATGCCGAAAAGGTGACCATAAGTCCCTAAAATGAATGTTCGATTGAGGGACTTTTCAGGCTCTAGGTATGTGGGTTGGTACCTGTGCTATTCGAAACGACGTGTTATAATAATCAAGTGTGCACACGTGGCTCTTGACACCTATTTTTGTTAGAGCGTCGAGCAGGCCAGATTCTGAGCTTGTTCTGTTTGAGTTAGACAGGCAGATTTAATTGCGCTCAAATGTTTTGTATTTGACGTTAATTTAATTTCGTGAAATGGATTCTCCGAATAAAAGTGAGTAATTTAAACGATAAAAATTCATTACTTTAAAATTTGATTATTATTTAATTATTGTTAACGTTTAAAATATCACTTTTTTAGAACTTTCAGTTTCAAACATCAAAATTAAAATATACATAAGTTAAAAGTCTCACGACATCCCACTGTCAAACCAATTTTATAGTGTTTTCTAACTATTTTTTAATAATATAGAAGCAAAATCAGCTGCCTGCATATTTTTTTAAAATAAATTTTATGTAAAAAAGTATGAATAACGTTATATCTATCTTTATAACAGATAATACTCAAATCCGTGTTAATTTTCATTCAACACTAGTTAACTGAAACATTTTGTCTTTAAGATTTTTAATTTCAGAGGCTTATCAGCGACTTCGAAAAGTCGTATAGTCGAAATTTCAGGAAAATATGACAAAAATCATTTTTGTCCGCTTATCGGATCCGCCATTTTGTTTTTCACATTTTTAATTTCAGATTATTCATCAGCAACCTCGAAGAGCCCTATAGTCGAAATTTCATGAAAATATGACAATTTTTATCAATTTTGTCCGCCATATTGGAGCCGCCATTTTGTTATTTACATGTTTTATGTCAGATTCTTAATCAGCGACCTCAAAAAACCAGATATGCAAACTTTCATATAATTCGAATAACACCTTCATATTTTGGCCACCTTTTCGGGTTTTGGTCCCAATATGCGGCGTCTGCATTTTATGTTCTCTGTTACCCATTCTATATCCCTTCTTTCTTTTGACATTCTTCAAAATTTCATGCATGACAATATTAAATAGAAGAGGACTTAAAGAATCTCCTTTCCTGATTCCAGATTCATAGTTGATTGGTTCTGTCATTCCGTTTGCTAATCTTGCGACCTCTTTATTGTCTTTATATATATGATATATTAATGATTCTATTTGCATATTATCGAAAGTTCTTTTTAAGTCTATCAGGCACAAGTATGCTGGAATGTTGTATTCTATGGATGGACAATGGACATCAATGCTTGAGCGCCCACTTCTGAATTCTTGCTGTTCTTCTTCCAGTGGTATTCTCGCGTTGATTTTTGTCGTAACAAATTGTGTTTTGTGTACAGTTTAGTAGGTTTATCAGAGAAAATTCTTCCAGTACTAAACTTAGTTTTTATGAGCAAGCCCAATATAATAACAAAACATTTTTCACTTGTCAAATTTGACAGTTGAACAAACCAACTAGAATTTTTTAAGCGGTACTATCTACATATAAGTATCTCATTAAATAACATTTTTCAATCCGTTTACCAACACTTCATATTTATTTTCAGTCGTTACACAGGGCCCAAATTACTGAATAGAATTTTAACTTTTAGGCTCACCCGATTTACTGTTTCCTTATTTGGACTATCAAAAAATTTCTTTCACTATTAAACTTAGTTTTTTATAAGGAAGCCAAAAATAATAGCAAAAAATTCATCACTAGTCAAATTTAAAGAATTACAAAGAAAACTAGGATTTTTTAAATTGACAACCTCTACCTATAAGTACACTACTAAACAGCATTTTTCAGTCCATTTACAAAAATATATCTCTACATTTATTTTCAGTCCTTATCAATATACAGGATATTCAAGTTATTGAACCGAATTTTAACTTTTAAGTGATTCATCCGATTTACTAATTTTCTATTTAGCATTTCAAAAAATATCTTTCACTGCTAAATTTAGTTTTTTTTGAGGAAGTCAAATATAAAAAAAATTAGTCACTTGTCAAATTTGCAGGTTACAAAGTCAACCAGATTCTTTGAAATGGCATCCTTCACATATAATTTGAAAACTGAAAATCATATTTGGCATCCTCACAAAAAACTAACTTTGCTAATAAATGAATTTTTTGTGGTGCTAAAGTAGTACGAGTAAGCCTCCTAATAGTTAAAATTGCGTTCATAAACTTGAATGCCCTGTATATTGGTAACGACTAAAAATAAATATTAAGTGTTATATATTTTTATAAAAGAGATTAAAAACGCTACTTAATGGTCTGCTCATGTGTAGAAGGAATTCTATTTGGCCTTGTAAACTGTCAAATTTGACAAGTGGCAAATCTTGTGTTATCATATTTGGCTTCCTCACAAAAAAGTAAGTTTATTAAAAATTAAGAATTTTTGATACTCCAAAGAGAAAAACAGTAAATTGGGCAAGTCACTTAAACGTTAAAATTCAGTTCAATAACTGAACATAAATATCAAGTGTTACATATTGTTGTAAACAGACTGACAAATGCTATTTAATGATGTACTCATATGTAGAGGGTGCCATGAAAAAAAATCCTAGCTGGCTTCGTAATCTGTCATATTTGACAAAGTCATAAATTTTTGTTATCGTATTGGGCTTCCTCATAAAAAACTAAGTTTAGTATTGAAACAATTTTCTGTTTGTAAAATAGGAAAATATTGAATTAGATGAGACACTTAAAAAATAGAATAGAAAACTTTTAAAACAATATTGCCAATTCTATTAAATGCATAATAAGCACTACATTTCGCCTAAAATCTAATGAAAGCTCAACAGTTAATCGATCACAATAAAATTATAAAAATAAATTACCAAGAATTCCCCAAATTTAAACGCAGAACCTGTGATATCAGCTGAAATTTTGGATCGACAATAAATTTTCAGATTACTACACAAACTCACCATTACTACCTAACGTCGCCTCGTTCCTGATCGGGGTTCGATTCCGAATGTCGTGACCTCTCATGCAACCGTGCTTGCCACTCTCCTCAACTGCTCACGGTCCTCCGCCGTGTGTATGACATCATTAAGCTACCGACATGTTTATTAATTTCTTTATTTAGTCGATATAGCGATTTGGGGATCAATCTTTTTTTCGTTTCCCTGGATGACGAGCTTTTCGATGCCGTCTCATCTAACAAGGTGACCAAAAAATGTAAGGATTTTCCTTTGAATGTTTGAGAGCAGGCATTTATTTACTTTGATCCATAATTCCTTCAGAATGGAATTGTTCGTTCGTCTTTCTGTCCTTGGGATCCTCATCATCCTTCGGTACCAGGTCATTTCGAAGGCCTGTATTCCTCGGCGACATGCAGCGTTAATGGTTCCGGTTTCTGATCTATAGGTAGAGATGGGAAAGATTAGGGTTTAGACCAACAACCTTTTTGTTTATTTCCCGATGTGCCGATCCTTCCATATCCTTGCCAGACTCAATAGTGCAATCTTGGCAATGCCAAACGTCGAGTAAAGGAACAATTTTTGAATATTGGTGTCACTGACATATTGGTTATATATATATATATATATATATATATATATATATATATATATATATATATATATATATATATATATATATATATATATACATATACATATATAAAGGATTTCCTAAAATTCACGCAAGAAGTAATTTTAATAGAAAACACAGGTTTTTAATTAAAATTTTTTTATTGGTTCATAAAGTATACAGTATAGGGTTATGTATGGAATAACATATCGGGTAAATGGCCACCACGGCTCTGCCGGCATATACGCATCCTTTTGTCGAAATTTTCCATGACCGTTTTGCATAAATGTGGCTGAATTTCATTGATACAGCGCTTAATTTCCTCCAAGTCGTGGGTGGTTGTGGGCTTGTTGGCATTGACCTTAGACTTTAAGACTTTAAAAAACCCCAAAGAAAAAAGTCCAACGGCGTTAAATCGGATGATTTGGGCGGCCAATTCTGATCACCAAAACGGGATATTACACGACCAGGAAATGATTCATGCAGTAATTGAATTGTTTCTCGGGCTATATGACATGTGGCACCGTCTTGTTGAAACCACATGTCGTCCACATCCATATCTTGCAATTTAGGCACAAAAAAAAGGATTATCATATCGCGATAACGATCACCATTAAGTGTTAATGCCTGGCCAACCGTATTTTCGAATGATCCCTCCAGCCCAAAATCCACACCACAACAGTGATACGTTGTGGATGCATTTGTTTCGCAACAGTCACGTGTGGATTGTCTGAACCCCAAATGCGACAATTTTGTCGATTAATGAAGCCATCAAGATGGAAATGAGCCTCATCACTAAAGATAATTTTTTTCAAAAAATCAGTATCCACTTGTTATTCCATAATCTATTCAACGAACTCTCTTCGTTGTGCGTGGTCAGTAGGCTTCAGTTCTTGAGTCAATTGAACTTTGTAAGCATGAAGATGCAAATCTTTCGTGAGAATACGCTGTAGAGAGCTTCTCTTGCCAACGGTGCCGAATTAATGTTCCTGGAGTCTCAGCAACACTCTCACGAACTGCTTCAATGTTTTGTCTCGAACGACTTGTTGAAGAACGGCCAGAGCGTTTAAGATGACTAATTGATCCACTCTCCCTGAATTTTTCAATTAATCTCTTCACAGTTGATGAGGTTAAATTACTATTCCGACCATATTTTGTACGAAAATTCCGAACTGTAGCTGTCAAACTTTCATTACAACGAAAACACGCTGTTCTTTCGTGTAGCGCTCCATTTTTAATAACCCTAAACTGTCAGGTGTCACGCTGTGTTTTTTGTTTTGTTGGCAACACTTTACCGTACAAATGGCGCCAAATTCAAATTTTGCGTGAATTTTGGGACACCCGTTTATATATGTCGATCTCCACATAGACAGATGAATAGTTTTCATTTTCACATCCTGTATGTTGTATGAAGTAAAAAAATAACATCACTTTATTGTATATTTATGTATCAATGAGAAACGAACATCATTCAACTTAATTTACCAACGAGAAAGTTCAAACTGAATAGCATTGCAAAAAGTAATTAGTACAAACCACCTTGTTAATTCCCGTTGCCATTGCATTGTATAAATATGTAATTATCTCTGTTTTTCAGCAAATGAATTTTATACCATCACCCACATATTACGGGTGATTTGTTGTTATTAATGTTGCAACAATAGAAGTGTTTTATGCACCGCACAGTAATTTATTCTTCGTTTCCTTTTGTATATGGAATCAAACATAATTTCTGTCTATGCAACAGTAGTTGTTAGTGTATAATGGTTTCCTTTTTTTTTCAAGTGTAGAGATGGGTTGTTCGCAACTGGACTGATTCGTTGAACGGGTCCTCTACCGGGACCTGACGGAACCGATTTACATTTTCTTTCGGAATTGGTTTACGAATCAGATCGAAAATAGTTTAGCTAGAATACTAGTAACGCAGCGAACTGAACAAAATTTTTACATTCAAAAATCAAACATAATGTCAATCACTTACACTTCATAATTGATAACCTTGTTTTTCCACAATTACAATAATTGATTGTGTAGTTGTAAAATGTAATGTAAAACTTTGGTTCCACATATTAATTGATTAATATTGATTGAAATAAACACTTATGGTAGTTCTAAATTTCTACTATATTTTGTATCTTATGACAACTGTTTCGGTATTCAGTACCTTCGTCGGATAATCCAGTAATTAACATATCAAATATATAAACGTGTCATATATACCTTAAATATTACATAATTAAAACTCTAATTTATACCTAAAATACCACTATGGTGCCTAAACAGATTACTATAATTGATACCATAAATTAATTTAAGTTTAACAATGGGAACTTTAAATCAATTTGTTCATTTAATAAATTACCTATATTTTTATGTATGTTTCTAAAAGATTTAATTTATGACATTTATTTTCTAAATGTAAAATTTCAAAATTATCATCAAAAATATGATTTTCATTTAAAATATGATAAGAATAATTCGAAACAACTTTGTCAATATCACAACAAACAAACAACAATAAATATTTCTAATCCCTTATTATTCCTATCAGAAACATTGAAGAATTCACCCAGTGTGTAAAATGCTTTACTCAACAAATAATTCATTATAATTTTTTTTTGCTTCAGCTTGAGATAGACTTCGAACTGTGAACGAAAAACTATTATAAACATTTATGATTTATACATTCTTTTTTAGGTAACTAAAATTATATGTCGCAGGTACTGGGTTCGCCTTATGTCGGGTTATATAGATGTGTTTATGAACGGCATTCTCAAAGAGATTTTTTGTATGAGTATAAACGAATCTAATACATACATACTGATAAGTCAAAATCTTATACTCTATAAACACCGATCTACAGCCCTCTCAACAGATCGTCTAAAATATAGTTCGTAAACATTTTTTTTGAAGTACTGACGTATACAGAGCAGTATAAAAAAGTTATGACAATTTAAAAGTATACACAGTGTCCTCCTATAATTTACAATAAAACTGTGAGCTGATTTCGATTTCTCACCTCAGAAAACCCCTTAGCACCGAATCTTGTATAAATAGTACAATTATTAAGAAAGCTACTTAAGAAAAACTAAAATAAAAGTATAACTTTGACACCCTGTACCTCCAAACTTACGAATTTTTGGAAGTAAATTGGGTTAAATGGTTATATTTTCATCCCAGAAATCCACAGTAACACTATGTACAAGGACTACTGGGAAACCCTGAATATAAACATATAAATATATATATATATATATATATATATATATATATATATATATATATATATATATATATATATATGTACATATATATATATACATATATATATATATATATATATATATATATATATATATATATATATATATATATATATATATATATATATATATATGTACATATATATATACATATATATATATATATATATATATATATATATATATATATATATATATATGTACATATATATATATATATATATATATATATATATATATATATATATATATATATATATATATATATATATATATATATATATATATATATATGTAATATGTTATATTTTTAAAAACGAAGTATTTAACCTATATAGTTCGTAAACATTTTTTTTGAAGTACTGACGTATACAGAGCAGTATAAAAAAGTTATGACAATTTAAAAGTATACACAGTGTCCTCCTATAATTTACAATAAAACTGTGAGCTGATTTCGATTTCTCACCTCAGAAAACCCCTTAGCACCGAATCTTGTATAAATAGTACAATTATTAAGAAAGCTACTTAAGAAAAACTAAAATAAAAGTATAACTTTGACACCCTGTACCTCCAAACTTACGAATTTTTGGAAGTAAATTGGGTTAAATGGTTATATTTTCATCCCAGAAATCCACAGTAACACTATGTACAAGGACTACTGGGAAACCCTGAATATAAACATATAAATATATATATATATATATATATATATATATATATATATATATATATATATATATATATATATATATATGTACATATATATATACATATATATATATATATATATATATATATATATATATATATATATATATATATGTACATATATATATACATATATATATATATATATATATATATATATATATATATATATATATATATATATATATATATATGTACATATATATATACATAAATATATATATATATATATATATATATATATATATATATATATATATATATATGTAATATGTTATATTTTTAAAAACGAAGTATTTAACCTGATCTTTGATATACTTCAGATATTCACATTTAGCTCAAAAGTCCTATATTTCTCACTTCCGAAAAAATCAGGCTTTTTTTCTATCTATATAAATAAAACTTTTTCATTTACCTGCTATCATAAATCTATCTTAAGATCTTGACGCATTTTCTAAATTTAGTTAATATTTAGTCTGACCTTAAAAATTTAAATTTAAATGCCAGGCATTAACTATTTTTTTATCTGCTGGAAATCTCGTCGTCTTTGCATTAAATTGCTTTCCATAAAATCAAACGACCCATTTCCTATTTCCTTTATAGGTATTATTAGTTACTAACTCTTTATACAGAAGGAACAATGTTCAATCTAAAAAACGTATTATCTAGGTACATTTATTTTATTTATTGGCATAACACACAGCGCTATAGGGGCGACGCGTGTGCGGAAAAAGCGATTCACGTTGGTCTTGTACTCAGTGAGAAACGTAGTCCTCAGCAAATAATTTGAAAGGGATGAGATTCTCCATAGACTGCTTGAAAAGGGTGGTACGAGGAGTGACAAACTGAACCTCATACGAATATAAAGTATTAGCGCAACGTGTATTCCCAGCACGCACCGCTCTGGAAGAAATTAAGCGGGCTGCAACCATGGAAAACTTTCCAAGAAAATACTTGTAGAAGCAAAAAATGAAATAGACTTTGTCATTTCCAGCCACAGAAATATAATACAGGATGTCACAGTGCTGAATAGGTGTACTATAGGGAGCGACCATAGACTAACTCTTAACTCTAAAGTTAGCTTCGAGCGGCAGCAGCAGCAAGATCACAGTATCGAGTACCAGCAGCAGCAAGAGCACTTGAAAATGTCAAAGGAGATTTTGGAGAAACGTCGTGCAAATTCATTGTGAGACGAATGGATTGAAACCCGGAATTTTAAAGTATTATACATACAACTTCAACGTCTATGTGCTTGTTGTGTCATATATATATATATATATATATATATATATATATATATATATATATATATATATATATATATATATATATATATATATATATATATATATATATATATATATATATATATATATATATATATATATTTATACATATACAGTAATACCCCGCTTAGCGCGACCCCGTTACGCGCGGTTTCACTATAACGCGAATTTCAAATTTCGCGCTCATGTAGTCATTAACTTCTCTATGGTCGCGGGGGGATCCCCGCTTTCTCTGAATATTCTCTTTGAAGAATTGGGAATTCCCTGTCCTTCGACTTTGTTCTATGGGGATTTCCTCGTTCGTTTCGTGTGTTCATTTGTTCCGTAATGTTAGTTCGGTCGGCTGGCAGTTTTGTTTTAATATTTATTGGAGATACATACATACATAATTTAACCCTACGTTAAAAATGCCGCCTGTAAAGAAAAAAGAGCGTAAAAGCGTCACTTTGGAATTGAAGATGAAAGTGTTAAGAAGAATGGAAAATGGAGGCAAAGCAACAATTGTTGGGAGAGATTTTGGACTCTCAGAATCGACTGTGAGAACGATTTATAAAAATCGGGAAAAAAAAATTAAAATCTCCAGCGAAGGTTCAACACCTATAAGTGCAACAAAACTTTCTCGTTCGAGATCATCTATCTTAGAAAGAATGGAGAAATTACTGTCAGTCTGGATCGAAGATTTGAATAAGAAGAACACACCACTAAGTCAAGATCTCATATGCACAAAAGCAAAATCTTTGTATGAGATGCTGAAAACAAAAGAAGGAGAAGGGAGTGCCACTCCGACTTTTGCTGCCAGCAGAGGCTGGTTCCATCGGTTCAAGCAGCGTTCTAATCTTCACAATATCCACATAACAGGCGAGGCGGCCAGCGCGGACATTCAAGCTGCAGCTGAGTTTCCAGACAAGTTTCAAGACTTCGTTAGACGAGAGAAAATTCCTGCTTGTCTCATCTTCAATGTTGATGAGACCGCACTTTACTGGAAAAAAATGCCATCTCGAACATTCATTTCTAAGGAAGAACGTCAAGCCAGTGGTTTCAAAGCTGCGAAAGATCGACTAACACTTCTGCTGGGTGGTAATGCCACTGGTGATTTCAAACTGAAACCTTTACTAGTGTACCATTCAGAAACACCCCGTGCAATGCGAGGCACAGACAAGACAAGTCTACCAGTTGTGTGGCGATCAAACAGAAAGGCGTGGGTTACACGGGAAATTTTTCAAGAATGGTATTCTAATAGTTTTTGCCCATCAGTCAAATCATACTGTGACAGAAATGGGGCTTGAACCTAAAGTTATATTACTCTTAGACAATGCCCCAGGACATCCAACCTCACTTGATACGCCCAGAGACTTAAAAGTGTACGTAAAGTTCCTTCCACCAAACACTACGTCAATATTACAACCTATGGACCAGGGAGCAATAGCAAACTTCAAAGCTTATTACCATCGCCGCACTTTTAGCCAACTAATTCATGAAACTGACGGGGAAGGAAGACAGTCTATGCGAGAGTGGTGGAAGTCATACAACATTATGAAGTCTATTCACAACATAGAAGAGGCTTGGAAGGAAGTTAAAATGAGTTGTATGAATGGGGTGTGGCGTAATCTTTGGCCAGATGTAGTGGAAGCACCTAGAAGAATTGTCCAGATGCAGAGACAAGTGCTTGAAGACATTGCTGCAATGATTGAGGGGTCTGAACTTGAAGATGTCACGGTAGAAGATCTCGTAGAACTTGTAGCAACGCACGACGATCCTATTAGCAATGAAGATCTGATCGAGTTACAGAATAATCCTATCTACGATGAGGAAGAACAAGTAGAAGAGAAAGTTTTATCTTCAGGGGAAATACAAAATGCACTTTCAAAAATTTATTCAGGTTTGGACATATTGCAGAGTATAGACAATAATGATGACCATGTCTTGACCGTGTGTCAAACAATTAAAAACAGTGTTGGGTGTTATGAACGTATTTTACAAGAACGTAAACAAAACGTTACCCAAAAGACAATAGATGTATTTTTCCGTAAAAAATAAGAGTATGTATTGCATAAAGTGTTCTTAGAATTAAAGTGATTGATTAAAATGATTTGTATTTTTTTGTATTAAATTTTGACTATGTTTAATCATAAACCTCGATATACGCGAATTTCAGTTAACGCGATTTTTTTCGGAACGTATCCCTCGCGTAAAGCGGGGTATTACTGTATATATATATATATATATATATATATATATATATATATATATATATATATATATATATATATATATATATTTATACATATATATATATATATATATATATATATATATATATATATATATATATATATATATATATATATATATATATATTTATACATATATATATATATATATATATATATGTATATATATATATATATATATATATATATATATATATATATATATATATATATATATATATAAGCACATAGACGTTGAAGTTTATATAAACAAGATGTTTTATAAGTGGGGATATTATTTTAATTTTCAAAAAACTGTTTTAACAGGTTGACTGCCGACCACTCCGATCGGAGTGCGTCGGGTCTCTTCGCCAACGCCGTCTACTCCGATCGGAGTTCGACATGCGTTTTTACGAAACGTTTTAGTATTCCATCGGCGTTGTATATGAAACGTGTTTCTAGTGGTGGCGTTGCTTAAAAACGCAAGTTCTAACAGGTGCTTACGTGGTTCCGCGGATTTGCTTTCGGTTTGGTTGTAATCTGCCGTACAATATGGACAATCAACCTGGGCCTTCTGGTATTAAAAAAAGACATTGTAGTGATGAAAAAAAGGTATATGATAAGAAAAAGAAGCTAACTGACACTGAATTATCGCAGCTATTGGAAGAAAGCGGAGGTAGTAGTGACGAACATTGCGTACCAGACACAGACGATAGTGATGTAAATTCAAGCTCCGAGTCCGAAGAAGAGAATTTTATAGACCCTATACGGCCACATCAAACACTTCCTAGCCTTGATGAGATAAAATGGAACGACAGAGGTGCGTTAAAACAAATTTTGTTCCAGAAAACCCAGGAATTATTGGTGCAAATTCCAGGACAGGGTGCACCTATCGATTTTTTCGAAATGATCATTGATGATGATTTTTTACAAACTGTTGTAGAACGAACGAACTCTTACGCAGTCGAGGTTTTGCTGCGCCCAGAAACAAGTACAAAATCACGTATTACTAATTTTAAAGATCTTAGTCTTGACGAACTAAAAATTTTTTTGGCCCTGTTACTTCACACTGGCACAATATCCTTGAGCCGTCATAACGATTATTGGAAAACTGATCCGCTATTTAATCTACCTGTTTTTAGAAAATATATGTCAAGGAATAGATTTTTGCTTATCTTGAGGTGTTTGCATTTTACATCTCCAGATATGGATCCGGCAGATCGGTTAGGAAAGATTAGATTTGTGGCAGATTTTTTTAACAACAAGATGGGAGAAATTTACTATCCTGGAAGAGAGTTGTCTTTGGATGAAGCTATGGTACTTTATCGGGGTCGTCTCCAGTTTAAACAGTATATCAAGAATAAGCGTCATAAGTATGGTATGAAGTTATACATGCTGACAGAGCCTAATGGACTTAATATTTTGAAATTTCGTGTCTACGAAGGTGCAACAGATGTTTATGGTGGAAGCGGACATACTGAAAAGATTGTTTTACATTTATTGGAGGAAAAATTGGGTGTTGGACATGCTGAGAGGAAAGATAATCCGAAAGAGGTAATGAGTACAAACTTAAAACGTGGTGAGAATAAATCTATGTTTTGCAATGGAGTGCATGTCGGAAAATGGCGCGATAAACGCAATGTTCAATACATTTCAACAGAATTTGGAAGCGAAATGGGCATTTTTAAAAACAAAAGAAATCAAGAATCTGAAAAACCTTCCGCAATCATTGGATATAATGCTTTTATGTCCGGTATAGATAGAATCAAATGATGGCATATTATCCTTGCAGCCGTAAAACCATTCGGTGGTACAAAAAGTTATTCATGCATGTGCTGCAAATGAGCATGATAAACGCCTATTTTTTGTACAATAAATATTCGTGGTCTGACCAGTTACGATTATATGACTTCCGATTGGATGTCATATTTACTAGCCAGACGACCAATTACTAATTTGCCGCAAATTCCTCCAGGCCAAATAAATGTCCACAGCATTAGCAAAGTAGAAAAAATTGTTAGTGGAAAAAAAAGGAACTAAAGAAACAAAACGGGTAAGCAGAAAGGAATGCAAAGAATGCAGGAAAAATAAAATAAGAAAGCAAACAGTGTATGAATGCAAAATGTGCCCTGAACAACCAGGTTTTTGCCTTAATTGCTTTGAGGATTACCATAAAAATGTACAAAAATGATTTAGAAATAAATGTTTTGAGTTCATGAGTTCGATTTATTATTTCTTTACTTATTTAATTGGACACTCCGATCGGAGTGTTCGGCATCTAGTAAAAATTTTCACTTGCAATGCCGATTACTCCGATCGGAGTGAAATTTTTTTTTCTAATATTTTGAATGGCACATAAAGAAAACACATCCAAGACTCATTTTAATTCATATTTACCACAATAAAATAAAAATATTTGGAAAAATCTGACCGGCGTCAACCACAAACTCAAAAATATAGATCGGCAGTCAACCTGTTAAAAATAGATAAATTGTGTAAAGAAGTACAATCCTTCAATAAATTACAATTTGATTGCCGTATTCGATTGATAGTGATCTAATTTCAGTTCAATAAACAAGCTAAAAACGAAAGTAGAAGATGAGATCGAGAATTTTATTGTTTAATAATCTATTAAACTAGTAGTAAAACTGGAATTTATTCAAGAGCGTACTAAAAATATTTTCAAATGGCTATAACTTGCATTTTACTCATCTTTTATATAAACTATGTTATATTTGCAAAAGGTACTGCTTTAAATGAATACTATAACCTGTTAACTCGGAGAATTCTCTGTATAGAGATTGACTAATTCAGACAAGCCTCGAGTTTTCTAAAGATCCTTAAAACATCCAAAACGTGAGCTTTTAAAAAAATTTTTTTGACTCACTGGTTATTTGAACAACAATGAATTAATTATCTTTGACGCTAAATATACAACGTAAAATTTATCAACGTACAATAAATTGAATTTGCTGCTAGTGCAGTAAATTTAACACATTAATTCTGTAATGTTCATTAATATAATAATTTAAAATTTTCCACGATTTATAAAAGCCAACATATGGCAGTTTGTACTCAACACGAATTTTTAATTAATTTTCCAGTAGACCAAGAGTGAAACGAATTGGGACCAATTAAGCACGTGTTAACCATATTTTAGTACCGGTACTAAAAGCCGAAATTAATGTACACTCCAATTGATGGTCTTTAATTAGAAGTAACACATGGGCTGAAAAGTCCCGGGCCTAACACATAGATGGCGCTAGTTTTATTGCAGTCACCTTTTTTTCAGTTAATACTAACCTTCAAAAGACAGCTGTTAAAATTTCATGATATTCTATTCATTAGTTTGTGAGTTATTGTGCTAAGAGTGACGCTACTTTTGTTATTTTTAAAACAATGGATCAAAAACAATTTCGTGTTTTAATTTTACACTGCTTCTTGATGGGAAAAAATACCGTTCAAGCGAAGCAATGGCTTGAAAAGTGTTATGGGGACTCCACTCCATCAGAAACAACAATAAAACGTTGGTTTGCTGACTTCAAACGTGGTCGTAGAGACACCGATGATGCAGAACGCAGTGGACGTCCAAATGAGGCGGTAACACCAGAAAACATCAAAAAAATCCATAAAATCGTTTTGAATGATCGAAAAGTGAAGTTGCGTGAGTTAGCTGACATCGTAAAGATATCAAAAGAACGTGTTGGCTTTATATGGCATGAGCATTTGACTATGAGAAAGCTCTGTTCAAAGTGGGTGCCGCGTTTGCTCACTGTTGATCAAAAACAAGAACGTGTTGATGATTCTGAGCAGTGTTTGGCCATGTTTAAACGTAACAAACCGGAATTTTTGCGTCGATATGTGACAATGGATGAAACATGGATCCATCACTTCACTCCGGAATCAAAACGATCGTCATCTGAGTGGACAGCAACTGGTGAACCTCGTCCAAAGCGCCCGAAAGCACAACAATCGGCTGGAAAGGTTATGGCCTCGGTATTTTGGGATGTGCGTGGTGTAATATTCATCGACTATCTTGAGAAAGGAAATACCATCAACAGTGAATATTATATAGCGTTACTGGAGCGTTTGAAGGCCGAAATTGCAAAGAAACGACCGCATATGGCAAAGAAAAAAATTTTGTTTCATCAAGACAACGCACCGTGTCACAAGTCAATCAAAACAATGGCAAAACTACATGAATTGAACTTCGAATTGCTCCCACATCCACCGTATTCGCCAGATTTGGCTCCCAGCGACTACTGGCTGTTCGCAGACCTGAAAAAAAATGCTCGCCGGTAAGAAATTTCGCACGAATGAAGAGGTTATCGCTGAAACTGAGGCCTATTTTGAGGCAAAAGATAAATCGTTCTACAAAAGTGGTATTGAAATGTTAGAGCGGCGCTGGAATGATTGCGTTGCTCTTGATGGAGATTACGTTGATGAATAAAGCTAATTTTGAACCAAAAAAACCGTGTTTTCTTTGTTAGGCCCGGGACTTTTCAGCCCATGTGTTATGAGCTACAAACATGAAAAACTAGTATGTTATATATTTTTAGATAAGGTAACATTAAATGAACATTACAACACTAAAAAAATATCTCGCATGTTTTTGATTTTATCATAAGTCCACAGATGTAATGTAGATTTAACGATTAACGAAAACATTACACTTTGAATTGTTGTGGCTGTTACTTGATGGAAATTCATAACGAATGTAATGAAAGACTAATATTGTCAAATTTCCACTTTATTTAGTTTCACTGAAACTGTATGACGCGTTTCGCTATACCCTAGCTTCTTCTGATACAAAATGATATTTGAGTATTAGTGTTGTTACATTTTTATAAATACCCTAAGGTAGATAGGTAAGAAAATTAATACTATATGCTAATGAATATTGCTGGGAAATCCATTCTGAATATTAATTGTATAAATTGAGTAAAGGGGAGTTACCATGGGACAGACAGGTATCTTTTTGTTCGTTTAAAATGATGTCTGAATTTTTAATTCTATTTATTTCTAAATTTTCTAATAGGTTTAATTTTACGCCTATGTTTTGTATGTGTAGAATTTTAAATTTATCGTCAAAAAGATGATTTGATTCTGTTAAATGATTACTGTACGCTGAGTCAGTTTTGTTTTTTAAATAGCTTATGTTCTAAAATCCGAGTTTCGAATGAGCGACCTGTCTGACCTATGTAACTTTTATGACAAGAACCACAATTTAACTGATACACTCCAGATTTTTTTGATCTATTTTGTTTTCCCTTTGCGTTTTTAATGAATCTTCCTAACGAGTTATTTGTTCTAAAAGCTATGTTGATATTATATTTGTTTAAGTGATTTTTAATTTTCTCTGACGTGTTACCAAAATAGGTTAAAACATTAAATTTTTTCCCTGTGTTTTCTTTCTTGGGGTATACTAAAGAAATAGCTTTATTTTTTAATTTCTTGTTTAGAATTGAGTCTATGGTGTCAGGAGAATATCCGTTGTTAACAGCAATTTGTTTTATTAGATTTAATTCTTTATTAAAATCATCTACAGATAAGGGGACACTTACGAGTCGATGCAACATACTGTGGTAAGCTGCCAATTTGTGTTGTAGGGGGTGAGCTGATTTTATGTTTATTGTAGTATCTGTATGTGAGGGTTTGTGAAAAATAGAGAATTTGTGTTTGTTGTAATGTCTGGTTATCGTTAAGTCAAGAAAATTAATTTTATTGTCGACTTCTAGTTCCATAGTAAATTTAATATTTTTATGTATTGAGTTTATATAGTTAAAAACATTGTCAAGTTGACGCTCTGTACCATTAAAACAAGCAAAGATGTCGTCTACATATCGGTACCAATACAAAACATTACACCACACGAAATGAAGTTCAAATATCTCAGAAAATACATGTCGAGTTTTGATGATATTAATGCACAAATGAGAAACTAAGCCTGGCGACGAAAATAAAACCAATCTCTTAAGTTTTTCAGCCATAAAGAGTATCTTCAAGCTACAGCTGGGATGTACCAATATGACAACAAGAACCTTAAGATAATTTTTGAAGCTGCTATTATGCCGCTATTCTACTATTGTACTGAGGTGTTTAGAGGACGTCTGAGGCATACTAAAACATGACAAAAACTCCAGTCAACGAGAGGGGTCATTTCCCGAACATTGTGTGAAGCATACTCAACGATATCAATAGAAGCTACTGCGGTATTGGCTAATATTTTGTCTATTAAGGATCTTATTCTAGAAAGGCTAGACATGATTAAACACACAAATGGGGAAGACATTGTAGACGATGAATTTGAATTACCACAGACTCCAAGGTTAAGTAAGAAAGAACTAAAAGGCAGGTTCAGAAATAGAACATTAAGGAGGTGGCAAACACACTGGGAAAAAAATCTGACAAGGGAAGAACTACATTCAGCTAACAAATACTAACTGGGCATGGACAATCTGCAAGATATCTACATAGAACAGGCAAGTTAGAAAATCCCAATTACAGAACATGTGCAATGAGGGAAGAAGAAGATAATCCATTCCACAGAATTTACCACAGCGAAGCATATACAGAAGCCAGAAGAAGACTGACAGCCGCAATGCGGAAGGAAGACGAAGAAGATGTGGAGAACATTGAACCTAGTCGAATAACAAGGGCGCTATGTGATATAAAACAAACTCACATACTAGAAGATTTTATTATGGATATGGAACGGCGACAGTAATCTGAACTGTACTTCTTAAAGAATTGATGTTTCAGTTGAACCTTTTAATGAATAATAATAGTGTTAAATCGGCGGAATGACATGGCTCGGTGTGTGTCGCCGATGCGCCGTGTTGTCTTCGTCGGCAGCGATGATGACTGTCAGTCGTCACTCCTGATGGGCTGACGAGGTTGGCGGGGCGCGCGCCTGGTGCGAGGATGGAGTATTTAGTGTGGTGGTGGTATCTGCTGGGTATTGCTATTTTTGTCCAATGCAATGACACTACTTAGTGTGCTGACTGTGTTGGCTTCGTCTGGAACGATAATGACTGTCAGTCGTCTCTCCTGGTGGGGCGGATGTGGTTGGCGGGGCGCTTGTCGGTTGCGGGGGGGGGGGGGAGTGCTTGGGGTGGTGGTTGTATATGCTCAGTATTGTATATGTTTAAGTTTAAATTTGTTTAATGTTTAAGATTAATTTGTTAAACTTAAGTTAAATGTTTAAATTTAAATTTTGTTAAATATTAAAGTTTAATTTTGTTAAATGTTTAAATTTAAATAATTGAAAGCATAATGTTTGCCTGTTTATTATTTTTGGCAGCGCCATCAGCGCAAACTCAAACAAATAAATATATAAGCAATGAGAATTGTATATATAAGTTAAATGTAATAGCACATAGTTGAAGGTCCCCGGGTATAGACCATAAAATCACATATGAATATGGAAACAAGAGAATAATAGAAGGGCGAAATTTTCTTTTAATTAATATATAAACGGGGTACCCTCGGGGTACTCATAAAGGACTGGAGGTGGAGTAGGTGGTGGGATCCCCCTTCAATTATTATTATTATTATTATCTGCAACCTATAACTATGTATTATTTTCCTTTGTATGGCGAGCAAATGGTACTCTTCTCCCATCATAATATATTCCAGAAGTTGTAGTTTTGGTTTTTTGATAGTAATCAGAATTTCTTTCTATTTATTCACCATATTTAGTACCTCAATATTTCTGATTCTGGCTACCAATGATACATGAATAAAGTTTCAGAGATCAACATGTACTTAGTTTGGTTGATATTTATTAAGCTCAAACTCATCTCTTACTGTCACAATTTTTGACAAGGGTTTGAAGATGATTAATACTACCCACTAGAAGAATTGTGTCATCCACCTATACTTTATTGATCTGGAGTTTACCTTTAGCTATATACTCTCGAATACGAATTCTATATTTCTTGAAAGTAAAGATTAAATAACTCTGGCGACAATACAGATTTCAGTCGCACGCCTCTTGTGATTTCAATCTCATTCCAAGAACTGTATGATAGCTTATTGATTACACCATAGATTAGTTCAAGTTAGTTTGGGACAGTCCAAGTTATTTGAGTAGCTTTTTTTTTACCTTTCGCCTCCCCGCCTGAGTAGGGATTTTACCCTTTTTCAAATCCTGAGGATATCGGCGAAGATGTCATAATACCTGTCAACGTTGTCTAAGTGCCGAAATATACATATTTGAATTTAGACAACGCGGTAGTGATGTCACGGGCGTTATTGCATTTCTGCAAACAAGAACTACCTATGTACGTGGCCAGACCATATATACTTAAATAAATCAGTATACCGACCTGCCGGGATTGGAACCAGAGACCTTCTGCACCACCAGCAACTACTACGCCACGGAGCCACGGACTGCTACATTAAACGCTCTATAAACTAATTACCAAACGGCCGTGGCGAACTTTGCTGAGTTCGATAAAAGAAATATGCATGTCTTTGTTTATATCCAAACATTATTATGATAGAACAATGAATGCGAACAATGCTTCCCTGGTACCTATTGCTGTTCCTCTCGGTCTTGTTCTATAATATAAATGACTGAGTGTTAAACAGAAAAATATAATGGAACCAACATATAGAAAAGATGACGGAAAAAAGATTGGTTAGAATCACAAGCGCTGAGTTACCAGTAGCAGAGCGACAACCTTTCTAATGTAAGATAGGTAAAGACGTAATAAACAAAGCAAGAAAACGAAAATAAATTTACAGGCTTTGATTATATAACTGCTTCTACAGCTCTCGTAATCATAAATTGATGTTGCAGGTTTTAGATACAATTGTATAAATAGCATTACGTGCTCATGATTATGTAAAGCAAACTATGAAGTAATGTTTATTTTATCTTGCGTATACATATATTTACATTTTTATTTATCTGTTGCAATAAGAGTAAATCTTAAAGCACCTAGTTTTTTGAGTAAATGCCATAAAACAAATCCAGTGACATTTCAGATTTTTCATTTTCTGTAAAATTCTCCATGTGTTTTAAATTTAGAGATTATCTGTATAGAATTGTTAAAAGGAGTTACGTACATCTCGAATTTTCAAAAATTAGACTTTTTTTTACGGATTTTTATTCTTTGTACTTCTAAGAATTATTCAAAAAATTTAAGAAAATTTCATTCCATTACAAAGTTATAGCATTAAATGTGACCTGGCGTCGGATTGGGACCGCTAACTGTCTCAATTCAATGTCTGCAATAGTATACAGTCAATTTTTAATATTTTTTAACTTTTTTATTTTTAAAAATATAATAATAATTACTTTTTCTCAATATGTTCTAATAGACAATTTTTTATAAATAATTAAACATAAATTTTTTGGTCGAAAATTACATACCAAAGTTTGAAACACACATTTTTAACTAGTATATACATTATTTTACAAGATTAATTTTTATTTTTGCAGACTGGATTATTTTTTGTGAAGTTATCCTGCAGACAAGGGAGCGCCATAATTTTCAGCAGTGGTCCATTTAACCCGATAAAAAATAATTAAGACATGTTTTAAAAAAAATTCTTATAATTTAAAATACAATAAAAATATATAATCGCGATTCTTTTGAATTATTCAAAGGTATGTATGCATGTATCTTCAAAATATTTTTTGTTAATATACATACTTTTTGCAGCGCCAAGGTGTATATATCCCTTTATACTTTTTCGTTACCATTTAAGCTACAATAAGTTCAAAATCTAAATAGAAAAAATTCAAAATACAATTGAAAATTTTCGTTTCAAGAGTTGTTTTTATTCTGTCAGTGATAATAAGTAATTATTTTGATACTGAAAGTGAAGAAATTAGCTCCCGAGTTAAAGTTTTCTACCGTTGACTCTTCTTGTTTATTAACTATGTAATTTATTATCTTTTTTATACACACACACACAGACACACATACACACACATATACATATACATATATATATATATATATATATATATATATATATATATATATATATATATATATATATATATATATATATATATATATATATACATATATACTACTATACTCGTATATATATATATATATATATATATATATATATATATATATATACTCGTATATATATATATATATATATATATATATATACGAGGCATGTTTTTTAAGTAAGTACCGTTTTGCGATTCCGCCGCCGCAGCGATACGGTCGGCGTTCCGCGCATGCGCGCTGGTAACCTACATCTCATGTCTACGCACTGACGCCATTACAGTCTGATTCTTCATTGTATACGTTGTTTACTGAGTGTTTAAGATGCCTCCGACAATCGTGAGTCCCGCCGATTGTGAAGTACGGGCTGTTATACGATTTCTTAGTGCTAAAGGCGTAAAACCGATCGATATTCATCGTGAGATCTGTGAAGTTTACGGACAAAACATTATGAGTGATGGAATGGTAAGGAAATGGGTGAGAGTATTTAAAGATGGCCGCACAAATGTGCATGATGAAGAACGGAGTGGGCGTCCTTCGGTCGTTAATGAAGATTTGGTGCAGAAAGTGGACGAAAAGGTGAGAGAAAACAGACGCTTTACAATTTCATCATTGTGCGACTGCTTTCCTCAATATTCTCGTAGTGTTTTGTATCGCATTGTGACCGAGAACTTGAATTACCGGAAATTGTGTTCACGTTGGGTTCCAAAAATGTTGACGGATTTGCACAAAACCCAACGTTTAGGCAGTGCATTGACTTTCCTTGAGCGGTACCACAATGAAGGTGAACATTTTTTAGACCAAATTGTTACTGGTGACGAAACATGGGTGGCCTACGTCACACCAGAATCGAAACAACAATCCATGGAATGGCGACATTCATCATCACCCAAAAAAGTGAAGTTTAAGCAAACAATTTCTGCCCGCAAAATCATGTGCACAGTTTTTTGGGACAGAAAAGGAGTATTGCTAGTGGAGTTTCTGCCTCGTAATGAGACAATCAATGCAGCGTCTTATTGTGAGACATTGAACAATCTGCGTCGTGCAATCCAGAACAAAAGACGTGGCAAGTTGAGTAAGGGTATCGTTTTGCTGCATGACAATGCCCGTCCACATGTGGCTAATCGGACCAAAGATCTCATCAAATCTTTTAAATGGGAAACTCTAGATCATCCTCCATACAGCCCTGATCTGGCGTCCAGCGACTACCATTTGTTCCTGCACTTGAAGAAGTACCTGGGTGGTCAGCGTCTTCAAGACGATAACGAAGTCAAAACATTTGTGATACAGTGGTTAACAAGTCAGGCGGCAGAATTTTATGAGGAGGGTATTCAAAAACTGGTGCCACGTTATGACAAATGCCTCAATATTCACGGAAATTATGTAGAAAAGTAGATTAAGGTACAGGCTTTCATGTAAAAATAAAATTATAGCGATATCTTTGCACGTCTTTTTTTAATTCCAAAACGGTACTTACTTAAAAAACATGCCTCGTATATATATATATATATATATATATATATATATATATATATATATATATATATATATATATATATATATATATGTCGCAACACAGGGAAAATATAATAATACAGACAGAAAATATAAACGAACAAACAATACACAGATCTATCCATAAATTCGAGCAACATAAGCAATATTCGTATAAATATAAATAAAACCCAGTATAAATGAAATAAGATAAAAATCCTAACATTAATATAAATCACTAAAATCCCAGCACTAAAGGTCCATTCTTAATTGTTGGAGCCATTCAAGGACAGCGGGTATCACCTCATGCAGCTGAGTAAGGTCTCCTTCAGAAGCAAGTTAGCTGCATGCACTTATAATATGACGCGTTGTTTGCTCAGCCGCACCACATATGCATTACGGAGAATTTTTAAAACCCCATCAATGCATAAGGTAAGCGAATCTACTCTGGCCGGTTCAGATTCGATTTAGAGAAGACTTCATGGAAATTGGAACCAAAAACTCGATCAAAGGGATCACCGCCTAAATAGGAGTTTAAAGGTGGCTTGCTATTTCATTTTGTTCCCCATCTAGTCTTTAGATCAAAGTTCTCAATCACAAGTCTCCGGGCTGCATCGCTAGAAGGTTCACGAGATCGGAGTCATCTTGGGGCTGGGTTCCCAATATCTGCGTGAATAGGTAAAAACTGACGAGAAGAATATTTTTCTCACTCTCTTCGCAAGGCCTGTTCGTGTCTTAAGTGTGGGGGGTATGTTGAAAAGGACTAGTAGCCAGCCGACAGGTGTCGATCGAAGAGTTCCAGAGAGGATCCACATCGCGGTGTTCAACTAGATATCGATTATCCTAGAATGTGTACTGTTGAACCATACGGGTGCACAATATTCAGCTGGAGATAAACTAAAACTAGAGTCGCAGTCCTTAAAGTTTGTGGATCAGCATTCCAAGAAATCCCTGCTAGTTTCTGGATCCAGTTGGTTCTTGTTTTAACTTTCTGTGCCGGATTAGAGAGATGCCCATTAAACGTAAGAGTCCTGTCCAAAGTCACTCTTAAATATTTTGGGTGGCAGTAGTGATTCACTCTTTCATCACAGAATAACATCCATAGTAGTATTTGCTGCCCTGTTGTTAAGGTAGAGACCGTAACTCTCTATTTGCGACAGGTTAGGATGTAATCTGCACTTTTTCAAATAGGCTTCCAATAGTGACAGATCGTAGTTACGAGCAATTTCACATTGCGGATGTTCGGCCTCTGACCTGGCAGTGCAGTATCGTCATCATATTGGAATCGTCTCACTTGAGTTACCGGTATATCCTGTATATAAAGATTAAAAAGCAGTGGTGCCAACACAAAGCCTTGAGGCAGACCATCATTAAGTGTACGCCACCTGCTAACCCTATCTCCTGTATGTACCCGGGAACGACGATTGTTTAATATGTTCACCATCAATGTGTATATGGATAATAGTCCTTTTCTCCATACAGTATCATACGCGGCGGTAAGATCAATAAACACTGCTCCATTAGCCAGCTGCATATATATATATATATATATATATATATATATATATATATATATATATATATATATATATATATATATATCTATAATATATATAAAATGCAACGTCTCTCTGTCTGTCTGTTAGTGCACTTATCACTGGAGAACCACTTATCCGATTTACGTACTTTTTTTTTTAAAACATATATATGTTCTCTGGCCAGGTTATAGGCTATATTTTATTACGATAGGTAGCATAAGGAATGAGCAGTGACGTAAAATAGTGAATGAAGTCAGAAAAAAGTTTGCCGCTAGCGCGTTCCTTTGCAATACACAGCCTAAACCATTAAATATGGAACAATATTATGTAGCAGAGAATATCTATAATCTATAATCTATAATATATAAAATGTAATGTCTCTCTGTCCGTCTGTCTGTCCATTAGTGCATGTATCACGCGAGAACCCCTTATCCGACTTACCTGTCTTTTTTTAAATTCATACATATATTCTTTGGCCACGTTATATAATAATAATAATCTATATCTATAATATATATAAAATGCAACGTCTCTCAGTCTGTCTGTCCGTTAGTGCGCTTATCCCTCGAGAAACACTAATCCGATTTACGTGATTTTTTTAATTTCATACATATGTTCTCTGACCAGATTATAGATATATATTTTATTACATCTATAATATATATAAAATGCAACGTATCTCTGTCTGTCTGTCTGTCTGTCCGTTAGTGCGCTTATCACTGGAGAACCACTTATCCGATTTTCGTACTTTTTTTTTAAAAACATACATATGTTCTCCGGCCAGGTTATAGGCTATATTTTATTACGATAGGTAGCATAAGGAAAGAGCAGTGACGATAATAGTGAATGAAATCGGAAAAAAAAAAAAAGTTTGCCGCTAGCGCGTTATCTTGCAATACACAGTCTAAACCATTAAATATGGAACAATATTATGTAGCAGAGAATATCTATAACCTATAATATATATAAAATGCAATGTCTCTCTGTCTGTCAGTCTATCCATTAGTGCGTTTATCACGCGACAACCACTTATCCGATTTACATGTCTTTTTTTTAAATTCATACATATATTGTTTGGCCAGGTTATATAATAATAATAAGCTATATATATAATATATATAAAATGCAACGTCTCTCTGTCTGTCTGTCCGTTCGTTAGTGCGCTTATCACTGGAGAACAACTTATCCGATTTACGTGCTTTTTTTTAAACATACATATGTTCTCTGGCCAGGTTATAGACTATATTTTATTACGTTAGGTAACATGAGGAATAAGCAGTGACGATAATAGTGAATCAAATCGGAAAAAAGTTTGCCGCTAGCGCGTTTTCTTGCAATACACTGCCCAAAACCCCTAAATATGGAACAATATCATGTAGCAAAGGATATCTATAATATATAAAATATAACGTCTCTCTGTCTGTTTATGCGCTTATCACTGGATAACCACTTATCCGATTTACGTGCTTTTTTTTTAAACATACGTATGTTCTCTGACCAGGTTATAGGATATATTTTATTACGTTAGGTGACATAAGGAATAAGCAGTGACGATAATAGTGAATCAAGCCGGAGAAAAATTTGCCGCTAGCGCGTTCTCTTGCAATACACTGCCTAAAACATTAAATATGGAACAATATCATGTGGCGAAGAATATAATATATATAAAATATCACGTCTCTCTGTCTGTCTGTCTGTCCGTTAGTGCGCTTATCACTCGAGAACCACTTATCCGATTTACGTGTTTTTATAAATTTATACATATGTTCTATATAATTCGATATAAGCCTAGATAATGGGAGATAAGGTGAGATAATGGGAGATAAGGAGAAATAATGGGAGATAAGGTGAGATAATGGGAAATATGTATAAAGAGAAATAATGGGAGATAAGCAGAGATAAGTCAAGATAATGGGAGTTATGGTGAGATAATGGGAGATAAGGAGAAATAATGGGAGATACGGAGAAATATTGCGAGATAAGTCGAGATAAGCCTAGATAATGGGAAATAAGGTGAGATAATGGGAGATAAGGAGAAATAATGGGAGATAAGGAGAAATAATGGGAGATGAGCAGAGATAAGCCTAGATAATGGAAATTATGTAGAGATATTTTAGTGAATATAGTAGTGAATCAAGTCCACGCGAGCGGAGCCGCGGGCCCGGCTAGTATATATATATATATATATATATATATATATATATATATATATATATATATATATATATATATATGTATATGTATATATATATATAAACTAAACGATAAATTCAGCACTATTAATTATTTTTACCACAACCTCACGCAGTAATCAAAATGTTAATACATTCAGAGTCCAATTTGCATTTTTTTATTCAGGGAACTTATTATAAAATACGACCTTTTTGTACGTTTTTAATTTATTTGTGAAAATTTTATATTTAAAATCTAATTACAAGTCAAATGATGGGTCACGTACTTTAAATTTCTCATTAATATTTATTCACAAGCGTGCTTAATATTATTGCAATATAATTTTATACTCCAGCAGGTTTGAAAGTTAAGGAGGGAACCAATAGGTTAGAGGAAAAGACTATTCCCGCCAGACTATGTTTTACACAATCAAAAATGGCAACGCAGACACGAGTATTTCAGTAGTACCTAAATTCACCACAATAAAATAGGAGCATTTGAAAGACCACATTTGAAGTTCTTACGGCTTTAGGCAATTTTTATTTCCCATTGAGTAGAGATTGGAATTAAAACACACCATTTTATTAAAAAAAGGCTGTAGGGTATATATTTATAGTAACCAAAATATGACGACAATAATGATACGAGCATGGAATGCAAAGTTCGAGGCCTAGTCAAGAAAACAAAATAAAATACGTACAAAAATATTTTTATTTTGAAAAAGTTGCGCTGATCATAAGACAAGTGACACTTTCCGTAGGCCAGCTTAAATTATTAAATTAGTTATTTGAAAAGTGCAATTTTAATAATATTTTATCACATTTTCTATTTATTGCTCTTTTAGTATATTAGTTTAATAAATACTCGAATGTACTGGTATCACATATTGGAGCAAATTGCTTATTGATTAGATATTCCTTTTTTCTCTGTACAGATCACACTATGAAGCAATCAAAATCAGTTTCATCACTCAAAATTTATTTTTACTTAAGTTTTGGCACGATATTTGATGCGAGTGTCATAATTGTTAAAAACTGACATAATGCTTAAATAAGTTTTTGAAAATTGCTACAGTTGTGTTGTGTCAGTAGGTAGCTAGTATTCTATCTCCACCTAGCTCTATGCACTTCTTCCACCTGCTTTCCAAAGCTTCCACACCTGTTTCAAAAAAAGATTCAAGGTCTTCAAAATACTGGTTAACTGCAGCTTCGACTTCTTCGTTTGATGAAAATTTCTGGCCACCGAGATGTTTTTTTAAGTTTGGAAACAGATGAAAGTCCGAAGGTGCCAAATCAGAAGAATAAGCCCGGTGGGGCAGCAATTCGAAACCACAATCACGAATTTGAGCCATAGACTCAACAGACGTGTGAACGCGAGCGTTGTCCTGATGGAACAAAACTTTCTCTCTCAGTAATCCTGGGCGTTTCTCTTTAATTTCTTGACGTAAACGACACAAAAGGGTGCAATAGTAAGTCGAGTTTATTGTTTCGCCTTTCGGAAGGTAGTCCACCATAAAAATACCTTTTGTATCTCAAAAAACTGATGCCATCACTTTTCTAGCCGACACAATTGCCTTCGATTTCTTTGGGGTCGGTTAACCACGTTTTTCACTGCTGGATTGTTTTGGGGTATAGTGGTGAACCCAGGTTTCGTCCATTGTCACAAACCTGTTAAGAAAATCTTGCGGATCAGCCTCAAACATCTCCAAACAGTCGCCAGAAATCGTGAATCGAATTCGTTTTTGTTCAACTGAAAGCAATCTGGGGACCTACCTAGCGGAAACCTTAGAAAATCCGAGTTCGTTGGCAATGACGTTTTATGTTCGTTCATACGAGATGCTTATAGTGTCTGCAATCTCCCTGGTAGTTAATCTACGGTCTTTCAATATGAGATCACACACTTTGCCGATGTTTTCTTCAGTCGTAGACATCGTGAGCCGGCCGGAGCGAGGGTCATCTTTGATGCTCTCTCATGGTGTTAATCTTTTTTTAAACAGATACTTGATGACCGCACGTTGTTCAATTTTTTCCATTTTTTCAAAAAAGCTGCACTTGGTCTCACTAAACTCGTTCTAACCTAAAAAACACAAATTCTACAGCAACAAAATTTTATACTGTGACAACCAAAGAAAGTATGAACTTATTGAGGGTACTATAATAAAAGTATTATAATTATTTTTGGTGAGGCCGCTAACTTTTCAATCCATCCTCGTATCAATCAATTAATCCCGCCAAATTCTGGTTAAGATAAACATCTTCATTGCACTATTCTGTTTATAGTATTATACCAGGTGTATAAGTATGAAATGCGGATTTTTTTTTCTAAAAAAACATGTTAAATTCGGAAGAATGATAAAAAGTTCTTTATTCAAAGTATGCTCCATCGCTTGTTATACATTTTTCCCATCTTTCGGGCAATTTGTGAATACCACGCCAGTAAAAATCTTCCCACTTTGCTGTAAACCATTCGTCAAGCCATTTTTTCACATCTTCGTACGAACCAAAGCGCTGCTCAGCAAGTGCGAGACCCATCGATGCAAACAAGTGGTAATCGGAAGGAGCCAAGTCTGGTGAATAAGCCGCATGGGGTAAAACTTCCCAGCTGAGTGCTTCCAACGTGTCGCGAACTGGTTTTGCCGTATGTGATGGAACATTGTCATGAAGAAAAATTACTTTGTGTTGCCTCTTTCGGCCTTTTTTCAAGCAGCGAACGGTTCAAATCGGTCAATTGTTGTTGGTAACGTTTAGTATTAACTGTTTCCCCAAGTTCGAACAGCACATAATATACCAGGCCCCTCCGGTCCCACCAAACACAGAGCATCGTCTTTCTGCCAAAGCGATTCGGTCTTGCGGTCGATGTGGATGGTGCGCCTGGGTCTACCCATGATTTTTTGCGCTTGGGACTCTCAAAATAAATCCACTTTTCATCCCCTGTAACTATACAATGCAAAAACTACTTCCTTTTGTATCGAGCGAGCAAAATGTCACACGTGTTTTTGCGCTTTTCCACTTGCCTGTCGTTCAACTCATGTGGTACCCATCTACCGGTCTTCTGAATCTTTCCCATCTCTGGTAGCCGATTGGAAACAGTTTGTTGACTAACGCCCAATTTCTCGGCGCGTTGTTTTTGTGTTTGCGAATCATCTTCGTCTAACAATGCTTGCAATTCCACATCTTCGTATTTTTTTGGAGGTTTTCCACGTTCCTTGTCTGCAACATCGAAGTCACCACTTTTGAAACGCCGAAATCATCGTTCACACGTATCTTGCTATGGAGCATGTTCACCATAAGATACTCGAAGTAATCGGTATGATTCAACAGCAGTTTTCTTCAAATGAAAACAAAAAACTAATGCCGTCCGTCTCACTCGTGCGCGTCTGACACTTGTTGATGACACAACAAAATGGCGCAGTGTCAAATCTTTATAGCACAAACTGCATTGGTGCACCATCTGTTGTCTGAAATCCGCATTTCATACTTGTACACCTGGTACAATGGTACCCTCTTTAAATAGAAATGCTTATATCAGTTCATTCGGAACGACATTTAGAAAATTGATACAAGTATCTCGCCTTGCTATCTCCGTAGTTCTATAGAGAGAAAAACGGCACATGTGGCCTTTGTTACTCCATCTAAAAAAAACAATATTAAAATGGCCGTGTTTTGAGTAATATTTTAAAATTACCAACGAGATTCAGCTTTTACCGGTTGATTACCAAAAACCGAAAAATAACGTAAAATTAATCTCATGATTCTATGACGTGTGTATGCTTTCATTTTCTCCTTTTTGTACGTAAATTTGCCTAAAAGAGCCCATATATCTATACCGATTACAATTTTCAAATTTCCAGAGATTTTTCAACAAAAATAGTTTTTAAGAACATAAAAAACTCCGATTTGATTAAAATTTTCCAATTCTACTGGTATATTACCTCTCTATTCATCAGTCATTCGGTGTTGTCCCTGATTTCGAGGGATTCTGGTGGTAGATTTTTCTTTGTTATTACCGTCCACTTGGTTTTTCTCATATTCATAGTTAATCCAAATCTTTGGCTGGCTGTTACAACTCGATTGATCATTTGTTAGAGACCTTTGACATTATCTGCTAATAGAACAGTATCATCATCATACCGTATGTTGTTTAGCTGTTTATTAGCTGTTATTCCTTCAATGGATTCATAGATGACCTCATTAAACACAGCATCAGAATAAGGATTGAACAGAAATGGTGAGAGAAAGCATCCCTGTCTTACACCTTGGCTTATTTTTATGCTTTCGGACTTTTCCAGTTCAATTTTAATTTTCACTAATTAATTCCAGTACAGATTTTTAATAATATTTAAATCTCTTTTGACTACATTTGTTGTTTCTAGATTTTTTTTTAATTCTAGAAACAACCCGGGCTACAACCAACCAATTATAACGCAGAATTATTTATATTAGGAAATTATTTTTTTTTTAAATATATCGAATTTTGGAGAAAACATTTTTGATCGATTGTGTAATAATTCCATTTCAAGTATGGTAGACTTTTAAATTTTTCTTCCATCGATATTATTTCAATTTATTTTGAAGGTCTCGCCCTAATGGCAGTCATTACTTATTCAAAAGAGTCACACACTTTCCAGATGAAATCTATCCCATTCTCATATTTCCGTAATACTTGGAAGTTTGCCATACCGATTGATAATTGTTTTTTGTTTAGATTTTAACGTGTTGAACACAAGCACATGGTCGATACATTCTTTGACGTTGTTTTTCGTTCTAAATATATCAACCGCGTCTAATATTAACACTAAAAAATTTAAAAATACTTAGGATAATTAAAAATACAGTTTTAACCTACAGTTTTAAGGTGCGCTTCTGATAAAGTATAAAATAATATAACAGTTTTGATATTATCTAAGTTTAAACTCATGATGTCCTGATCATAGTTTCTTACGTAAAGTCTTACCCTCCTTATTTTTAAAAATCATTTATAATATTTACAACCTACATATCCGTTTCGGTGTAATGAGACCATCATCAGGACTAATTGTTGGTAAAAGTTGTGGTTGTATATATATATATATATATATATATATATATATATATATATATATATATATATATATATATATTAACAATATATTAAATCATACAAATCTCTATAATAAATTAATTTTAATAATTTTTTATGAACACTGGTTACACTAAAAGTTAGAAAAAACTTATTCGGATACTTTAAAAGTGAATTAGCTACCAAATTTCTCTATAAGATTCGATTTAAAATTATTCTTAAGACCTAATAACAAAATCGTTGAAATTATGTAATAATGAAAAAAATAAACTGGGACACTAGTAGCAAAATTAATGGTGTAACTGGGACACTAGTAGCGTGTGTTGCCTCCTCTACTTCGGATGACAGCGTTTATGCGCCTAGGCAAGCTTCTAATTAAATTTTGGATAAAATCTTGAGGAATTTGCTCCCATTCTGTGATAACTGCATTTTCAAGTTCCCTCAGGTTTCTAGGTGCAGGTATATGACGTTTCACATTTTTCTTAAGGTGATCCCATACATGTTCTATCGGATTCAGATCCGGGCTTTTTGGTGGCCATTGCATAATCGGCATATCAACTTAATTAAGATAATCGAGTACCTCCCTAACCACGTGAGGTCGAGCGTTGTCTTGCATAAACAGGAAATTGGGCCCCACAAAATGACCGAAAGGCATCACATGTTCTATTACAATATTCTCAAGATAGTAGTCAGCATTCATGGATCTCGTACGGACAGGAACTAACTCTGTGCGAGCATCAAAGCAGATGCCACCCCAGAACATAACAGAGCCACCGCCGAATGGAATCCTTGCAGAGATACTGCAAGGAGCAAAACCTCTCTCCTGGTCTTCGCCATACTCGCTCACGACCATCTGGATGTTTTAGACTAACCCTAGTTTCATCTATGAAGAAAACTTGTTTCCAATCATCCACAGACCAGTTTTCGTGATTTCGAGCAAAACGTAACCTGGCAACTCTGTTCTCTCTAGTAAGCAAGGGCGCAGTGGCTGGTCTCCTATTGTTTAATCCAGCTTCATTTAACCGTCTTCTAACTGTTTTAGAAGAAATTGTGACATTGCGAAAAGCTTCAAGTTCGTTTCTTATTATAGAACTAGTGACAGTCCTGTTTCTTAAAGCATATTGTCTTATAAAACGTTCATCGTTTTTGCCCTTGCCCTAGCCTTCTAGAATAAGTTCTTACTTCATTCAAGCGTCTTACCATACGACTTATTGTGGAACGATGTTTGCCTAACAAATTGGCAACATAACTCTGACAATATCCCTCGTCCAATAAAACTGAGGCTCGCACTACCTCGTGTTCAGTTAAATTCCTTGTTCGATTCA
>CM032456.1:47058645-47101590 GCA_019049505.1 Pachyrhynchus sulphureomaculatus
GATTAACTAATAATTTGTCACATGTAGCAACATTGTTAGCGAGCTTCTGACCGGGCTAGTAAAGAGAAGAATAGTCTCTGTTGCTCTTGATGCTAGGTATTTGCATCTGCGTCTGAATCTGGTGACAATTTTTTGATATTTATCGTAAAACAATTTTTTCACCTTAACATTTATAACTAAGTATCAAAAATAATCCAAAGTATGTTAAGATCTAATATTCTGACAAACAGACCATTCTGTCGTGCCACTAAGGGTCGCTTCGCCATAGCTAGCGGTTGTTCTCCCATTTAAATCTATTGCTATCATTTCGTGAGCGACATATCCTTTGTCTGACACTTTTTCAGTTACAGTAATGGTTTTAAGTGGGACAATGACTTCAAGCAAGCACTGGTTCGCACGAAACAGCAGGCTATCAACGACAAAAAATTTGACCAAAAATAATAGTAAAGAATTATGTTTAATTATACAAAATTAGATTTATTAAAATACCTGTAAACATATAATTTAACTTTTATTCATTCTAGGTATCTACGATGACGACTGGTATTCCCCTAGCAAATTAAACCAAGGTGTTCTTGATGGAACTGAGAAACAGTGAACCAACTTGACCAAAGAAATCATCCATTTTAATATATTAAATATAATCTATACATTTTTTATAATTTTAGAGCTAGAGCCTTATTCTGCAGACCAAACAATACAAACTTTGTTAGATAATAATTTAGCATAACATAAATTTCGTAAGCAATATTAGGATCACCAACGGTGAATGACTATATCAATCATCGCTTCTGATTATCCTAACTTGGTTAACGGTATACTCGTTGTGTGCAAAAATAAAGTGTTTATTGTAGTAGTACAAACTATTGTATAGTATCATTGTGTTGAAGGTCCCAAAAACACCAAAGTAAGATTGTTCTGTCACAATCGGTTAGATCAGAACTATGAGGGAGGGGATAAATATATATAAACTAATCATCCTGAGGGATATCCCAGACATAACATCAGGAGAATTACAGAAAGACCTAAAACCATGAAAAACGGCAAAAGCCCTGGCGAAGATAAAATTACAGGTGAAATCTTGAATTTTGGAGGACCAACGCTACAAAAATGTATCTCTATGCTCTTTAATAAATGCCTACAGGAACAAAAATTTCCGGAAAGCTGATTAGATGCAAAAATCATCTTGCTGTTTAAGAAAGGAGACTCAACAAACATAGAAAACTACAGACCGATAGGTTTACTGTCCCACTCGTACAAACTACTTACAAAAATTATTACCAATCGACTAACATCAAAATTTAATACATACCAACCTGTGGCACAGACTGGTTTCCGAAAGGGCTTCAGCACAAGTGACCATTTGCAAACCATAAGATTCCTTATGGAGAAAATAACTGAATATAATGTACAAATACACCTAGCCTTTATCGACTTCCAGAAAGCTTTTAACAGAGTCGAAATTGGATACATTTTAGTCGCCATGAATCGAGCACGAATTGACACTCGATATACTACACTGATTGAAAATATCTACAAAAATGCATCTCTTCATATAAGCATAGATGAAGAGACGAAAACCAATAGCATTAAAGTCGAAAGAGGCGTTCGTCAGGGAGTCACTATATCACCAAAATTATTTACACTTGTACTCAAGGATATCTTTAAGAAACTACCATGAAAAGATAAAGGAATCAGAATTGGCGGAGTATATTTGAACCATCTCCGATTTGCGGATGACATTGTGTTGATATCAAGTGACCTGAACGAATTGGAATCATTGCTTCAACAAGTGAGTTATGAGCCGAAACAGGTTGGCCTCAAAATTAATTACTCGAAAACAAAAATAATAAGCCTACAAGCCCCACATATATCGATTGAGAACCAGGACATAGAGAATATTAGTGAATACAACTATTTGGGCCATTTAATCACTCTAGGGAAAGAGAATCGGTACAGGGAGGTTACAAAGCGATCTCAGCTCTCCTGGGCAGCATTTCGGAGACTCTTCCTTGTGCTGAAAGATAGTAGTATCCTGATTAATTTAAAAAGGAAAGTTTTCGATGCCTGTATTCTCCGGTAACAACATACGGAACGCAAACAATGTGTCTAACGCAGAAGAACGTCAATAGACTTAGAGTAATGCAGAGGGCAATGGAAAGGTCAATATCGGGGTTGCTTCTAAGTGACAGAATCCAAAATGAAGAGACCCGTCGAAGAACAAGGGCTACGGATGTTATAGAGAAGATTGCCGAACTGAAATGGCAATGGACTGGACATGTCACAAGATAGCAAGATGGCCATTGAAAATCATACAGTGGCGACCCAGGGAGACAAGACGAAGTAGAGGTAGAGATGGATAGATGATATCAAGAGTATAGCTGGTAGAGACTGGCACTAAAAAGCACAAGGCAGGGCAAAATAGAAAATATTAGGAAAATCCTATGTCCAGGAGTGGACAAGTTAAAGGCTGAAGAAGAAGAAGGAGAAGAATCATCCTGAAAATGAAGAATCATTGGTTCGAAGCATATCCAAGCTGACTAATTTGTCTTCGTTAAATGAATGAGGGGAATAAGTAGTATTATTCCAATAATTAACTTTTTCCACTGACAGATAGGCTACGCTAGTAAAATTACATAAGATATCAACATAGATAACATATTAAGCACTCCTCGTATGTTTAGTTTCTTTAAAATCTTTTAGGAAATTAGTTTAGCGTGGTAATATTGCAACGGGAAAATAAATTTTAAATTCGAGCAAAACCCCATCCCGACCACGCGACCATCCGAAATTTCCAAGAAAATCGCTTATTATATTACGAAATTATGTAACTAAATGTGTTGACTGAGATGCTTGATAAACACTTTAGAAATTAATAAGTTGAAAATTGCATCTGCTTGGCTTTACCTGTAAAGGGCGTTTTACACGTGCATAAAATAAGCCAAAAAACACATGAACTTGTACCTACAGTACACTCGCACAAACAAAGTTTTAAAAAAGTTCGGTTCGTATGGGAATTTTTTTAGTAAGAATTTTGAAAAATTACCTATTTGCTGGTAGCCACATGACTTTTGTTGTCTACCAAAACGGGGATTTCCTCAAAAAGATCGTTAAAAACTTTATTGATGAAACCTAAAAAAGATATATGAACAAAAATTGTTTGATTTTCAATTTTATAAAAGAGTATACAATTTTGGGGATCAATATATATTTCTCTCTTTTTCTCTCGCCCCATCTCCCTCTCTTCTCTCTCACGTCATGTTTCTCTATTGAGCGTTCATCGATCATAAGCGATAGTAGGTCTTCTCTTTTACCTCACTCTGTCATGTGCTATCGACTAACCATCTGCCTAGTTGGTAATTTAATCGGGCGAGTCGAATAAAGTTTAACGTTGATTTTGTAGCCCCCTTGCCCTGGAATGTCCAGATAAGGCCCAAAATGCTACATCCAAAAATGGAATGTCGTTTAACCACTTAAATCAAGTTCCACAACATTTGTTGACCCAGCTTTAGGGCCCAAAAAACCTCGATCCAAAAATAGGCTGACATTTAATCATACGTATAATATCAATAAATTTAATATGTTCTAGATAACATAAAAGGGAATCTGCAAAAGGCAGATGCCGCCAATACCGGAGGATGAAGCTGGACCGTTTTTGGCTGAAAAAATGAGATGATTGATGAAACTTTGCAAACACAAGCAGAAAATATAAACGATACATGAGTATCAGGGTGCGAATGGTTATTTTAAGTAAATATACGAAAATTGAAGATGTGCGGGCAAGGGTACGGGCTCCTGCAGCGTTATAGCGTATCTGGCTAGTATCTAATACAAGCATTAGTCAAATGGATACGATATGATTTTACCAGGTGTATGAAAAGCGGATTTCAGACAACAGATGGTGCACCAATGCAGTTTGTGCTATAAAGATTTGACACTGCGCCATTTTGTTGTATCATCAACAAGTGTCAGACGCGCACGAGTGATAAATTGGAAAAATGTGTGCATAGTGTTGTGTTGTTGTGTTCAATATGTCGAAATTTATACCGAACAAAGAGCATGCGCGGACAGCATTAATTTTTTGTTTTCATTTGAAGAAAACTGCTGTTGAATCATACCGATTACTTCAAGAAGCTTAGGGTGAACATGCTCCATCGCAAGATACGTGTGAACGATGGTTTCGGCATTTCAAAAGTAGTGACTTCCACAAGGAACGTGGAAAACCGCCAAAAAAAGACGAAAATGTGGAATTGCAAGCATTGTTGGATGAAGACAACTCACCGAGCAATTGGGCGTTAGTCAACAAGGTGTTTCCAATCGGCTACGAGAGATGGGAAAGATTCAGAAGACCACATGAGTTGAACGACAGGCAAATGGGAAAGCGCAAAAACACGTGTGACATTTTGCTCGCTCGTACAAAAGGAAGTCGTTTTTGCATCGTATAGTTACAGGGGATGAAAAGTGGATTTATTTTGAGAATCCCAAGCGCAAAAAATCATGGGTAGACCCAGGCGCACCATCCACATCGACCGCAAAACCGAATCGCTTTGGCAGAAAGACGATGCTCTGTGTTTGGTGGGACCAGAGGGGCGTGGTGTATTATGAGCTATTAAAACCTGGGGAAACGGTTAATACTAAACGTTACCAACAACAATTGACCGATTTGAACCGTTCGCTGCTTGAAAAAATGCCAGAATACCGAAAGAGGCAACACAAAGTCATTTTTCTTCACGACGATGCTCCATCACATACGGCAAAACCAGTTCGCGACACGTTGGAAGCACTCAACTGGGAAGTTCTACCCCATGCGGCTTAAACACCAGACTTGGCTCCTTCCGATTACCACTTGTTTGCATCGATGGGTCACGCACTTGCTGAGCAGCGCTTTGGTTCGTACGAAAAAATGGCTCGATTGCCCGAAAGATGGGAAAAATGTATAACAAGCGATGGAACATACTTTGAATAAAGCACTTTTTATCATTCTTGCGAATTTAACATGTTTTTTTAGAAAAAAAATCCGCATTTCATACTTGTACACCTGGTAATGCTTTGCATAACTGGTTTTTGAATTCTATATAAAAATTGTCATATGAAACACAAACAGTTTTATAATAAAACACTAAAATTCCTATAAACAACTGTCGTAAGTAAACTAACTTCACAACAAGACGACAAGTAGAAACGATAATGAACGATCTCCACTGTAGAACAGGCCTTAGCAAAAGTTAACTTAAACGCAAACAATAGGTAATTGTTCCACTAAAGAGCAATGGAAGCCATCCAAACTTACTAAATGCGTACTTAAAAGTTTCCACAAGAAACTTTTAAGTTGCGGTTTCGATACAGGCGGGGAAACCTGAAGTACAAGTAAATTTAATTTTCAGCATAAGCTGCAAGCATGCCTTTTAAGTTTTCGAGAATGTTGGAACACGTAAAAAGTTAGGTAAGATGCAAGAAATGTTTCATTAAGAGTTCAGGTAAAATTAAGCATATTAGTCTTGATAAATATACATATTTTTTGATCGTTCAATTATATTTGATGATGTTCAGGTTGAAGCGCTGGCTCATAAAGTTTTTCAATTTACGGAGCCCTTGCTAAATTTTGGTTTTCTCAAAGAGCCTTATGCCAAACTTAAGAACTACACATGGTGAGATAGCGTTTTTTCTGTTCCGTACGGAACACTTATAAGATTACTTCGGTGTCTGTCTGTATGTCTGTCACATCCGATTTTCTCCGAAACTATTTGACATAGAAAGTTGAAATTTGGTAATAATATAGAAATTGATGGCCTCATCAGAGCCATGTAGTTTTGGGAGTTAAATTTTGACTTAAGGGGTTAGTTTTGGGGGATGAAAACGGAAGTGAAAAAAAAACATTTTTACTAGGTCATCGAGTGTGGTGTCAAATGAAAGCTTGTGAAAATATGAGTAAAAAATATATAGATGTAATGTAATACTTGCGCGCACTTTGCTTTGTATTATTTTTAAATTTTTAAATTATCAAAAAATTTTGAAAAAATTCTGGAATATTCTCCACGGGGTGTAGATTGAACGAAAATTATCACAAGTGCATTACTTTTAATAATTTATCTGGTATATAAAAAAAACAAAAACTTCAAGGTCATCAGATTTCAGTAAAGATTGGAAACAAACTTTGTTAAAAACTCATTTGGGGTGTGTTTTGTGAAGTCACTGATCATTTTATACCTTTGTAACAAAATTTTTTATTTTAATAGCAATCAACGTACGGAACACTAATTGCGCAAGTTCGTTCAACTTGCACTTGACCGGTTATTTTAAAATTAGAGTTAGCAAATAAAATTATGAACAATTTGTAAAATTTTGCGCAGCTCCTGTAAAGAAGCTGCAATTCCCTAGGGCGCAACTGAGCACTATAGAAGAACCACTGGGTTGAGGCATTATGAATTCCTTACTACTGAAAAGTATTGTATTTGTAAAAAAGTACTTTATAAGATCTCAGGTTTCAGAGCTCATAGATCGCATACAACATAGTCTCCCATTTTCATCATACTATCTAGATGTCTATTGGTATGATAACTTTAGAACCAAATGACATGTCGATTTAAAAGTTGGTGCACAGATATTACTTAAAGTAAGAATGCAAGGGGGTGAAAGAGATTTTACTGATTTTTTTATTGAAATAATGCACCAATAATTACACAAACAACTTTGTCGTGCCACATGGACTTTTATGATATTTTTTACTTTAATAGGTGGTTGGCAGTAAAAACAAACATTAAAAAAAAAATCTGTTAGCCAAGAATTTTATTCTCTTAAGTAATTTAAAGTATTTCAAAAAACAATGACCTCCTAAACCAAAAATGTAAAAAAGTTTTATTATGAAGTTACGATCTAAGATTTTCTAGCAAATTTAGATCCTGGTTGGTCCCTTTTGATAGTCCAGCAGTAATCTGCCAACATATTTGGGTTCCATTTGCCCTAGTAACGTTTTTCCATCTTAGAAATGTCCTGATGGAACCTTCCTCCGTGCTCATCGCTCACAGCCCCCAAATTCTGAGGAAAAAAATCCAAGTGTGAGTCTAAAAAATGAATTTTGAGTGACATGTTGCAACCCTATGCTTGATAAGCCAACAATAGCTCGCTAATCAACTCTCTGTAGCTCTCACTCTTATGATTACCCAAAAAATTTGCAACAACATTCTTAAAAGATTTCCATGCTGGTTTTTCTAAATCGCTCAATTTTTCTTCGAATACCGGATCTTTTATTAACTCCCTGATTTGAGGTCCTACGAAAATACCTCTTTTATCTTTGCATCACTTATTTTGGGGAATTTTTCTTTTAGATACAAAAATCCAATCCCATTGCGATCCATTGCCTTAAAATTTTTGATCAGGCCTAATTTGATATGCAATGGTGGAAGAAGTACTTCAGATGGCTCTACAAGGGGTAAATACTTCACATTTTTTTGTCCAGGAATTAAAGATGCACGCGTAGGCCATATTTTTTTATGATAGTGGTTTGTTCTCTTTCGACTGTCCCATTCATATAAAAAGCAGCAGAATTTAGTATAACCCAGCTGAAGTCCGAGTAGTAGAGCAACAACTTTTAAATTGCCACAGATTTTGAAAGAATATGTACTGTACTTGATTTTTTCAAGTAATAGCTTCATGTTTTCATAAGTTTCTTTCATATTATCAGCATGGGCCAGAGGTACGGAAGGAAGTATATTTCCGTTATGCAGTAATACTGCTTTTAGACTTGTTTTAGAAGAGTCAATCAATAAACGCCACTGAGAGGGATCAAAATCAATTTCCAAAATCTTCATAATCCCATTTATATCATTACAATACCCCGCCCTGAGAAAAGTATGATCTGAAGTATTGATCACAATTTCGAAAATAGCCGATTTTAGTTTCATGATGTAGAAAATTCCATCCTTTTAATCGAGATCCTAATAGTTCTGACTGTTTTTTTGACAAATTTAAATCTCGAACCAAATCGTTTAGGTCTCCTTGAGTTATCAAGTGTGGCTTGGTTAGAATTTCTTCAAACTCAGAGTCATCGTCCTCATCAACACATTGGCTTGAAGTGGAGGATTGTGTATCGTCAATCTCAACGGACGCAGATGCAACTGGAATAGGCTAATTTTCACTATGAGGGAGTGGTCTCATGGCTGAAGGTAAATTAGGGTAAATAACTGTTTTTTCTTGAAATTTATACCATTTATGTCATTACGTCAAAAATAGCAGTCCGAAATGTGATCTCTTGGTTCGGTCCATATCATGGGTACAGCAAACGGCATATGACAGGATCCTTTCTTCCAATCGGTTAAATTCTTCACACACGTTATGCAACAAATATGAGGGGCCCAGGATTTGTCTTGATGGGCCACAGCGAAACCAAAATACCGGTGATAACCCTCCAAGACTAGTTTTGTGAAATTTCGTCTTTGTTTTTTGAAAGTCAGTTCACCAAACATAACAAAAAGAGTTAGAATCGTTACTACACTTTCTCGACATGTTAACGCAGTTAATAAATCACAATATTTTGATGAAATCACAGACAAATAGTTTTATGACTATTTCTTCGCGAATGTTCCTTTGCTTTTATTGCCGTAGTACTAGTTTTAAGTATTACACAGTGCAACATGAAAAAAAATAACCATATACGGACACCACCACGTGATAATAGACCAAAAAAAAAAAGACCCGTGTCTCCCAGTTTTTCCGAAAGTCATGTACTTTTTTTTTATGGGCCCCCAAAGTTTTGAGGCCTGGGTGTAATTTTTGCAAAAAACTCATCATATTCTGAGGCTCATATCTTGCAAACCGTTCGGAATTTTAATTTACTTTCTGTGGCAAAGTTGTAGCCCTTGTGATAAGGAACAAAAATTGTGAACATTTAAAGTAAAAAAAACTCATCTTCAAGATCAAAATAGCAAAAAACTGTAAAAAATTCGATTTTTTTTACCTTTTTTTTCCTGTTTAGGCCCATAGCTTCAAAATTCAAGGAAACAATCAACTACAAAAATGTAGCTAAGATCTTAGTAAACAACTTTCTAGAATATATGAACTTCCTAGGAATGATTCTTAACACTGTTTAGGTAGCCGCAAAAGTGAAAATTTTCCCGAAAAATCTACTTTTTTAAAGTTTTTTGCGATTTTGATCTGGAAGATGAAATTTTTTGGATTTTATATGTTCACAATTTTTGTTCTTTATGACAAGAGCTACAACTTTGCTTCAGAAAGTAAATCAAAATTCCAAACGGTTTGCAAGATATGAGCCTGAGAATATGATCAGTTTTTTGCAAAAATGACACCGAGGCCCCAAATCCTTGGGGGCCTCATAAAAAAAAAGTACATGAATTGGGCCAAAACTGGGAACCTCGGGTAAAAAAAGACCCGTGTCTCCCAGTTTTGCCCCAAGTAATACATTTTTTTTTTGTGATACGGTAATTACCGTATCACAAGAAAACTGAGACTAATGGAAACAAAACAACTGCAGTTTAAAAATGGGGGTAGTTAGCTAAAACAGTATCAGCTATCGAAGTTCGTGTGGCAAGACTAGTGTTGACCAGTGTTATTTATAGTTAAACATATTAGGAGTTAAAGGAGTGGGGGAGGGGTTGCTTCGTATATATCATATTACACGTCTTTTTTAGAGTTGTTGGAGTCTAGACAACTGAAAATTGTAATATATTTTTATTATTTTCAATTGTTTACGGTCAGATATGTTGTGTTAAGGTTCTAGTGCCTAGAAATCTGAAAATTCTATTATTTTTTCATTATATTCAATTATCTATGGTTACTTATATAAGGCCATATAAGGGGTTAATAAGGCGAGGAAGGAGATTAGAGAGGCTGCTTCGTGTATATCGTATTTTCGGGTCTTGAAATCTACAAGTAGTACTATTTCTTTAACTATTTTCAATTTTAACAGAAATAATGTGAGCTAGTTAAATTCAATACGTATTTTAAAACTATGTGTTTGCGGAGGAAGTACTGGATAAATTACTTTACCGGTTTTTTTTTCTACTTATGAAATCCACTGAATTAAGCTCTTCGCCAAATATTAAAATAATTAAAAAAGGTTCGTCTAGTCGATCCTCACTCGATATTGCTCTTAATAAATATCATCTGGTTCCAGTAGAGGATGTTAGTCATCCGCAGATGCTTTCCATCTAGCTCAAGGTCTTTCAGAATTTCGACCACATTGTGATGTTAGACTTTATCAAAGGCCTTTAGGTAGTCGATCAGGCACAGATGTACGTCCCAACTGACGTCTTTACATCGTTGAATCAAAATCTGCATAGGAAATAAGGCCTCCCTGGTTCCTCTGGCATCACGAAACCTGAATTGTGTAGCTGACATGTTTTCTTCATATAACTTGTATGTTTTTCTGTAAATGATTTTCAGAAATATTTTTAAAAGATGGCCTATGAGGCTAATTGTTCGATGTCCTCCGCATTGTTTAGTTCTTAGACCATCAATTTATATGAGTGAGGTTTTCGTTTCATACTCTAGAAAACGTTCCTTGAATATCATTTTTTAGGAAATCAGAAAGTTACAGTGAAAAATCACTTGACAACATCTAAGCGGTATTTTAAGATTATGTTTTCATTGTAGTAAACTAATTTAAGTTGAAAATATTATTTAAATTGTATAATACTCATTTTACTACCCTTACTAAAGAGGACTATTATATTCGTGAAAAAATCACCATCCTAGAATTTACCGGGCTTGTCTGTCTGTTTCCACGGTAACTGTCAAATAAACTGAGATATTGGGTTCAAATTTCGTACAAACATAATTTTTGAAATGAGAATGGAATCTCCAGTTTATGAGCGATATCGCTTAAAAAGTATTGGAGTCCATACATTTTACATATATGTAATATCATTAAGAGAGTGTTCCTTGCTTTTATAGCTGGAATAATAAACAAAAAAATATTATATGCCATTTTCGGGAATCTGAGAGTGCAGAAATCTAAAAATTATATTTTTAATTTTAACGGAAACATTATGTAGAGGAACCATTACCTATCCCACCTCCACGTAGAGGGAAATGTCTAGTGTCAGTTGTAAATATCTCCTACCTATGCTCGACTTGCGTGATTAATATCTTACCATGAAGTACCCCTTATTTAAAATATTAACTTATAGTGTTTGAATTAGGCCATTCTTTAGTGTGGTTGAGTAAAATTCAGTACTCATGTGGGAACTAAGTGTTTGCAAGGTAGGTACTGTGAAATTACTTCTCTTTTTAATTAAGTACACGGCTTTAACGTAAAAAATAATAATAATAACAAACTGTAATACTCACAAAATCTATAATATATATAAAATGCAACGTCTCTCTGTCTGTCCGTTAGTGCGCTTATCACTGGAGAACCACTTATCCGATTTACGTACTTTTTTTTTTAAACATACATATGTTTTCTGGCTATATTTTATTTCGATAGGTAGCATAAGAAATGAGCAGTGACGTAAAATAGTGATTGAAGTCGGAAAAAAGTTTGCCGCTAGCGCGTTCCCTTGCAATACACACCCTAAACCATTAATTATGGAACAATATTATGTAGCAGAGAATATCTATAATCTATAATATATATAAAATGTCTGTCCATTAGTGCGTTTAGCACACGAGAACCACTTATCCGATTTACCTGTTTTTTTTTAAATTCATACATATATTCTTTGGCCAGGTTATATAATAATAATAATAATAATAGTCTATATCTATAATATATATAAAATGCAACGTCTCTGTCTGTCTGTCTGTCCGTTAGTGCGCTTATCACTGGAGAACCACTTATCCGATTTACGTACTTTTTTTTTTAAACATACATATGTTCTCTGACCAGGTTATAGGCTATATTTTATTACGATAGGTAGCATAAGGAATGAGCAGTGACGTAAAATAGTGAATGAAGTCGGAAAAAAGTTTGCCGCTAGCGCGTTCCCTTGCAATACACAGCCTAAACCATAATAATAGTCTATATCTATAATATATATAAAATACAACGTCTGTTTGTCCGTTTGTGTGCTTATCACTGGATTTACGTGCTTTTTTTTAAACATGCTAAACCACAGACAGAGTCAATCATCGCTCCTGATGAAGCTAACATGGTTAGCGAAACGCGCGTCGAGTGCAAAAATAAAGTGTTTGGTGTAGTGGTGATATATACTGAGTAGTATGCTAAACCATTAAATATGGAACAATATTATGGAGCAAAGAATATCTATAATATATATAAAATGCAACGTCTCTCTGTCTGTCCGTCCGTTAGTGCGCTTATCACTGGAGAACCACTTATCCGATTTACGTGCTTTTTTTTTAAAACATACGTATGTTCTTTGGCCAGGTTATAGGATATATTTTATTACGTTAGGTGACATAAGAAATAAGCAGTGATAATAATAGTGAATGAAGTCGGAGAAAAGTTTGCCGCTAGCGCGTTCTCTTTCAATACACTGCCTAAAGCATTAAATATGGAATAATATCATGTAGCAAAGAATATAATATATATAAAATACAACGTCTCTGTCTGTCTGTCTGTCTGCACGTTAGTGCGCACTCGAAAACCACTTATCCGATTTACGTGTTTTTATAAATTTATACATATGTTCTATATAATTCGATATAAGCCTAGATAATGGGAGATAAGGTGAGATAATGGGAGATAAGCAGAGATAAGTCTAGATAATGGGAGTTATGGTGAGATAATGGAAGATAAGGTGAGATAGTGGGAGATAAGTATAAATAATGGGAGATAAGGAGAAACAATGGGAGATAAGCAGAGATAAGTCTAGTTAATGGGAGTTATGGTGAGATAATGGGAGATAAGGAGAAATAATGGGAGATAAGAAGAAATAATGGGAGATGAGCAGAGCTAAGCCTAGATAATGGAAATTATGTAGAGATAGTGGGAAATAAGAAGAAATATTGGGAGATAAGGGGAAATAATGGGAGATATTTTATTACGTTGGATAACATAAGAAATAAACAGTGAAAATAGCAGTGAATCAAGTCCACGCGAGTGGAGCCGCGGGCCCGGCTAGTGTAATATAAATGCTGAAAATTAGTTTACAAGGTTACCAGTTCAGAGAGAAATCAAAAATATCGCTGATTTTTGAAGGAGATTAGAATGTTGCACGTCACTTAATCCCTAAAGCATTTCTTCCTGTAGGAGGGTCATAAAAATTGACTAAACTAGGTAGTTAATTTACATCGTGCTCCATAAGAAGACACAGTGTGTCGAAACAATTGTCAGCAATAATATAATAAACATAAGTGGCGATCTTAAACAGTTGTTTAAATTTTTATTCCTAGTTATTATGGATCTCCATCAAGTAACGGCTAAGTCAGTGAAGTATTTAAACTACTTTACCAAACTAGGAATAAAAATTTAAACAAATGTTTAAGATCACCACTTATGTTTATTATTGCTGACAATGGTTTCGACACACTGTGTCTTCTTCTGGAGCACGATGTAAATTAATTAACAAAGTATGTTTCAGAATATACAGTTTACCTAATTACAAGTACTAAATTAATTACCAATATTTACCTTAATACCTAGAACAGGTTCAATAAAGGAGACCCTCCCCCATCTAGTTGATCGTTGAGTAATAGACCTGAGCATTTTTTCTGATTAATTTCTACCTATTCTAAACAATTCAGTAATTTTCATAAAAAAAACTAATTCATCCGGTAGTTTCATACATAACAGCGCCGGTTTTTTCTTTATCAAATAAATTGAATGAGGTTTTGACAAAATATTGTAAATTCACACCTAAATATAGTATTAAAAATAGTAATGAATTGATAGCAAAAATTAATCCGTTAATTATACAAAGTAACTCCAGATTTACATCGTTTGATGTACAAAATCTTTTTCCTAGTATACCGCCATCAGACGCTACAAATTTGGTCCAAAGATTACTCAATAAAAATAATGTTAACCCAATAATTAAACAAGAAATATTAGATAACATAACATTGTGCTTAGACCAGAATTATATCGAATTTAACGATAACATTTATATAAGTAAGAAAGGTTTAATAATGGGAAACCCTCTTAGTCCAATTTTATCTCAAATTTTCATGGACTATTTAGAAGAGCAAATCAGTAATTCTCATCTTTTTAAAAATTTTTTTATTGGTACCGGTATGTAGATGATATATTGACTTGCTTTGCAGGCACAGATCGACAATTAAAACTTTTTCTAGATTATATTAACCAACTTTATAATAATATTACTTTTACAACAGAAATAGAAACAAATAAATCGATTAATTTCCTAGATTTAAAAATATCAAACAAAATGAATAAACACGATTTTAAAATCTTCCATAAACCAACATACTCAGATATAACTATACACGCTAATTCTAACCACCCGTTCACACATAAAATCTCGGCTTATAATAGTTTCATCCATAGACTAATAAATACACCATTAACGGATGAAAATTTTCAGAAAGAATTAAATATTATAAAACAAATTAGTATAAACAATGGATACAGGAGCGATTACGTAGATAATATTTTAATGAAAAAAAACAATTTAAAAAAGCAATAGGACTGGTGTACCCGTACAAACAACTAAACAAAGAAAAATTTTATACACTCACTTATACCTGAACTAATAAAATTCAAAATTTTTTCCATAGAAATCATGTAAATATCGCTTTCCGTACAAATAACACATTATCTCGACATATTAAAAATAATAAAAGCAAAACGAAAAAAGAAAATAAATCGGGGGTTTACGAATTATGCTGTGGCACTTGCAATAAAACGTATATAGGACAAACAGGCAGACCTTTTTATAAAAGAATAAACGAACATAAACAAAGCTTTAGAATGAAAAATAACAAATCCCATTACGCTAAACATTTAACAGAAGAAAATCATACATTCATTGAAGATTTCAAAATTTTGCATAACGGAAAGAAAGGAAAATTACTGAATTGTTTAGAACAGGTAGAAATTAATCAAAAAAAATCCTCAGGTCTATTACTCAACGATCAATCAGATGGGGGAGGGTCTCCTTTATTGAACTTGTTCTAGATATTAAGGTAAATATTGTTACTGAATTTAGTACTTGTAATTAGGTAAACTAGATGTTCTGAAACATTCTTTGTTAGTTAATTTACATCGTGCTCCAGAGGAAGACACAGTGTGTCGAAATAATAGTCAGCAATAATAAACAGTGGTGATCTTAAACAGTTGTTTAAATTTTTATTCCTAGTTATTATGGCTCTCCATCAAGCAACGGCTAAGTCAGTGCAGTACTTTCCAAAAAAATAAAATATCAATGTTATGTTCTCAAAGTTGATTTTGCATGTGAGAAAGCTAATAAAAGTTTGATTTATAGAATATTTTTTTTTATCTTTATTTTACCACATATGCAAAGAACCCTTATTTAATAAATATATTTAAAAATTAAGGCGTCTCCTTTAATTTTGTGAAAATTTGTCGATAAAATCCGGGTCATGATGACCCGATGTCATCATCAGCGTAATTATTTTCCCGTCATTGGCGCCGGACTAAATGAAAATGTTTTATCACTGCACGATACTCGCCTTTATCCATTTCTACGAAACGTATATCGCCGATCACTTACGATAGCCGCCAATAAACAACTGCACGTTGCATCTGTTTGAAACTTTGAACACAATCGTTACAAGAATCACGCTTACCAACAGTCATGCCACAACAAAATTACCCGCCATTTCGCAAAAATTTACCGGACTTCAATTCACTGTCATATAACCATATGTAACCAACTATTAAAATTAATAAATATAAGTAACAAATCCACTACAGTTTCCGAAGCGGTTTATACTACAAAATAGCAAGCCATTCATTATCTTGAGCTTCGTTTACGGATTGCATGAAAATAATGTAAAGTCCTTACCACACTTATTGAAATTTTATATGGATAATTGATTGGACAGAAAAGTACCTATTATCAGAAACATATTACTATAAGTCTACATAAAAAATGTATTTTTGTCTTAACTGTAAACCGTTTTTTTTCTTTATTTCATAAAAGATGTGAATTATCGGAGATGCATGCTTATCGAAAGGCCACATTCAAATAATATATAAAAGAACACCAATTGGAACTATAATACAATCACATTCCTTCAACTTTCCCCTTGATGTATTCAGCTTGAAATCCTATTTTAAATAAAAAATAAAAAACCTAATTGTTATTTCCATAGAGACCACATTTCAGCCACGCTAGTTTGAATAAGGGCCGTCAATTTTCACCTAAACAATTGAGTAATAAAAAATCAGGCAATTATAGCGATAAGAGAAAAACAATTTTATTACTTTAAAACTCATAAAAAAAAGTTACCACAACGATATAAAAACAAACTGCGTAGACCATAAGGTAATTTCAAAACAATCGATAATATAATTTATGTAGCTCAGCAGAGCATGTAGGGGAAGTATGGCTAATTTTTATAATACCGCTCAGAACTGCATTTCAGTTGTGTTAAAATTAAAAATATTTTACACCCAAGGGAAGACAAACCATGTCCTTTATGAAATCACATCCAGCCAAATCAATCATCCATTTAAAACTTCAGTGAGTGTGGTAAAGGCAAGTTAAAATAACCGGTCAAGTGCAAGTTGAACTTGCGCAATTAGTGTTACGTACGTTGATATACGTATAAAAATTTTAGTTACGGAGGTATAAAATGATCAGTGACTTCACAAAACACACCCAAAATGAGTTTTCAACAAAGTTTGTTTCCGAACTTTACTGAAAACCGAAATTTTTTTTTTTTATATATATAGCAAATGAATTATTAAAGGTAATATTGAAGATAATGCTCTCGTGATAATTTTCGTTCAATCTACACCCTGTGGAGAACATTCCAGAATTTTTTCAAAATTTGTTGAGTACTTTTCGAGATAAGGGGGGGACAGCGATTTTTCGTGATTTTTTAAAAATACAAAGAAAAGTGTGCGCAAGTATTACATTAAATATATTTTTAAACTCGTGTTTTTATAAGCTTTCATTTGACACCCCACTGGATGACCTAGTAAAAAAATTTTTTTTCACTTTCGATTTCATCCCCCAAAACCAACCCCTTAAGTCAAAATTTATATTTCAAAACAGCACGGCTCTGATGAGGCCATCAATTTCTATATTAGTACCAAATTTTAACTTTCTATGTCAAATAGTTTCGGAAAAAATGGGGTGTGACAAACGGACGGACGGACACCGAAGTGATCTTATAAGTGTTCCGTACGGAACACTAAAAAAGTAGAGTAAATCGCAACTCTATCCTATGAAAAGAGTTAGTTTACTCCGTTTCCGTGCGGAGAAGAAAACGTAATGATCTCCTGCTGTTTTGAAGTAAAACCTGCCTTGGATACGTCCTGGTGTTGCGACTTATATTTTTTAATTTTAATGGCTTGTTATATGTAGTTATACGTATACATCTTCTTCTTCTTCTTCCTCATCATCCTTACTATAAACTATTGGAATGTTTAACTTCCAGGGCCTTATGAGACCCAGAATGCTAGTCATCTATCCACTTTTTGGAAGATCTTCTCAGTGGTCATCGTCCCGGCTAGTCTTAATATTCTATTTGGATCCATTCTCTTGACTTGGTAAGGCCAGAATCATGGCCTCTATCTTCCCCATCTCACCACGTCATAAACTCCACATGACTATCATATATCTTTGTTTTTTATCCGGTCTCGTAGTGTCTTTCCTGATATTGCTCTTAGTCTTCTCATTTACGCCGATCTCAGAATGTTTTTTGATTTGTTGTTATATGCTCTAGTTTGTATGCCGTACGTTAGTACGTATATATAACTTATTAAGATACAAATTTAGAAAATACACAGTTATTACTTGTAAATGTAATGCTGCAGTTCTTCGCTATTAGCTAAAATTATGCATTTTATTGGATTATACTCTTAATGATATTATGGAAACCAGTATATCAAGGAATTTTTTAATTAAATTAGTCTGACTACACATGCAACTAATGGATTCGTTAGCGATCGATTGAGTAAATCAATTTTCAGAGCAGCTTAGATGTGTGATTTTGTGTAAGGTAAATATGCGGAAGCATACAGCAGCAACATATTATAACAATATACCATAAATAAAATTCTCTTTTATCAATTTTCTTGAACAACAGATTAACCGTTACCCTGTTTGAATATTACATTATTCGATTTTTTTTTTGACATATTAAGGTGTTATGAAAATCACTGGATAAATTGGACCTCTCATATCCTTGAAACAAGACCGATTGCAGAAAATTCTCCTTAAGTAGCAACAATGCGTCTGCGCCTGAGCTAGTCATACAATGACGGCGCTACAGGAGCGACACGTCTGCGGAAAAAGCGATTCATGTTGTTCTTGAATCGCGGTAAATTGTACTCGGTGGGAAACACAGTCCTGGGCAAATTATTCCAAAGGAATATGTATATATATATATATATATATATATATATATATATATATATATATATGAAAGGGTTGTGTTCAAAGTTTCAAACAGATGCAATGCGCAGTTGTTTGTTGACAGCTATCATAAATGATCATAGAAATGAATAAAGCCGAGTATCGTGCATTGTTATTTAAAAAAGTAAACTGTGGCCTGGATAGAAACTGAACTGAAGGAAGTTTTGGAACCTCTACACCAGCATTAAAGACCATTTACGTATTCCCGGTTAAATGAATTTAAACGTGGCCATACCAGCACCGCAGGAAATTCATGATATCGTGATGGAAGATCGTCGCATTAAGCTTCGTAAGATTGCTGAGATGATCGGCATCTCATATGAATGGGTACATAATAACTGGCATGAAGTTCTAACAATGAAAAACCTGAGGGCACGATGGGTGCCGCGTTGGTTGAATCCAGACCAAAACCCCAGAAGGAAGGAGATTTCTAAGTCATTTGGAAAAGTTTCAGCGTAATCCCTTCTAGCATTGTATTGTGGCTGTAGACGAAACATAGATGCACCATTATACCCCTCAGACAAAACGGCAGTCAAAACGGGCGAAGGTGAGAGTGCACCGAAAGAAACGAAAACAATAGGCAGGAAAAGTAACGGAAACTGTTTTTTGGGATTCCTATGGGTATCATCATGATTGACTAGGATCAAGACTAGTGCGCAAAAAAGTGCTCCTTCGCCAGAATACTGCAATAGCAAAAGTTAAAGAGCCGGGCTTCCAAATAGTTTCCCACCCACCCTATTCCCCAAATTGGCCCCAAAGTGACTTTTTTGTTTCGTAACCTCAAAAAGTGGTTGGGAGGAAAGACATTTTTTGTTAAATGACGAAGAGCTATAAACGAGTATTATGCACAGTTTGTAACATTTTTATTTTTTTCTGAGGGAATAAAAAAATGGATTCTCGCTGGACCAAACGTATTGCGCTCAATGGTGCTTAGGTTGAGAAATAAATTTTTGTTTTCGCAAAAAAATCTTATTTACCTTGTTTTTTAACAAGACTTTTCAATCCACCCTCGTAGCTCATAATGGAACAAGAACATAACCGTGTGAAACACCTTGATTTACGACTTTACTCTCTGAAGAATGTTTTTGGCTTTATTCGTATTCGTACATATATATACATACACGAAATATTGCCTCTTTATTTTTTTCCCAATTTTAAATTAAACCAATAAATCTTTATTGTCACATTTTTTTTTCTAAGATTACGACACACGGGCTGCAGGGAGATTCTCGAAACGCTACTTTATTCAAGTCTGATAAATCCTCACCTTCAAGGTTTTGTTTGAAATTTTTTTTAATAAAATTTATTCTGACAGACATTGTAACTTCTAGATACTAACCGCTTATAATAATAATCAGTTTTTCTGGCGCCGAATCTAGTGCAATTTTAGGATTTTATGTTTTTCAATAACCGGTCAAGTGCAAGTTGAACTTGCATAATTAGTGTTCCGTACGTTGATTGCTTTTAAAATAAAAAATTTTGTTAGAGTGGTATAAAATGACCAGTGACTTCACAAAATACACCCCAAATGAGTTTTCAACAAAGTTTGTTTCCAATCTTTACTGAAAACTGATGACCTTGAAATTTGTGTTTTTTTTTTATGTACCAGATAAATTATTAAAGGTAATGCACTCGTGATAATTTTCGTTCAATCACACCCCGTGGAGAATATTCCAGTATTTTTTTCAAAATTTTTTGATCAGTACTTTCCGAGATAAGGAGGGGGGACAGCGATTTTTTCGCGATTTTTTAAAAATAATATAAGAAGAGTGTGCGCAAGTATTACATTATATATATATATATATATATATATATATATATATATATATATATATATATATATATATATATATATTAATCGTGTTTTCACAAGTTTTCATTTGACATCACACTCGATGACCTAGTAAAAACATTTTTTTTTCACTTCCGATTTCACCCTCCAAAACTAACCCCTTAAGTCAAAATTTAACTTTCTCTGATGAGGCTATCAATTCCTATATTAGTACCAAATTTCAACTTTCTATATTAAATAGTTTTGGAGAAAATCGGGTATGACAGACAGACGGACAGGCGGACAGACAGACACCGACGTGATCTTATAAGTGTTCCGTACGGAACACTAAAAACAGCATTTTTGAAAAAAATTGTTTGGCGAAATAATTTATTTGAGTGTGCACCATAATGTTGTAGATGGAAAAAAATCTGTCTACTACTATCTACTATTAAATAAAATTCGAATACAATATAAGAAGTATACTTTAGTTGCATTAACAATAAAAAACCGGCCAAGTGCAAGTCGCACTTGCGCAATTAGTGTTCCGTACGGTGATTGCTTTTAAAATAAAAAGTTTTGTCACCCTAATAAAGTTTGTTCCCAATCTTTGTTGAAAACTTATGACCTTGAAATTTTTGTTTTTTTATATACCAAATAAATTATCACTCGTGATAATTTTCTCCAATCTAAACCTTATTAAGAATAATCCAGAATTTTTTCAAAATTTTTTGAACAGTACTTTTCGAGTTTGTTTGTTTTTACAAGCCTTCATTTGACATTCCACTCGATGGCCCGGTAAATTTTTTTTTTGCTTCCGATCTCACCCCCGAACACTATCCCCTTAAGTCAAAATATAACTTTCAAAACTACCGTTCTGATGGGGCCATGAATTCCTATAATTTTGCCAAATTTTAAATTTCTATGTCAAATAGTTTCGGAGAAAATCGGGGTGTGATAGACGGACAGACCCTGAAGTGATCTTATAAGTATACGGAACACTAAAAATGTGATTTGACCCCTCAATTTAAGAAGGAAATTAAACTGAAAAGTAATAACAATCTCAGATTACAGATTGAGTCTATATTTAAAAACTAGGAGAAACTGAGAAAAAGTCTAAGTCACAAAAAGTTTGCATATTTGAACATATTTGAAAATGGAGCATTTAAGGAAATATTCATTCCATAAAAAGATATGACGAAAATTCCTCTGCAAAACAACGAACCCCACCAGGGCCAAATTATTTTATAACTAGCAGTGCCCGCGGCTCCGCTCGCGTGGAATTGATTCACTACTATCGTCACTGCTTATTCCTTATATTACCTAACGTAATAAAATATCTCCCATTATCTCTACATAATTTCCATTATCTAGGCTTATCTCTGCTCATCTCCCATTATTTCTCCGTATCACCCATTATTTCCCCTTATCTCCCATTATCTCACCTTATCTCCCATTATCTAGGCTTATCTCGACTTATCTCGCAATATCCTTATCTCTCATTATTTCTTCTTATCTCCCATTATTTCACCATAATTTCCATTATCTAGACTTATCTCTGCTTATCTCCCATTATTTTTCCTTATCTCCCATTATTTATGCTTACCTCCCGAATTATATAGAACCTATATATAAATTTATAAAAACACGTAAATCGGATAAGTGGTTCTCAAGTGATAAGCGCACTAACGGACAGACAGACAGAGAGGCGTTGCATTTTATATTATATTATAGATATTGTTCCATATTTAATGGTTTAGCATGTTTAAAAAAAAAGCACGTAAATCAGATAAATGGTTCTCTAGTGATAAGCGCACAAACGGACAAACAGACAGAGAGACGTTGCATTTTACATATATTATAGATATCTTTTGCTACATGATATTGTTCCATATTTAGTGGTTTAGGCAGTGTATTGCAAGAGAACGCGCTAGCGGCAAACTTTTTTCCGATTTGATTCACTATTATCGTCACTGCTTATTCCTCATGTTACCTAAAGCTATAAAATATAGCCTATAACCTGGCCAGAGAACATATGGATGTTTTAAAAAAAAAAGCACGTAAATCGGATAAGTGGTTCTCCAGTGATAAGCTCACTAACGGACAGCCAGACAGACAGAGAGATGTTGCGTTTTATATATATTATATATATAGATTATTATTATTATATAACCTGGCCAAAGAATATATGTATGAATTTAAAAAAGACACGTAAATCGGATAAGTGGTTCTCGCGTGATAAACGAACTATTGGACAAACAGACAGACAGGCAGAGAGACATTGCATTTTACATATATTGTAGATTATAGATATTCTCTGCTACATAATATTGTTCCATATTTAATGGTTTAAGCTGTGTATTGCAAGAGAACGCGCTAGCGACAAACTTTTTTCCGACTTCATTCGCTATTATCGTCACTGCTCATTCCTTATGCTACGTATCGTAATAAAATATAGCCTATAACCTGGCCAGAGAACATATGTATGTTTAAAAAAAAAAGTACGTAAATCGGATAAGTGGTTCTCCAGTGATAAACGCACTAACGGATAGACAGACAGACAGAGATACGTTGCATTTTATATATATTATAGATGTAATAAAATATATGTATATATATATATATATATATATATATATATATATATATATATATATATATATATATATATATAACATATGTATGAATTTAAAAAATAACGTGAATCGGATAAGTGTTTCTCGAGGGATAAGCGCACTAACGGACAGGCAGACAGAGAGACGTTGCATTTTATGAATATTATAGATGTTTGAGTATGTCAACAAGTGACTTGCGATGTTTTAAAGACAGAATTTTGAAATGAGCATATAGTTATCGCTATATCGAACGTTTCTCTCTAAATGCCAAATATTTTAAGAACCTGTATTGAACAGTTTCACATGCGATTCTAGACCGTGCCGTGGTTAGAAAATTAAGGTGACCAAATACAAAGGCGTAATAAAGTGTCATTAAAGTATTTAAGTGCCTAAAGTTTTTATTCTGTCGAATAACAAATCCCGGCATTCTATTCACAATATAATTAATGTGGACATAAGACAATAATTTCGTATCAAAAAAAGCCCCAAGGCCTTTCGCCCGTCTTTCTCTCCAACAAAACATCCACCAATGTTATAAATATTTAGTACTTTATTATAATGACTTGTGAATATGATTGAAAAGCACTCCTTTAAATTAAGAAATAAACTATTTTCATGACAGTAGATATGAAATCTGTTGACGTCGGATTGTGGACCATCAAAGTCGCTGGCACTAGATATTTTCTTGTCTTGTCGTTAAGGTCACTCACCCAAAAAAGAAATTGGAAGTGTATTTTCATATTATTTATGTAAATGATAAACAACAGTGTCTGCCTCGGGGTACACTTGATGTAGAATTAAAAAAGTCTGATTTAGTGCAACCTCAACAAACTGCTTCCTATACCATTAACGCCCACCTCAATCAATCATTTTACTAACAAGTAAAGATCTATCCTGATAAAATAAGAAGTCTATATGTACATGCTCCATCGCTTGTTATACATTTTCGGGCAATTTGTGAATATCACGCCAGTAAAAATCTTCCCCTTTTGCTGCGAATCATTCATCGAGCCATTTTTTCACATCTTCGTACGAACCAAAACGCTGCTCAGCAAGTGCGTGACCCATCGATGCAAACAAGTGGTAATCGGAAGGAGCCAAGTCTGGTAAGTAAGCCACATGGGGTAGAACTTCCCAGCTGAGTGCTTCCAACGTGTCGCGAACTGGTTTTGCCGTATGTGATGGAGCATTGACATGAAGAAAAATGACTTTGTGTTGCCTCTTTCGGTATTCTGGCCTTTTTTCAAGCAGCGAACGGTTCAACTCAGTCAATTGTTGTTGGTAACGTTTAGTGTTAACCGTTTCCCCAGGCTTTAACAGCTCATAATAGACCACGCCCCTCTGGTCCCACCAAACACAGCGCATCGTCTTCCTGCCAAAGCGATTCGGTCTTGCGGTCGATGTGGATGGTGCGTCTACCCATAATTTTTTTGCGCTTGGGATTCTCAAAATAAATCCACTCTTCATCCCTTGTAACTATACGATGCAAAAACGACATTCTTTTGTACCGAGCGAGCAAAATGTCACACATGTTTTTGCGCTTTTTCCATTTGCCTGTCGTTCAACTCATGTGGTACCCATCTATCAGTCTTCTGAATCTTTCCCATCTCTCGTAGCCGATTAGAAACAGCTTGTTGACTAACGCCCAATTGCTCGGCGAGTTGTTTTTTGCGTTTGCGAATCATCTTCGTCCAACAACGCATGCAATTTCACATCTTCGTATTTTTTTGGCGGTTTTCCACGTTCCTTGTCTGCAACATCGAAGTCACCACTTTTGAAACGCCGAAACCATCGTTCACACGTATCTTGCGATGGCGCATGTTCACCATAAGCTTCTCGAAGTAATCGGTATGATTCAACAGCAGTTTTCTTCAAATGAAAACAAAAAATTAATGCTGCCCGTGAATGCTCCTTGTTCGATATAAATTTCGACATATTGAACACAACAACACAATACTATGCACACACTTTTCCAATTTACCACTCGTGCGCGTCTGACACTTGTTGATGACACAACAAAATGGCGCAGGGTCAAATCTTTATAGCACAAACTGTATTGGTGCACCACCTGTTGTCTGAAATCCGCATTTCGTACTTGTACACCTGGTATATGTATATATGTATATATATATATATATATATATATATATATATATATATATATATATATATATATATATATATATATATATATATGTATATATATATATATATATATATATATATATATATATATATATATATATATATATATATATATATATATATATATATATATATATATATATATATATATATATATATATATATATATATATATATATATATATATATATATATATATATATATATATATATATATATATATATATATATATATATATATATATATATATATATATATATATATATATATATCCTATACTCCCACAAACACAGATACAAACTTTCACGTACGCCCTCTATAAACTTTTTTCCCTACTCGGTATATATTACCACCATCAGTCAATTATCGCTCCTGATGAAGCTAACATGGTTAGCGAAACCTACGTCGAGTGCAAAAATAAAGTGTTTGATGTTAGTGGTGATATATACTGAGTAGTGTCATTGTATCAAAGATTCCACATTCCCAACATAATTAACACTTTTTGATGAAATTATTTATAGGTTGTTGCTCCGTTGTTATATAGTTATTGGGTGTAAATATATTTAAAATTTGAAATCTTTAAACAATGCAAAAAAAAAATAGGTTTGGTGTTATAGCTTTATTTAAGTGCAGTATGGAAAAAAGCGACATTTTTAAGACCTTAAAACCGCTTAAAATAAGTCGTATGTTTGTTGACTGGGCGATAAAATTATTTACTGATACGGGAGACACAAAAGACACGCAACGTTCAGAAAGAGCAAGGATAGTTCGAACGCCACAAGCTGTTAAAGCTGTAAAAGCGCGAATTGACTGAAATCCTCCCATCAAACAAAAGATTTTATTTCGAAAAATGCTGTTTCGTATTCTTAGAGAAGACCTAAGACATGGCCCTTTACTAACGGGAGATTTAAAGCGAGAACGGTGGCAAAAATCTAAAAGTTTGTTGAAAGAATACGCTAATGACAAACACAGAAAAATTTGGTTTACCGACAAAAAAATATTTCCGTTTTAAAAAATCTTTCAATAAGCAAAAGGATAAAATTTATGCCAGATCTTCTAAAGAACTGGTTCCAAAAGTTCAGAGAGGTCATCATCCAGCAGCACATATGATTGGGTGGGAAGTCAGCTTTAATGGAGTTACCAATACTCATTTTAGTGAAAAAGGTCTGAAAACTTCAGATAAAATATATCAAGACGAGAACGTTGAAACATGCAATCATAGCCTCGATTTATTAAATTTTATTTCCAAAAATGACAAAATACACCAAACGTCAATGAAAAAGGTTAAAAAAAAATCCAGTTTGTTAATTTTTGTGAACCTATACCCAAGATTAAAAGAAAAGATTTTTTTAATGGGTCTAGCACACGTGCTGCAGGAAAGTCCCTAGAGCGCTACAGGAGCGACCCGTGTGCGAAAAAAGTGATTCACATTGTTCTTGAATCGTTGTAAATGGTACTCGATGGGAAACACAGTACTGGGCAAATTATTCCAAAGGGATGATGTTCTCCATTTAAAAGACTGCTTGAAAAGCGTTGTACCAGGAGTGACAAGCTTAACCTCATACGGATGTGAAATATTAGCTCGAGGTGTATTTCTAACGTGCACCACTCTGGGAAGAATTAAGCGGGCTACATCCTTCGAACACTTTCTATGAAAATACTTGTAGAATAGGCTCAAGTCGCCAACCGTTCTTCGATGTTCCAGCGAATCAAGGCCGCCGGTCAGTTCCGGGTCTCCAATCAGACGAACAGCTCTTCTCTGAATAGAATCCAACAAATGCAATGTATGTTTAGTAGCGGAGCAGTATTCCATTTATATATATATATATATATATATATATATATATATATATATATATATATATATATATAAAAGAAGAAAAATAAAATTACAAGAAGAATGCTAGGGACTGGTGTAACCTCAGTAGTTCCGTAATTCCGACCGAATACAGAATTGTAAACTTTAATTTTATTTGACTGTTTAATTCACGGCATTACATAAGTGAATGCAAGAGCTGCAATTCCCCTAAAATACTGGAGGCTTCTAATAACGAACTAAATCATTTTTATGGCTTCTTAAGTCTGTCATTTATAACAGTTTTTTTTGGGCCAGTGTCGAAGATTGTTTGACATTGTGTACAATATTTAACCCTCACATCTGTAAATAAGGAAAATAGGGTATATCTGAGGGTTTTAGAAAACCTCTCAACGTGAACACAAATTTATATCCAAAGTTATATTCTATTTCAATGTATTTTTAGAATGTTCTATGTTTAAAGCAATCGAAACACATAAATTTTTTACAAAATCCAGACCATTAAATTGCAAAATCAAATAAAAGACTTAGTTTCTATCGAGGGCTCTGCGGAACAATCAATATGTATGTACAAGGGTTCTATGAAATCCTAGAAAATTCAGTAAGACAAAAAATATTTATATATATATATATATATATATATATATATATATATATATATATATATATATATATATATCCTTATCAGTGACAACATTTAAAGATCAATTTAAAAATTTCTTGCTAAATTCTGAGGACCATACACTGGGTCCTTAGACTCATGTAATTTTATCTTCTTGAAGTGCCATATCCGATAAAGGCGTAGGCGACCCTCTCGCCTGTGTTTATGGTTAAGTGTTCTACAAACAGAGGAACCTACAGTTTAATGCCGGCTCCGAACAGCCAGAGTAAGAGGGCTTTACTAGTCATGCTTTTGACCAACAAAAATATGATCACGAGGAAATTTTTATTTTTTGAATTTAATATATATTTATTAGATTGGTACAAGAATTTAAACATTTATTTTTTGATTTCAAGTTATGTGTCACTTGTTTTACAGTCAATAATCAAAAAAATTCTAATTTTCGTAAAACCGCAACTGTCGCACGGACACACAGGCCAACATTTTTCAAACCCTCAAACCAGACGAAGGTTTTTGGTGCAGTGAATCCAAATCCGATCTTAGAATTGCTCCATAATATTAGATTTTGGAGATATCCTAAACCTATAAGTACAACAAACACGATTTTTCGCTATATTCGGGATTATATTCCACCGCGAATTAATTTTTCTCCACTAACCTCGTTGCCGCATCTAAAAGTACTACTCTTCCCCTTCAAAATGCATTCTCTATTTTTTCAACAAGACGATACATACAGTACGTTGGAAGTGCGAGAATGGCTGAATGAACGATTTTAAAACCAGTGGATTGGACGTTATTCTGCTTCTCCATGGCCAGTGAGATCTGCAGAATTAATACCCCTCGATTTTGTTTAAGGGGCTACCTCAAGAACAAAGTTTATGCTCAGAGACCTCTCAGAAATATTGAACATTTGGAAAATAAGGCAGTTCGTAAATAGAGTTAACCTGAATATGATAAGAAATGTTTTTAAAAAAATCACACTCGCGAGCAATTCGATGCATAGAATTGGGCGATGGGCAAGTCGAAATGCCAACTAGATAATTTTTTTAAGTTTATGGTTTTTTGTTTACTTAATTTTTGAAGTGTCTGTAATTTATTAACTTTTTGTGCACTATATAGTCAATGTCTTTGTTAATATTAGCTAATTTTATTTCCTTTTTTGCAATAAAATTGTGACTCTAGAGCGTCCTTAAAAAAACAAAAACCTCAAACTGCATGCTATAGGGCAAGAACATTCGATAACTGTCCGTGAGACAGTTGCGGTTTAACGAAAGCCATCATTTATTAATAAATGTTTGTGAAAGAAGTTAAACATGGCTTGGAATCAACAAATTAATTTTAAAATCCTTCTCTTAATCTAACCAATGTAACTCAATTTCAAGAAATAAACATATCCTTGCGATCGTATTTTTATTGGTCAAAAACTGACCAAATACGATTTTTATCCAATTGATCTAAAATTTTGCACACTACCATAAAATAAACTGCCAAACACTTTTCCCTTCTTCTTCTTAAAGTGCCTATTCGGTTCGAATGTTGGCAATCATTCTAGTTATTATTACTTTATCCACTGCAGCTGTAAAAAGACTATTCGTTGAGAACCAATTTCGTAGATTGTTTAGCCAGGAGATGCGTCTGCGTCCTGGTTCCCTTTTTCCAAATACCTTTCCTTGGAGTATTTGCTGTAGTAATCCATATCTGTGGAAATTTCTCATTATGTGTTCTAAATACTCCAATTTTCCTACTTTAACAGTTTCTAAAATTTCCAGTTTCTTGTTCATGCACATGCAGAGATGGTTGCGATTAATGCATGCGATGGCGCGATGAATAGAAGAACCGATGTGGAAAATCTTATCATCATCTATTCTCACATCCTAAAACTTTCCAATGATCTATCACAAAATTAGGACATTATACAATAATACTAATTCAGAAATATCTTTTATTTTAGTTCTTTAATAAATAATATGTTAAAAGTTTTTACACACATGTCTACCAACTGTACAACACGACTATCACTGTTACTCTATAAAACAGCGCCAATTGCTTATCTTTACTAATCTAAAAATTAAAACCACGTGCTCTGTTGTCCCGGGAAAATATAACCGGAAATATATTTATTACGTCGCAATCCTTTATGAAATTTCACGATACATTTTCCTAGAATCATGTCAGCTTTCACAGAATAATGTCATGTTTGTAAGTCTAACTTTCGTATAGTTGTGTTTTTGAAAACCGATTGTAAATAAATTTTAGATGTTCTGAAGAAGGATTGAATATATCCGAAAGCTTAACAATTATACAAAGAGTTTCAATGGCTAATGTTTTTGACTGCATCCTCGTTAGCTTCTAGCGGTAGCAGCAGCAAGATCACTGTATCGAGTAGCAGCTAGCAGCAAGAGCACTTGAAAATGCCAAATGAGATTTTGGCGAAACGTTGAGCAAATTCATTGTTCGACGAATGGATTGACACCCCGAATTTTAATGTATTATATATATATATATATATATATATATATATATATATATAGATATATATATTTTTCTTCTTGAAGTGCCATATCCGATACGGATGTAGGCGACCCTCTCGCCTTTGCTTGTGATTGGTCTCTTTTTTAAGTGTTCCACAATCAAAAGAGACCTACAGTTTAACGCCGGTTCCAAAGGACCAAAAGGAGAGGACTTACTAGACATAATATTACGGGTAGTTTGTCATTGTCTTCCCTAAAGAGGCGACCGACACATTATAAACTTTTTTAAAATTTTTTCCGAGCCGAGACTCGAACATTTACCCACTACGCTATAACCGCCTATATATATATATATATATATATATATATATATATATATATATATATATATATATATACATATATATATATATATATATATATATATATATATATATATATATATATACATATATATATATATATATATATATATATATATATATATATATATATATATATATATATATATATATATATATATATATATATATATATATATATATATATATATATATATATATATATATATATATATATATATATATATATATATATATATATATATATATATATATATATATATATTCTATTTAAATTATACTGCAGCAATAATCATTTAAAAGCAGGTTCTCACGATCACTTTGCACCCAATAGAATGTAGGTTACATTCAATTGATTTATCGAATAAATATCAATGATCTAAACAGATGCTGATTGATTCGGTATCGGTAGCGTTTTGTTCCCAAAGTCAAGTCGACCGTGGAGGAGACAATACCGCAAAACTTAGTCATCTGTTTCTGACAAAACTTTATTCACAGACCTCGGATCGTATACATTATGCTGCCACTATAGTTTGTCAATCAAGTCGATGCGGATGCTGTTTTAACTTTAGACTGCCAGAGACCGAAGTTATTTCATAGCTTAAGTCAACGAGGCTAATAATGCGTTTTAGGTAATATACATGGTGTTGATAATATAATTAAATCACTATTAAAATTAAACATTAGTTAAGTGCAAGCTGAACATGTGAAATTAGTGTTTCGTACGTTGATTGCTTTTAAAACAAAAATTTTTGTTACAGAGGTATAAAATAATCAATGACTTCACAAAACACACCCCAAATGAGTTTTCAACAAAGTTTGTTTCCGGTCTTTACTAAAAACTGATGATCTTGAAATTTTTGTTTTTTTATATGCCAGATAAATTGTGATAATTTTCGTTCAATAAGCACCCTGTGGAGAATATGCTAGAATTTTTTCAAAATCACTACTTTTTGAGATATGGGGGAGGCAACGATTTTTCGCGTTTTTTTTAAAAAAAAGAAAAGCGTGCGCAAGTATTACATTATATATATATATTTTAACTCGTATTTTTACAAGCTCCTACTCGATAACCTGGAAAAAAAAATTTTTTTTCACTTCCGATTTCACCTGCCAAAACTAACCACTTAAGTCAAAATTTAACTTTTAAAACTACATGGCTTTGATGAGGCCATCAATTCCTATATTTCTATTTCAAATAGTTTCGGAGAAAATGGAGTGTGACAGACAGATGGACAAACACCGATGTGATGTTATAAGTGTTCCGTACGGAACACTAAAAATAATATAATAGAGATATTTTGCAACGCTTATTTTGGTAGGCCATTGTCTATCTTTATCTGAAGCATGCGCCCACCGTTTGAAGCTTGCGCAGTAGAAAAGGGAAGAAATTAAATATAAGGACCCAGCCGTTATTGTTATTTGAAGCATGCGTCCACCATTCGAACCTTGAGCAGTATTGAAATAAAATAAGAGATTATGGATATAATCTCTTATTTTATTTCAATACAATACTTCAATAATAAAATAGAAATAAAAAAAAAAATAGATATTAAGGGTAGCGATTTCCTTTATTTAGGAACTTATAGGAGAGGGCCTGTTTTTTTTCCTACTTAGGTATACAAACTACTAAGAAAATAAAGTAAAATTGAAATGATAATCTTTTATCCAATTAATTAGCATTCAGATTATGTTGGGCTATTGCAATCTTTGGCACTATGGCATTAGAGATCCACAATAAAATACCGAGTAGAACGTGGAATTAGATAAGGTAATACGATCTCTTCTAGACTAGGAACTTAATTGAGACGAAAAAGGCTTTATGGCGAATGCCTAAATCACCTGCGCTTTAGTGATGATATTGTCATAATAGCCGACAATCTAGGTGATGGTCAACAAATGCTTTACAAATTGCAAGTAACATTAGCAAATATTGGTCTAAATAATAATTTTCAGAAAACCAAGTTTATGACTAATCTAGTTACGAACAATATTATGAAATTTAATGAAAGCGAGGTGGAGCAAGTCCAAAATTACAAGTATTTGGGACATAAATTGCAAATTGGCAAAGATAAGCAAACCCCTGAGATACACCGTCGTGTGGGTTTGGGACGGATGGCTTTTGGGAACCTGAGAGATGCGCTGGAAGGTGAATTGCCAATGTTCTTAAAAAGAAAGTTTATGAACAATGTGTTTTGCCAGTCACATATGGCGCCGAGACATTCACATTAACAAAATAGTCAGCAAACAAACTGAATCACAATGGACAATGGAGAGAGCTATGCGGATATCACAAGAAAGGATAGAATAACAAACATACAACGAATAAAAGTAACAGATATTAACCAACAAGTTACACTATCTATGTGGGCAGACCATATAGCCCGAAGGGATGATAATCGATGGTGTAAAAGAATGAAGACCAAGAAATGGAGCGATGACATCAAAAGTGCGGCAGGAAATTAGGGTTAACATACATATATACATATATATATATATATATATATATATATATATATATATATATATATATATATATATATATATATATATATATACATATATATATATATATATATATATATATATATATATATATATATATATATATATATATAAATATATATATATATATATATATATATATATATATATATATATATATATATATATATATATATACATGTATATATTTTATTTTTTTTTTAATTTTATTTTATTAATTAACGGGCAATGCCCAATTTTAAAACATTACAATAAAATATCTTAAGACGACAATAAAGTAAAAAAGAAAATTTTAAAATAAGAATGAGGGAAAGAGAAAAAAGAAAATTATAATAATAATAATAATAATAATAATAATATGATTCAGCTGCCAAAGTAGTTCACCAAGCACTGGCCACAACATTCAAACTCATAGAAAACACAGATCCCTACTACAAATACACGCCAACATCCATACTTGAAAATGATGATTACAAGCTCTACTGGGACATCGGTATCCATACAGATAAAACAGTCTCCGCCAATAGACCCGATATTACTTTTCAGTGCAAAAAAGGAAAAGTCACCTATCTAATTGACATAGCTGTCCCCAACGACACAAACATCCAAACGAAATACACAGAAAAAATTTCCAAATACACAGACCTTGCAACGGAAATAAAAAGGCTATGGAGACAAGAAAAAGTCATCATTGTCCCCCTCATTATATCAGCCACAGGCCTTACACCAATAACATTCACACCACATTTAGTGCAATTAGGACTCAACACAGACAAACACAGTCAGTGATTTTGAAAATATGTAACATTGTCAGGTCATTCCTTAATACGGAATGGTAATCGCGTTTGTGCTGACTTGGTTTTGGCCCGTCAGCGAAACATGGAACCACATTGATCAAATGTGAGAAAGAAGAACTTTTTGTAATAATAATAGAAAAGGAAATAATGACTGTAACAATAAGTAACAAAATGCACATCATACTCCACACAACTGTCTATAAAACACAGATCTTCCAACGAAAAAGCCCAGACTGGGATGCTTATTGGTAAGGCGACATGACCTAGATACAAAATTATTGCATCCGTAGTTGGTCCTGTGGGATGGCACAAAAAAAATGTACCTCGAACGGGTCACCCTAGAAGGTACATGCAGACCAATTCTGTCCAGCAGAAAGGGACAATGGTAGTTACTATGGAGAATATTATAAAGCATTTTGAGATCGATAGCAACTCTGTGATCTTGTAAAGTTTGAATGTGAAGCTCAGCTTCTATCTGAGGGTAGGTAAGCTCAAGTCTATTGATCTTAAAGGCAATGTATCTCAAAAATTTGTACTGCACTCTCTCAATGCGCTGAACGTGAGTACCATAGCAAGGACTCCATACACTGGAGGAATACTCTAAACGAGCGCTAATCAGTGAGCAGTACAGCTGGTTGATTGCAGCTATACTATTAAAGCCCAGTGTAATACGCTTAATAAATCCCAAAAGCTGGAGAGACTTGGAAACGATATTCTCTATATGAGGTATAAAAGTTAATTTTGAGTCAATAATAAGCCCTAGATCTTTCACTTCAGACACTCGTTCAAGAACAGCATCCCCAATCTTGTATGGATAATCTAACTAAGTCCGGGACTTACTGAAAACGATAGAATGGCACTTAGTCGCATTTAGCTCCATACCATTGTCCTTGCACCAAGATACAAGCTGATTCAAATCTGTCTGAAGTCTGTTACAATCATCAAATGTAGACACCTCAATATACAACTTTAAATCATCGGCAAAAAGGAGGACCTCATTATGTGCAAATCGATGAGTCGTGATATATATATATATATATATATATATATATATATATATATATATATATATACATCTATATACATCTATATATATATATATATATATATATATATATATATATATATATATATATATATACATATATATACATCTATATATATATATATATATATATATATATATATATATATATATATATATATATATATATATATATATAGTAAAGATATAAAGAAGTGTGACTTGCATCTACTGCAACATTTTGTCAAATATTTTGTGTGTTTACGTATTACATTTTGTGTATTCAATATTAATTACATATGTTTCTTATTTAAAATAACAACAGACTTTTTTGCTAATTATTGGTTTTTTAGCACTGTTTTATCACTTTTTTGAAATCAGTTTATTTATTTTTAAATTTTAGTTTTATTATTATTTAGATTTAAATTATGGATGCTCCACCGGGAAAAACCATTTATTTTAACCTCTTAAAAAATCTCCAACTTAGAAAAGACCCTGTATATGTTAACACACCTTATAACATATTGCTATTACGCAGTTAATGAGTCACCTTTGCCTCATTAACTAGTTAGGAATCGTTATATATTTTTTCTATTTACTTTTTGAACAATTTGCCTTAATAATTACAAGGTAAGGTGCGTTTCTTTTAAAAGTCATTATCTATGTCCAGCGACGTTTATTGAGTTATCCTATAGAATAATTACAGTCGGCAACGTTGCCGACCCCACACGAACATCGATGACCCGGGCAAGCAGGAAAAAGTTCCCAAGCAGCACGATATGCTGCGTTAATCGAGCCATATCATGCTTTGTAAGAATTAGAGATGTTAGAAATATCGATATTACGACTAGTCTTAAGATGTGTATGAGTTAAAAACTATTGACATTATTTTGACATATTACTGGGCTTCTTTTTATCAATTTCCTAAACTTTTAAGGTCTGATACAGTTACACTTTATTAATTTTATTTTTAACCAATTACGTAATTATCTATAATACATATATAAAATGCAACGTCTCTCTGTATGTTTGTCTGTGTGTCCTATCCGTTAGTGCGCTTATCACTGGAGAGCCACTTATCCGATTTACGTGCTTTTTTTTAAAAACATACATATGTTCCCTGGCCAAGTTATAAGGTATATTTTATTACGTTAGGTAACAAAACTATTAAATATGGAACAATATCAGGTAGTAAAAATATAATATATAAAATGCAACGTCTCTTTGTCTGTCTCTCTGTCCGTTAATGCGCTTATCACTCGAGAACCACTTATTGGCGTGTTTTTTTTTAATTCATACGTATGTTCTCCGGCCAGGTTATATAATAATAATAATAATCTATATAATGGGGAAACATGGAACCACATAGACCAAAAGTGAGAAAGAAGAACCAAAATACTAATAAGCTGACTTGGCTTAAGCCCGTCAGTCAAACATGGAACCACATTGACCAAATGTGAGAAAGAAGAACAAAAACAATAATAATAAAATAAAAACCAACAACATTCACATATCACTTAGTACAATTGGGGCTTAACAGAAACATACACAAAAACATTCAGATGACAGTGATTTTGAAAACATGTAACATTGTCAGGTCATTCCTTAATACACAATGTTAATAGCGTTTGTGGACATTGACATTGACCAAATGTGAGAAAGAAGAACATCTATATAATATATATAAAACCTAACGTCTCTCTATCTCTCTTTCCGTTAGTGCGCTTATGACTAGAGAACCACTTATCCGATTTACGTGTTTTTTTTTTAATTCTTACATATGTTCCCTGGCCAGATTATAGGATATATTTTATTAGGTGAGGTAATATAAGGAATGAGCAGTTACGATAATAGTGGATCAAGTCCACGCGAGCGAAACCGCGGGCACGGCTAGTTATAAATATTTTCCAAAATTCAATTAAATAGTGCTCCGATGGATATGTTCAGATAACGTGTCTTGTCTAGAACAACTACAGTCCCTGGCCAAATTATTAGACGCACTGTATTTTTTTTAGTAATTTTATGTTTCTTAAGAGTTTTTATGCAATAATGGTATATTTAAACTACAATATTATTGATTTTTATTTAAAAGAATTGTTGTAGACTACATATTTGTATTTATTTTTAACATATGGCAACACTGTGTTGACAAAGTGATACATGAACGTAAACAAGTACAAACTGTATCAGTCGCGATCGGAATCGAGTCAGGTACGGACGTGTTTCTGTGGCTTTATGGACTGTGATTGTTTGTTTAACAGTTTTATACTACTCAGTTATTAGTTTATTTTGTATGCAGTGTTTTAAAAAAGTAATTGGACTATTTTCATTATGGGTAGAAAAGGCGATCTTTCACCACGTAAAAAAGCTGAAGTGAAGGCCCTTGTGATTGCGAAAACATTTACAAACCGAGAAATATCACGAAGATTGGAGGTTTCTGAAGCTAGTGTACGACGCATAAAAAAGAAAATTGAGTCAGGGAAGGGATTAAGGCCGAAAAGAAAGAAAAGATGCGGTAGAAAACCAATTTTCACTCCACGGTCAGAGAGATGTTTGAAGAAAATTTGTGTAGAAAACAGATTTGCTACCACAAAGGTAATAAAATCACAACTCCAGGATGCTAGCGTAAATGCTTCTGAGCGCACTGTTCGAAGAAAATTGAAAGAATTAGATTTTAAGGCCTGTCGCCCCGCCAGGAAGCCCAAGTTAACATTGTGTCGTCCCGACGGTTAAAGATCCCACCAAAGTGATGATTTGGTCAGTCATCAGCGGCAAGGGCACTGGACGTCTGTACGTTGTCAAAGGAATAATGAGGCAAGATCAGTACAAAGAAGTATTACAAAATCGGTTGATTCCGCAGCTCAGAGAATGGTTTCCAAATGGGGAACCATTCACTTTCATGCAAGATGGAGCTCCCTGCCACACTGCTCGGTCTGTTAAAGCTTTTTTGGCAGAAAAAAAATATCCCTCTGTTGGATTGGCCGGGTAATAGCCCTGATTGAACCCCATTGAAAATGTGTGGGAGCTGATGAAAAGAGAAGTGGCTAAAGATGTGATTACCAACAAAACCCAGCTCCTAGAAAAGATTATTCATGTGTGGAATCATCATCCTCAAATGCAGAAGACAGACAATCTTGCATTGATAGCATGCCGCGCAGAATTAAAGCTTTGATAGCGGCTAAAGGTGGCTCAACTAAATATTGACTTTTACTAACATTAATTTCACTTTTCTTTAAAACTTAATAAACTTATGCTTTTCTAAATTAATGCTGTTTTATTTATGTCAAATAAATAGGTAATTGATTGGATAATATAAAAATAAAAAACAAATCAATTTAAAATAATAAAACGGTACAATATCACTCGGTAATTAATATTTTACATGAAATCTTGCAGTGCGTCTAATAATTTGGCCAGGGACTGTAATAGAAAATAACCGGCCAAGTAAATGTCGGACATGCGCAATTAGTGTTCCGTATGTTGATTGCTTTTAAAATAAAACATTTTGTTACGGAGATATAAAATAATCAGTGACTTCACAAAACATACCCCAAATGTGTTTTCAACAATCTTTACTGAAAACTGATGACTTTGAAATTTTTGTTTTTTTTTTATATACCAGATAAATTATTAAAGGTAATGCACTCGTGATAATTTTCGTACAATCTACACCCTGTGGAGAATATTCCAGGATCTTTTCAAAATTTTTTGATTAGTACTTTTCGAGATAACGGAAAGGGAGAGCGATTTTTAGCAACTTTTTAAAAATAATACAAAGAAAAGTATGCGCAAGTATTACAATATATATATATTTTGAACTCGTGTTTTTACAACACTCCATTCGATGACTTGTTAAAATTTAACTTTCAAACCGATACGATTCTGATGAGGCCATTAATTAAATTAGTACTAAATTTCAACTTTCTATGTCAAATAGTTTCGGAGAAAATCTGGTATGAGAAACGGACAGAGAGACAGATAGACAGATGGAGAGACACCGAAGTGATCTTATAAGTGTTCCGTACGAACACTAAAAAGGGTTAACCAAACCAAGACTGAACAGATACTCCATTTTAAAAGATTTAACTGAAGATTTTAAAATGTGGGTTTTTATAATACATTAGTATGCGTATGTTTAATGATCCTGCAAAAATTTCAATTCCGTCCAAATGCATACATGATTCATTCCACCAATATGCAGTAAAAAGGAAAAAGCAGAGTAATTATATATAGTTTTTTTGAAGGTTTTTGACTAAATTGGGGCTATTAAGTTCATAGATCTCCGTAAAGCCTATGACACTTTTCTCTTAAGAAATTGCGGAAAGTGAAACAGGCAATCAACAGAAACTTGTAGGATGGACTAAAATTAAAATTAAAAATAAACAGCACTATGTCACGCGAGTTTCCTGTAAATAAGGGTTGCAGAGAGAGATATTACATATCACATCATCATATTGTACAGGATATACCCCAAAAGCTGGAAAACTGTACAAACGAAAATATAGTGTCATAGGCACTGACCTAGGAGAAACAAATTTGTATACTCTCCAGTTTGCCGATGATCAAGTTATTATATCAAATGACTTCTGGAATTTATAGCTCGAAAGTTACAGGAGAATTTGAACACGCAAGAAACAAAAAAGCCGCCAGAGACAGAATCAACAAACATCCTATTAGAAACAGACAAATTACAAACTTGTACTAATTATATCTACTTAGGAGTAAACTTTAATACAACAAAAATAGATCAATAAAAGAATACTACTACAGGACATCTGAAAGACCAAAAAAAAACCTGGAAAGAGGAAATCTTCAGAGCAATGAGTTCAAGGAGACTAAGAGAGACCCAATGCAATGACAAAAAAGCACGGAAGTTAGGTATCTGTCAACATTGAGACGCATTTTGAACCCGACATCATATCATACGCTCTTTTTAAGACAAACCTTCAACTTACACACCAGCCATGTAATCGAAGGCTATTCCTAGCCCTGTAAGATATTTAAGTTTTCTATTTATAGCGTTAAATCGGCAGAGAGGTAGCAACATAGCAGACTTTATCATAAAATTTTCTTTCTCTGAAGCCGTTCATTTTTGACTATGAGAAAGGTTTGTCTGCTGCGTTGATAAGACTCTGAATTCCGAATAATAAAAATTTATATATGACATAATCTCCATTAAATTTGGTCCACAGATGAAACCAATGGCGCCTTCTTATCCGCAGCAGAACTTCACAAAAAATAACCCAATCTTCAAAAATAAAAATTAATCTTGTAAAATAATGTAGTAATTACAAATTGCCGATGGTTTTTTTTTTTTTTTCAAAAATAAAAAATTTACGGTATTTCAAACTGTAATATGCAATTTTTCAACCAAAACATTTATGTTTAATTATTTATAAAAAACTGTCCATTAGAAAAATAAAAAGAACCTCTAGACATTTTGTAGAAAAATTAGTTATAATATCTAAAAAGAAAATTTTAAAAAAATAAAAATTGACTGAATAATATTGCAGATAGTGTCTGAAAACAGGTAGCGGTAACAATCCAACGCCAGGTCACATTTAATGCTATAACTTTGTAATGGAATGAAATTTTCTTATTTTTTTTTTGAATAATTTTTAGCATTACAGAGAATAAAAATCTGTAAAAAAATCGGATTTTTTAAAATTCGAGATGTATGTTAACCCCTTAAATTTGTCAAATGGCTCTGTGCTTCTCTATGCAATCCTATAACTGTCAGCGGCAAATAACCCAGAAAAAAAACTTGGTGCAGAATATTCAACGGAATACAATGTCTATTTTATCTTGAAATTTTTTTTTTATCGTCAATTTATAAAACATTTGATATTTTTTAAATTTTTGATTTTCATTATTAATTATTTTCTTCAGCAATCTATCTAGTACTTCAAGAAGACGACGTGGGTCAGTAGGAGTTTTAATACTTAGTGGATTGTCCTTTGGACAGGCTTCGGGTTACCAATTCTATATTTGAAGTACAGTCTGTACCAAACAAGAAACCATAGGAAATCCTCCACTCATCACCATTATTTTAGGTTCCTATTTATTTCCACTCAGTATGAAGCAATAATGGACACTAAAAAAAATAATCATTTATTTTATACTTTGAGACTTGGGACTCGTTTTAAAAAAAGTATTACTCTCTGGATACTTGGAATTTTTGTCACTATATATATAAATATATATATATATATATATATATATATATATATATATATATATATATATATATATATAAACATATATATATATATATAAACATATATATATATATATATATATATATATATATATATATATATATATATATATATATATATATATATATATATTATTTTGAAATCTCAATTCGGTAAACTATAGATTTTGTTAGATGAACTCTACCTAAAAGTATAAAATAAATGATTGGTTTTACTGTTAATTATCTCTTCCTGGTAAGTCAGGTCGAACCTCAGTCTCAAAGAGTCATCTCTACCGTCCATTTTTAAACTGCCTGATGACATCATTCCATCGGTTTCTGTTCAGTGTTTTTTTGGTCTAATTCAATCCTGTAGTTAGGAAATCGTTTGTCCATCGTGTTGGTATAAGTCTTCTCCTTCTGTTGCGAAAGTATGGTTTTCAATGTAAAATAATATTGTTCCATCTTGAGTCTTTACACCTTGCTGTATATATGTTATATAATTCTACTTCAATGTAGTAATGATTTAAACAAATATGAACCTAAAATGAAGGTGGTAAGTACAAGTTTTCAAAAGTAAGTCCCAATCTGTTGACTCTTCATATAGTAGAGGTCAATGTCCTGTTTTATATAGTATTAAAAAGATCTACAAAACTATGTATTTCTTTTCAATAAGTTTTAGAATTTTAGAAAGTAAGCCGTTTAAGTTTTTTTTTTAAGTTCCGAAGATTTTCTACATTTTAAAGTTTTCACAGTATGGATGACCTTTTGTTTATAGTTATTTCCGGTCTTCTAATATCTAATTGATTTTCTAATACATTTGTCTCCGAAAAGTTATTCTATATACTATTTTAATGTTCATAACTTTTCTTTTATTTCGGTGGTTACTTACTAGTATTTACGCTTACTTGTATAGCTTTAACCCCTTTATCAGCATTTATGTTGTCACTAACTACCATCTAACGAGATATCGGTATCGATTCCCCAAGTATCGATTAATTTCCTTTTCTACGTAATCCATTCTTTCCTAACCAAGCGATACGATACTTTTGCAAGAAGTCGGTAATAAGAAACTCGGCTTCTGTCAGTGAGTGGTGTCAAATATTATGATCTATTAACACGAAACTGGCACATTAAGAAACGTTCTGAATTGCTACTTCACTTCTGTTGTTTTTATGCGTATAGTTTCTGAAGAAGTCGAGTATAAAACAAAAATATCAAGTATAAGATGACTCTCTAGCATGTAGTTAAACAATCGTTTTATTTTAGGAGGTTTTTATTTTCAAAAATGTATAAGCTTAATGATAGGCCACGATGTGGTGCTGACAATTTTTTGCTCATGATTTTTTGCTGTTTGAAAGTCTTATTAGCTTCTAATGTTGTAAAGCTTGCTCTTATATTCGATTAGCATGTGGCCGCAGTTCCGTACGCATAGTCAAACGACATGCATCATCTAAATAAGTAAAGAGATTTAGAAACTATCAAATTTCTATTTATCTACTAATCTGCTTCCGGCTCCTTCCCCATATACTAGCAACGTCCATAAAAATTATTGTTTCAAGTTTAATCTTATAGAACGTTGCAACATAAGTTGTCTACATACCTACGAAGAGAATGAACATTATCATATGAATTTAAAACAAAACTTATTACCAATCAAAGCAACTCCAGATCTTTTTGGTCAGTACTAAAATTTCACTAAATCCACTATATCATTATTTGCACGGCCAAACAATAGTATTGTAGAAAAACTCTTTGAGAAACTCTACTTTTTAGCTGATTTATTTGCTTCATCCTCTAGTGTCAATACACCACCCACTGTTCCCAATGTCCAATCAAAGATGCTGGATATTATTTTGGGATAGCGTGTCATAAAACATATATTAATGAAGCTAGGCACCAAAAAGCTTCTGACGCCGATGGAATACTTACCTTTTTAAGCCTGACAATTTTGGTATTAGGCGAAATATCTTGGACTTACCTAGAGAATATAACTCAGACTCTGGTAGACTTATCACTTCTGATAGACTCAAAATTGCTAGTAATGTACACAAATGAATTATGTAATGTCATTGAACAGCACACTATACATACTATATGCAGACGATACCACATTGATCTTTGCAGAG
>CM032456.1:47101690-47196690 GCA_019049505.1 Pachyrhynchus sulphureomaculatus
ATTTTCTAAAACACCGGTTGCAACATGTCCAGTATAACCAAAGAAACAATCGATTATTTTCTTGGAAGTGCTTCGCAAACGAACCACTTTTGTTAAATTCAGCTGATCTTAGAACACTCAAACAGTTCATTGCCTCTTACGAGTAGTTTCCGGTTCGTACGAATATATCCAAGTTTCGTATCTTGTTACGATGTTGTGTACGGATTTTGTATGTCCTCGGTAACGAATTTTTTGAGTATTTACTTACACCAATTGACACGAACCTGTTTTTCAGTTTTGGTCAAATTATGCGGAATCCATAGGGAACAGATCCTTTTCACAGCTAAATGTTCATGCAAAATCGAATGTACTGCAGTCTTCGATATGCCTAAAGATGCCTTTATCTCACGGTAAGTCACATGCCGATCCTCTTGAATCATGTTGCACACAGCATCGATGTTTTTTGGAACAACAACCGATTTTGGTCGACCTTCACGAAATTCATCGCTGACGGAAGCACGACCATGACGAAATTCTGCAAACCAATTGTAAACAGTCCTTTCTGATGGTGATTCATTATCAAAAGTTTAACAAAGCGATTCGAGGCAAAAGTTTAACAAAGCGACCGAGTTAGGTGTTTACTAAAATCATAAAAAATCATTCAAAGAAAACTTTCACATGAAGTTTTCATTTGTTCACAAAACCATTTTTTTTAAACGCTCACTGTAAAGAAACGACTCGGCCAATTTCTGAGCTGCCACTGTTTTAACAATAATAAATCTCAAATTTTACAGCAGTGTTGATGTCACATCTCACCAGCGCCATCTAGTCGTCGTTTGTAAAAACTTAAAGGCGGCCCTCATATATAAAATAAAAACCTGATTTATATAATGAATAGTTTAGCTAAAAAAAATCCTAAAAAATGCTTTCTTTCGGCTCCATGACTAGGAATATGTCCTTAAAAGATGATTATTTTTGTTCTAATTGTTTTTAAATCATAAATATTGCAGATATTGGTAAGTAAAATTTTTCATTTTTGACTCACCGAAGTAATTAAAATCCATCAAATGTTGAAAAATAAGAGCAATAGCATAGTAAACATACTACAGTAGCGAAACTGAGCTCCAATTTGGTGACGATATTTAGACGGCGCGTGCGTCGACGGGTCCTTTTTCAAAATGGCCGCTCAGTGTTTACATCCGATCTCGGAATGTCTTTGGAAATGTATTGTCCATCGTTTCTTGATGTGACTGCAGTTTATATGAATATAAAAGACAGAAGGAAAAGAGAGTTTGTAGAAAAAGAGAATTAAAAACGTTTGTAAGTGAAGAGAATCGAAAAGGTTGAGAAACAATTTATATAATCATGGGGAAAGGAGGTTACTGTTGGGCCGTTGAGAATTGCAATATTCCATATAATTATTTTCGCAAATTATTTGCTCGAGTCACACTTTTTTATGCTCTAAAATTTGCAAATAAGAAATTTCTAACTCAATCAGGGCGCGCTAAGACTATTATTCTAAATCATAACTAAATTTAATTATGCTTTATTTACATCACATGTAATCATCAACAGTATTATCCGTCAAAGTTTAAGTTGCAGCATTAATGATTTTTTTTTTTGCAGTTCCTCTGCTTTTTAGTTGAAACAATGATTTTATAGAAATCATGGTATGCGATTAAAGTTGTTGGAGTTGTTGATTATTTTGATAAATCTCTATTGCTTGCTTTCACAAGACAACTTTTCACTATCTTAAATGCATTTTTGAAAAAATATATATGCATGAAACAATATTATCATTACTAATGTACATTTTGTTTAGGCGTATTTGCTCAAAAGACGGCCTTCCAGGGAACCTTGACTGATTTAATAAAATGTTCGTATTGGTAGAGTGATTTGGTCATTAAAGCTTGAAATTTATTTCTAAACTTACTTCGGCTCGTTATTCAAAAAATCCTGACGTGATTGCTCAATTCTGACCTCGGATTCCCAAAAATACATATAGGTATAGTGATCTGTTCGGTAGTGAAAAACTTTTTTTGTGTGCCTGTGTAATTTTTTTATGATTAATAAATAATCCTCCAAATTCTGGTTTTTAGAAAGATTTATTTTTGTGTAAACTAGTATTCAGTTATTTAAAACTATTTATATTTGATAAATTATAAATGAAACATATTATTTTTTTCTAAAAGGTGTATTCTCAAGAGGGTTCTAGTTTTCAATAACTTCATTTGTATTAATTGTTTGACACACCTTTTCTAATAATAAACCTGATAAATTTAACACTGTTTAATTGCAAGTACAATTAATACTCTGAAAGTGACTTTTTTTTTCTATTTTTCTCTATAAATTACATTGCTCCTTTTTCATTCCAATCTTTCAAAAGTTTCTGTGAATATATTGCAAGGAATACAGAACCTATAAAAACATATTTATTATTTTCAAATTTTGGACAGTATATTTTATTTTCTTATAAGTTGGGTTTGAACGTTTAAATATTAAGTGTCGTGTTGAGATCACAAAACCACTGGGGAATGGAATTATTGAAATAACTGATATAAATCGATATGCTATTAAAATAAGAAAAATTTTAATGTGATTCCAAAGAAATTTTTGCAATATGATTTTGTCGGACGATGTGTGCCAGAAGGTAAAATATTCTCAAAATAAGTTCGTTAAATGGACAGTACACTTAATCGATGTCCATTTTGATGGTAATTATGGTTACTATTAAAATTTTGAAGATTTAGTTACCTGTTATTAATATTCCTCCTATAAAGAACTTATTTCTATTGTATACCTATACTATAAACTAAATATAGTTATACTCAGTATATATGAGTCAATCATTTCTCCTAATGAAACTAATATGGTTATGGTATGGTATTGTATGTAAATATAATTAGGAAATTACTGTATTGACTCTTTGATCTAAATATTAATTCATTGTAAATAAAAGTAAGCGTTAATTAAGTTATCAAAAAGCAATACGGATAACAGAACACAAAAAGTTATAGAACCTCTAAGAATTATTCACATAGAAAATAGAGGTCTATACATATACGTTCATAATTCATTAATAATATTATATTAACCTTTCTCGAAGTTACACAATATAGTTTTGTAGTTTAAGAAAAAATAAGTACCAAAAAAGTAGATACAGTGTTTTTTAATTAACAAGAGATCTATCACATCAAACAACACAACACTGCTTAGAAAAAAAAATGCTCTTATTTTAGAAGATTTTGACATTTTAGTAATGATGATAATCTTTATTTCACGGTACAAGAAAAATAGTATTGGGTATTACGTATGTTAAAATTAAATTAATTTAGTCCTTAAAAAACATCTTTAATCACAAATTTACTTGAAAAATGATGTAAATAAAACTTTAACCTCAAACAGTGACGTTTAACTTTGATAGACTTTTGGATAAGGTTATTAAAAACGGAAGTTGAATATGAAGAATTCCATCAAATACCTTCCTATCAAGTTTTTCACCTGTATTCATTTCTTTTCTAACAAAGTGCTCCATTCTTTTTGTTTTTTTTTTTTATATTACTCATGCTGCATTCACTTTTATATTACTCATGCTGTATTAAATAACAAATGAAAAATTTTCAAACATTTCTATGTCTATGATTTTGAATGATAAAACTTTGCACAACTTTATTTGTATTTCAAATCTCGCGCTGGTCCACTTTTAACATGGCGGATTGCCACGTGACCTTCTGAAAACGAACCTGATTTTCCTATGCGGTTATCCTCGAGTTTCGCTACTGTATAGTGTGTTTACTGTGGCAATAGTGAGAATAAGTCTTAGTACAGCAACTGTTTAGCCGCCATATTCAGTGAAAGTTCAACAAACGTAATTAGTTACATAAAAAGGTTTTTATCTTTTTTGTTAAGATTTTATGCTATTTAGTTATAGTTCTTATATACACATAACCAGTTTAAACTAACCTGCCCAAATTCTATTAAGTTTTTTTAACAAATACTTTTCGTTTTTTAAATTTATATTTATTAAAAAAAGGTTTTATCTATCACTGGGGGAGAGGGTTGTTGCGTTGAAACACTGAGTAGTATTTTTTCCTAATGCTAATTTGCAGTGGCCTAAGAAAATCAGAAAAAATGATCGTCGATTTATTTACATACGTAACAATCGCGAAAACAGATCCTGATATCCAATTTAGTCTACGAAATGACTAGAAATGAAAAAAGAAACCGCCAAGTGCAAGTCGGACTTGCACAATCAGTGTTCCGTACGTTGATTGCTTTTAAAATAAAATTTTTGTAACGATGATCAATAACTTCACAAAACTCACCCCCAAATGAGTTTTTACTAAAATTTGTTTCCGATTTTTGTTGAAAACTGATGGTCTTTTGTTATATACCGGATAAATTATCAAAAATAATGTACTCGTGATAACTTTCATTCAATCTACACTTTATAGATAATATCCTAACATTTTTTAAACATTTTTTGATCAGTATTTTCGAGATAGGGTGAGTGGATAGGGATTTTGCGGCCATTTTTTAAAAATAATAAAAAAAAAGTGTGCGCAAGTATTACATCATATATATTTTTGAACTTGTGTTTTCACAATCTTTCATTTGACTCCCCACTCGATGACTTGGTAAAAAATTTATTTTTCACATCCGATTTCACCCCCCAGAACTAACCCCTTAAGCCAAAATTTAACTTTCAAAAGTACACGGCTCTGATTGGGCCATCAATTCTTATATTTGTGCCAAATTTCAACTTTCTATGTCAAATAGTTTCGGAGAAAATCGGGTGTGACAGACAGACAGACGGACAAGCACCGAAGTGATCCTATAAGTGTTCCGAATGGAAAAACAGAGACCTACATGACTTAATTCTAAATCACTCTCAGAGGTAGCATAGTTATTTAATCATTTATAAATGATTCGTTTTGTTTAACAAGTATTGTTTTTTTGGGACGAGCGAAGTGAAATCCCGCAAGCCTGAAACAATAATGTATTTCTTAAAGTGTTACATTGTTTTTCTCATTTTGGGTAAACAGTGCATTGTAAGGTGTAATAAACTATTTGCTTGTATGGATTGTCATTTAAAATGCATTATATACATTAGTTAGAAAATGTTTTAATAAATGTTATTTCCTAACTAGTTTTGAAATATTAGTCCAAACTTCTTCCCCTTCTGGAATATTTCATATGTTAAAAATTAGAAAATTATCTTTATTTATTTTCAAGCCTTTACTTACCAAAATTTAAAATAATATGTTTTCCTGTTGTTCTTATAGGCCTAGCACACGTAGTACAGGGAAATCCCCTAACGCGCTACAGAAGCGACACGTGTGCGGAAACAGCGATTCATGTTGGTCTTGAACCGGTGTAAATTGTACTCGGTCGGAAACACAGTCCTGGGCAAATTATTCCAAAGAGATGAGGCTCTCCATATAAAAGACTGCTTGAAAATATCAGGTCTGGGAAAAAGTTCGTGGCGTTTTTTGGATTTTTTGTAAATAGTTTTCCGGATAGATGGCGTCAATTGCAAATAACTCAAGAAAACCAGATCACAGCGACACCACTAAAGTGAAAGTGACACTTCAAGCGTTACTTTGAGTGTATAAACGTCGAAATTGGTGCAGTGGTTCGAAAGTTGTTTGCGTTTGAAAATTGAGAAAAGTAATGAAAAATTGCGCTATATTTTGCAACATTATTACGACAAAGGGAAGAACACTGCGCAGGCTTATGAAAAAATTTGCGCTGTGTACGGTGAAGGTACTTTATCAAAATATGCTGCGGGGAAATGGTTCGCTCGCTTTCGTTCTGGTAATTTTGATGTGAAAGATGAGTCACGCTCTGGTCGTCCAATGACTGAAAAAGCTGATGAAATTCTTGAAAAAGTCCAGCAAGATAACCATAGCAGCAGTGTCGATATTGGTATAGAGCTAGGCATTAATCGCAAAACGGTTTTGAACCATTTAACACACACAAAGCTGGCTACAAAAAGAAGCTTGAAGTATGGTTTTCTCATGAGTTAAGCGCGAAAAACATGATATACCCAATTAACATCTGCTCGCTGCTGAAATGCAATCAAATCGAGCCATTTCTGAAACGTGTCATAACCGGTGATGAAAAATGGATCACGTACGACAATCGGAAGTGTAAAAGATCGTGGACAAGGGATGGTGAGCCGTTCGCGACGCCAGGATTAACGCCGAAAAAGGTGACGCTGTATGTGTGGTGGGACTGGAAGGGAATCGTCCACCATGAGCTACTTCCAGTTGGTCAGACGATTGATTCTCAACTCTACTGTGGAGAACTAGAGAGATTACGCCAGGCAATTGAAAGAAAACGGCCCGAATTGATTAATAGGAAAGGTGTTGTCTTCCATTATGACAACGCCCGACCACACACGTCTTTGATGACCCGTCAAAAATTGCGAGAGCTTGGTTGGGAAGTTTTGATGCATCCACCGTATAGTCCAGACATAGCACCCTCTGACTATCACTTGTTTCCGATCTCTGCAGAACTCTCTCAATGGAATTAAGCTGCTTTCAAAAGAAGCCTGTGAAAACCACTAGATTCAGTTTTTCAACCAGAAACCTTCTTCACCGATGGCATCATGGCTCTACCCGAAAAATGGCGAAACATTGTCGATAATAATGGAGCATATTTGGTTTAAATAAATTCATTTTCACACTATAAGAAAACCAGTTGAATTTTACTAAAAAAACGCCACGAACTTTTTCCCAGACCTGATAGTTGTATGAGAAGTAACAAGCTGAACCTCATACCGATGTGAAGTATTAGCGCGACGTGTATTTCCAGTATGCAGCGCTCTGGGAGAAATTAAGCGGACTACATCCATCGACCACTTTCCATGAAAATACTAGTAGAACAGACTCAAGTCGATGTTGCAATGAATCAAGGTTGCTGGCCAGTTCCGGGTCTCCAATCAGGTAAACAGCTCTCTTTTGAATAGAGTCCAACGAATACAATATATCTTTGGCAGCAGAGCCCCAAACATGACAGCAGGTTAGTCGAATTTGAGCTTTGTTTTTTTTTTTTTTTTTTTTTTTTTTTTTATTGGTCTGGCACACGTGCTGCAGGGAAGTCCCTAAAGCGCTCCAGGAGCGGCACGAGTGCGGAAAAAGCGATTCACGTTGTTCTTGAATCGCTGTAAATTGTACTCGGTGGGAAACACAGCGCTGGGCAAATTATTCCAAAGGGATGACGTTCTCCATATAAAAGATTGCTTGAAAAGCGTCGTACGCAGAGTAACAAGCTGAACCTCATACGGATGCGAAGCACCAGCGCGACGTGTATTTCTAACATGCACCGCTTTGGGAGGAATTAAGCGGGCTACATCCTTCGAACACTTTCCATGAAAATACTTGTAGAACAGACTCAAGTCGCCAACCGTTCTTCGATGTTCCAGCGAATCAAGGCCGCCGGTCAATTCCGGGTCCCCAATCAGACGGACCGCTCTTCTCTGAACAGAATCCAACAAATGCAGTGTATGTTTCGGAGCGGAGCCCCAAACGTGGGAGCAGTATTCCATAGTTGGTCGAATTTGGGCTTTGTAAAGAATTAACAGTTGCTGTGGGGTGTAAAGCTTTCTGGTTCGAAATAATATTCCCAACTTTTGAGAAGCTCTCCTTGCTATGCCTGCAACATGTTCATGCCAAGACATATTTGCTCCCAAACTAACGCCCAACAAATTGAGCGACGATGCTAGGGGAATGGAGTGCCCCGACATAACTATGTCGGGTTCAGCAACGTTAACTTTTTTAGAAAAAACTGCCGCTTGGGTTTTTGTAGCATTAAATTCCACTTGGTTACTGTCACCCCAAGATAGAATTTCTTCCAGGTCTTTGTTAAGTTGAACGACCTCCTGCTGTCTGCGGATATTCGCCTGAGCAGCCGATGTCCGAGCGTTCAAGGTGAATGAAGAGACAAGCGTACTGTCATCTGCAAAGCTATAGATTGGATTCCCGGTCTTTTCCAGCAGATCGTTAATGTAAATGAGAAAGAGAGTAGGAGACAGTATGGAGCCCTGGGGCACACCGGCGTTGATAGTGAGGGTGTTAGAAAGAAATCCGTCGACCGCCACTCGTAAAGAACGCTCTCTGAGGAAACATGACAGCCACGGAAACATGAGAGCCACAAATTGTATAGAATTAACAGTTGTTTTAGAGTCTAAAGCTTTCTAGTTCGAAATAATATGTCCAGCTTTTGAGAAGCTCTCTTTGTTATGCTTGCTATGTGGGAGAGGGGTCCATCGTAAGAGGTCGGGTCGGCATTTGGCCGCCATATTAAAAATAGGTGTATAAATGGTTATATAAACGGTAACCGGAACTCTGACAAAAATTTTGTAAAGAACTTTTTTGCAGATTCTACGATAATATACAACTTGTTTTAATAACTATTTAGTGTTACTTCAATAATTAAGAAGCTACAAACAAAAAATAATGAAAATAAAAACTATAATTTTTAATTACTTTTTATCTATCAATTTTATTTAAAAAATGCATCAAAGCGTTTTTACAGACAATTTTATATAAAAAAAATTGACCTGCTATTCTCGTTCAATGACCTGGTAATTTTTTTTCACTCCCGATTTCACCCCCCAAAACTAACCCCTTAAGTCAAAATTTAACTTCCAAAAATACACCGCTCTTATTAGGCCATCAATTCCTATATTTGTGCAAAATCTCAACATTCTATGTCAAATAGTTTCGGAAAAAATCGGGTGTGACTAACGGGCGGACAGGCAGACACCGAAGTGACCCCAATATATTAAAAAAAAAAAACCGGTCAAGTGCAAGTTGCACTTGCGCAATTAGTGTTCCGTACGTTAATTGCTTTTAAAATAAAAAATTTTGTTACGTAGGTACAAAATGATCAGTGACTTCACAAAACACTCCCTAAATGAGTTTTCAACAAAGTTTGTTGCCAATCTTTACTGAATATTGATGACCTTGAAATTTTTGTTTTTTTATATACCAGATAAATTATTAAAGGTAATGCACTCGTGATAATTTTCGTTCAATATACACCCCGTGGAGAATATTCCAGAATTTTTTCGAAGTTTTTTGATAAGTATTTTTCGAGGTAAGGCGGGTGGACAGCGATTTTTCGCGATTTTTTAAAAATAATAAAAAGAAAAGTGCGCGCAAGTATTACATTATATATATATATATATATATATATATATATATATATATATATATATATATATATATATATAAATAATTTTACTCGTGTTTTCACAACCTTTCATTTGACACCACACTCGATGACCCAGTAAAAAAATTTTTTTTTCACTTCCGATTTCACCCCCCAAAACTAAACCCTTAAGTCAAAATTTAACTTTCAAAACTACATGATGAGGCCATCAATTCCTATATGATTACCAAATTTCAACTTTCTATGACAAATAGTTTCGGAGAAAATCGGGTGTGACAGACAGACAGACAGACAGACACACAGACAGACAGACAGACACCGAAGTGATCTTATAAGTGTTCCGCATGCAACACTAATTAATAAAAAAAAATATAATAGCATAAATAATATGTATGTAAAAATAAAGGAACAATAATTTTTTTCTACCTATATACCTCATCTACCTTTGACCTTCCTCCCTTTGCAGAGGTCAAAAACCCTTAAAAGTATTCAAAATCATAAAGAGTAGGTAGGTCGATTTTTTGTTATAAAATTCTCTATAAAAAAGCTCTGAAGATTTTTTTGATAAAAATAATATAAAAAAAGTTATTAACACTAATAGTTTTTCGTCCCTAAATTTTCATTATTTTTTCTTCTTTCTTCTTAGTTATTGAAATAACAATGTAAATTGTTATTTCAATCTACATAATTCCTACTACACAATTTTTGGCAGACTTACAGTTACTGAGAAATATGAAAAAACCATTAACATACCTATTTTCAATATAAGTTGGGAATGTGGAATCTTTGGCACAATGATACTACTCAGTATATATTCACCACTATTGAGTCAATCATCGTTCCTGATGAAGCTAACATGGTTAGCGAAACGCGCGTCGAGTGCAAAAATAAAGTGTTTGGTGTAGTGGTGATATATACTGAGTAGTATTTTCAATAAATAAATAGATAAATGGGTACACCCCCAAGCCTGAAAATTCAAATTTAACCTAATTTTGAACCCCTCCCCCCCGCATAATTAAAAAATAAATTCTTATTCTGCGTAAATGCACAGTTGACCCTTTTTAACGATCAATTCATTGGACTAGCAGGCAAGAAATTGTAGAATGCCAGCCTCAGATTGCTTTGTAGCACAATCCGATAGAAGTAATAATGATCCTTAATTCAGTTAAAGAAGTTAATGTGTAAATTGCATTTTTTTTAATCTCTTACTTCTGTTCCCATATTTTAAAATTTTACTCTCTAATTTAATAAGAAGGAAATAAGTACCCAAGATAATGAAACGCATGCCAAGACATATTTGCTCCCAAATCAACGCCCAGCCAATTGACTGACGTGCTAGAGGAATGGAGTGCTCCGATACAACTATGCCGAGTTCAGCAACGTTAACTTTTTTAGAAAAAATCTCCGCTGATACCTTAATACAACGCTGTCTACTAAATATCCGGCAGCCATATTGGAAGTAAATTGTTTATGTTTTGATTATATTAACGATTAGATGCAAATAGCTTGTACTCTAGTATCTCGATGTTAAAATCTTAATCGGTGCCAAATTCGATTTTGATCCCAAATTTGAAAAACTAATAAACTTAAGTTCTGAAATTTAAATATATTTAGGGGCGTATTTGGGGAGCGGAGGAAGGGCAAAGGAGATATTCCCTCCCCGATCCTACGTATTTGATCATGTATCAGCACATCATTTGAGGTCCAGCTCGTCACTCCTCCTACTATTATAAAACCTCATCGCTGTTGTATCAACGCTCAAAATTTTATTTCCCCCTTAGAACAACTTACAGCGATTCAAGACCTGACAGTTATTTTCAAAAGCAAAATTACTAATGTAAATTTCAGACCGCAACCGCAACGCATAACGATTCTGTTCTCCCTTTTCAGCCTTTCATTCTCCATAGAAAGGGCAAAGTTTTCAAATTTTCTCCTCCGCTACTGATTATGTTCCTGCATGGCAATATCTCTCATTCGTATGGATTAGAACAAAATTGGGTCCCAGCTAGAATTGCAAATCCCCTCTAAAAGACGTTGCAGGAGTATACCTCTTGAGTCCCTCTCGTTAAACATCATTGGAACAGGTCGAGAAGGTTTTAAGTCATAATAAGGGTTTAAGGCGAGATTTACCTGTTGCAAATTTAATATTAAACTAGTCCTCATACAGGCAGACAAATCCTGCGAAGAGTTGAAAAATGTGGGGGTTGGCGTCGGATTAAAGTTAAATATGGGATGTTAGAAAGGAAGTATCTTAAAACTTATCGCCATGTCCAAGGAAACGAGTAGAAAACAATAAATAAAATTAATCATTTGGATCACTGATACAAGAAACGCTCTAATCGCATTTTTTACGTTCACTATTTCAATATTGACCACATAAAGTGAAAAGTTCCTTTTTAAAACGGGTTCATACTAGGAATATTTCCTTCCTGCTGGAAATGCCACAGTTTAGCCGATAGCTTAAAAAGGCAAGAAGACCTTGCCAAATAACTACCGACCAGTCGCACTGCTTTCAATAATATCGAAAGTCATGGAAAAGGCTATCAATCAGCATCTTCTAAAATATCTTGAAGGATTCAACATTATTAGCGATCACCAATATGGCTTTCGTAAACATAGATCAATAGGAGATCTTCTGACTTATATAACACATGTTTGGAACAACGCAATTGAACACTTTGGAGAATCTCGAGCGGTTGATCTTGACATATCCAAGGCATTCGACCGTGTTTGGCATGATGGACTGTTGGCTAAGCTACGCCCTTATGGTATGTCTAAAAAGTTCTGTTTGTGGCTCTCATGTTTCCTCGGAGAGCGTTCTTTACGAGTGGCAGTCGACGGATTTCTTTCTAACACCTTCACTATCAACGCCGGAGTGCCCCAAGGCTCCATACTGTCTCCTACTCTCTTTCTCATTTACATTAACGATCTGCTGGAAAAGACTAGGAATCCAATCTACAGCTTTGCAGAAAACAGTATGCTTATCTCTTCATTCACTTTGAACACTAGGACATCGACTACTCAGATCGAATATAACAAAGACCTGGAAGAAATTCTATCTTGGGGTTACAGTAACCAGGTGGAATTTAACGCAACAAGTACTTTATAGTGATATATTAATAAAATAATTCAGCGGAGGAAGAGATAATAAAGTTAGAAATAATAAAAAATAATATAATTTTCAGATTTTATTCGGATTTATTGACTCCAAGATCCTTAAAGAAAACGTGTAATACGGTAAATAAGAGGGTACCCTTCTAACCCCGTTCCCGCGCCATTTAAGCCCTTATATCCTTAAAAATTGTCCTTTATCCCATCTAAAAATATTCATAACACTATTAAAACTACATTGCATCCCAGCGAGAACAGTGACATAACTCGAAAATGCAGTATTTCTAAAAAAAGGCAGATAAGAAAATTATGAACTTTATATGGAAAACATATAGGCTTCTTTTACCTTTCAGATAAATATTTTTGGGTAGTAAACTTTATTATATTTCGTAGAATAATAGTATGAATCTGTAAAAACACTAAAGTGACACTGTTCTTGCTGTGATGAATACGAAATAGCCTAAAAGTAAAACTGACATAACTGCCCCCTAGCGGATAATTTGTTGAGTTACAGATGTGATATTTTTCGGGCATCAGAAAACACACCGCGTTTAAAACTGACCTAACCTCAAAATACACATTTTTTGAGTTGTGTCACGGTTCTTGCCGGGGTGTTATATAATTCGTAACGACTTTCTTCCCTATTAAAATTGAAAGTAATGAAAAAATAACGTAATTTTCAGATTCGTCGACTTGAAAAACGCTGAGGAAATAACATATAACACAACATATCCGATGCAACCCCTCTAACTGCCCTCCCTATCCCTTTATACGTTTTACTACAAATAATTATGCATAAAATTTGTTTATTATTCTTTCTGTTTTATACGTCAAAAAAGAAACAAAAAATATTCCATATCATACAAAATTTATTTAGACACACCCTTCACATGAGGTGAGTTCACTCAAAAACTAAAAGTTTCATCTTTACTTCAAGCATTTTACGTATACCAAGTTTGAAATTGATATATCATTTTGTTCGAGGGTTATTATACCGACAGACCGATCAGAATGGGAAAACTATGATTCTTGTGATATAGTAATATAATATACAAATATCCCAAATAAAGATTGTTTAGAAATTATTGACACTATACTACAAAAAACAAGATCAATATAACAATACAAGATATATTGAAACTTTTCTAATCTTGCATAACCGGAAACTATATAATCAATTTTCAAACGGAATAATATATAATCAATTTTCAAACAAACAGACGGTCTTGCCATGGGTTCTCTACTTAGTCCTTTGCTAACAGGAATTTTCACGTCAGAACTGGAAAAAATTTTCTAAAAACTCAACACGCGAAAAAGTATTCTCTTTTAGTTTAGATATGTCGACGACATATTAACATGTGTCCATGGAAATGATATTGAACTAAATTCTACTTTAAATCATCTGAATAATATACACCTCAACATAAAATTCACATTGGAAAAAGGAACAGATAATAAAATAAATTTCTTAGACATTACAATTACAAAGAATGAAAATAGATTAAAATTCGATATTTTCCGTAAACCATCCCAGCAGACTAAATACATCTTAACTCCCATAAACTGGCAGCTTATAGATCTATGATCCATAGAGCTTTCAAAATCTCTCTTAGTAAAAATATTTTAAAAAAAGAATTGGATACAAATATAGCACTCAATAACGACTTCCAACCTAAAATAATTAATATCCTAATCAGCTTAATTTATCCGATAAAAGAATATCAAGAACGAAGAACATTCATACCTCTGACGTATCTTGGTCCTATCTCAGATAAAACAGCCATAGCCGCAAAAACAAGAATAGCTTTAAAACCCGCTCAAAAATTATCCAATATGTGTTTTAATGTCAAACATAAAACTAATAAAGATAATAAAACAAGAGTTTATAAATTGAAGTGTCCAATAGCTGCTACGTAGACCAAACAAGACGGATTCGCAGAACATAATGCATCTTATAGATTAAAAAATGAAAAATCACACTTTGCTAGACATTTTTTAAAAACTGACCATCTATTTTCTAATATGTAATAATTATTTACCAATACTCCATACGACACCTAAAGGGTCAAAACGTAATTTATCAGAACCGACTTAAATTTACAGACATTAAGAGAACCATAATATAAATTTACTAAATAGTCAAGTAGACGTCGGAAATTCCGCCCTTTACCAACTTTTATAACACCTAAGATACCCACATCCTTTTATTACATAAAAATAAATACCAAAAGTATGTTTTAGTCTTAGATAAGCGTTTGAAAAGGTAGTTGTACTACGAAATCGCGATAACGCATTATAAATCTTTATAAAAAATATATTTAGTATCAGTTAACAAAGTAAATAAGTAATTTTATTGTTAATATAATACTTCCCTTTAGGGACCTAAAAACACATTGATTATTTAAAAGCTAGAGTCCACGGAAAATTATAATAAAAATAATATAATCTAAATGTGAACTATTACGTTCACGAGACTCTTGTAGGTGAAAAACCTTTACTCGTCACGTCGTTTGGTGATAGCTGCCATTTTCTGTACTTTAGTTTTGAGATATTACGTCACCTTCACCTCTTTTGAAACAACTAAATTTCCAAGGACCAGCGCTAGGCTCTGAGCCTCACAACCGTTGCGTTTCCGTAATTAATTAAATCCGACTCTATTTATGGCCATTTCCGCTTGTTTTCACTAATCTACTGAAAATCTTATTGTGCACCTTTTAGAAAAAAATATATACCTCATAATTAGCTTGAACAGTATTATCTCAATAAATTACGAGTAAAACTATTGTGCTCAAAATTAAATAATAATAATAGAAGAATGTTTCGATTGATAGAATTTTTACCCAGAATAGCGTGTAATAAAAGAATAATCTGCCTATGGCATAGATTAACTATAGGAAAGAGGTCGGCACATCTCACCAGTTGAGCCTTAACCTGTTAAAAAGATTAAAAGTGGCGCCTCCTTTAATTAGCTGCATACAACGTCTAATGCCGCTCTAGAAAAGTAAGTTTACCATTACATCAGATACTTACTTGGTAAAAACTGAGCCAGTTTTTTTAGAAGAGGGGTTTTCCAAGGCGAGACGATAAGCCAATTATACTATATTGCGCCGCTTTTTCTTTAAGTTGCTTTGCAGTCTTTCAGGAATTCGTAGACATAAAGCTTATGTCTCTTCAGACCGAGACCTAAGTCAATAACTTAGGATAATTGAAGAATTCACACGGGATATTGGTGTGGAATTTGAATTGGATAAACGTGCCGTTATCAAGCTTGACAGAGGACGGCATCGTGAGCATCTAGAAGACGCCCAGCTGTCAAATGAGAACATTTTATATTTTAATATAAAAGAAATATACAACGTTTTAGGCATTGTACAACATCACACGCAGAATATAACTGTCAAAATCGTTCTCCGCTGTAACTATAGAAAACGACTAAAAAAGATCTGGTCGCTTGGTCTCTCAGAACATAGTTGCTGCTCCTAATAAGCTAGTTGTATCAGTATATCTTTATTTCTTTTGTATGGTCGAAAAAAGAATTGAGAGATAAGTCTAGTCCAGGAAGAATCATGCACATGAATCGAAGTCTCCATCCTCGATCCCTGTTCCTTCAATATAACTGTCACATCATCAAGTTGACTTCTTGAGCTTAGAATATCTGCATAATCGAACGGTAGCGAAAGTAGCGGCTAAAGTTTCAAAAAGTTAGGATTCTCTTCAGGAGATAGTTTGCGGCCATAAACGGGAGGTGTAGGACACTTTCTGTTTAGGGTAAAAAGGGTGCAACGGAAGAACTTGGCCTTGCGGTAAACTTTTGCGACGACTTCGAACAACAAAATGGTTAAGATTCTAGATTTAGTACCACGTAAACTTGAGACAGTTATTACAACAGCAAAACGACAATTTAATAGACAGCATAGAGAATTACATGGTGAACTCTACAGAAACGCGATTCACTGTCGAAAAAAATAACGTCTTCAAATAACATCTTCAATGTAATATGATTAATACCTTATTGTATCGTAGCCAGTTTACTGACTTGACATTAAATGTCAATAAATGTAGGGCTTGTAGCAAAGCCTTAGTTATGCCTTTACCTTCGTCCTGCCCAGTTCAGACCCAGAATTATCCTGGGTCCTATCTTAGTCACTGATACTACATTGATGCATTTCCCAAGCTGTCATATCTTCAAAAAGAGATAGAGTCATTTTTGAGCAGGTACTGCATTTACCAAAATTTTGTATTTTTAACCACAAGGCATTTCTAAGCCAGCAAATGTGATATAATACTTCTCGATAAAAAAAAAACAAAAACGATATTTTTGTTCTTGACACTTGGTGAACCAAAGGTACTAACCAAAGAGGAGGATAAACATTTTAAGTTCAAGGATTTACCATATGAACTTCGAGCTTTGTTCTCATCTTCACTACACAACAGTTATCACCACTACTCCAAACACTTAGTGGGGCAACATGGTACGCGAAACCTGAGTGCAAAAATAAAGTGTTTGGTATAATAGTGATAACTATTGTGTTGTGTCATTGTGCGAAAGATTCCAAATGCCCAACCTAATCATCGGAGTTTGAGAAGGAACTAAAAACACATCCCTAGAAAAATTAAAAAACATACCAGCGCTCTGTATCTAAACTATATCACTTACAATGAAGATGAGGAAAGCGGTTATCCTTGGTTGTCGCAGATTGCTCAAGTGGATGAGTTTGATCGATGCTCACTAACGGACGTGAAGCGAAACCACCACTATCTAGCCATACCGCAAGGTAGCCTGTATGAGTTGAAACAACAGCATTTGTTACGTCGGATTTTATTCCCTAATAATAATAGTAATAACAATATTAGTAAAAAACTATCCATATATGCTGCAAGCCTCAGTAGGTACAAAGAATCAAACGAGAGGAAAGACACCAACAATCTCTTCTGAAGAAGCGAAAAATAGTTCTACCGAAAAACTATGAAGAACGAACCGACAGCAGTAACATCCCCTGGATCAAAGATGAAGAAGACAAACATAAACAGGTAACAGAACAAAAAAATTCCACATTAACTACACAAGAAATTACAGAAACAATTAAACACACACACGCAACTGGAAATGCCCTGGAATAGACAATATACAAAACTTCTGGTACCAACAGTTTACCACTACACATAAAGCACACACCAAACCAACGAAACCATTCTACAACCACACACATTCCCCACTTTCCTTATACAAGGAATAACATACGTCAAACCTAAAAGCACAGTCCCCACAAACCCGTCAAACTATCGACCTCTCACCTGTCTTCCAACTCTAAACAAGATCATCACAGCCACAATTTCCAAGAAAATAAAACAACACCTAATAGACAACAATATTCTTACAGAAGAGCAGAAGGGGTGCAGGAAAAATAGCCGAGGATATATAGAGCAGCTGATCATAGATAGCGTGGACAAACCAGAAAAGAACACAGAAACCTTCACATCGACTCCATACCCCACAGCTGGTTAATCAGGGCCCTAGAAATCTACAAAATCAAACAAAACCTCAGGCAATTTCTCTCTCTCTTATGAAAACATGGAAAACCAAAATTCACCTAAAAACACAAACCGAACGCGTCCAAACAGAAGAGCTGTACATCAGACGGGGTATATTTCAGGGAGACTCGCTCAGCGCTCTATGGTTTTGCCTCTGTCTCAATACACTCCCAAATACACCAAACAGAACAGAACATAGCTTCAACATCAGACACCAAAAAGTGAACCAACATAACATAAACCACCTCCTATATATGGATGACATAAAACTCTAGGCTGCCACAAAAACACATCTTAGATATGAATATGGAATTTGGTATAAATAGATGCAAACTGCTCCGCATCAACAAAGGCCAATATATATATATATATATATATATATATATATATATATATATATATATATATATATATATATATATATATATATAAATATATATATATATATATATATATATATATATATATATATATAAATATATATATATATATATATATATATATATATATATATATATATATATATATATATATATATATATATATAAATATATATATATATATATATATATGGCCAACATAAGACAGAAACCATCAACAACGAAACACTCCATATCATGCTCGACAAAGAAACATACAAAGGCTTCCAAACTAAACCACGCTCACGTCAAAACAGAGCTCAGAACCGAATTCAAAAATAGACTCACGAAACTTTTACAAACAAAACTCAACTCCAAGAATCTCACTAAAGCCATCAACACGTTCGCTATACCTATACTTACACATTCATTTGGTATCATCAAATGGTCACACATAGACATAGAAAACATTCACATCCATATACGTTCTGAATTCACCAAATACAGGAAATTACACCCTAACGCAAGCAAAGAAAGACTTACCATCGAGAGGCAGACAGGAGGAAGAGAAATCATAGACATCAGATCACTACACACAAAACAAATACAAGCACTTAGGAACTTCTTTCATATCAAGCAAATAAGCTTCCACACAACAACAGTGAAAGCGGACAAAAACTACACACCTCTTGACTTATCCCGGGCAGACCACCCAGCAGTCACACACAGTTACACCCAATTACAAGAGGAAAAGATAAAAACGTGGTTAGAAACACTCCATGGAAAACACAGATACCCCATAGAACAACACCACGTTAATAAAAAACAATCATACACCTGGTTACAGGATGGGCAGCTATTCCCTGAAACAGAAGACTTCTTACTTGCCACCCAGGATAAGGTCATATTAACCAGAAACTACCAAAAGCATATCATCAAAGACTCAACTATTACAGAAGATAGATGTAAGAAATGCCACCAGCAGAAAGAAACGATCGAACACATAACAAGCGGATGTAAAATATTAGCCGGAATGGAATACACAGCCAGACATGACTCAGCTGCAAAAGTAGTTCACTAAATACTAGCCAAAACATACAAACTCATAGAAAACACAGATCCCTACTACAAATACACACCAACTTTCCATACTTGAAAATAAAGATTGCAAGCTCTACTGGGAGATCAGTATCCATACAGATAAAACAGTCCCCGCCAACAGATCCGATATTACTTTTCAATACAAAAAAGGAAAAGTCACCTATCTGATTAACATAGCTGTCCCCAATGACACAAACATCCAAACGAAATACACAGAAAAAATCTCGAAAAACACAGACATTGCAACAGAAATAAAAAGGCTATGGAAACAAGAAAAAGTCATCATTGTCCCCCCCCCCCCTCCTCATATCAGCCACCAGCCTTACACCAATAATATTCACACCACATTTAGTACAATTAAGACTCACATACACAAAAACATTCAGAAGTCAGTGATTTTGAAAACATGTGACATTTTCAGGTCATTCCTTAATACACAATGGAAATAGCGTTTGTGCTGTCTTGGCTTAGGCCCGTCAGCCAAACATGGATTGATTTTTTCTTTCTTTATTGTTCTTCTTTCTCACATTGATCAAATGTGAGAAAGAAGAACAAAAACAATATTAATAATAATAATATTAATATTAATGATGGTAATTTTAATAATAACTGCTTTTAAAAATATTTCCCTAACATAAATTTTTAAAAGAAGTCATATTTTATAAAATTGTATACAGGAAATTATATAAAATAGAAGCTATTTAGCTTTCAAAAATGCAATACAATTTTAAAGAACTTGTAAGAACTACCGAATAAAGCTAAAATAAAAATATTAGAGCTTTTTCTGATTGTAGCGTTTTCTTTTGATTTCCGCGCTTTTAAAGAAAATTGAAAGAAATTTAATGTAATTTAAATGCCAAAGGTTTCCTTTAATAAAATAGGGGTAAAATAATATTAGCCGAAAGGGAAAGATTAAACGAAATAAAAAGATTTTCATTTAAAGAAACTGCATTTAAGCTGATGATTCAGCATTAAAGATTTATAAAAGATTTTATATAACAAAGTCCACATTAAAAGCATGTTTCAGGATTATAGGTTTTTATTCGTTATTTTCTCCTAATCACCGAGAAAGATCCTAGTTGAGGAGTTCCTTTATTTCCAGGCTTTAATTAACAATAACTAATAAATAATAACCTAAACATTTTTTAGTGATGCTCTTATATTTCTGTTCCTGGAAAACAAGTGGTATTGAAATTTAAAAAAAAACCTGCCTAGTGCAAGTGGGACTTACGCAATTAGTGTTCCGTCCGGTGACGGCTTTTAAAATAAAATAAAATAAAATCCTTACCTAGGCTAATTTAATTAGGTCCTTAACATGTGACATATATCCAATATGTATTTTCACGTTTTTTCTCTTAGTCGATAATGTATAATAATTATAACATCTTAGCTACCAAATAGTCAATAAATCAATTTAGCTCAATTTAGAATCTACCATAATAATAAAAATGTAAAACAAATATTTACTACCTACATATCTGTTTAATTATAAACAATAAAATAAAATTATTTTGTCTTAGAGCGGAAGCGACGCGCGCTTAGTAATGTACTGAAAAGTATAATAACAAAACCTCCACCATACTGTCATACAACAGTTTTCATAATTTTTTTTTATAACTGATAAATTGTCAAACGTAATGCACTCATAATAATTTTCCCTCAATCTATACTTGAATAAATAAAAATATTCCAGAATTTTTTGATCAGTACTTTTCGAGACAGGGGGGCGACAGCGATTTTTGACGATTCTTTAAAATCATACAAAGAAAAGTGTGCGCAAGTATTACATCATATATAATTTTGAACTCGTGTTTTGACAACATTTCATTTGACACGATGATCTGGTAATTTTTTTCTCACTTCCGATGTCACCCCACAAAACAAACTCCTTAAGCCAAAACTTTCAAAACCACAAGGCTCTAATTGAGCCATCAAGTCCTATATTTGTGCCAAATTTCAACTTTCTATGTTGAACAGTTTCGGAGAAAATCGAGAGTGGCAGACATAAGTATTCCGTACGGAACATACATACATAACTCAAACAAGATACATGAGTCAAAAAAGTACATTTAATTTATTACTATATATTTATTTATTTATTTGTTTGTTCTCCTTTCTTGAACCTTATTATTTTTATTAATGACGTGATTTTCCTATTATTGGGTATTTAGGTTCGGTAATGAAACGATTATTTTTTTTTTTTCCTACGTTTCGCCCAATTTTTTGAGCATTTTCAAAACCTCATACTTTACAGTTCTAAAACCAAACAGAATTGTCTAACACATTTTAAAATTTTTTTTATCATTATAAACGTCACTTTTCAAAAACCTATATTTACAAATAAAAAAAATATATTTTTCAGGATACGCACCTTGAAATTATACACGTCAGTTTGTTACTGAAATCAGTATTTTGATGGTTCATATCAAGATGCTGCTTTTTATTTTCTGTTTTTGCATCAATTTTTATGTGTATACTGGGTGTTAAAATATTTCATTTACATTTATTTTATTTTAGTAAGTTTGTATATACCAGGTGTACAAGTATGAAATGCGGATTTCAGACAACAGATGGTGCACCAATGCAGCTTGTGCCATAAAGATTTGACACTGCGCCATTTTGTTGTATCGTCAACAAGTGTCAGACGCACACGAGTGATAAACTGGAAAAGTGTGTGCATTGTGTAGTGTTGTTGTGTTCAATATGTCGAAATTTATACCGAACAAAGAGCATTCGCGGACAGCATTAATTTTTTGTTTTCATTTGAAGAAAACTGCTGTTGAATCATACCGATTACTTCGAGAAGCTTATGGTGAACATGCTCCATCGCAAGATACGTGTGAACAATGGTTTCGGCGTTTCAAAAGTGGTGACTTCGATGTTGCAGACAAGGAACGTGGAATTGCAAGCATTGTTGGACGAAGATGATTGGCAAACACAAAAACAACTCGCCGAGCAATTGGGCGTTAGTCAACAAGCTGTTTTCAATCGGCTACGAGAGATGGGAAAGATTCAGAAGACCCGTAGATGGGTACCACATGAGTTGAACGACAGGCAAATGGAAAAGCGCAAAAACACGTGTGACATTTTGCTCGCTCGGTACAAGGAAGTATCTTTGCATCGTATAGTTACAGGGGATGAAAAGTGGATTTATTTTGAGAATCCCAAGCGCAAAAAATCATGGGTAGACCCAGGCGCACCATCCACATCGACCGCAAGACCGAATCGCTTTGGCAGAAAGACGATGCTCTGTGTTTGGTGGAACCAGAGGAGCGTGGTCTATTATGAGCCGTTAAAACCTGGGGAAACGGTTAATACTAAACGTTACCAACAACAATTGACCGATTTGAACCGTTCGCTGCTTGAAAAAAGGCCAGAATACCGAAAGAGGCAACACAAAGTCATTTTTCTTCATGACAAGGCTCCTTCACATATGGCAAAACCAGTTCGCGACACGTTGAAAGCACTCAGCTGAGAAGTTCTACCCCATGCGGCTTACTCACCAGACTTGGCTCCTTCCGATTCCCACTTGTTTGCATGGATGGATCACGCACTTGCTGAGCAGCGCTTTGGTTCGTACGAAGAAGTGAAAAAATGACTCGATGAATGGTTCGCAGCAAAAGGGGAAAATTTTTACTGGCGTGGTATTCACAAATTGCCTAAAAGATGGGAAAAATGTATAACAAGCGATGGAGCTTACTTTGAATAAAGCAATTTTTATCATTCTTCCGAATTTAACATGTTTTTTAGAAAAAAAATCCGCATTTCATACTTGTACACCTGGTATATGGCTGATTCCCTTTGTGTCAGGTCTGTCATTTACAGCGTTTTTTTTCTTTTCTTTTTTTATCTCGATCGCTTCCTTGTTTTGTAATTTTGTATAGAGTGAGTCTTTCTTTATGATTTTGGTTCCTTTATAATTAAAATCATGTTTATGTTCGGTTACATGGTTAAATGTTTGTTTAGTGCTGTAGATGCATTATTTGTGTATGTGTGCCCGTTTATTCTGTTTTTAAGTAAATGGCTAGTTATTCCGGTATATTTTTTGGACAATCCATACATGGAATCGAGTACACTACATTTGCCCGGTTCATGAAGAGAGTAGGGTTTTTTAAATTTGTTAACGATGAACTTAATTTATTATGAGTTTTATGGCACACTTTAATGTTATGATTTCTTTAATATATTTTTTACTTTTTCTGATAGTTCCTTGGTATATGGGTGTGGTAGATATTTTTCATTTTTTTTTGTTCTTTTGTGGCTATGTTAGTTCAGTTATTATAAAATTTGTAGATTATTTTTTTTTTATTGTGCGGTTGATGTCTCTTTCTTGTGTAATTATTGTGCAATGTTTTTGGCTTATAATCCGATTCCAAAACAATGACTCTTAAAGTTAAATTGATCGAAAATGACTGCTAGATTTTTTATAGAATATGTTGTGCTCTTGACATATCCAAGGCATTCGACCGTGTTTGGCACGATGGGCTGTTGGCTAAGCTACGTTTTTATGGTATGTCTGAAAAGTTCTGTTTATGGCTCTCATGTTTCCTCAGAAAGAGTTCTTTACGAGTGGCAGTCAACGGATTTCTTTCTAACACCTTCACTAACAACGCCGGTGTACCCAAGGCTCCATACTGTATCCTACTCTCTTTCTCATTTATATTAATGATCTGCTAGAAAAGACCGAGAATCCAATCTACAGCTTCGCAGATGACAGTACAGTTATCTCTTCATTCACTTTGAACGCTCGGACATCGGCTACTCAGACGAATATCCGCAGACAGCAGGAAGTCATTCAACTTAACAAAGACCTGGAAGAAATTCTCTCTTGGGGTGACAGTAACCAAGTGGAAGTAACGCTACAAAAACCCAGGGGGCAGTTTTTTCTAAAAAAGTTAACGTTGCTGAACCCGACATACTTATGTCGGGGCACTCCATTTCTCTAACATCGTCACTCAATTTGTTGGGCGTTAATTGGGAGCAAATATGTCCTGGCATGAACATGTTGCAGGCATAGCAACGAGAGCTTCTCAAAAGTTGGAAATATTATTTCGAACCAGAGAGCTTTACACTCCACAACAACTGTTAATTCTTTACAAAGCTCAAATTCGACCAACTATGGAATACTGCTCCCATGTTTGGAGCTCCGCTCCCAAACATACACTGCATTTGTTGGATTCTATTCAGAGAAGAGCTGTTCGTCTGATTGGAGACCCGGAATTGACCGGCGGCCTTGATTCGCTGAAACATCGAAGAGCGGTTGGCGACTTGAGCCCATTCTACAAGTATTTTCATGGAAAGTGTTCGAAGGATGTGGCCCGCTTAATTCCTCCCAGAGCGGTGCATGTTAGAAGTACACGTCGCGCTAATACTTCACACATAATGTATTTTTTAGTTTTTCTGATAGTTCCTTGGTGTATGGGTGTGGTAGATATTTTTCATTCTTTTGTTCTTTTGTGGCTATGTTAATTCATAAATTATTATAAAATTTGTAGATTATTTTTTTTATTGTGCGGTTGATCTCTGTGTAATTATTGTGCATTGTTTTTGGCTTATAATCCGATTCCAAAACAACGACTCTTAAAATTAAATTGATCGAAAATGACTGCTAGTTTTTTTATAGAATATGTTGGGATGTCACTGCGACTATATTTTTTGATGTCACAACAATATATCGAATTCATTTAAGAGTACCTTTTACATTGCTAAAATGCTTTTACGTCTGCAGCATTACAGTTGCATAACTTTTTTTGTTATTAAAATTTCTTGTAATAATATTTAAATTATCTGCTTGCCTATGCGTTGATATTCAAAGATCTAAAACGATGAGCGTAATATCGGCATTTCCCTCGGCTTCACCGGACTAGTAAAGTTCATTTAAAATTCAGATTAGGGCAAGATCAAAGCCTCCATAAACTTTTCATTATCGGTGTCACGCAAGACCAAAAATAGCAAAGCTGCTTTTATTACATTTCAACGTAATATCTCTTTGTGACAAGAGTTTTTACTGATTTAGTGCAAAATTACTATGGCATGTATAGGTCTATGCATGATATAAGACAATACGAGATACAAAAACTGGAGTTTATTATATGTGATTTGTATGCAGCCGAGACAAGGACTTTAGATTGAAACGTAAAACTATTTAAAAAATGTAAAATTAAGTCCGATAAAGACAGAATTCGTCCTAAATCGTTTAGATTTCATTGTATGATTAAAAATTGAACTAAAAATTGTAATGAAGTTACATAATTTTTCTGGGACAATATGTATGACGAATTTATCTTCCGTGTTTTACATCAAAAAAGGTTCATTCTTGCTCTAACAAATATCTATGAACATACGTATATTAATCCGTCCATATAATCTTTGCTAGAAGCGTGACTAGTATTTACACACCGTAGCAATACGGTACGTCGCTACTACCGGTACTCCGTCATCGCTAGCGCGCGCTGGTACGAGAAGCAGATCAGCAGCCTGAAAAGTGAGCAGACAACGCCGAGTAGCACTTGAACATCGACCAGTTATCCAGCCAAAGCAGGCCGACCAATCGAGAGGTGAGAAGTCAAGCCATAAAACCAATCCAACCTTGTAAACAGTGTATCCTTTTTCTGATATCCTTTTCTACTAGAATTAGCTGCACTCCTGAACCGCGAACCTGGTGCATAACCGCGACAACGGCGTTGGGGCGGAGAAGAACCAATCAATTTTTTAACAGTCCAGAGGAGCATTCCACAGAGCCACGAAGAGTGCGAACTATCATCTCCGCCGCCTACTGAATAAACCGCAAAGCTGCTGCAAGTTTTAACACGAGATCGAGTGTTGCTGAAAAGAGACGACCTTGTTTTGCAACACCAACCGAGTTAAGATATTCCGGTGCAACTGGGATTGTTGCTGAGGAATATCTGGTGCTGTTTGAAAAAACAGCTACCGATAGAGGTAAGGTAACTATCCGAACCTGTAGCCCAAGGTTTGGGTCCGTCGTGATCAATGGGAACGTTTGCCACCTCCTCGATTACTTTACCGTGTGCAACATACATCGTATGAATTCCGTTATTCTCGCATATACACATATACTGTCTCACTCCGCACCCCTTATCTTCATTTAGCTGTACCTTTGTTGAATCGCTTGTTTTATTTCTTTTTCCGTCCCTTCAGCTTTGCAAGGCGTATCTAAGATAAGCCGTCATGAGCTAGAATTTGACATGCGCATTTACCCCTAGATTGCCGTTACCCGAGACTCCGCCCTAGGTTTTACCGCTAAGTCGGGTTTCCATCAAACGGACGGTTTAAAAAAACAGTTCTGTTTTCAATAAACAAAACAAAACATGTTTTGTTTTCTTCAGACAGGTCCTGTAGCCTGTTCCAAAAATTTTGTTGCTGGCGTTTGTTCTCTTTTTCCCATTTTGTTTAGTTCCGCAAGAATGTCCTTCGACGACGATATTTTTATAATTAGCTGTGGTTCGTTTTTAAGTAATGGCCAATACAGAAAAAAACAAAGGTATTGGGTCAGTTCTCTATTAAGAAAGGGAGTTAATTACGGCACAGAAGAATTATTGGCTGATTTAAGTTTTGACAATGTTGTGTTAAATGGAGAATTGAGATCTTTCTGCTACAATTTTACCGGAATGTCAAGTACCGATTTTGAATTGTTAATTAATTTGTTAGGATCTAAAATCGCAACGAAAAATACAAATTACCGGGACACAATTTCGGTGAACAATCGCCTGACAGTAACTCTGAGATACTTAGCCACTGGGGACAGTTTTGAATCATTAAAATATTTATTCAATTCAATTTCAAATTCTTCTGTATCACGAATCATACCGGATGTATGTGAGGCCCTGTATGACGGTCTTCAACATTATATCAAGGTAAGCCTTCCTTTCCTCGGTTTACTCTTGTCATACAAAAAACTCATGGCATCATATCCAAACCATTTTGAAACAAACGGGTGTTCAGCCCCAGACTTTTTCATACTTTTATACTTCTTTCCCTGTTGTAGGTAATGACTGAACAAGTTTTTGATATTTCGATCGATTTCATCACTGCTAGTTTCAAAAGTATTACCAATTTCCTTGAGTGAATCTTGTTTTTTATTTTTATTCTTTTAATCTATACATTTTGAGTCCCACAAGTTAGTATGTTGACAGTACATTTCAATTCGATTGCTGCACTAATTTTTAATACACTGCTTTTTGGAATTCATAGCCTAAAAATAAATTAAAACTGCAGTTTTGGTAAATCTGTTGTGCAGTCAACTCTTTTAATCGTAGCAGCATTGTAACTAAATGTATAACCGAATAAAAAGTTTTACAAAATAAATATAAAAAATCGTACTTACTTTAAGTGTTGACAAACTCTTCATAAATCGCATACAGTTGATAAAGACTTGCTAACTAGTTGAAAGAGTAGAGTACAAATGTCGCAGAGAACAAAACTACACCATTCAGGTGTTCCAACCAAACTGACTAAAAAACACGAACAAATTTGTTTTCTTTTGATGTATCAACTCGAGATGGGAAAGTGTTTTGTTTATTAAAAACACTGTTCTCCGACAAACATGTTTTCGGAACTGTTCATTTTTTACAAAACATGGCTCTTTTTGTTGAAAAAAACAGTTTTTGTTTGTGTTTCGTGCTATGTCCGTTTGGTGGAAACCCAGCTTTAGATGATCGTCCGAAAGTTTATTTTCAGGGTAACGTTACCGCATCAACCGAAGCGACGAAGCGCCGCTACAAAATATTATAACAAATACCCCACCCTGGTCATCAATTTGTTCGATGACGTTTAAATTCAGGAATTAACCCTTGAAACTTACCCCCTATAAATCCTTAATAGTATTATTGATGTGTTTTGAAGTTACAGGTTTTTTAAAATTTTAACTTTATTTTATTATAACCATTTTATTTTTATATCATTAATCATATACATCCATTATGAAGTTATTTTATGTAACATATATTACAACAAAAAGTCGCAAACTCATTCAATTTCAATACAAAATAATTGGTAATTTGAGAGGCACTTGTTAACCAGCGTTAATTTTTTAAGACGCGTCACAAAATTACTATTCACTAGAAGTTTTCAGGTTTTTTAGTCAAAAATAAGTGTTTTTGTTTTATTATTTTCTGGTACAAGGGAAATTATACGTGGGCCGCCTTTTAAGTTTTTGCGACAACTAGATGGCGCTATTGAGATGTGACATTACCATTGCTGGAAAATTTGACATTTGTTATGGTCAAAAAAAATGGGTAGCTCAGAAACTGGCCGAGTAGTTTGTTTACAACGAGCGTTTAAAAAACAGTTTTGTGTATAAATGGAAATTTCACGTGAAGGTTTTTGTTGGATGATTTTTTACGATTTTAGTAAAGGCCTAACTCAACAACAATTTCTCGGATCGTTAGAATTCATTAATAAAACAAAAAATCTAGTTCTTAATGAAGGTGAAGTCTTAATTTCTTTTGATGTAAGTTCTTTGTTCCCAAGTGTGCCAATACCACAAACTTTACAATATCTCGAAGAATTACTTAGAATGAATGACTTTTGAGGACGAAATTATTCGTGAATACTTAACATTATCTAAACTTTGTATGGAACAAAATTATTCCCAATATAACAGTCAATTTTATGTTCAGAACAAAGGAACAGCTATGGATAATTGCTTATCACCTTTCATAGCCAATTTATTGACGAGTAAGTTTGAAACCAAAGCCACTCAAGAATTCGAATATTTCCCAAGGGTATGGTATAGGTATGTGGATGATATTTTCGCGATTTTTGATACAAAGAAAGCAAATATTGATAGTTTTGTTTCTAAATTAAATAGCCGGTATGATTCCATTAAATTAAGTTGAGAATAAAGGACAATTGCCTTTTCTAGATATTTTAATTATTAAAAATAATAATAGATTAAAATTTGATATCTATAGGAAGGACACAGTAACAGATAGATATATTCCTAATGATTCATTTCATTGCAAACAACACAAATTAGCCTCATTACATTTTTTAGTTCATCGTTTGGTCACTTTTCCTCTGAATAGAGTAAACTTTAATAAAGAAAGGAATAGCATTAGAAATATAACTAGAGTTAATGGTTATGACGATGAATTAGTAAATAAGCTAATAAATAGACATAAGTTTAGGTCTAATATTCAGAATTCCACCTTTTTTACACGCGAAGAAAATAAGACCAAGTATGTCTCCATACCATATAATCCGAAATATAGCAAGGGACTCAATAAGGTATTTAATAAGGTAGGCCTCACCTTAGTCTATAAGTCTTCAGACAATCTGAGGAATATCTTAGGAAATCCCAAAGATAAGATTCCTAATTGTGAGAAAAGTGGAATTTATGAAATTAGTTGTAATGATTGTGACAAAAAGTATGTTGGGCAAACTAAAAGGTCAATTAAAACACGATTTAAAGAACATTTAGCACACTTAAAATACAGTAGAACAGAAAAGTCTAGCATTGCCGAACATGCCCTTGAAGCGGATCATATTGTAACATTAGATAATCTAAGATTAATAAAAAGTGTATCTGATAGGAGATTGTTGAACGCATACGAAAGTATGGAAATTATAAAATGTAAAAATAGTTTAAATAAAGACAGAGGGCCTATTCCTTATAGTCCCCTCTACTGGTTACTTGACCGGAACTGATGGCCTTGCCTATGCCATTAGTTCCGCCTGAGTAATTCAAGGGTTAGGCTGAGTATAAATAGGGTAGATTTGTAGTTTAGCTTTAGTCAATCATCGCTCCTGATGAAGTTAACATGGTTAGCGAAACGCGCGTCGAGTGCAAAAATAAAGTGCTTAGTGAAGTGGTGATATATACTGAGTAGTAATGTTTCTTTGGTTACACTGGACATGTTGCAACCATTGCTTTAGAGAATCGAAGAACGGTTAATGATGAATGTATATAGTAATTTGTTTGCCAGAAGTCACCGTTGAAATCAGGAAAAACAACCGAAACAGTCGCATCATTCTTCATCATGACAATGCCAGCTCTCAGACGGCACGTCAAATAATTGATTATTTGACGGAGAAAAACATCGAATTAATATTTCATTACCCGTATTCACCTGATTTATCGTCTAACGACTTTGTTTTGTTCCTGAATGTCAAAAAAATTAGTGTACAGATGTTTCATAAAAAACAACTCTCCATAAAGAAAGTTCTGTTTCCAAAGGAGCACCTCTTTTTGTTAGACAAAATGAAATAAAACTCATATATTAAAAAATTTAGAGCCCCATGGGATATGAGGGACGTCTTTACTTTAAATTTCATATACATAACTGAAAAAATACGTAATAATCTCCACTCATTAACAAATTTTTTTTTATCTGGAAGGTATAGCAAATATACAATCGAAGAAGAATATAAAACTTTATAACACATGAAACAACTTCATTTCATGGGTGTAATCAGGTTAGGGTGGGGGCACCTGGATCCAAAGGGTGTTCATTCAAGAGAAAAAATAGAATATTAATGGGATATAATAGGATATTTAGTGATGTCATCCGTCAGATTTTAGCAGCGCTATAAAATAAAACCTTAACAAATATACCTCGAAATATTTAAGTTGCATTATTATACTTTGGTTTTTCTGTAGGAGATATTGAATCCTTTCACAAAACTCGAGATTGTGAAATATAAAAAAAAACAAAGAAAAATGGTCGTCTAAATATTTAATACCTACTACCGCATTTATCCCAATTCATTTGCTTATAGGTAAATAGATAATACTTTTTTTCGAGAATAATTATTACAAATTACGCCCCAACGTGCACATCGTTTTTTATCGCCAATTTAAATTGAAATATCTACTTATATTACGTTAAAATGTGAAAACGTTGAAAACATTTTAATAATAAAAGAAACAAACTTTCATTAAAAGTTTTGCGACTGGGGAAAAAAACTCTATATATGTATGTATATATATATATATATATATATATATATATATATATATATATATATATATATATATATATATATATATATGTACAGGATCTTAGAAGACAGGGGGAGGGAAAAAATAGGTAATGCCTAATGTGGGGAAGTCTCAGAAAACCGAAAAATTAAAGAGAAACCGGAGATCAGGGTTAAAGAATGCGAGAATAAGTTAAATGGATAGTTGAAAGTAAAAATTGAGGGAGTAGAATCTGTTGATACTTATTTAGCTTTCATAAAAAAATTTTGTCTTTTCCTAATTTTAATAACACTCATCAATGCTTCATTTGAGCATAAGGCTAGTTTTTACAAACCCTCTAGGGATACTCTCTAGTTCTATCTCTGCGGTTGGAACCTTAGCCCTCTCTATCTTCCCTCCCTAAAGCTACAAAAGATTGTTTCCAGTTATTAGATCTTTTGATATATCTCCATCTAAGTTTTACTCTGCATAGGGGTGAGTTTTAACGTCATTAAGAAGATTGATTGGTTATCGCGTCGTATACTTGGCACAATAAGCTTCAAAAATATGTTTTTTTTTTAATTCAAATAGCACAATCATTTGAGCGTGGGGGTAGTTTTTACGACTCTTTAGTGGTAGACTTTAGCCTTCTGTCGGCGGTTGGAACAAATTAAGTCTATAATTGTCCATCCTGCCTGAGACTATGAAAGCTTGCTTTTTTTTCTCAGGTGCTAGAACTTCTAAGATCCATCAATCCCAGGGGGTAGTTCCCCCTCCTAGTGCATTATTACAGATTAAGGGCAGTTTTGACCACCCTCCAAGGGTAGTTTATACTCGTGTATCGGTAGTTCAAGCGAATCTACTCCATATTTGTTCACCCTTCCTAAAACTACAAATGCCCAAACTTTTTTCGTCATTATTGAAACTCCCTATACGGGTGAGTCTCAACCCTTTAAGGGTGATATTTGTTTGTCACACCAGATATTTTGTCCTAAGAACTACAAGAATTTATTCTTTGTACATGTTATTTAAACTCACGTGCGTTATGACGTTTAGCGGTATTTTTCACCCCCTATAAGGGTGAATTTTAGTTTTATTAATAGAAATAGCTCACTGTCATTTAAATGCATATTCGCTTCACTAGACTATAAAATATCTACTATTTTTCATTAAGAGTCTTTACATTATTACTATAGTTTTATCGCATTTCAAGGGATGTTTTTGGCCAAAAAAAAGAAATGACAAGATAAATCTTTTTTAACTACAGATTCGAATTCAGCGTCGAAAAATACCCTAGATCCATGTATTTTGGGTCCTGATAAAGAACTTTTTTTTATGTAGCAGTGTTATCATTACCAAACCAAACATTTTATTTTTGCATACTTCATTTATTACTTTGTACACCTTCATACAAAACGAAAAAACTTCTTCGAGGTTACTTTTTAATTGCATCCAAGTTCATTGCAGTTTCGACTGGAAATAATGAAAAATCTACAAAGATTTTCAAATTCCAAGATCATTAAAAACGGCATGTAATATGGTATATTCAAAGCTACCTCTACATAATTAATTTTAGTTCATTTGTACTACTCATACTAATAATACCATATTTAGAATCAAATCAGCGAATTTATTTTTTACTCTTGCAGTATTATTTCCTTTTGTTTCAACATTATTTCAATTAAGATGTTGATACGAATTTTAGGAAATGCATTTAGGCAAATTCTATATTTCTGGAAATGTATTTAAGCGAAAAAATTTTCCTCACCTTCAATAAAGTGTATTTTCGTTGTTCTTGCCTTTCGTTACGACCATTTATAATAAATATTTTGTGTATCCCGTTTTTCACTCCCCAATTTTTATACTACTGCTAAGTTTACTGATATCAAAATTCTTACCATAAACATTACCTTATTGTCAACCGCTCATAGCCAACAACTAGCGTTTTTACTTTCCTTGCTAAAGGAAAATTTTGTATTCATGATAAAATCACACTTCGAGATGTTTGCTTTTCTTCACGTTCTAGAGTACCTAAATCATAGTCACTCATTTTCGTCGGTCTGTCTGTCTGTTGATATGTCGGTATGTCGGCCCGTTGGCACGATAACTCTCAAATGGAATGAGGTATCAATTTCAAACTTGGTACATAGATAATATATAACCAGGAGATGAAATCGATAGTATTTGAACGACTTGTCTTCAGGCCAAGGGTACGAAAGAGGTGGAGGTCGCAAAAGCTCGCAATATTATTTCGAACTAGAAAGTTTTAGACTCAAATTTGGGGCTCTGCTCCAAAAAATACACTGCATTTGTTGGATTCTATTCAGAAGAGAGATATTCGCCTGATTGGAGACCCAGAATTGACCACTAACCTTGATTACTTGAAACATTAAAGAACGGTTGACGTCTTGAATCTATTTTATCATTATTTTCATGAAAAGTGTGCGATAAATGTATCGATAAATGTAAAAATTCGCAAGATTTGGCACTACAAATCTGCTAAATGGGAAGATCTCATGGAATATTTTTGAACTTTCCCTTGGATAGACACATGTTTTCGATCCGACAACACATCTGACTACGCCAGGGAGGTCTCCGATGTTATTTTGGCTGATATGGAAGCTTACATCCCTTTTTCGAAGAAATGCCCTTCCAACGGCAAGCCTTGGTTTGACCGAAAATGCAAAGAATCTGTTGCTTCTAAATACCTTGCCTACAGACAATGGCGTGAAAATCCTAACACCATAAATCATAACACCTTTGTTCGTGCCAGGAAAAGATGTAAAGGAATTATCGATGAAACCAAGAAGGCACGTAATCAACGAATTAGAAACAAACTTCTCGCTTGTCCCAACAATTCCAGTTCCTTTTTGGTAGTCGCTAAAGCAATCAGTCAAAATTTCACCAAATCCACCATACCACTACTCACACGGTCAGATAATTCTATTGCAACGACACCTGTTGAGAAAACGAACTTGTTGGCTGAACTCTTTGCTTCACATTCTACTGTCGATTTCCAAGGAAAAACACCACCTACTATTCCCATATTGCAGTCAAGGATGCCCGATATTGTCTTCAGACAGCGTATCATAAAGCGTGTTTTAAGGAAGCTAGACACCAAAAAGGCTTCTGGTTGGAATACCTACCATAGTTCTCAAAAACTATGCGAGGGAACTAACACCAGTTTTCTGTAGACTTTTCAACCTATCCTACAGAAAGGGAATATTTCCTTCCTGCTGGAAATGTGCCACAGTTCAGCCAATACCTAAAAAAGGCAAGAAAACCTTACCAAATAACTACCGACCAGTGGCACTGCTTTCAATAATATCGAAAGTCATGGAAAAGGTTATCAATCAGCATTTTCTAAAATATCTTGAAGGATTCAACATTATTAGCGATCACAAATATAGCTTTCGTAACTTATGTAACACATGTTTGAAACAACGCAACTGAACACTCTGGAGAATCTCAAACGGTTGCTCTTGACATATCCAAGGCATTCGACCGTGTTTGGTACGATGGACTGTTGGCTAAACGACGCTCTTATAGTTTGTCTAAAAAGTTCTATTTGTGGCTCTCGTGTTTCTTTACGAGTGGCGGTCGACGGATTTCTTTCTAACATCTTCACTATCAAGCCGGTGTGCCCATACTGTCTCCTACTCTCTTTCTCGTTTACATTAACGATCTGCTGGAAAAGACCGAGAATCCAATCTACAGGTTTGCAAATGACAGTACGCTTATCTCTTCATTCACTTTGAACGCTCGGACATCGGCTACTCAGGCGAATCTCCACAGACAGCAGTAGGTCGTTCAACTTAACAAAGACCTGGAAGAAATTCTATCTTGGGGTGACAGTAACCAAGTGGAATATAACGCTACAAAAACCCAGGCACTTCATTCCCCTAGCATCGTAACTCAATTTTTTGGGCGTTAATTTGGAAGCAAATATGTCCTTACATGAACATGTTGCAGGCATAGCAAGGAGAGCTTCTCAAAAGTTGGGAATATTATTTCGAACCAGAAAGCTTTACACTCCACAACAACTGTTAAATCTTTACAAAGCTCAAATTCGACCAACTATGGAATACTGCTCCCATGTGGGGGGCTCCGTTCCCAAACACACACTGCATTTGTTGGATTCTGTTTAGAGAAGAGCTGTTCGTCTGATTAGAAACCCGGAACTGACCGGCGGCCTTGATTCGCTAGAACATCGAAGAACGATTGGCGACTCTACAAGTATTTTCATAGAAAGTGTTCGAAGGATGTAGCCCGCTTAATTCCTTAATCCCAGAGCGGTGTATGTTAGAAATACACGTCGCGCTAATACTTCACATCCGTATGAGGTTTAGCTTGTTACTCCGCGTACAACGCTTTTTAAGCAGTCTTTTATATGGGGAACCTCACCCCTTTGGAATAATTTGCCCAGGGCTGAGTTTTTCACCGAGTACAATTTACAGCGATTCAAGAACAACGTGAATCGCTTTCCCCGCACACATGCCGCTCCTGGAGCGCTTTAGAGACTTCCCTGTAGCACGTGTGCTAGACCCATAAAAAAAAATGTAGTCCACTTAATTCATCCCAAAGCGATACATGCTACGAATACACGTCCCGCTAATACTTCACATGCGTATGTAGTTCAGCTTGTCACTCCTCGTACAAGCCTTTTCAAGCAACCTTTTATACGAAAAACCTCATCCCTTTGGACTGAATTGCCCAGGACTGTGCCACCGAGTACAATTTAAAGCGATTCAAGAACAACGTGATTCGCTACAATCGCACACGCGTCACTACTGTAAAAAAAGGAAAATATGTAAGGGGTTAAGAGGTGAGGTACAGAGATAAAAAGGTTGTTTCCTATATATGATATTATAGAGCCATCTCAGCGTTTTTGGAGTCGGGGAAACTGAAAACTAAGTTATTTTTTCAGTACTTTCAATTTTAATGGGGTAAGGGGTGGAATGGTTAAATATGGTATAGTTTTATTAGTATTGTGGGGATTTTTCCAGGTTTCTGATTGCGATAATGAACAAATTTTTAGGATAATTATTCATTTACTATAAATAATTATGCAACGTATAAGTGGAAGGAAGTTAGGAAGGACGGTGATTTCATTATTGTATTGCGGATTTTCAAGTCAAGATGTATTTTCAATGTTGACAGGGGTAGAGGGTGGAAGGGATGGGGATCATTAAATGTTGTATAGTTTTAACAGTATTATAAGAATTTTTTCTGGTTTTTGGTTGCGATATTTTATAAAATTTTAGCTAATCATGTATAATAACAGATATTTAGGTTGAAAAGAATGAGGTAGAGAGTTGGAAGGGTAGTTGGGTATATATCATAATATTTCACAGTACTTTTTCATTATTTTCAATTTTACCAGAAACAGTATTTAGAGGGGACTGAGATCTGATAATACAGTAACATAAAAAAAAGTTAATCAAAGAAAAAGTATTTTAGAAACAGAAACGGTTAAATTGGGCGAAACGTACTTACCTCTGGTACAGTAGGTAAATTATCATTTTTACTTCCCCTGTTAAAGGAAGATATTGAATTTGTGAAAAAATTAACTTCCACGATTTTTGCTTTTCTGAACGTTTTAGGGCCCTTAGATCGCGAAAAAAATTTCCCCGTTCGCGTTGGTCTCTATCTACCTGTTAAGACTATCGGTCTATTGGAGCTATAATTCTCAAACAAAATAATAATACCTAAAATAGGAATAGAACCTATAGTTTTTGAGCGATATTGTTTCAGGGGAAAAGCTGTCGATATCTTCAATGGATTTACTTGCATTATTTAAAACTACTTTCACTTTACTTGAGAAAGTGTTTGTTTCTCCCTTATAAATACAATATATATATATATATATATATATATATATATATATATATATATATATATATATATATATATATATATATATATATATATATATATATATATATATATATATATATATATATATATATATATATATATATATATATATATATATATATATATATATATATATATATATATATATATATATATATATATATATATATATATATATATATGTACATATCATTAACTTATTCCATCCATAGTCGGATGTAAGCATCCCCAAGTTGTCTGCAATGAGCTTTTCGCACGCAATCCTGTCCCGCCAATCTTTTTATGTCCGCCGTCCATCTTATCTGTGATCTACCTCTATATCTTTTGTGTTCTCTAGGCCTTCATTCAACTATACGGCGTTTCCACATGTTATCATTCATCCTTGCAATCTGACCCGCGTAATTCCACCTTAATGTGTAACATTCGTTTTTTCTTAGATTTTAAGATCATATTACGACACTGTTTCTTCCTATAATTTATATTTTATTACATTTTTATATTTAATTAGGCAGTGATTTCAATTTTTCAGCAACTTAACTTAAAACAGTGATTTAAATTTTTGAACAGTGTAACTCAGCAGTGTATAACGTTATTTAGTTTGCGTTGATTTTGCGTCCCGGAAGTGAGCCATTTTAAAGACGTCACTTTGAAGAAGGGACAAAAGATATATAAACGGCTATATGGAATTTTTAAGGGTTTTTTCCTCCGAGATGCAGTAACGGCTTTTTCCTTCAACATGCCGTAGTGGCTTTATCCTTCCGTCATGCCGTAGTGCAGTAACGGCTTTTTTTTCTCATTGAGAGAGTTCTGTTTTATCTTCGTCGCAGTAGGTTTAGTCTTCCATCTTGCCATAGTGCAGTGGCCTTTTTCCGTTCTAAAAATATTCTGCTCATCCTAAAACATTTCGGGTCAAAAAGTGATCAGCTACTCAAATGAGATTAGGAGAGTAGCAGGTGTGACAATATCTGGATGAGAATCTCACCAGTAGAGGCCAAGCTATTTATGGAAAACGCACGAGCAGAAGCCAAGCAGTAAGTCAACCCGTGAAATCCGCGAAGTTAATTTTACAAACTTTTAGATCGTGTTTTTTGAAGCCTTTTGTTTTTTTAACACTTAGGATCAGTAATTCAAAGAACTCTAGTTTAAATGTGTATACTCTCATAGCCTAAGGGGTTTTTATTTAGTTAACGTAATTTTAAGAGTGCAATATCTGCAAGGATTTTTATTTTGTCAATATACTTTTCCCTGTGTTAATGCAGCCTTTTACTGAACTACCTGCTTTTTCTTTCAGGACGCACAGGTTGTAATATATTTAATCTTATTTTAACAACCAAATAACTCTTCAGTATTTTTTCATTTTTTGAGCTGAAATTAGATTCCTTTTTTTCTAAAATGAATGGTGCCCAAAAAGAAAAAATAATAAAATAAACATTACAACCAAGCTGTAAACAACTACACATTACAACCAAGCTGTAAACAACCTTAGCGACTATTTTCAAAAGACGTACAAAAATTATCTCTTATCCCTAATCTCTCCAAACAAAACGAGCTAGCTTATATCTAATTTTTTTAGTTATTTCAGTATTAATATCCACTCAATCCATTCTCAGAAATTAAGATATACATAAAGAGCAAAATAGCGCCGTAAAAAAGACGCTATTAAAATGGCCCCGCTTCTAGAGGCTATATAAAATGGCGCCTCAACGTGCCAGGCTATACATATATTCGTTGTATTACATCTATCACTTTTGATCTTCTTCGTATTTCGATGATAAGAATACGAGCTTGGAGTCTGATATTTAGCATTCTCCTCTCCATTGATCTTTAAGTTACCTGGAGTTTATTTATTATACTTTTATTTAAAGCCCACATTTCGGTGCCATATGTTTCACCGGCAGTACATATTAATCGAATACTCTGGCTTTTATTGTATTTGGGATGTCCAATTTAAATGTAGATTGTAACTTTCCGAACACAGACCAAGCTAACGAGACTCTCCTATCCAAGTCAGGCTTCAAATTATCTTTGATATTTCGATATTTGTCCTAAATATATGAATGTTTGTACCTTTCCTATTCTTTCACCTTCCATTACCGGTTGTTGTCTTCACTTTCGTTTGTTCAAATATTTGGTTTTGGCGAAGTTTATTTTTAGACCTATTTTTCGAGATTTGTTATTTAATTCCATCAGCATTTTTAGTAATTCTCCCTTTGTGTTGGCGATCAGAGTGATATCATCTGCGAACCTTAAGTGATTTAATCGTTTACCGTCCATTAGTATTCCCTTATTTTCCCACTTTAACGATTTGAGCATGTCTTCTAGAGTCAACATGAACAACTTTGGGGATATCGAGTCGCTTTGTCTAATTTCTCATTAACACTCTCTATATATATATATATATATATATATATATATATATATATATATATATATATATATATATATATATAGTGGCGAATAAAAGTATGGAAACATTTTTTTAATCAAAAGTATAAAATACTATCCTTTAGGAATAAAGAAACTAGTCTTGTTTTGTTAACAATTTCTTTATAGAATTTTATTATTAACTATAAAAACTTTTTTTACGTTTTCTGGTAAATAATGTTTTTAAGAAACGTGTTTTGTCCTTATCGAGAGCATTGAAATAATTTTATCATTCTGCTTTGAGAGTACGTTATTGTTGATAGGAAGTAATTTAGTAGCATTGTTTAAGAGTGCGGTCTTTGCCAAAATGCCAGAGTGCACAGTTCAGATCTGAAACATAAAATTATTTCTCTGTATCAAAGTGGAAAGAAGCAAATTGAAATAGCAAAATCTTTAAAAATGCATAGGGGCACTGTCAGCAAAATTGTTAAGAAGTTCTCGAGAAGGGGCACTGTTGATCCGGCATTTAAAAGTGGTAGGCCTCGAAAAACAAGTAAGAGAGAGTAGACAAATTATAATTCGAAAAGCGAAAAATGATCCCAAGAAAACTGCTGTTGATATTAATAAAGAACTAAGGCAGGAATATCAGGGTGTATTTGTGTCATACATGACTATTAGGCGTCGTCTGTTATCTGAAGATCTTCATGGTAGGCGTGCTGTTAAAAAGCCACTCCTTACAAAGCGTCACAGAAAAGAGAGACTGAAATTTGCTAAGGAACATAAAGACTGAACTCAAAATCAGTGGTCTTTAGTAATCTTTAGTAACGAAAGTAGATTCAATCTTTTTGGAAGTGATTCTACTGGTTATGTAAGAAGACCTGTTGGTCTAAGATATGACCCAAAGTATCTTGTATCTACTGTCAAACATGGCGATGGAAATATCATGGTATGGGGTTGTTTTCGATGGTCTGGTACGGAGCCATTGGCAAAGATAAATGACAGAATGGATGCTCAAATGTATCTTGAGATATTGGAAAATAATTTGATTCTTTATGAAGAAGATTTGCCACTGTCATGGATTTTTCAACAAGACAATGACCCAAAATACACATCTCGCTTGGCCGAGAATTGGTTTTCTGAACAAAGGATTCGGGTAATGCGCTGGCCTTCACAATCACCTGATTTGAACCCGATAGAGAATCTTTGGCACTATCTGGATAAGCAAATTAGAAAATGGGGAAAAATACCACCCGATTTTTGTGCTAGGCTTAATGACTCTATGGGCAGAATATGTCAAGCAGTGATTGACGCAAAAGGATATCCCACTAAATATTAAATATTTTGGACACCTTAGTGGAATTTTTATTTTATAACAAAAATGTTTCCATACTTTTGTTTGTGCATAATTTTGTTACGTTAAAAACTAAGCACATTTCTAATAAACAATAACTGTTTTAGTCTTCAAAATGTTTGTTAGCATGTACACGATTAATAAATAAATATTGTAATTGTAAACCATTTAAATGTTAAAACTAGAGATGGAAATTTAAATGTTTCCATACTTTTGTTCGCCACTGTATATATATAAGACTACTGTGATATAGTTTAGGGCGCCTCTTAATATCGCACCTGACAAGAATTGGCTCTAATATCTACAATTTTTACATGTACTTTTAGTTCCAATCATTTTCATATTATTTTATTTGACCTAAATCAGAATTTTGACGTATGCATGTTTATGGAACGCAGGGAATCTATAAATGTGTTCCTCATTGACAATACCGTCGATATAAACGGAATAGTTGAATGTGCTCCATTTTACTCGCAGGAATCAATATTGTATTTTCAGTTAGCATAGGTTTACAAATTAAATTACTGAGAATGTGTTGGCTTTGCCCTGGTTTGTTTTACCTATTTGGAAAATTGTTATGTTAAGTTAATGTTAGAACACTTTGACTGTAAATACTTAATTGATGTTAATTAAACTTGTCCATTTTATTTTGTAATATATGTCATAAAATATGTGATTCATACGAGGTTAAATTAATGATAATGATGATAAAATTATATCTTTATAAAACTTTTAGGAAAGAAAACATAAAACTTGCTTGTCATTATTTCAATATTCTTCGTAATCGTCAACTGTTTATTCTAAGAAAAAAAAAATATTAGAGAATTTTTTAAAAGGTAAAAAATACAGATATTCCGTAATCTAGTAGGACAACGTCAATTATTAAGGATATCGTGGGACTTTGTTACCTTGATTAAATTTTTATCTTATATACAAAATTGGAAAAATTATCATTTTTCTGTCTATACGTCATTCTATTACCTAATTTACTATTTTCATATATTTTATCTGTAATGCTAATTTTCTCATTCTTTTTTTACTGTTGCTGTAACGTATTTTTGTCTTCAGTAGTTCTGTCATACAACCAGTCGCTAACTGCATACTGAATTTTCAGTGTATTAAAAATAATTCGCAGAGCCGTTGCTACCTATTACAAACTAATAAAAAAAAGATCTTTCCTAACAGGAACATACACAGGTTTACACTCTTCTTGTTCTGGGCCGAACAGAGCATTTTAAATCAAGTAGGCCCGGGGTAACATATAAATGTGGGATTATATGAGAGTTTTACACAAGCAAACAAGGAATTACAAGCGTAGAAAGGGGAACAGCAAATCCTCTGATGAAATTTCGTCAAAACGCCAGAACTAACTAATTAATATAATCCATTCGAATCACCGACACTCACACCAAAGGACATCCAAGATAACACACACCATGCTGTTAACGGTAAGTCATTATAAATTTTCTGTCGCACCAAAATCCACTCACAAATGTCATTTTGAGCCCAATTTTATCCATGGAATTTTTCTTCTTCCTCAAAAGTCCCGCCCATAGTTCTTCGTGATAAAACCCGGCGTAATGTACTCAGAGTCGTCTTCAAAACTAAGACATACGACTTTGGTCGGGCAATCGCCCTCCCTGAAGGAGTTAAAATTCACCCTCTCAAGCCCAATGCCTTCAGAAACATCACCAGATTCCTTAAAGAAAACAGAAAATGCTTCCACTCCTTCCCATTCTCCGAGGAAAAGCTGAACCATGTCATCTTAAGAGAACGACCCCAAGAAAATTATCTGCTGGCATTATAAGGCATTATAAACCATGCTCATGGTTTAGTCCGTCTTCCTAAAACCCCTAAAGGTATCACTGCCATCACTGAAGTCAAACATAGTAAAATCAAAGCTGAACCCCAGCACTGCAAATCCAAAAGCACACGCTGTTTTAGCTGCTAATTATTCGTTTACTTTTCCCATCTTTGTAGAGCCTCCCCCTTCTAAATGTGTCAAGTGCGGGCAAGGTCATGTTACCTCCACTTGCCAAAAATCACGCGGAGCCCTTATCACGTGTGCAACCTGTCAGGATATACGCACGGCTTCTTTCAGAGGTTGCCCAAACCACCCCGTTCAGAAACTCGCCACCGCCCCTTCAAATCCCCAGTTTTCCTCCACCTTCACAACAACAATTATATCCACAAAATTTAATATTATTTTGGTGTAAATAAGACATGACGATACTTGAAAATTGTCTAAAAATGTGAGTACACGTAGAAAGTTTAACGGTTCTGATGCACGGTAGTTCTTTTTTAATTTTGGATATATATTATTACTATATTTGTAATATTCAAAAAAAAAATGATTTAAGTCGTCTTCATATAATATATAGGTTCATATAACAAAAGTCGGATTCTATGATATCCGTCAAAAACTGCCTCCTACATTGATTTTTTCAATTTCATCACAACTCAACTTGAGATGCCACTTTGTTTTTAATCAGTTCATATAAGGAAGGGCTTACTTTTAAAGCCATGCATTTTCCAAAGAAAAAATCATAATTTTTACTATCAAAATTTAAAAATTTAACATTAACAGCCAGATTCACTAAGGGAGTTTAAATGTTAAACCTGGTTTAATTAGCATGGAATCTAAAACGTTTAGCTGTCCAGCTAACTTTTATCTTTAACAATGTGGCAATTATTTTTGTATTCAAAATATCACTAAATAAACATTTTTTTTTTTTAAATTTGAAACGAAACTCTAGAGCCATGGTTCCCAACCTATTTTAATCGCGACCCTTTTTAAATTCTTTAAAAATGTTCGCAACCCACCTTTCCCATCCGCCATATTGGATCAAAGGGTTTGAAAAAATATATTTTAGGACTTGACAAAGATATTTTTTATTAAGTATTAATTCCTAAATATTCATGATTAATGTGATGATTTAGTTTACATCTGTTTGTTATAATTCTTAGTTGCCTTTTTGTCAAGGCTAATCTCAGGTCATCTTGAACATCCATCTTATTCCCGGCTTTTGTCTTGATCTACAGAAGAGTTGAAAATCCACTTTCGCAGAGGTAAGTAGAAGCAAATGGCACTAATATTCAAAAAGAAAGGATGGGGACTTTAGGATACGAATGACGCATAGGACACCAAAATTGAGATAACGATTTTTCCTGAAATAAATCACGCGCTGAGGAGTCATTTCGCAACTCCAAAAATTCATCCTGCACTTCATCGAGATTGTAGGTAACATCCAAAGATACATGAAATGAGTTTCCTACTAATGCCGCTTCTTTTTGAAGTCGAAAAACCACCGTCTTTAGCTGGAAAAGGCGGGTCCAGCTTCTTCCTTTGGTAATGGCGGCGTTTGCCTTTTGCAGGTTCTCTCTTATTTTACCAAGAGCAAACTAAATTTATTGATTTTATATAGTTACATGACAGTCCATTTTTGGATCGACGTTTTTTGGGCTCTAAAGCTGAGAGTGGTCTCGGCGGCGTCTGCCCTTTAGGGCGCTCGACTTTTTTAGTGTCAAGAAATGTTATGGTACTTGATTCAAGTGGTTAAACGATAGTCCATTTTTTGATGTCGCATTTTAGGCACGGGGGCTGCAAAATCAACATTAAAGGGTTTTATTCGACTCGCCCGATAGAATGAACAACTAGGCAGACAGTGGTTAGTCGACAGGTCAAAATTTCGAGTCGCCCTCTAGGTCTGGTACTCAAAATTATGTCGATTTTCGACAAAGAAATTTTTGGACATTTCTTCCAAGTTCATTTGATGAAAAGTGATACAACGAAATTGCTGTCAGGAGGCATTTTAACAAATGATAAATACACTCCTGGACAAAATTAACGCAACAATATATTAAATCATAGAAATCTCTATAATGAATTAATTTTAATATTTTTTTATGAACATTGGTTACACTAAAAGTTAGAAAAAACTTATTCGGATACTTTAAAAGTGAATTAGCTATCAAATTTCTCTATAAGATTCGAATTAAAATTATTCTTAAGACCTAATAACAAAATCGTTGAAATTATGTAATAATGAAAAAAATAAACTGGGACACTAGTAGCAAAATTAATGGTGTAACTGGGACACTAGTAGCGTGTGTTGCCTCCTCTACTTCGAATGACAGCGTTTATGCGCCTAGGCATGCTTCTAATTAAATTTTGGATAAAATCTTGAGGAATTTGCTCCCATTCTGTGATAACTGCATTTTCAAGTTCCCTCAGGTTTCTAGGTGCAGGTATATGACGTTTCACATTTTTCTTAAGGTGATCCCATACATGTTCTATCGGATTCAGATCCGGGCTTTTTGGTGGCCATTGCATAATTGGTATATCAACTTGATTAAGATAATCGAGTACCTCCCTAGCCACGTGAGGTCGAGCGTTGTCTTGCATAAACAGGAAATTGGGCCCCACAAAATGACCGAAAGGCATCACATGTTCTATTACAATATTCTCAAGATAGTAGTCAGCATTCATGGATCTCGTACGGACAGGAACTAACTCTGTGCGAGCATCAAAGCAGATGCCACCCCAGAACATAACAGAACCACCGTCGAATGGAATCCTTGCAGAGATATTGCAAGGAGCAAACCTCTCTCCTGGTCTTCGCCATACCCGCTCACGACCATCTGGATGTTTTAGACTAACCCTAGTTTCATCTGTGAAGAAAACTTGTTTCCAATCATCTAAAGACCAGTTTTGGTGATTTCGAGCAAAACGTAACCTGGCAACTCTGTTCTCTCTAGTAAGCAAGGGCGCAGTGGCTGGTCTCCTACTGTTTAATCCAGCTTCATTTAACCGTCTTCTAACTGTTTTAGAAGAAATTGTGATATTGCGAACAGCTTCGAGTTCGTTTCTTATTATAGAACTAGTGTCAGTCCTGTTTCTTAAAGCATATTGTCTTATAAAACGTTCATCTAGGTCGCTAGTGCATGGTTTTCGCCCTTGCCCTAGCCTTCTAGAATAAGTTCCTACTTCATTCAAGCGTCTTAGCATACGACTTATTGTGGAACGATGTTTGCCTAACAAATTGGCAACATAACTCTGACAATATCCCTCGTCCAATAAAACTGATGCTCGCACTACCTCGTGTTCAGTTAAATTCCTTGTTCGATTCATTTTTCTAATTCTTCGGGGTCAAAAATAAAACAGTCTACTACAAAAACGTATTACTTTGAAAAAGGGAACAATTTATAAGCTTACTTTTAAAGAAAATCTATTGCATTATTACAGAAAATTGTTTATCTTCTAAAAAATTCTTTAAAACTGTAAATCTAAACGAATTGTTTTGATTTCTGTCATGAACAACGAAACAAAATATGCATAGTCTACTATTCAAATACTCGATAAACTGTAAAACTGACATAAGAAAAAGATAAATTAATTTTCAGATTGTTGTGTTAATTTTGTCCAGGAGTTTATTTATTTACCATAGATATTATTCATATTATATATTTCCGATTCTATATTTATTTAGCTTAATAGATACATAGAATGAACAAAAGCGCTTAGCTATAATGTTACGCGTTTTGACGTAAACCTGAAAAACATGTTAGCTTCCCATTGCATTAAGCTAAATTAATTTTATCGATGAAAGAAAAGTTAAGGTATTCTTTTTTGGTCACACGATGAAACGAATTTACGAGGTTATCTATTGTTGCAGCTATTGCAAGTTTTAGCAAAACCAATGACCCGCGTTTAAAAAACCAATGAGATTAATCAATATAACGAGCCTTTTTTGTGAAAATGCAGTTTTTCGACAATAAAAACATTATCGGTAGCCGTAGATAGAGCCACGATCATAGAACCGTATACACACTGAACGTTATCAGAAAATACTGGATGCATGAGTTGTTAGCTCTTCGAATAGGGGAAATTAGAACAAATATGAACATTTGCACATAAAAGATATATTTTTAAATAAAAATAAGCTTCGGTGCATATAAATAATTTATACATTTTGTAAGACTATCAAATCGATAATATATATATATATATATATATATATATATATATATATATATATATATATATATATATATATATATATATATATATATATATATATATATATATATATATATATATATATATATATATATATATATATGTATATATATATATATATATATATATATATATATATATATATATATATATATATATATATATATATATATATATATATATATATATGTATATATATATATATATATATATATATATATATATATATATATATATATATATGTATATATATATATATATATATATATATATATATATATATATATATGTATATATATATATATACATACATATATATATATATATATATATATATATATATATATATATATATATATATATATATATACATACATATATATATATATATATATATATATATATATATATATATATATATATATATTCGGTGTGTGAATTACTTTTGAGGGATTTTTCAGTAAAAATATCGTTTTATTGTAAAAAAATAACCGGTTAAATGCAAGTTGAACTTGAGCAATAAGTGTTCGGTACGCTGATTGCTTTTAAAATAAAAATTTTGTTACGGAGGTATAAAATGATCAGTTACTTCACAAAACACACCCCAAATGAGTTATCAACAAAGTTTTTTTTCCGATCTTTACCGAAAACTGACGACCTTGAAGCTTTTGTTTTTTATATACCAGATAAATTATTAACTCGTGATAATTTTCGTTCAATTTGCACCCTGTGGAGAATATTCCTGACCTTTTTCAAAATTTTTTGATCAGTACTTTTCGAGATAAGGGGGGACGGCAATTTTTTTTTAAATTTAATACAGAGAAAAGTGTACGCAAGTATTATATTATGTAATAGGTGTTTCGGTTAATAATGCCGATTTTATTAAGAGATAACGTTACTAATACACTTGTTGGTATAGACTAGTGACATTTATGTCGTTTTGAAAGGTAAACATACGCCATCAAAAGCCAGTTCATTATTAATTGTCATTGTGCGAAAAACATAGTTCTTCATAGCTTTGAATATGTCGTCTTTCGTTCCAGAAAAAGACGTTTTGCGGGGAAGTTTAATAACCTTCTTTCATTTGAAGAAAACGGCTGCTGAAAGCTATCGATTGTTGGTTCAAGCTTCTGGTGAACATGCTCCAACCCAAAAAACTTGGGTAGACCCAGGCTAGCTTTCAACATTAAAACCAGTGCGCAATACATAGGGAAAGAAAGCTTTGCTGTGTATTTGGTGGGACAGTAGAGGAGCTGTGTATCACGAACTGCTGAAACCTGGTGAAACGATTTCTGGCGATCGACGCCGACAACAATTGATAAAGTTGAACCGAGCATTTAAGGAGAAACGGCCAGAAGACGCCCAAAGACACGATAAAGTCATTTTTCAACATGACAATGCTCGGCCCCATGTTGCAAAATGTATTAAAGATTATTTGGAAAACATCAAATGGGACGTTCTACCCCACCCTCTGCATTCACCGGACTTAGCCCCTTCAGACTACATCTTATTTCGATCGATGCAGCACGGACTGTCAGAACAACACTTATATTCTTACGAAGAAGTGAAAATTTGGCTAGATAAATGGTTGGCCTCAAAAGATGAAAAGTGCGGAATCCATTCTTTGACAGAAAGATGGGAAAAAGTCATAGCTAACGATGGCCAATACTTTGATTGTTAAGGTAGTTCCTTTTGTGATGGAAATAAATGCTTAAATGTTGCTAAAAAATTGACATTATTAACCGAAACACCTATTATATTTTTGAACTGTGTTTTTACAAGCTTTCTTTTGACACCCCACTCGATGACCTCGTAAATTTTTTTTTCACTTCCAGTTTCACCCCCCAAAACGTCATCTTTTAAAACTACACGGCTCTGAGGCCATCAGTTCCTATATTAGTGCCAAAGTACAACTTTTTATCTCAAATAGTTTCGGAAAAAATCGGATGCGGCAGAGGGGCAGACAGACAGACACACGGACAGACAGACAGACCGACGGGTAGACACCGAAGTGATCTTATAAGTGTTGCATACGGAACACTAAAAAACCGAATATCGAATCAAATAAAAGCGATAAGTGGTGTTTTATTAAGTTTTAATCGCGTTGATTCTTATTCGAAGCAAAAAATTAAATTTTCCAATACCTACGAAACAGTGAGGTTTTACATAATAGCATAAATAATCAAAAATATTCAGTACCATATCATTTACCTTCCCCTAAAATAGTTACATCTCCCTACCTCTACATAGTCAAGATACTAAACTTCAAATAATTGCAGGTCGATTTGGTTATTATGATTATTAATTAAAATAACTTTTGGCATAGCATCTAACATGCGGCGACTACAGAATAATGCAGTACTAACAAACCACTAAAAAATTACTAAAGAGCGTATGCCCGTAACTACTCTATTCTCCCCTATACTACACTGCAATGACATTTTTTACTGCTATTATCTAGCGGATTCTTTTTTGCTGAATATATGGCAGTATTTGAGTTCAATTTAGGTGCAAATGTTAGATTTTTACAACGTTTTATATATGTGAACTTCTAGTGCATAAAGCTCCAAAACGGGAGAACCTTTTTATTTTTATACGTACCGTGTGGTGTTTAAAAAAGTTCTACAAAGGTTTTTGGCAAACGTCTGCTATTAGTACGGTTAGGAAACTTATGGCCAGGCAAGTAGAATAGTATCTGCCAGACGAGAATTACTGTTTAACGTGAAATTCAACCAACATGATCGGCACGCATGAGAGTAAACCGTTGATAAAATGTTTCTGCTCTCAAAAGTACCAACACTTTGTGCAATAACATACCACAACAGTTCATATTTCATAGTATTTGTAACCAAGAAATATTAACAGAAGTCATCTACGTTTCAACATTTTCATGGTATTTACAGAAATATACAGTCTATCAAGTAAGAACGTGTGCGCGATAACTCATTTTTGGTAGATGCGATTCTGGCGATCCAACAAAAAATCGGTAGAGGAAACCTTTGTCTAAGACGCATTTTAGCAAAAGTATCAGTTGATTCTCAACTTTTGTCGAAATCACGTAAAATTCAAAATGATTCCCTTGTTTGCGCGTCGGTTCGAGGCAGTCTTTCTTTTTTCAAACAGATTTTTTCAAAAATACGAACGGTCACGTTCTTATTCGACAAACTGTATGAGCCTGAATCGGCTCCTGCACCATCCAATACCACTTCAGACATAAGACCAAACATGAGAGCGGAAAAGACACACGATCTAGCCAGACAACTCAATCGATGGGTTTTAACGATGCAGTCTTTTCTTGAGTGTTTCTCGATGTCTACTGTGCCTGTAGCTCAACCGTCGACCCTACAACTTCTAATAAAAAAATACTACTCATTCGTTACACGTGGCTTTGGTGCCTAAAGTACATAAACCCCAATAGTGTTCGCTGTGGAATTGTGTTGTTTTAAGACCCTATCTTTAGAAATTCTTGAATCATTATCTGATCTGAAAAAAAATAACTACAGAGGCTTAAGCATTAATTCAACCTTAAGCAAATTGTTCGGAAAAATATTGAATAAAAAATTGAAAGAAATGGCAAAGCACAAGATTGGTGAAGAGCAAAGTGAATTTGTAACAGAGAGCGGATGTGTTGATAATTTGTTTATAATTCAACAGCTAACAGAAAAGAGACGAGATAGAGGCGAAGAAACACATTTAGCCTTTGTAGACTTAGAGAAGGCATACGGCACTGTCCCACGGGCAAAATTATGGGAGGTTCTGGAAAAACATAATATTGACCAGGGTTTAATAAATATTATAAAGGAGATGTAAAAAGAAAATAAGGCCTTCATCAAGCACAATGGATACTTGTCCAATCCTATTGACATTTCGAAAGGGCTCCGCCAGGGTTGCAGCTTGTCTTCTCTTTCATTTAATCGATATATAGAACACGTACTTAAAGAATAGAAAAGAAAGTTGGTGGAATGGGAGTCCCAATCAATAATTATAATCTGTGCCTATTTACTCTCAATTTTGCTGACGACCAAATAGTGATAGCCCAAGACTCATACGACGAGTTTATGCTTCGAAGATTAAACCAAACCTACAAACAATGGAGTCTGAAGGTTAATATAAATAAAACTGAATTCCTAGTGACAAACTATGAAGCAAAGTTCACAATACTTATCGAGGATCAGTCAGAAATCAAACAAGTAGACCAATATAAATATCTAGGAGTCATTTTAACTAAAGATGGTTTTGGACCCTATGAAATCAAGAACAGAATAGAACAAAGTAAGAGAGTGATGGGATGTTTGAGTTCAATATGGTGGAATAAACATATAAGCACTAAAACTAAAAAACACATTGGCAAAGCGCTAGTAGAGTTAATCCTATGTTATGGATTAGAAATTTGGACAATAAATGCGGATTGCAGAAGAAAAATTAACGCTGTCGAAATGGACTATTTCAGAAGAAGCGCAGGAAAGTCTAAAAGGGACCACATCACTAATGAAGAAATAAGAAGGAAAATGAACGCACAAGAATCAATAGTAGACAGAATTGAACTAAGAAGCTTAAAATGGTTTGGACACCTAATGCGCATGGACAAAAATAGATGGCCCTCACAAATGTTTAGATGGATACCACCAGGCAAGAAAAAAAAGGAAGACCAAGAAGATCGTGGCACGGCGGGATAAGGACTACAATAGAAGCAAGAGGCCTGACTGACGATGATGCGCTAGATAGAGCAATCTGGCGTTTTGGCACGGAAAGACAGCACCTAGCTGAATAATACCGTTTATAATAATAATTATTCTGATCCAAAATGACTGGGGACCTAAGATATCTTTGTCGTACAGGTAGGGAGTAATTAAATAAAAAGGTAATTCTTCCTCCTCCAAGCACTAGATGTAGTATAGTTAATCTTTGACCCGTACGCAAGTACTTATTCAGATAGTAAAGTGCTATAGGGTTGTCTGTTGCTATCTACGTGTTGTTTCTGTTGAGACTAGGTAAGAACCTGGTATATTCAGAGTTTGGTCCCATAATGAGTTTCTCTAGTCCCTAGTAAAATAGGTCTGCTATTTCGGTTTATTTGAGTATAGAACTTTGGGTCTATTCATGTTTCAAACGAGTTTTATTTCTACTCTGGGGCAGTAGGATGCCATTTAGCCTACTTCAGTTGAAGCAGTTGTTCGTTGATGAGGATGTTTGCTAGTCCTGTTGTCTAAATAACGGGAGGAGATTGTTTTGAACACAATCTTAAGTGTATATAGTCGGTCAAGCAAGAACGTGTCCGCGATAATTCATTTTTGGTACGACGCATAGTAAAAGTATCAGTCGATTCCGAACTTTTGTCGAAATCACGTAAAATTCACAATAACTCACTTGTGTGCGCGTCCGTTCGAGGCAGTCTTTCTTTACTCCCTTCCAAAAGGGCCTAAAATGACACATTCCACGGCCGTTACATAGTCGAAAAAACGAATCTTTGTTTTCACGGGATCCGAAATTGACGCTGAGAGCGGCGTTAGGAAAATTTTTGCTGGGCGAAAATCACGTCGCGAAGCGGCTCACTTGGACCCACGATAAGATACTAGAGTGGCCCTCACAATCGCCGGACGCTAACCCTATTGAAAAAATTTGATCCCTTGTAAAAAGAAAGCTCAAAAGAAAGACTTTAATGACTTTGATTCAGTTGTCTTCTAAGATTCGAAAAATTGGCAGAGTATGCAGAAAATCTCGTCGACAGTATGCCTCGAAGATGCCAGGCGATTATTGATGCAGGAGGTGATTGGACAATTTACTAAGGTAATTGCGCTGTTGTTAACACACCAAAGAATACATTGATAGCAAAAAATTTTCTCAAAACACATTCTTTCAAGAATACGAGCGGTCACCTTCTTACTTGACCGACTGTAGTTAAAGATGACATAATTCTGTCAATTATTCATAACAAGGATAACACAGGGCAACAAAAAAATATTTTTGTTTTGGTGCCTGGGATTTTAGAGCTGATTTTAACTATATTTGGGACGCTAAATCTATACATGCAATCCGTTTTTCTCTATCAGCTCTACTTTTTTAGATACATCAACTTATCTACCAATGTGGTTTTTATTCAGTATATTCATTTATGAGAGTTCTAAAATTATTATATATTCATTAATGTAGGTACAATGGTTTTATTGTCAGTCTGTAATTGAGTAAATTCCAGGTAAATCTATAAATAGTGGAACCATTGCCTATCAGGTACCTGAACTGACCCTTTTAATCACCTAACTCGGGTAAGTCTCGTCAGTTTGTGCGTTCTTACTAATGAGAGTAGATCGAATTCGGCGTGTTATTTTATGTTAAGAAAAGAGTGTTTTTGTGTTATTGAACAGAATTAAAATGAGTTCAGGTTCCAGTTCAAGAGGAAGTTGTGTAAATCAACCTGATGTGTTTTGCTATATATGCGGAGAATACATGTTTCAACAAAACAGACAAACTATTACTGACTTTGTAAAGCGAGCGTATCTTGGATACTTTGGAGTTAAGCTTGGTGATCAGGACAAAACGTGGGCCCCGCATCTCGTATGTAAAACTTGTACAGAGCATTTTCGGCAGTGGACTACCGGGAAAAGAAAATGTCTAAAATTCGGCGTACCAATGGTTTGGAGAGAACCAAAAAACCACTTCAATGATTGTTATTTCTGTTTAGTAAATACTAATGGAATCAATCGAAATAACCGCAGTAAGTGGACTTATCCCAATTTAGACTCGGCAATACGCCCTATCCCTCACTCAGATGAAATACCGATTCCAACATTTCATCAGCTACCACATATCTCTGATGACGAATATTTTCCCTCTGATCGCTCTTCTGATGCTAATAAAAGTTCTGATGCTAATGAAACTAACAGTGACTATGAGGGGACGTCATCAGTTCCTCAACGCTTCAATCAAAATGAATTAAATGATCTCACCAGGGATCTCAATTTATCGAAAAAAGCTTCTGAAGTACTGGCTTCTAGGTTGAACGACAAAAATTTACTGGAACAAGGAACCAAAATTACCTTTTACCGTACAAGAGAAAAAGATTTGCTACCATTCTTTTCTCAAGAAGACAATCTTGTATTTTGTCACGAAATTAGGGGACTCATGAAAGAAATGGGACTTTCTGAATATATTCCAGATGATTGGCGCCTATTTATTGACAATTCAAAGCGAAGTTCAAAATGTGTCTTTCTACATAATGGGAATAAATATGGTTCAATACCACTAGCTCACTCAACGAAACTGAAAGAAGAATATAATACCATAGCTTTGGTCTTGCAGAAGATAAAGTATTACGAACATCAATGGATGATTTGTGTAGACTTAAAAATGGTAAACTTTCTTCTTGGGCAGCAAAGTGGTTACACGAAATATCCGTGTTTCTTGTGCCTCTGGGATAGTAGGGACAAAACACACCACTGGGTTAGAAAAGATTGGCCTCAGAGAGAAAACATGGACGTTGGGGAAAAGAATGTCATTAACGACGCTTTGGTTGAAAGAGAAAAAATCATACTTCCTCCGTTACATATAAAGTTGGGCTTAATGAAGCAATTTGTAAAGGCTCTTGATAAGAATGGGTCTTGTTTTGTATATATAGGGGTAAAAATGCATCAGTTGAGCACAGAAAAACTCAAAGCAGGGATATTTGACGGCCCACAAATAAGACAATTAATTAAGGATCCTGCCTTCATAAATTCAATGAATCAAGTTGAACGAGAAGCTTGGACATCATTTGTTGCAGTTGTAGAAAATTTTCTAGGCAAACCTAAAGCTCAAAACTATGTTGAAATGGTTAACAAGATGCTTAATAGTTTCAAATCCTTAGGGTGCAATATGAGTATTAAAATACACTATTTACACAGCCACTTAGACCGTTTTCCAGAAAATTTTAGGAGACATGAGTGAGGAACAAGGTGAAAGATTTCACCAAGATATTAAAGTTATGGAGGACCGCTACCAAGGAAGATGGGACATGCACATGATGGCAGATTACTGCTGGAGTTTAAAAAGGGACTGTTTAAAAAAACATTCAAGAATGTCGCGGAAAAAAAAAAGCTTTCCAAGTGTTGAGTGACTATTTCATTTCTTCAATGTTTTTTTTTTTGTTTGTAAGTACGACATAATATTGTATTTTGTATAACTAAAATAGAAATTTCGTATCTACTTTTGTTTACTACACTTACGGATTTGAGTTACAATAATGTAACTTATATTTCTCTAAAATTGTATATCTTAAAAATTTGAGCTCCTAGGTACAAATGAATACGTTATTTCAATTCAGGACATCAAATTGATATAGAATCAGCTCAAAAAACCTCGACACCAAAACAGCTGTTCCCCTGTGTAATCTTTTTTGAGAGCAACGGACAAGTTTTAAATCAATCTAAACCGATCAATATTTAGAAACACAGTTTGTTAATTACATTCAATTTTAACAACACCACGATGATTTGTATTAACTTAAACTAGATTGAAACTCAACAAGGCTGTTCATCAAACTTACTTATCCTATATAAAAGTCCGCGAGATCTGTGTTAGCATTCGTTTGGTTTGTCGTGTTATTCGCATTCGAGTTTAGCTACTTTTCGTGTCGAATCGATGTAACTCGTGAACCGAATCAGAACAAAAGTTTGAACTAGTTCACCCGGATCCTCGTAGAAACGTGGTTCAATGAACCAGCTCAGTCAAGAACGACACAACTTTAACCACAAGTAACTATTTTTGTCAAGAATTATTTAAAAAAAAGCTTTAGTTTTAATATCCACTATAAAACAAAAATAACTTACTGAAATTCGTAACACTTCCAAAAAAAACAATAAACATATTTGCCCATCTGCTTTAGACTTTTTTCGTATTTTTCGTTACAATGTTTATTTTGAAAGCAATTATCCTTTTCAATGTGTTTACAAGTCGGACTGCTAATTAAATAAACGTTGTTTCTGACGAGGTGAATCCATAAAAAATGCCACTAAATCCGTCAGTGATTGTCCGTGCTTGAAGTTGTCCAGAGGTGGATTAGTTTATTATTTACAAATACGTCTGTTTAAATGCCTGCTGTTTAGTTCTAAACATCCAAGTTTAAAAGCAGTATTCGGTATTTTGTATTTAAATCGGTCATTTTAGCTACTATGTCCGTCAATAAGTTTTTAAAGCGGAAATGAAACAAGATAAATTAATGAATCGAAACACATTTATTCGTCAGTATAATCTCCCTTAAGCTGAATACACTTTTTCCAGCAATTTCTCAATTCATTTACCCCATCTCTGAAGGGGTTTTCGGAAGACCTTCAAAATACCCATCTGCGAATGCTATCATCTCATCATTTGTTGAAAACGCTTTCCACGTAGAAATCTTTTGTGGTTTGAAAACAGATGGAAGTCAGAGGGAACCAGATCTGGCGAATAGGGTGGATGTTCCAACAATTCGTATTTTAATTCGACCAATTTTGGCGTTTCCAAAACACCTCTGTGAGCAGATGCAGTGTCATGATGAAAGATGATTTTTGCTTCTGCAATCCGGGCATTTTCTCACGAATTTTTTCATCCAGCTAGTCCAAAAGGTTGCAATAATACTCTCCTGTGATTGTTTTATCGGTCTGAAGGTAATCAACTAACAAAATTCCTTTTGCATCCCAGAAAACTGATGCGATAATTTTTTTTGGACGAGTTTGACGACTTTGACTGCTTTGGAGCTGAACAACCGGGCTTAGTCCACTGTGCGATTTATTGTTACAGTTTACGATTATACTGGTAAACCCAAGTCTCATACCTAGTTACAAATCGACGCACAAAATCAGTTTTATTCTTTGTAAAATAAGCCAAATGTTGTTTAGAAAGTTTTTCTGGAGTGCGTTTTTGTTCCAATGTTTACAAATGCGGCACACATTTTGTGAATAGCTTTCTCATACCCAAAACATTAGTTAAGATCCCATGTACGGATCTATGTGAGATGCCTACATCCTCAGCTAAATAATCGACGGTTAAACGACGGTCTTCTATCACCCTATCTTATACTTGCATAACAGTTTCTTCAGCTGTTGCAGTTTTTGGACGTCCAGAACGTGAATCATCATTGACGCTTGTACAACCACGTTTAAACTCGAGTGCATCTATGAACAGTTGGAAATGAAGGAGCAGACTCCTTTCACACGTTTACTAACTTTGCATGGATTTCAGTCGCCGATAAACCTTCCATAACAAAAAATTTATTCACTGCATGATATTCGATTTTTTAAAAATACTCAAACACGTCTACTTTAACCAGCTGATAAATAAGGAATGACTTGACAGATCGATTTGACATTTAGGATGTGCTCATATGTCAGATGAAGCTACGAAATGGGGTTCATTATTTCATTCAAGTGATGCTCCATAGGTATCGCTTTCAAAACTTATTGACTGACCTGATACAAGGCCGCAAATTGATAAAAAGAACCTTTATGTACATTTTACCATATGTTAAAAGTCTCAAACACATGTACCGAAAAATTAATAAAGCAAAGATATGTGACGCTTAGGGATGGGGTTAAAAGTTACAAGCCGATATTTCAACAATCGTCATAAGTATTTATCTAGCCTCTTAAGATTTTTCCCGGTAATACTACAGAAAGAAAAACGATACACATAACATGTCACCCCTTTTAAAGAAAACGATCAATATGATTATGGTTTTAAGGCACAATAGTACAATGATTTGTCAAGTGGCGTTTCAAATTAGCCCTTACTTGACGTACTGGGGCGTAACGCACTCCAGACTTTTTTACGCTTAATTTAAAGTACTTAAACTTATGACGGGAAGATCTATAGCGACATCTAGCTATAGTTCGAGGGTGCTGCTACTCTCTCAAGCGAACGGCATTACTTTGGAACCGTTAGTTTGGCTGTAGCAGTTAAGCAAAGTAGAGTGGTGCTCAAATACACCCCAGTAAGTCAATAGCGTTATTTTTGTGAAATTTGTGTGATTTTTTTTTCATTGTATTTCGATATCTGTTACAATAACTGGAACTGTGAGGAAAATTAAGCGAGAGATTCCTGCCGACGAAACGAGGGACAAATAATTTTGATAAACTTTGTCATACTATGAGCGGAAGGATAAACAGGTGGCCGATTAGATATTTTTATGGCATATTAGACCAGGCTGTTGTAAACGCTAAAATTTTGCTGAAATGCAAATCGAAACTCGACAACATCCACAGAAAAGCAACGGCGATTGATTGTCTCGAAAAACTACACCTTCATCTCGTGACACTGTATTTGCAAGAGAGATATGCGACTACAACGCTGTGAAAAGATATAAAACTCGGCATCCCAAGAATTTTGAAAATACGTGTTGTATCTGATCAACTTTTACAACGTATTGAGCTTGGCAAACAACAGCGATGCTTATTGTGTACAAGAAAGGAAGACAAAAAAATCAGAAAAGCTTGTTCTGCCTGCTATAGTCCTGTTTGTCAAGATCACAGCCACTACATTTGTAATGATTGCGTTGCCGTATAATTAATTAAAAGGAATTAAATTGAACTTCAATGCTTATTTTTTATAATTGATAACATTATTTTCTTTATTTTCAAATAAAAATCTTGTAAAAATTAGATTTAAACAATAAATATTATTTATTAAAAATACAAAGTTAATTTTTTCACAAAATCCCTTCCTTCATTTCTCAGAATAAATACCTTTTTTTAAAAGGACCACTACTTTTCAGTGTTCCGTACGGAATACCTATAAGATCACTTCGGTGTCTGTCCATCTGTAAGTCTGTCTGTCACACCCGATATTCTCCAAAACGATTTGGCATAGAAAGTTGAAATTTGGTACTAATATAGGAACAAATGGACTCATCAGAGCCGTGTAACTTCAGTCCCGATTTGAGAAGTTATGGTCAGAAAAGCAAGCTCATCCTTCTCATTAATTGTATTGTTTGTAGTTTTTTTATGTGTTCTAATAAATAATAATTAAGATTCTACATTCGTTGGAGTTTTCTTTGAATAATAGAGTAATTTTATTGTCTGCTAGAGCTCCACACGGGTATCTTCTTTTAGAAGGGCGTTGCATAAAAATTGTAACCTGTAAAGGGAGTTGCAGTAAAAAAAGATTGGGTACCCCTGCCCCATATCAACTTACGCTTCGGAAACAACTTAACAACTTAAACAAGTCGCCAAAGACGAATCGATGCGTTTGAGATGTGGGTATATCGAAGAATTCTCAGAGTATCATATACCAAATACCGTACTAATGTACTAAGCTTAGTATAAATGACCGACTTTCAAACAGAATTAGCAGACAGTACCTAAAATATTTTGGCCACATTATGAGGAAAGTGGATGCCATGGAAAAGCTTGTAGTAACATGGAAGTTAGAAGATCAAGGGAACGGTCTCCAACAAAATGTTCCGACCAAATAGGATCGCTTCTTGGTATAGGTATGAATGATTCAGGTCGGTCAAGTCGCGCAGAATCGAGATGCCTGGAGAACAACTGTTGAGTCAGCAACTGCATAGTGTCACCGACACTCCTATTGGGGTGAAAGGATTGAAAGAGAGAGAGAGAGAGAGAGAGAGAGAGAGAGAGAAAGAATATCATAGTCAACTTTACTAATCAACAAATACCAAAAATAATACCTACTTATTATGCCTAAATAACCGGTCAAGTGCAAGTTGAACTTGCGCAATTAGTGTTCCGTACGTTGATTGCTTCTGAAATAAAAATTTTTGTTACGTAGGTATAAAAGGAACACAAAACACACCCCAAATGAGTTTTCAACAAGTTTGTTTCCGATCTTTACTGAAAACTAATGACTTTGAAATTTTTGTTTTTTTTTTATATACCAGATAAATTATTAAAGGTAATGCACTCGTGATAATTTTCGTTCAATCTACACCCCGAGGAGAATATTCCAGAATTTTTTCAAAATTTTTGGATCAGTACTTTTTAAGATAGAGCGATTTTTCATGATTTTTTTTAAAATAATACAAAGAAAAGTGTGCGCATGTAAGACATTATATATATATATATATATATATATATATATATATATATATATATATATATATATATATATATATTTGAACTCGCTTTCATTTGACACCCCACTCGATAACCTAGTAACAAAAACTTTTTTTCACTTTCGATTTCAACCCCCAAAACTAACCCCTTAAGTCACAATTTAACTTTCAAAACTACACGGCTCTGATGAGGCCATAAGTTTTTATCTAAGTACCAAATTTCAACTTTCTACGTCAAATAGTTTCGTAGAAAATCGGATGTGACAGACGGACAGACATCGAAGTGATCTTATAAGTGTCCCGTACGGAACACTAAAAACGAGCAATTCCAAATTTCAAATAGTTTCAACATAGGTATCTTAAGGCGCCTGTATCCTGACCCCCATCGAATACAGCGCTTGGCGCTGGCCATCAATATTTTCCTAAAATTTTAAATGAACCACCAGTGCCCCAACATGTTGGGTCGAACATATTTAGACGACCATGAATCTATAGCGATCATGTTGGACAAGATTTCTGTATAAAAGGTTGTGTTCTTTATTTGATTTTAGTTCAGCTAGTAAGACAGCAGATTATTGAGGACAATCAGTGATCCAAGCTGAAGGTAAGATGGTAAGTAAAATTCAGTAAAAAAGTATAAGTGTTCAAAAAATAACCTTTCTAATTAGCAATATATCAAGAAAGTATTTTTAAAGATATACAAATCTTATTGAAAAATAATCTAAAATGTTAAGACCCTTCAAAAACTCGCAGATGAATTTCTTTTTACAAACGCAAAAAATATTACTGTTAAGGTCGGACGAAAGAAAAAAATATCGATTTACCTTGTATTTGTTAAAACGTATCGCGTAAATTATGTATCAAGTGAAAATCCCCTTCGTTATTGAAAAGGGACAAAAATATCGAGAACTGCCTCTAATACATTTTTTTATTGGACTGACTTAAAAAGATAATTTAATAAAAGCGAATTCATATTCATCTTCTTCTAGGAGATAAATAAAAAGTTTAAAAAAATAAACTTTCCATTATAAAGTGCATTCATGCGCATAGCAGCACAAAATATAAAGCACATGTCTAAAACTGTTGACATGTGCGAGTTTCTTAAGTATGTAAGCGAGGAATGAAAGTTTAATAAAGTTTTTTTTTTCAATGCACTGTTCTAGAGATAAGTAATCTCAGAAAGGTAAACATCCAATTACCATTAAATCCACATCGGTGCCCATTAGTAAACAACCATAATATTAAATTGTATATTTGAGGTGTCCGTTACTTTGTGACAGTACATTTTAAATTTCTAAATGAAATGAATTATTTCGTTATTTGTCACTTATTTTTTATTTATCTGCGACTGCAGTTTCGTAGGGGCAATGTAGTAAACTTACGAAACTGCAGTAGCAGATAAATAAAAAAAATCGGTCAAGTGTAAGTTGAACTTGTGCAATTAGTGTTCAGTACGTTGATTGCTTTTGAAAAAAAAAAAATTGTTAAGGAGGTATAAAATGATCAGTAACTTCAGAAAACACAATCTCAATTTACAATCTTTATTGAAAACTGACGACCTTGAAATTTTTTTTTATATATACCAGATAAATTATTAAAGGTAATGCACTCGTGATAATTTCAATCTACACCCCGTGGAGAATATTCCAGAATTTTTTCAAAACTTTTTGATCAGTACTTTTCGAGATAAGGAGGAGAGACAGCGATTCTTTAAAAATAATACAAAAAAAAAGTATGCGCAAATATTACTACATATATATATATATATATATATATATATATATATATATATATATATATATATATATAATATATATGTATATATATATATATATATATATATATATATATATATATATATATATATATGTATATATATATATATATATATATATATATATATATATATATATATATATATATATATATATATATTACTCGGGTTTTCACAAGCTTTCATTTGACACCACACTCGACCTAGTAAAAAATATTTTTTTTGCTTCCGATTTCACCCCCCAAAAGTAACCCCTTAAGTCAAGATTTAACTTTTAAAACTACATGGCTCTGATGAGGCCATCAATTCCTATATTATTACCAAATTTCAACTTTCTATGACAAATAGTTTCGGAGAAAACCGGGTGTGACAGACAGACAGACACACAGACGGATAGACACCGAAATCATCCTATAAGTGTTCCGTACGAAACACTAAAAATAAAGCATAATATAAAACTTTTTTCCCTTAGTTCGAGGATTACTTTGTTCTACAGCTGTCAAATATTTTAACTTTAGCAATCATTAGTTGCTCAAATTCACATATTTTTTAGACACTTTGTATAATTTATTTCAATTTTGGCATTAAGCGAAGGCATGAAGAAAGCTTATAATAAATTAATAACATAAATTTTGTTACTTTATGCTTGATATTTGTTTAAATAAAACTGGCCAAGTACATTAGCGTTCGCTACGTTGATTGCTTTTACAATAAAAATTTTTGTTACAAAGGTATAAAATGATTAATTACTTCCAAAACACACCCCACACAGATCATTTATTAAAGGTAATGCATTGATGATCTTCGTTCAATCTACACCCTGTGGAGAATATTCCACAATTTTTTCAAAAATTTTTTTTCGAGATAAGAAGGGAGATAGCGATTTGTCGCAATTTTTTAAAAATAATACAAAGAAGTGTGCGCGCAAGTATTACATTATACCATATATATTTTTGAACTTGTGTTTTTACAAGCTTTCATTTGACACCCCACTCGATGGCATTGTATTTTTTTTCACTTCCGATTTCACCTCCCAAAACTAACTCCTTAAGTCAAAATTTAACTTTCAAAACTACACAGCTCAATTCCTATATTAGTGTCAAATTTCAACTGGCATCGAAGTGATCTTATAAGTGTTCCATACGAAACACTAAAAATCATATAAATTGTGGACCATAGATCGCAATTGAAGAAAAAAACCAACCAGAGCTAAACCAGAAACACTGCAAAATGGTTCAACCAAGCTCTGACTTCGAAATAAACTGACAATATATAAGATCATCGTCAAACCAGAGCTTTCGTGTGGCTGCCAGGCATGAATTTGCGTGTATAAAATAAGGAGAAATTTCGTAAAAGTGATACAGGTGATCCAGAAAATGGTAGCCAATGCTTACTGATTCCTTGGAAACGATTATTTATGTCGGTATCTAAATATCCAGGCCAAATTACAATTCTATAACAGGTTATACCACAAGACCATCTCCAGAAACTGGAGCTCATCAGGCGGCTCCAACGATCTAGGTCATCAGGTCGTATCAAAACGTTAAAGATAACTGGCAACTAGTCGCCCCATAACAGAAACCCGATTAAATAGTAGAAAGTGGTCATAAGAAGAAGAAGAAGAAGAAGAACAACGACGTTGCCCTAGCCTTATTAGATGTTACCAACTTACTTAACTTTATTTCTAACAAATTGTAGGACTAACTTGTAATTAAATGACCTATAGAGTTGTAGAAAGTTACGCTACAAGTTATTTAATATTAATGGTGTATATTTTGCTGCGCGTTACATAAATTTTTAAATATTTGTAAGAATGTCCAGCACACTAGTGTGATAACTTAGTTTTAAAAGTTACTATGAAGACTTCTATTAACGACATAAAAACAGAAACATACATTTCTAGTTTTATATCATCGACAAAAAATGCACGACGTGTTGTGTAAAATATAAAAACATGTTAGAACAATTTTATTACGCTGTAGCGACACATATTCTTATATTTTTACGATCGTTTTTCAATAAGATTTAAATTTAAAAACCATTACCAATCTCAGTATAAGTGTAATAATAATAGACCGGTAAGTGTAATATATTTATTTAGCTGTTAAATTAAATCTCTGTAGAGTCAAGCAAGAGCAGAAGAGGATCGCGGAATTTCCCCCAGGTTTTTAACTCTTCCAAACTGTTTTAGTTATTGTACAGCAAGGCATAGGTTTTCTTAAGAAAAGGTTCTTGGCGCTAAAATTTTCTTATAAGTCTTTTTTTGTTCAAATCTCATTCCCTTCCAATCATTAATTCTTAATAGTTCTATTATAAGAAAGAGTTCTTGCCTCCTTTACTCATCAATTTTAGTAAATTTTTATCTATACTAATACAATAAAGAAGGAAAGTTTGTTTGTCGGAGGTAATCTCTCAAAATACCAATCCGATTTTTAAAAAAATCTTTTACTCGTATGTAGCCTGGACTTTTGGGAAAGACATAAAAAATGTAATAGATAAATAATAAATATATAATTTCGGTTCTAATATAGGCAGTCAAGTATACAATGGATTATATATTTAGTTATAAGTTAAATTTCTAAATAAAATGAAACGAATTATTTTGTTATTTGTCACTTATTTTTTATTTATCTGCTACTGCAGTTTCGTAGGTTTTCTACATTGTTAAGCATAATACTACAAACTAAGGTGGTTTATTTGCGATTTATAAAAAAATAAGCCACCTTAGTTTGTAGTATACGCTTGACAATATAGAAAACCTACGAAACTGAAGTAGTAGATAAATAAAAAATAAGTGACAAATAACAAAATAATTCGTTTCATTTAATTTACAAAATTTAAAATGTACTGTCACAAAGTAGCGAACACCTTAATTATACAATCAGTTCAAGTTAGTTCAGGTCAGTCAACGTTAAGCCAAGGCCGATTATTATGCCATCTATATATTATAGTTCAAGTTTCGAAATGAGCGGTTTTTCATATCCATATCCTAAACAACACGAATTTTGTAACAAAGCATATTGAACAGCACTACTATACAGCACTATTATATACAATGAAGTGCTTCCGTATATTTAAATGTTTTGCGACAAAATTCTTACTTAAATATATAAAGATAGAAGATTTATAACTAACAATAACTGAACTGCCGCAAAATCCCATATATTTTCTTACTGGCCTCAAAGCATTTTATGTGCTATTTTTGGACCCACTCCGGTGTATGTACGCATGCGGAGGGGTGAGACTCCTTGTGAAGAAATAGATTTTCGGTTGTCTAGGGTATTGTTAATGTATAATGTAGTTAGGCTAGATGTCAAAAGGACGTTATGAGACGTGCCGCCAACTTTATGTGAAGTAGGATTTTTTCGACTGAAGATAATCATCGTTGTCGAGATGGGGGGGGGGGGGGGGTGTTGACTGTAGGTCAAACTGGCGTTAATATTGGTTGACCAAAAGGTCTTTATTATAGTGATGAGGGGTGTTCTAGACTCTTTGTTAGAAGTATCCTGGTTATTTTTAGTGTGTAATGGGGGTAAGCTAGATGTGAAAAAGGCGTTAATGAAGTTCAGGTCTCAGTTTTCCAGATCACGTGGCAGTCTGCCATGTTAAAAAGGAGACCAGCGGGAGTTTTTTTTTTTGATATCAAGTTTGTCAAAAAGACATTAGAAGAGGGTTAATGTTTGTTTCTTGAAAAAAAAGGGTTGTTAAAAAGGCATTAGAGGAGGGTTGATGTATGCGTGTGTAAAAAAGGCGTTGGGCTGTTTTTATGATAAAAAGTTGATAAAAAAGTTCTAATATAAGGTGTTTTTTGTTACAAAGGTTGTTAAAAAGGTTGTCAAGAAGGCCTAATATCCGTTATTTTTCGTTAAACAGTAGTTGAGAAAGGCCTTATATGAGAATAGAAGACGGTAAAATCGTCTGACCAAAAAGCCCTTATGTGTAATTTTTTGTTAAAAAGATGTTGAAAAAAGAATTATGTGGGGTTAGAAGAGAGTTGACTTAGGGTAGAAGAGGGTAAGACAAGAAGTCCTTATTATTATGGAGAAGATGATGATGATGATAACTAGAGGTAGGCTAGACTAAACAAAAAAGTCCAAACATAATCTGTTTCTTATGGCACTCGAGGAAGAGAATGTGTCGTATAAAGAAATATTTTAAACTATCTTAAAAAAAGATTTTAGACATACTATTTTTGTTTACACTAAATTATAACGAAGAGTTGAACAGTAACATAACAACAACTCCCGTGCGAAGTCGGGTCCCTAGTATATTATAAGAACGGGTTCTTTCTTTGGAATATCCCCCATTACCCGGCCATCGATTTTTGAAGTTGGTTCAATTATAAGATAGTTTTCTTTTTGAGACAGATTTTTTTAAAATTAACCCGGTCATCCTTTCCAACTGCTCGTTTGTCACTCAATTTCCCGAAAATTGAATAACCTCGAGCCAGGATTTCCTATTCACGGCCCTAAGTAAGAGCAAGTTAGTAATATATAAGCGTTTGGTATTAAGGAGCGCACCATTTTAGAGTACTATAAACAAAAAAGAGAGGGAGGCGAAGATCTTTGTAGAAACCATAATTTGGCAGGATTAACAATACAAAAAATTAATCCGGTTAAAATCTTGTTCCTATAAACATCTCTGCACTCCTTTGTTCAGAGTGTTTTAATATTGTAGTTTTCCTTAATCGCAAACGCGAATAGTCATAAAGTGGCATGTGATATTCCTGAATTAGCTTAGAGAAAATGCGTAAGCAACGTTCTTAAAATAGCAACAAGATATGAAATATTACACAATATTGTAGAAAAACAAAACAAAAACAGCATAGTAGAAAACTAATTTAAAAAATTTATTGAATAATAGTACTGTGCCTATAACGAAAAGAAAACACAAGGAGTAGTAGTAGAGGACGACAACCACATATAGCTATCATAAGCCCCTACAGAATAAGGATAAGTGGGGAATGGAAACAACAACCTGTACAATTTGGGCAGACTAGAGTTATGAATCTAATCGACAACAAACTCTTGGATATGTCATCTGACTATATGACAACGTCGTATAATTTTGAAAAACCATATGGAACTGGGTGCGATCCACATCTATAGAAGGAGGTGGAGACCCCAAAGAGGGCAACGAGTCTGGTCTATTACACAGACGCCTCAAACACTCTGAGCAGAGTAAACAAATAAAACAATATTTCAGGCAAAAATTCACGCAATACAAGCATATGTTCACTATAACAATAGACGGGACTATGTCAACCAAGAAATATATATTTTGCCAGTCTAGCTGCATAAAAGCTTTAGATGCCTATCGGTCCAACTCCAAGATCACGATATAGTATAAAGATGACCTCTACTACTAGCCTTCAGGAATAACAAGGTTTCACTACTGCGGGGATAAAAGGTAATGAAAAAGCAAAGAAAATATGAAGATTCGAAGCTATAACACCATATAAACCAGCGTTTGGTATACCAAAACAAGTGGTAAAAACGACAACTAACGGATGCTCATATCAGCAATATCTAGATCGTTGACTCGCAAAATCTGGTCAAACACATGCGAGGGACGTAATTGGCGGCCTCTCAAAGGCACTAACAACTGACGTCCGTTGTTTAACGAGAGCCCAGACCAAACAAGTGGTGGGACTGATTACCGGCCACTGTCACTTGAGGAGACACTTATAGAAAATGGGTATCCACAATGATCCAACGACATCCAGACCATGAAGCGAAGAGGAAGAAACCTCCATGCACATCCTAAATGAATGAGCGACTTTAACTCAGGGACAGACATAAACTGTTCGAAGATTTACATAGTGGCGATAAATTACCACATGAAGGGCTTGGAAGGAAGCCATTAAACCTTCCTAAAATGACGACCTCATGTAACCAAGAGGCTGCAGTACACAACGAGGCACAATCACCTACCCCCGCTACAATCAACCAGCCACTAACGTAGTAAAGGGTGTCCCAAAATTCACGCAAGAAGTAATTTTGATAGAAAACACAGGTTTTTAATTAAAAATTGTAATTTTTTTATTGATTCATAAAGTATAAAGTATAGGGTTATGTATGGAATAACATATCGGGTAAATGGCCTCCACGGTTTTGCTGGCACATACGCACTCTTCTGTCGAAATTTTCCATGACCGTTTTGTATAAATGTGGCTGAATTTCGATGATACATCGCTTAATTTCCTCCTTCAAGTCGTGGGTAGTCGTGGGCTTGTTGGCATAAACCTTAGACTTTAAAAAACCTCAAAGAAAAAAGTCCAACGGCGTTAAATTGCATAATCTGGGCGGCCAATTCTGATCCCCAAAACGGGATATTATACGATCAGGAAATGACTCATGCAGTAATTGAATTGTTTCTCGCGCTGTATGGCATGTGGCACGTCTTGTTGAAACTACATGTCGTCCACTTCCATATCTTGCAATTTAGGCACAAAAAACTGGATTATCATATCGCGATAACGATCACCATTAACCGTTATTGCCTGGCCAATCGCATTTTCGAAGTAGAATGGTCCGATGACAGTGACACGTTGTGGATGAATTTGTTTGGCAAGAGTCACGCGTGGATTGCCTGAACCCCAAATGCGACAATTTTGTCGATTAACGCTGAAGATGATTTCACAAGTCTGCAAAAAAAAAAAATTAAGAGCTGTTTTGGTTTTTTTGCGTAATTCTTATGTTTTTGGGTGTACTGAATCCGAAAATGACTTTCATTTTGTCATAGAACGTCACGTTTTCTGACACTGTAGGTATCTATGTTAAACAAGTTATCATCTTAAAATAAAAGACTAAAAAATTTTTTTTTAATTTATAATTGCGTAGCAAAACTTATTTTTTTATCTAAAATACATTCATTAGTAAGCACTAAACACATTTCTTTTTTCCAGTGAGACTTCTTTTGGTACATTTTCGCTTGTAGGAAGCATCTGGAAGGTCTCTCTGAAGCGTCCAACAGTAGTCTGCCATTATTGAGACGCTCCATCTTCCCTGGTATGTTTTTTCCATCTCCTTAATATCTTGGTGAAATCGTTCACGTTGCTCTTCACTCAGATCTCCTAAATTTTCTGGAAAGTAGTCGAGGTGGGAATGAAGAAAATGTACTTTTAAACTCATTAGGCAACCTAAAGCTTGAAATGCTTTTAACATTCTTTTGACGATTTGTTTGTAGTTAGGGTCTTTGTTATTGCCTAAAAATTTCTCTATGACCTCTTTAAAGGCAATCCACCCTTCTCTTTGAGGATCTGTCATGGTTGTGATGAATTGTGGATCAGCCATAAGCCGTCTAATATCTGGTCCAACGAAAACACCTTCCTTCAACTTTGCCTCCGAGAAACCTGGAAACATTGATATTAAGTATTTGAAGCAATTTCCATCTCCTGGAAGTGACTTTTACAAATTGCTTCATCAATCCCAGCTTTATGTGAAGCGGTGGTAGAAGAAGTTTATGAGGAGGCACCAAAGTTTCATGCAGGACGTTCTTTTCATCAACTCTAAGCTCCCTCGGAGGCCAACACTTTTTGGTCCAGTGATTTGCTCGGTCTCTACTATCCCATAGCCACAAAAAGCAAGGGAATTTGGTAAACCCAGATTGTTGTCCGAGCAACATGCCCAAGATTTTTAAATCACCGCACACTTGCCAACCGTGGTCTTTATATTTTAATTTGCAAAGAACCAATTTCAAGTTCTTGTAGGTTTCCTTGAGGTGTACGGAATGACCGACAGGAATGGAAGCATAGAAACCGCCATTGTGAAGCAGAACTGCTTTAAGGCTTCTTTTTGAAGAATCTATGAAAATACGCCACTGTGCTGGATCGTATGAGATCTTAAATGTATCCATCAAACCTTCAATATTGGTACAATAAACCAACTCGTCCTCTTGGGCAAAGTAGGAAGTGAACTGCTTCTCACGATATCTAAACCAGGAGGAAGACACTCCCGGCAAAAGTAAGTTTCTGCTTTTGAGCCTTGATCCAAGCAACTCAGCAGCGTTTTTGGGAAGATTCAAGTCTCTTACCAAATCATTTAGCTCGCCCTGGGAAAACAATTTCGGACTGCTGTCAGCTTCAAATTGAAAACTTGACTTGTCATCGGGTTCAGGTACAGCACCATCTTCGTCAGAACTTGGAATCTCTTCCAAGGTAGCAGGGGCCTGGGGCACTGGTATTTCGGTCCCATGAGGGATGGGACGAATAGCTGATTGCAGATTGGGGTATGAAATGGACTGCTTCCATTTTGAATTATACCCTTTCACATTACACGAACAAAAGTAACAATCATCACTATGGTTCTTTCGCTCGCGCCATACCATAGGAATCGCATATCGGAAAGCTTTTTTCTTGCCCTTAAACCAATTTCGAAGGTCTTCAACACATCGTTTGCAGACTTTATGAGGTACCCAAACTTTATCCTGATCTCCAAGTTTTAAGCCAAAATACGTGAAGTATACTTTTTTTACAAAGTCCGTAATATTAAGTTGTTGCTTTAATACCATATATTCGCCACAAATATAACAGAAACTGTCAGACGAATTCACACACTTCCGCACAGATGACATTGCACTATATTGAACCAAGATCTACAAAACAATGACGAGTTAACACGTAATTGTACCGCTCCACTTTCTACACTATCGGAGCGCGCACGTTCTGGTTACAACGTTTATGTTTGTTAATTTAGCTCACACTGGGCGTTCTTTATTTAGAAAGTAATGATAGTTATGGCCTGTATACATTTAAAAACAGTAATCAAAATAAAATTGTACCTATTTATTTATGACTTCAAGTTAGCCCAAAAAAACCCTTTTTTATAATAAAATTTTGCGTTTTGTAAAATAACCTAACGTTCTGGAATTTTTTGAGTATTTTTTTAGTTTTCAGGACACCTAAATACATAGAAATCAGTTGAAAACATCCAGACAGCATTTCTGTTGCAGACCTGTGTTTTCTTCGAAAAATCAGTATCCACTTGTTGTTCCATAATCCATTCAACGAACTCTCTTCGTTGTGCGTGGTCAGTAGGCTTCAGTTCTTGAGTCAACTGAACTTTGTAAGCATGAATATACAAATCTTTCGTGAGAATACGCTGTAGAGAGCTTCTCGAAATGTCCAATTCTTGACCACGGTTCCTGGAGTCCCAGCAACACTCTCACGAACTGCTTCAATGTTTTGTGTGGAAAGACTTGTTGAAGGACGGACAGACTATTTAAGATTACTCATTGATCTAGTCTCCCTGATTTTTTCAATTAATCTCTTCACAGTTGATGAGGTTAAATCACTATTCCGACCAAATTTTGTACGAAAATTCCGAACGGTAGCTGCCAAACCTTCATTATTTTTAAAATATCCTTGTAATTTATTAAAAAAGAATAACAAACAAAAGTGGTATATATTCATACTCTTTCTATATAACTCTGAACAATAAATCTTAATGGTTAAATGCGAAAATGCACATAGCAGCACGAAACATAAACTACATGTTTTGCAGAACATTAGAGAAAATTTCTGCTGTCTGTCTGCAAACTCTGAAAGTGGGTATTAAATAACAAGAAAAACAATGCGCCTGTATAATATGCATAATGTATGCGAGAAACGCTTGTCGGACCGCATAAATCCCTTATAAGTTGAGGTTTGTCTAGACATTAGTTGTCCGGTTTTAGTTAATATTTTAGATAAAATTTTCTTTTTATTAACTACTTTGGTCATTTTTACAAAAGATGCACTATTTCAAATTTCTTTCATTGTTTTTTTAATTGCGGTTTTGTTTGTTACGCAATTTAAAAACACCTACGCAATACTCCTACACAAGGTTAATATAGTTAGTACTACAACCGTCAGATTTATATGTACGAAGTGAAAGACACACGTTACATGTAATGAATTATGTTTCTTGAGATGATAACTAACAGCTTACGACAGAGTGCTGAGCAAATTTTATTGCAGCTCCCAATAGTGGACTATTTACACTAATCAAATTAAGGCCTCTTCCATAATTGTGCTCTTTTCATTATGTTTATGCTGAGTAAACTGAATTTATTATTCAGATATAATTCCACATGGTCCAGTAGAAAATTAAAGAATTTATGTCAAAAGATTTAGAAAATACAAGCTCCTCTTAACCGCTTCCTCACCAAAGCTTTGTTAAGGTTTTGCCAAACAAAATTAAAATAAAATGGCAAGGAATTCTTACCTTATTGTGGTCAAAACTTATTGTAAATGAATAAATAGCACATCTCAATTAGCTTACTGGAATTTATTCAAACAACATTCTGCAAAGTATGTAATTACGTTATATTTGAAAACATCGTACTTTTTATAGAAACTAAATTAAAGACCAGTTACACTTTTTATTTAAATCACTTATTTCAAGCGATATTAAAGAGATTTTGCAACCCTTATTTTTCACATGCCGTTGTCTTTATCATTATCTCAAGCATGTGCAATATTAAGGTGAAGGAACTGCAAGGTTAGGTTAGTATTCATCTATAATATATATATAAAACGTCTCTCTATCTGTCTGTCTGTCCGTTAGTCCGCTTATCACTGGAGAACCACTTTTCCGATTTACGTACTTTTTTTTTAAATATACATATGTTCTCTGGCCAGGTTATAGGCTATATTTTATTACGATAGGTAGCATAAGGAATGAGCAGTGACGATAATAGTGAATGAAGTCGGAAAAAAGTTTGCCGCTAGCAAGTTTCCTTGCAATACACAGCCTAAACCATTAAATATGGAACAATATTATGTAGCAGAAAATATCTATAATCTATAATATATATAAAATGCAATGTCTTTCTGTCTGTCTGTCCATTAGTGCGTTTATCACGCAAGGACCACTTATCCGATTTACGTGTCTTTTTTTTAAATTCATACATATATTCTTTGGCCAGGTTATATAATAATATAAATCTATAACTATAATATATATATATATATATATATATATATATATATATATATATATATATATATATATATATATATATATAAAATGCAACGTCTCTCTGTCTGTCTGTCTGTCCGTTAGTGCGCTTATCACTGGAGAACCACTTATCCGATTTACGTGCTTTTTTTTTAAAACATACATATGTTCTCTGGCCAGGTTATAGGCTATATTTTATAACGTTAGGTAACATGAGGAATAAGCAGTGAGGATAATCGCGAATCAAATCGGAAAAAAGATTGCCGCTAGCGCGTTGTCTTCCAATACACTGCCTAAACCACTAAATATGGAACAATATCATGTAGCAAAGGATATTTATAATATATATAAAATGCAACGTCTCTCTGTCTGTCCGTTTGTGCGCTTATCACTGGAGAACCACTTATCCGATTTACGTGCTTTTTTTTTAAACAAGCTAAACAATTAAATATGGACCAATATGATGTAGCAAAGAATATCTATAATATATATAAAAATGCAACGTTTCTCTGTCTGTCTGTCCGTTAGTGCGCTTATCACTGGAGAACCACTTATCCGATTTACGTGCTTTTTTTTTAAACATGCTAAACAATTAAATATGGACCAATATGATGTAGCAAAGAATATCTATAATATATATATAAAATGCAACGTTTCTCTGTCTGTCTGTCCGTTAGTGCGCTTATCACTGGAGAACCACTTATCCGATTTACGTGCTTTTTTTTTAAACATGCTAAACAATTAAATATGGACCAATATGATGTAGCAAAGAATATCTATAATATATATAAAATGCAACGTTTCTCTGTCTGTCTGTCCGTTAGTGCTCTTATCACTGGAGAACCACTTATCCGATTTACGTGCTTTTTTTTAAATATACATATGTTCTCTGGCCAGGTTATAGAATATATTTTATTACGTTAGGTGACATAAGGAATAAGCAGGGACGATAATAGTGAATCAAGTCGGAGAAAGTTTGCCGCTAGCGCGTTCTCTTGCAGTACACTGCCTAAAGCAATAAATATGGAACAATATCATGTAGCAAAGAATATAATATATATAAAATGCCACGTCTCTCTGTCTGTCTGTCCGTTAGTGCGCTTATCACTCGAGAACGACTTATCCGATTTACGTGTTTTTATAAATTTATACATATGTTCTATATAATTCGATATAAGCATAGATAATGGGAGATAAGGTGAGATAATGGGAGATAATTATAAATAATGGGAGATAAGGAGAAATAATGGGAGATAAGCAGAGATAAGTCTAGATAATGGGAGTTATGGTGAGATAATGGGAGATAAGGAGAAATAATGAGAGATAAGGAGAAATATTGGGAGATAAGTCGAGATAAGCCTAGATAATGGGAGATAAAGTGAGATAATGGAAGATAAGGGGAAATAATGGGAGATAAGGAGAAATAATGGGAGATGAGCAGAGATAAGCCTAGATAATGGAAATTATGTAGAGATAATGGGAGATAAGGAGAAATAATGGGAGATAAGGGAAAATAATGGCAGATATTTTATTACGTTAGGTAACATAAGGAATAAGCAGTGGCGATAGCAGTGGATCAAGACTACGCGAGCGGAGCCGCGTGCACTGCTAGTCTTCTATAAACATAGGAGATTTTTTTTCACTGATTTCATGGTTAAGCACACCGGTTATTAGTATTTGATGGGTCAACACAAGTTTCTAAATTATAGCTGGGTCTAGCATGTTTCTATCAGTTCCTTCAATATTTCTAAGGTAATACGAATGTGCGATAAATAAAATTTCATTTAAAATTAGCACTAAACACACTGTAATGTCATTATGCCAAAGACTGCAAAATCTCAACATAATCTCAACACTAATTAACTGTTGCCAGTGTTATTTGCAATAAGAGATTATCATTTCAATTTCACTATATTTTCTTAGTGGTTTGTACAGGGTGAGTCAACGATAGAGTAAAGTTCATTATCTCATTTGTTTCGAGAATGACGAAAAAATGTGAAATACAATAGTTTTAGGGAATGTTAAGGTGTACAGTTTAAAATTATTTTTGAGTATACAGGGTACTTCAAAAAAGTGTGGCCGATATAACATACGTTTTTTTTTAAATGGAACATCCTATTTTCTAATTTATTTTTAAATTCTGCGTAAAATTTTTTATTAATCATGTTATATACCTAAACCTAGTAGTTTTTCTAATATTTCGTTTTTTTTAAAAAAATACTAGTTATTAGTTTTGTAAAAAATTGCCAGTAGCACCATTGTTTCTGAAGGTGGAATACTCATAATTGATACGAGCGTTCTATAGAGATGAAAAAAAAAGATATATTTGTAAAGAAATTTGAGTTAGATGCTACAGGGTGTTCAAAACAATTTCGACTATTTTAAATTGAAAAATCTCAAATTTTTTAAATGGCATACCCTGTATATTATTTATTTTTTTTTTGATAGATTTTACAAAACCCTCCAACTTTTATTAAGTATGTCATATACCTATTTCTAATAGTTTTCGATTTATTTTGAATTTTTCAATTTTTACCCTCGTTTTTAATACACTTATGATATCACATCATAGTTGCCAAGACAAAATAAAGATGTAGGCATTGTCAAATTTTGACATGTCTATTAAGCAAGTAAAAATAGTTTAATTTGTTGTAGTAAGGGACGTATAAAGATAATAGTTATGGATTTTCCTAAAAATGAATTAATTGATATGGTTTATATACTGGACGAGGCGGGAAAAAATTGTCTTTTGTAAGGCTTTACGGAGCGAAGTACCCTAATAGACGTATACCATCTAGAAAATTTAGTCAGTGCTTAATGGAACGATTTGATGATAGTGGTAGCGTTGAGTATACGAAGTAGTAAACAAGAATGCTACCAATGAGGAAAAAGACAAGGAGATTTTACTTCGTGTTGAAGATGTGTGGTGTGGAATATTAAATTTTCGAATTATTGGTCCATCTTTTTTCCGCGAACCGTTTAACGGGCCTAGATATCTAAATTTTTTGCACGACGAATTACTCCAGCTTCTTGAAGAAGTTGATAACTTTGGAAGGGAACAAATGTGAATTCAACAAGACGGAGTTCCTGCTCATTACCACCAAGAAGTTCGGGAATTTTTTAAACGATCGTTATCCACAAAAATGGATCGGTAGGGATGGATTCATTCAGTGGCCCCCTCGATCATGTGACTTAACACCTTTAGACTTCTTTTTGTGGGGCCTCATTAAAGATCGTGTTTATGTAAATCCCCCTACAACACCAGTAGATATGGAAAATAGGATACGAGATCCGTGCAGGATAATAACGCCCTTTATGCTAAGGAAAGTGAAGGAAAATATAGTAAAACGACTAGATATATGTATTTAAGTAAACAGGCATATTTTAGAACAGTTATTACGTCATAATAATTAATCATTTAATAAGTTAAACTATATTAAAATTATTATTAAAATGGAAAAATTCAAAATAAATCGAAAACTATTAGAAATAGGTATATGACATTCTTAATAAAAGTTGGAGGGTTTTGTAAAATCTATCAAAAAAATAATAATATATAGGGGGTGCCATTTAAAAAATTTTAGGCTTTTTAAATTTAAAATAGTCGAAATATAAATTTATTTTAAACACCCTGTAGCATCTAACTAAAATTTCTTTACATATATATTTTTTTTCATCTCTATAGAACGCTCGTACCAATTATGAGTATTCCACCTTCAGAAACAATGGCGCTACTGGCAATTTTTTACAAAACTGAAAACTAGATTTTTTTTTTTTAAATTAAATATTAGAAAAATTCCTAGGTATATAACATTATTAATAAAAAGGTTATAAAATTTTAAGGAGAATTTTAAAATAAACTAGAAAATAGGATGTTCCATTTAAAAAAAAACATATGTTATATCGGTCACACTTTTTTGAAGTATATTGTATACTCAAAAATAATTTTCAACTGTACGCCTTAATATTCCCTAAAACTATTGTATTTAGCATTTTTTCGTCATTCCCGAAACAAATGAGATAATGAACTTTACTCTATAGTTGACTCACCCTGTACATATACCTACCTAAGTAGGAAAAAAACCAGGCCCTGCCATAACAGCAATAAGAATAACGAACTTCAAATAACCTCTCTTATAAGTTCTTAAATAAAGGAAATCGTTATCTCTAATAATAATAAAATCTCTTATTTTGTTTCCATACTGCGCAAGCTCCAAATGGTGGGCGCATACTTCAAATAACGATAACAGCCGAGTTTTTTTGTAATTAATTTTTTTCCTTTACTACTACGGAAGCACTAAACGGTGAGCGCATGCTTCAAATAAAGATTAAGACAGTGGCCTACCAAAATAAGTGTTCCAAAATCTCTCCATTTTTTCCCTCAGCGTGCGGAACGGTCAAATATAATTACTAGAGCATTTGCTGAAAAATAGCATACATTTTCAAACGAAAACATGTTACTAATAGCTGTTATCACAAACCAGTTCTTTAGGTCACTTAACAGAAGAGTTTTAACCCTTTAATATGATGTTACTATTGGCAATATCGTATTGTTACGTTTAAAAACTACCGATTTTCTTTCTCCACGGACCGACTGAAAATCTATTTCAAACATATAACGTCTTCTTAATGAGTAAAATTCATTACTCGGCATTCTTTAATAAAGAAGAATTGTATAAATAAATTGAATAGCCGTCTTACCGTTCTGAAATAAGTGTGGCAGAAAGAATTTAAACCCAATAATCATTTGTACAACTGTTGTTTTTTAAGTACTAAGCAACGAAAATGACATCATAGAGAAAAAATTGCTTAGTTGTCAAACTACTGTCGCTGTTCTAACTACTTTGACGACATTTTTTACGAGTTCTTTCCATTTTTCAGTTTTTACGGCTGTTTTTCTTCTGAGAAATAAGTGAGTTTCGCGTAGTGTAAATTTACTGCTGTAAGATCAACCAGTAACGATCCCAGTGTATGCTGAAGAAGATGTGAAGTATCTGAAACAACAGTTTTTAAGAATCTGCATGAAGATTTAGGACTGAAAAACGTTTCTGCACGATGAGTGCTCAAACTCTTTCCACCGGAGCAGAAACTGGCGAGGAAAAATTTCTCAAGTACATTTGTCAGCTTTCGAACACGACCAAAGCTATTTCGTGGATTGTCATAGGCAACGAGACTGGGGTATTTTATAAGGATCCTTCCATGAAACAGGAGTCGATTCGTAAGGGTTCTCAACCTCGGCGAGGCGAAGGTCTTATGGAATGGTAATGGTGCAACTGCAATGGAATTTTGCTTATTAAATATCTGGAAAAAGAATCCACAATTAATGGGGAAGCTTATGGAAAAACAATCTAAAACCTGAAACCTACCATTAGAGAAAAATGTCCGAATTCTTGAAAAACCAAAATATTGCTGTTGCAACTGAAACGTGCACAAGTTTTACAGTTCAAGCCATTACAGAATCTTATCTACTTGCAATATCCACTCAATAGCTCTAACTGAGCCCCTGCAACTTATTTTTTCTTTTCGACCTTAGACATCAAAAATTTTCCTTAAATTATGAGTCGTTTTGTTAAGGCGCAAATGAAAAAATTCCTTGGATGAAACAACTCGAGAAACACTGGAATAAGTGTATATTAATGTATATATGGTAGTTTTGTAGAAAATTATATATTTTTTTAACCTCAGCAGGTTATCTTTCATAGTAGATAACACCTCCGTATATATTCTCAAAGTAATTTTATGCAAACGCAATAAATTTAGTTGTTTTGCGATATCCGGAAAACATATAATATTTTTTAAAAAATTTCGTATTACTTCAGAGATAACCTTATGATATATGATAATTAATAGCACACGTTTATTTACTTATTTGTAAGAAATGTTTCTATTCGTTAAAACAATGCTGTTGTCCCTTAAAAACAGTTTTTCAAGAGAATACTGATTTACGATTGGTGTGTGAAAATGCCACAAAGTTAGAAACGAGTTATTCATAACGGCTCGATTCCCATGAATCTGTTCTATGTATTTAAATATTAAGTGTACATTTTATTACCACCACAAAATATTGTCAAATGGTATAATTTTCTTTAGTTCGGAGAAAGGCTTAGGAAATTTTGGAGTTAAGAATAGGTGCTTTTTCCCACGCTATGCCTTTCTTTCTCTAGGTACAGGTCGGTGTATTTTATTTTCGATTATATAATATGTAATTATGTGTTCGTTAACAAGGATTGTCCCGCTTGGGTAAGGTTTGGTGTAACTTCATTTATTTTCTATTGTAGATTTAGCCGTAATGAAAATGAGACTATGTCCTAACACTGGGCACCGATATACAAGAAAAAAACATATATAAAAAATGCTTTAATCTAAGGTGATCCCTAAAATTAGACGCAGCTAAGCTTCAAATTTAATAGGTACGAAGGGCGATAAGAGTTGGTTGAAACAGGTAATTCTTCTTGTTAAAAAACCGGCAAAAAAGTGCAACTCAGACTTGCATAATTAGTGTTCCGTACGGTGACTGACTAAAATAAAATCCCTACGTAGGCTAAGTTAATTAGGTCCCTGACATGTATATCTTAAATCTCATATGTATTTTCACGTTTTTTCTTACTCAATATTGTATATTAGTTATAGCATCTTAACTACCTAATGGCTAATAAATAAATCTACCTCAATCTAGAATCTAGTAACAAAAGTAACACATGGGCTGAAAAGTCCCGGGCCTAACACATAGATGGCGCTAGTTTTATTGCAGTCACCTTTTTTTCAGTTAATACTAACCTTCAAAAGACAGCTGTTAAAATTTCATGATATTCTATTCATTAGTTTGTGAGTTATTGTGCTAAGAGTGACGCTACTTTTGGTATTTTCAAAACAATGGATCAAAAACAATTTCGTGTTTTAATTTTACACTGCTTCTTGATGGGAAAAAATACCGTTCAAGCGAAGCAATGGCTTGAAAAGTGTTATGGGGACTCCGCTCCATCAGAAACAACAATAAAACGTTGGTTTGCTGACTTCAAACGTGGTCGTAGAGACACCGATGATGCAGAACGCAGTGGACGTCCAAATGAGGCGGTAACACCAGAAAACATCAAAAAAATCCATAAAATCGTTTTGAATGATCGAAAAGTGAAGTTGCGTGAGTTAGCTGACATCGTAAAGATATCAAAAGAACGTATTGGCTTTATATTGCATGAGCATTTGACTATGAGAAAGCTCTGTTCAAAGTGGGTGCCGCGTTTGCTCACTGTTGATCAAAAACAAGAACGTGTTGATGATTCTGAGCAGTGTTTGGCCATGTTTAAACGTAACAAACCGGAATTTTTGCGTCGATATGTGACAATGGATGAAACATGGATCCATCACTTCACTCCGGAATCAAAACGATCGTCATCTGAGTGGACAGCAACTGGTGAACCTCGTCCAAAGCGCCCGAAAGCACAACAATCGGCTGGAAAGGTTATGGCCTCGGTATTTTGGGATGTGCGTGGTGTAATATTCATCGACTATCTTGAGAAAGGAAATACCATCAACAGTGAATATTATATAGCGTTATTGGAGCGTTTGAAGGCCGAAATTGCAAAGAAAAACGACCGCATATGGCAAAGAAAAAAATTTTGTTTCATCAAGACAACGCACCGTGTCACAAGTCAATCAAAACAATGGCAAAACTACATGAATTGAACTTCGAATTGCTCCCACATCCACCGTATTCGCCAAATTTGGCTCACAGCGGCTACTGGCTGTTCGCAGACCTGAAAAAAATGCTCGCCGGGAAGAAATTTCGCACGAATGAAGAGGTTATCGCTGAAACTGAGGCCTATTTTGAGGCAAAAGATAAATCATTCTACAAAAGTGGTATTGAAATGTTAGAGCGGCGCTGGAATGATTGCGTTGCTCTTGATGGAGATTACGTTGATGAATAAAGCTAATTTTGAACCAAAAAAACCGTGTTTTCTTTGTTAGGCCCGGGACTTTTCAGCCCATGTGTTATTTGTTTTTATTATAAAAAAATAAAATAAAATTGTGTGCAAGTATTACATAATATATATTTCTGAATTCATGTTTTCACAAGCTTTCATTTGACACCCCACTCGAAGACCTGATAAAAAAAATTTACGATCTCACTCCCCAAAACTAACCCCTTAAGTCAAAATTTAACTTCCAAAACTATACGGCCCTGACTGGGCCATCAATTCCTATGTTTGTATCAAATTTCAACTTTATATGTCTAATAGTTTCGGAGAAAATTGGATGTGTATGAAAAACAGACAGACAGACAGACAGACAGACAGACAGACAGACAGACAGACAGAAGTGATCCTATAAATGTTCCAACCAGAACACTAAAAACGACACATAGACGTTTTACATTTATTACTCGCAATAAACGACATACTTCATTTACGCAGACTGGTGAAGAGTAACGGATCTTAGTGAATAATGCCACAAATCAACCTACCTTACCACCTGCCTAACCAAACTTACTGAAACTCTTCGTTTTCATATTTTAAATATATCTGCACACAAAAATCAACAGTATATATGAATCTTGTATTTTCTTGTTAAATTATAGACGGTAATATGTCAACGTCATCTTTGTATTCATTAATATTTCATGGTAATTGTATATATCAATATAGGTTGGAAAAAGAAATATGCAGACCAAAGTTTTTTTTATCGTATATGTACTATATGTCAATTTGTCAATCAAAAAGAATATATATATATATATATATATATATACAGTAATACCCCGCTTTACGCGAGGGATACGTTCCGAAAAAAATCGCGTTAACTGAAATTCGCGTATATCGAGGTTTATGATTAAACATAGTCAAAATTTAATACAAAAAAATACAAATCATTTTAATCAATCACTTTAATTCTAAGAACACTTTATGCAATACATACTCTTATTTTTTACGGAAAAATACATCTATTGTCTTTTGGGTAACGTTTTGTTTACGTTCTTGTAAAATACGTTCATAACACCCAACACTGTTTTTAATTGTTTGACACACGGTCAAGACACGGTCATCATTATTGTCTATACTCTGCAATATGTCCAAACCTGAATAAATTTTTGAAAGTGCATTTTGTATTTCCCCTGAAGATAAAACTTTCTCTTCTACTTGTTCTTCCTCATCGTAGATAGGATTATTCTGTAACTCGATCAGATCTTCATTGCTAATAGGATCGTCGTGCGTTGCTACAAGTTCTACGAGATCTTCTACCGTGACATCTTCAAGTTCAGACCCCTCAATCATTGCAGCAATGTCTTCAAGCACTTGTCTCTGCATCTGGACAATTCTTCTAGGTGCTTCCACTACATCTGGCCAAAGATTACGCCACACCCCATTCATACAACTCATTTTAACTTCCTTCCAAGCCTCTTCTATGTTGTGAATAGACTTCATAATGTTGTATGACTTCCACCACTCTCGCATAGACTGTCTTCCTTCCCCGTCAGTTTCATGAATTAGTTGGCTAAAAGTGCGGCGATGGTAATAAGCTTTGAAGTTTGCTATTGCTCCCTGGTCCATAGGTTGTAATATTGACGTAGTGTTTGGTGGAAGGAACTTTACGTACACTTTTAAGTCTCTGGGCGTATCAAGTGAGGTTGGATGTCCTGGGGCATTGTCTAAGAGTAATATAACTTTAGGTTCAAGCCCATTTCTGTCACAGTATGATTTGACTGATGGGCAAAAAACTATTAGAATACCATTCTTGAAAAATTTCCCGTGTAACCCACGCCTTTCTGTTTGATCGCCACACAACTGGTAGACTTGTCTTGTCTGTGCCTCGCATTGCACGGGGTGTTTCTGAATGGTACACTAGTAAAGGTTTCAGTTTGAAATCACCAGTGGCATTACCACCCAGCAGAAGTGTTAGTCGATCTTTCGCAGCTTTGAAACCACTGGCTTGACGTTCTTCCTTAGAAATGAATGTTCGAGATGGCATTTTTTTCCAGTAAAGTGCGGTCTCATCAACATTGAAGATGAGACAAGCAGGAATTTTCTCTCGTCTAACGAAGTCTTGAAACTTGTCTGGAAACTCAGCTGCAGCTTGAATGTCCGCGCTGGCCGCCTCGCCTGTTATGTGGATATTGTGAAGATTAGAACGCTGCTTGAACCGATGGAACCAGCCTCTGCTGGCAGCAAAAGTCGGAGTGGCACTCCCTTCTCCTTCTTTTGTTTTCAGCATCTCATACAAAGATTTTGCTTTTGTGCATATGAGATCTTGACTTAGTGGTGTGTTCTTCTTATTCAAATCTTCGATCCAGACTGACAGTAATTTCTCCATTCTTTCTAAGATAGATGATCTCGAACGAGAAAGTTTTGTTGCACTTATAGGTGTTGAACCTTCGCTGGAGATTTTAATTTTTTCCCGATTTTTATAAATCGTTCTCACAGTCGATTCTGAGAGTCCAAAATCTCTCCCAACAATTGTTGCTTTGCCTCCATTTTCCATTCTTCTTAACACTTTCATCTTCAATTCCAAAGTGACGCTTTTACGCTCTTTTTTCTTTACAGGCGGCATTTTTAACGTAGGGTTAAATTATGTATGTATGTATCTCCAATAAATATTAAAACAAAACTGCCAGCCGACCGAACTAACATTACGGAACAAATGAACACACGAAACGAACGAGGAAATCCCCATAGAACAAAGTCGAAGGACAGGGAATTCCCAATTCTTCAAAGAGAATATTCAGAGAAAGCGGGGATCCCCCCGCGACCATAGAGAAGTTAATGACTACATGAGCGCGAAATTTGAAATTCGCGTTATAGTGAAACCGCGCGTAACGGGGTCGCGCTAAGCGGGGTATTACTGTATATATATATATATATATATATATATATATATATATATATATATATATATATATATATATATATATATATATATATATATATATACACGCTTAAGAAGAGTATTTAGTATAAATATTGTAGAGAAATTTTACCTAGTTTCATTAATTACCTTATTACTTTAATTGAGTATTCATTTTGTTTAGTTCCCTGGAGAATTATTGCTTTAAGAACAATTTTTTCTTCGTAAAATATTTTTCATATGCCAGTGTAGAATATAATTTTTATACGATTTCATTAGGTAGTAGCAAACATTTAGTTGTCCTTGTCCGTATTTATCATTCGAATTTTGACAGAAAAACAGTTATAAATTATTTTTCAGGTTAATTTATACAAATGCATTAAAACATTACAACAGGTCATGTTAGTTTCAATACTTATCCATAAAATCATAACTGATGACATTTTTATGGAATCTTTCATAAAATTACTTGCCATTAGGTCAGTTTGAATCGTTAAATATATTCTGTATATGTCTGTATGAATTATGTTTGACTTTGGGTTCAAAACGTCCTATAACGTTGGCTAACGGTTAATTTTCATGTCTTTCTGTCATTCATTGCCCTCTCTTGATTATCTTAAGCGTATTACTCTAGATATTCCCTCTAACCAGGTTCAAGTTTTTTGAGGTTTTGCTGTAACCATTTCGCAACTCTTTAGCTAATCATTCATTTGAAAAGCTAATTGTTTTCCCTGAGTGTGGTATTTATTTGTTAATCTCCTTGACATCTATTCTTGATGGATTAAAGTTTACTCCTAAGAAGGTATAACTGGTAAAAATTATTTCTAATTTTAATTGGACGTTTGTTAATTCTGCCCCTATTCCTATCTTGTTTTTTTTGCATATTTCTCCTGAGTCAACTTTTCCTTTTCCATAGTTTAAAAGCCCTTGCAACATAAATTTTAAAAGACATATGTGGTACACAACATCTTTGTTTTAAACTCCTATTTACTAGGAACTCGTGTGGCATTCGTTCCATATCTTTATTTTTGTTGATGTTGATCCATCAGGCTGTAAACAATATTGGTTTCCTGCCCCACCTTCTACAATTTCTGAACAGGAATAGAGTCATAGACTTTATGGAGATCTATCAACATAAGATGCGGCCCTGATTCATGTCTTGATTGTTTTTCTATTAGTTATTTTAGACGAAAGCTGCAATCTATACAAATTCATCCAGCTGGGATGCCGGATTGTTCCTCTTCCTCTTTCACTTTATATTCTATCTCAATTAAGTCTTTAAGAATTTTATATATAGACAACCAATTAATTTTCCTTTTTGGGTATAGATGAGATATATGCAATTGTCCATCCGTTTTACTAAACTATGGATTTATGCACCACGTTAGTCTTTCCAACCGTTTTGTTGTACCACATTTGATTGGTTCTGAGGAATTCCTTCTGAAACTGCATCTAGGTCATTTTTAAGTTGATGTACTACATCCTTAAGGAAATGGAGAATTTTCTGTATATAAATATCTATCCTGGGTTAGCAGTTGTTCGTAAACGGTGTAAACACATTAACTAAATAAATTCCTTATTGTAAAAAATCAATTTCAGATTTGTTTCAATTTCTTGTAGGGGCTTTACCCTTTTTATATCCTAAGAATATCGGCGAAGAGATCATAATACTCGTCAACGTTCTTCAAGTGTCGAAACATACATTTTTGTATTTCACACCACCTTTTAAACAACGCGGTAGTGCTGCCACGGACGTTATTGCGTTACTGCAAACACATACTACCTATGTACGTTGCCAGGCCAAATATACTTAAATCAATTAATAAATAAGTAACCGATCTGCCGGGACTGAAACCGAGGCCTTCTGCACTACACTCGTACAAGTACTTAATCTATAATAAAATTTATTACTTTTCATTTGAGCGAAAGTATAACCCGTTTTCTTCGACTTTTTCTTCTGGAAAAATAATAACACAATATAACAACAACAACCGTTTTCCAGGCTTCCTGTTTTTCTCTTACGGTGTAATTCTGATTATTCTATGTGCCAACTCTGCGACAAAAACAAAACAAAAATCTGAAACAAATAATTCATAACACGAATTTCTGTCATATAGTTCTCGAAATAATAAGAGATAGAGGGGCAATGTTATATCCTGTAATTTATCATTATGTTACGATAATTACACAGGCCAACAAAAAAATATTTGTAAAAACTTTTTAAACCAATACATCTAAGTGTTAGGTATTTTTGGGTGCTGAAACCGTATCTGGTATCAGTTTTCTTGTATCACCTACAGCTCTCACAATATAACATCGATATATAAAAAATAAAAAACTTAAACTGTACTTTTACTTGATTAGGCTACAATTTTTACTCACGATAACATATTTCACTTCAATGCGAATATTTTAGGTGCTTATTTTTTTGAATTTCCTTTCCCTTTTCTCTGTGAAATTTCTTGTATAGCTCCGATGTGATGCATTTTGTTGTTCTCTATGAAGTGACCAACAGTAATCACCCATCATATTGATATTCCACCGTCCCTGGTACAGTTTCTTCATCTCCTTTATGTCTTAATGGAACCGTTCCCCCTTCTCTTCACTCACAGTTTTTAGGAAAAAAATCAAGATGGTTGTGCAAGAAATGGACTCATCAGACAACCCAGATTTTTGAACTTGTCTATCATATTAGCTACGATAAGTTCATAGTTAGGGTCTTTCACATTGCCCAAAAACGTAGTCACAACTTCTTTAAATGATATCCAAGCCTCCTCTTCCCTTGTAATCAACCTTGCTTCAAAGTTGGAATCGAACATCATTTTACGAATATCAGGCCCAACGAAAACTCCTCCTTTCAGTTTGACTTCTGATAAATGAGAAAATCTTTTACACAAATATTTAAAACATTCACCATCTTTAGAAAAAACTTTCACAAATTGTCTCATTAAGCCTAACTTGATGTGTAGTGTTGGTAGAAGAATCTTTTTTGAGTCTACTAAAGTTTTATGCAAAATGTTCTTCTCGCCACGTGTTAAAGTTTTTCTTACAAGCCATTGTTTTTTGGACCAATGTTGATCCCTTGCTCCCCACTCACATAAAAAACATGGAAACTTTGTAAATCCCTTTTGTTGACCAAGGATCATGGAGACAACTTTTAAATCTCCACATAGCATCCAATCGTGAACTGGATAGTTAATTTTCTGTAAAATCATGTTAAGATTTTCGTAAGTTTCCTTCATATGGACTGAATGAGGAACAGGCAGTGAATCATAAGTATTTTCGTTGTGTAACAGAACACCTTTTAAACTAGTTTTTGATGAGTCTAATTTTCCTTCTTGTACTCAATGCCAAATTCGTTCATTAGACTATCAATATCATGACAGTAAACCAAATCCTATTCTTGCTTGAGAAACTGAGCAAACTGTTGATCTACTGTTCTATAATGGTAAAGAGGTTCCAGATTCTAATAAATGTTTTTCTTTCAGCCTAGAACCAAGCAATTCTGCTTTTTCCTTAGTCAAATCCAAATCTCTCCCTAAATCATTTAACTCAACTTGTGTAAATATCTGTGGTTTTAAATTTTCTAGGGAACATTGAAACTCATCATCATCCGGTCGACTTTCAATAAATTCGGGACTGGACTGTAAAACGCCATCAATAGACTGAGGTTGCTCAGTGACGGAAGTCCCGGGCCAGGTCCTACCGGCCGATTAGCTGAAGTAAAGTTAGACAAATATTTTCTTATTTTTGGAGTTATAACCAGAAACATCAACGCTGCAAAAATAACAATCATTTGAATGATTTTCTTGCTCTCTTCATACCATGGGTACTGCAAATCTAAAAGCTTTCTTTTCTTTCTTATACCATTTCCTAAGATCTTCAACACAAAGATAACATACTAAGTTGGGAATGTGGAATCTTTGGCACAATGACACTACTCAGTATATATCACCACTACACCAAACACTTTATTTTTGCACTCGACGCGCGTTTCGCTAACCATGTTAGCTTCATCAGGAGCGATGATTGACTAAAGGTAAACTACATATCTACCCTATTTATACTTAGCCTAACCCTAGAATTACTCAAGCGGAACTAATGACATAGGCAAGGCCATCAGTTCCGGTCTAGTAACCAGTAGAGGGGACTATAAGGAATAGGCCCTCTGTCTTTATTTAAACTACTTTTACATTTTATGATTTCCATACTTTCGTATGCGTTCAACAAACTCCTATCAGATACATTTTTTATTAATCTTAAATTATCTAATGTTACAGTATGATCAGCTTCAAGGGCATGTTCGGCAATGCTAGACTTTTCTGTTCTCTTGTATCTTAAGTGTGCTAAATGTTCTTTAAATCGTGTTTTAATTGACCTTTTAGTTTGCCCAACATACTTTTTGTCACAATCATTACAATTAATTTCATAAATTCCACTTTTCTCACAATTGGGAATCTTATCTTTGGGATTTCCTAAGATATTCCTCAGATTGTCTGATGACTTATAGACTAAGGTGAGGCCTACCTTATTAAATACCTTATTGAGTCCCTTGCTATATTTCGGATTATATGGTATGGAGACATACTTGGTGTTATTTTCTTCGCGTGTAAAAAAGGTGGAATTCTGAATATTAGACCTAAATTTATGTCTATTTATTAGCTTATTTACTAAGTCATCGTCATAACCATTAACTCTAGTTATATTTCTAATACGATTCCTTTCTTTATTAAAGTTTACTCTATTCAGAGGGAAAGTGACCAAACGATGAACTAAAAAATGTATTGAGGCTAATTTATGTTGTTTGCAATGAAATGAATCATTAGGAATATATCTATCTGTTATTGTGTCCTTCCTATAGATATCAAATTCTAATCTATTATTATTTTTAATAATTAAAATATCTAGAAAAGGCAATTGTCCTTTGTTCTCAATTTCGTACGTGAATTTAATTGAATCATACCGGCTATTTAATTTAGAAACAAAATCATCAATATTTGCTTTCTTTGTATCAAAAATCGCGAAAATATCATCCACATACCTATACCATACCCTTGGGAAATATTCGAATTCTTGACTGGCTTCGATTTCAAACTTACTCATGAATAGCCAATTTATTCATGAGTAAGTTTGAAATCGAAGCCAGTCAAGAATTCGAATATTTCCCAAGGGTATGGTATAGGTATGTGGATGATATTTTCGCGATTTTTGATACAAAGAAAGCAAATATTGATGATTTTGTTTCTAAATTAAATAGCCGGTATGATTCAATTAAATTCACGTACGAAATTGAGAACAAAGGACAATTGCCTTTTCTAGATATTTTAATTATTAAAAATAATAATAGATTAGAATTTGATATCTATAGGAAGGACACAATAACAGATAGATATATTCCTAATGATTCATTTCATTGCAAACAACATAAATTAGCCTCAATACATTTTTTAGTTCATCGTTTGGTCACTTTCCCTCTGAATAGAGTAAACTTTAATAAAGAAAGGAATCGTATTAGAAATATAACTAGAGTTAATGGTTATGACGATGACTTAGTAAATAAGCTAATAAATAGACATAAATTTAGGTCTAATATTCAGAATTCCACCTTTTTTACACGCGAAGAAAATAACACCAAGTATGTCTCCATACCATATAATCCGAAATATAGCAAGGGACTCAATAAGGTATTTAATAAGGTAGGCCTCACCTTAGTCTATAAGTCATCAGACAATCTGAGGAATATCTTAGGAAATCCCAAAGATAAGATTCCCAATTGTGAGAAAAGTGGAATTTATGAAATTAGTTGTAATGATTGTGACAAAAAGTATGTTGGGCAAACTAAAAGGTCAATTAAAACACGATTTAAAGAACATTTAGCACACTTAAGATACAAGAGAACAGAAAAGTCTAGCATTGCCGAACATGCCCTTGAAGCTGATCATACTGTAACATTAGATAATTTAAGATTAATAAAAAATGTATCTGATAGGAGATTGTTGAACGCATACGAAAGTATGGAAATCATAAAATGTAAAAGTAGTTTAAATAAAGACAGAGGGCCTATTCCTTATAGTCCCCTCTACTGGTTACTAGACCGGAACTGATGGCCTTGCCTATGTCATTAGTTCCGCTTGAGTAATTCTAGGGTTAGGCTAAGTATAAATAGGGTAGATATGTAGTTTACCTTTAGTCAATCATCGCTCCTGATGAAGCTAACATGGTTAGCGAAACGCGCGTCGAGTGCAAAAATAAAGTGTTTGGTGTAGTGGTGATATATACAAACATAACATACTTTGCGAGGAGCCCAACATTTTTCTTGATTACCGATTTCTACACCAAAATATGCAAAGTATACTTTTTTTGCAAAGTCAGTAATGTTTGTTTGATGTTTTTTAACTACAAACTCACCACATATATGACAAAAAGTGTTGGGAGAATGTTTACAACCACAATTAGCCATACTTTGAAAGTGAATTAAAGCACATGGGTTAAACACTGCAATGCGAGGTTATCTTAACTGGAAGAAAACAAACAGCTGTGATATTTATCGGAACTGCCAACCTAATAACATTTGATTTTACTGCCAACCTAATAACATTCGAATGATAAAAAATAAAACTTTTCACTCGATTACCAGTGGATGATTTAGCTGAGGCTATAGGCATCTCACATGGATCATTACATGAGATATTAACTAATATTTTGGGTATGAAAAAGCCATTCACAAAATGGGTCTAACATCGGAATAAAAACGAACTCGAAAAAAACTTTCTAAACAAAATTAGGCTCGTTTCACAAAAAATAAAACCGATTTTGTGCGTCGATTTGTAACTATGGATGAGACTTGGGTTTACCAGTATGATCCTTCAACGTTGTCCAAGTGCCGAAACATACATTTTTGTATTTCACAGCACTTTTTAGACAAAGCGGTAGTGCTGCCACGGACGTTATTGCGTTACTGCAAACACATACTACCTATGTACGTTGCCAGGCCAAATATACTTAAATAAATTAATAAATTAGTAACCGATCTGCCGGGACTGAAACCCGAGGCCTTCTGCACTATACAAGTACTTAATCTATAATAAAATTTATTACTTTTCATTTGAGCGAAAATATAACCCGTTTTCTTCTGGAAAAATAATAACACAATATAACAACAACAACCGTTTTCCAGGCTTCCTGTTTTTCTCTTGCGGTGTAATTCTGATTATTCTATGTGCCAACTCTGCGAGAAAAACAAAACAAAAATCTAAAACAAATAATTCATAACATGAATTTCTTATTTTATTATTTCATATAGTTCTTGAAATAATAAGTGATAGAGGTGCAATGTTATATCCAGTAATTTATCATTATGTTACGATAATTACACAGGCCAACAAAAAAAATATTTGTAAAAACTTTTTAAACCAATACATCTAAGTGTTATGTATTTTTGGGTGATGAAACCGTATCTGGTATCAGTTTTTTTGTATCACTTACAGTTCTCTCACAATATGACATCGATTAAATATTAAAATAGGGAAAATTTGATACATAAAAAATAAAAACTTAAACCGTACTTTTATTTAATTAGGCTACAATTTTTACTCACGATAACATATTTCACTTCAATGCGAATATTTTAGGTGCTTATTTTTTTGAATTTCCTTTCCCTTTTCTCTGTGAAATTTCTTGTATAGCTTTTTCTCCGATGTGATGCATTTTGTTGTTCTCTATGAAGTGACCAACAGTAATCACCCATCATGTTGGGTCTACTAAAGTTTTATGCAAAATGTTCTTCTCGCCATGCGTTAAAGGTTTTCTTATGGACCATTGTTTTTTGGACCAATATCGTGCAATGTAAAATTCTTTGTTTTGGAATCGATTACCAGTGGATGATTTAGCTGAGGCTATAGGCATCTCACATGGATCATTACATGAGATATTAACTAATATTTTGGGTATGAAAAAGCCATTCACAAAATGGGTCTAACATCGGAATAAAAACGAACTCGAAAAAAACTTTCTAAACAAAATTAGGCTCGTTTCACAAAAAATAAAACCGATTTTGTGCGTCGATTTGTAACTATGGATGAGACTTGGGTTTACCAGTATGATCCTCCCAAGTGGTTAAAGTCATTCAAAAAAATTATGGCATCAGTTTTCTGGAATGCAAAAGGAATTTTGTTAATTGATTACCTTCAAACCGGTAAAACAATCACAGTATTATTGCAACCTTTGGCACCGGCAAAACTGGGCGAATTAAAGTAGAAATTGTTAGAACATCTACCCTATTCTCCAGATCCACCTCTGTCTGACTTCCGTCTGTTCCGAAACCTCAAAAGATTTCTACGTGGGAAGCGTTTTTCGACAAATGAAGAGATGATCGATTTTCAGGTTAACTGGTCTCGAAGGCTCTAGCTGTTGCAAATTTGTGTCTCCAAATATGACACCACAGTAGTTAAAAACATCCCTTAATACTTAAAAGAGAATACTACCAGCGTCCTAAATCATCGACTCTTATTCGTCAATTTATCATATCGAAAAAGCACGGAAAACAGATAACCGGAGTTCAAATATTATTTTTCGAGGGGCACGTTTAAAATACCGGGGGATGTCTATAATGGAGAGCTTTTATGAGAGAGTCTGCTTTAAAGGGGAAATTCACGACAGTTCGGAACGTTCCGAGACGCGATTTCTATTCCTTTCGAATTGGGAAAATTAACATGTTAGATTAGTTATATTCTTTCATTTTTTACGTAATACATTTAATTTTAAGTTTCTTGCTTCATAATATTTTTTTCTTTTAAAAGTTATTAATAACTTTTTTAAGTGTTTTTCAAAAGTTTCGGCAGAATGAGTTGAAATTTCTAATTTTATCTCTTAACATAATTAAACCTTAAATTATTGCGCTTATCAGCTTACATAAGTAAATAACAAGTCTTAATTAAATCAATTAATCGGCTACCATACATATATATATATATATATATATATATATATATATATATATATATATATATATATACATATACATATATATATATATATATATATATATATATATATATATATATATATATATACGAGGTATATCCACAAAGTAAGTTCCGTTTCTATTTCTATCCGCGGCAGCGCTGCGATCGCAATTCCGAGCATGCGTGGCAGTTACTCTGACTCAAGCAGAAGAAATGTACGCCATTTTCAGATCGCTGCTGCCGACGTGTTCTTTGTAGTGCTTCTTTATGATGTCACCCTTAATTGAAAATGCCGCCGCTTGTGAAATCAGATCTGTGATTCGTTTTCTAAATGCAAAGAAAGTTAAACCAAGTGAAATCGATCGGCAAATCTGCGAAGTTTACGGACAAACTGCTATGAGTGATTCAAGGGTTAGAAGATGGGTCAGACAGTTCAATGAAGGACGTGATCAAGTGCACGATGAAGAACGATGTGGACGCCCGTCTTTGGTTACTGATGAACTGGTTCACGCAATTGAAGAGAAGCTTAAGCAAAACCGTAAGTTTTCAATTAGTGCTCTTGCTATGGAATTTCCGCAAATCTCACGATCACTAATTCATGAAATTGTTAATGAAAAACTGAAATTTCGAAAACTTTGTTCAGATGATGCGTTGGGTACCCAAAATTCTTACTGAACAACACAAAAAACAACGGATGGGCAGTGCACTTCAGTTTTTGACACGCTACAATGAAGACGGTGATGATTTTCTTTCTCGGATAGTCACGGGGGATGAAACTTGGGTATCTTACGACACCCCAGAAACTAAACGGCAATCAATGGAACGGAGGCACACTTCGTCCCCAACGAAGGTGAAGCCTAAGCAAATCTTGACACCTCGAAAACTCATGTGCACCGTTTTTTGGGACAGAAAAGGCATTTTGCTGATTGATTTCTTACCATGAGGCCAAACAATCAATGCACATGTTTACTGCGAGACCATTAAGAAATTGCGCTGCGCAATACAGAACAAGCGCCGAGGATTACTGTTGAAAGGTGTTGTTTTTTCCACGATAATGCCCGACCTCAGACTGTGAACGTGACAAAAAAAACTCCTACAGGAATTTGACTGGGACGTGTTTGATCATCCTCCGTACAGCCCGGACCTCGCTCCTAGCGACTTTCATCTCTTCTTACACCTAAAATCTTTCCTCGGTGGTCGACACTTCAACGATGATGACGAGCTGAAAGAACATGTTACCACATGGTTGAAAACACAGGCGGCAACTTTCTATGAAGAAGGCATACAAAAACTTGTGCCACGCTATGACAACTGCCTACAAAATTTCGGAAGCTATGTAGAAAATTAGTTTAACAGTTGTAGATTTTTGTACAATAAATATTTTTTCTGTATCTGTACACGTTTTTTTTATATAACCAAACGGAACTTACTTTGTGGATATACCTCGTATATATATATATATATATATATATATATATATATATATATATATATATTATATATATATATATATATATTTATAAATTGTGAAAAAGTATATCGGGAATGCGGTCTGTTGTCAATATTTTATTAATCATTCAATTGCTGTTATAAACTCGATATTTCGCTGAATTTTTCGGCTTTTTCAAGACTAACTACAATAAAAAAAACAAACCCGTCATGATTCCAAAAAATAGTTGTCATTATAAATAAAATGACTTACCAACTAGAGCTAAAATAGTTTCAACATTACAACAAAACATAAATTACATATAAAGGCACACAACGATCCAACCTGCACATCATTTTTAAAACAGAATAAACTTCCTCCTAAACCATCAATACATTTGTTGATATATCTTCGCTACAGTGTGTTAAAAATGCGTTTTTTCTCTTATAAAAAGTAGCTACTAGGATTGAGAATGTTACAATACAAGAAGTTACTTAATCTATTAGTATCCGTCCTATAGTTAATTGAAGATTTATCTTTATTCATGTAGCTCATCTCAAAGAATAAGCGTCTCTTATAATCCAATACTTTAACATTCTCAAAATCAAAACAATGTCCAGTACTTAAATGGTGGTCAACCACAGCACGAGATCTTTGAACAATCACTTCTGTGTTGGGTTATCCTTTGTTTGATCCATTGTGATGTTTTTCCAATGTACATGGAGGGCCAATTCAAACATGACAATGTATAGACCGTGTTAATACAGATGCGGTTGGCTTCTGGCTCGAAGCTAACAGTTAGCTTCGAGCGGCAGCAGCAACAAGATCACAGTATCGAGTACCAGCAGCAGCAAGAGCACTTGAAAATGCCAAATGAGATATCGGCCAAACGTCGTACAAATTCATTGTTTGACGAACGGATTGAAACCCGGAATTTTAATGTATTATATATATATATATATATATATATATATATATATATATATATATATATATATAGATATATATACATATATATATATATATATATATATATATATATATATATATATATATATATATATATATATATATATATATATATATATATATATATATATATATATATATATATATATATATATATATATATATATATATATATATATATATATATATATATATATATATATATATATATATATATATATATATATATATATACATATATATATATATATACATATATATATATATATATATATATA